>CM031237.1:968613482-969813482 GCA_018340775.1 Taxus wallichiana var. yunnanensis | reverse complement strand
AAAAGCCATCATAATGGTATCACAAATTTTTTAAAAATATTTAGCTCAATGAATATCTAGGCTAAAGGGCTTCCACAAGAAGAACTGCGTGAACAAACATTAAACAAAAGGCCCTTTGGCTTAGAAACTGGTTTTTGACAGCGCAAGTTCAAGATAACAATTTCATAGTTTATAATCATTTCAGATCAACTCAAAAGCCACCATAATGGTATCACAAACAAGTTTTATAATCAGAGATGCCAAGGATTTTGAAGGCAATAAAGATGCTTGAGGTGCCCTTGGAAAAATTAAATATTGCTACGTAAAGCCTGAGAAACCTGTTCCAATGTTGAAAGGCTAATGGCGAGAGGAGGGATATTTAGAACTTTGAAATAACTAAAATAGAGGCGTAGAGCTTTGAAAACAACGCTTGCAGCTATAGCAAAGTTGAAAGGCTAATGGCAAGCGGATAGGGATATTTAGAGCTGTGAAATAGATTAAAAATGGATGCTTAGTGCTTCTAAAATGAGGCTTCCAGCTATCAGGCTTAGTTACAGAAGATAGCAAATGTTGAAAGGCTAAGGGAAAGTAGAGAGGGATATTTAGATCTGTGAAATAGCTAAAGATGAATGCTTAGAGCTTTTCAAATAAGGTTTCCAGCTATCAGGCTTAGTTACAGAAAATGGCAAATGATGTTTGGTTTGTCTTTTACAATAAGACTCCCAGAAGAGCGGGGAGGCCTAAAAACAGGCAAATCTGATGCAGATTTCCTAAATTCCACAGGCCTACGCACCAATCCGAAAAGTCAACAACTAAAATGCACAAAATCTTGGACCTAAAAACCAATATGCCTAATAGCTCAGAAAACGAATCAAGAACCATAGTGCTCTATCGAGACCAGATTTGAAGCATATGATGACACTTTGCTTACAGACAATCAAAAAAATCGCAAAACAATGACTGCAGCTTCGGTTTCAGAAACAAAAAGACTTGAATAAAACAGAACATCACAGCCAAAAGATTCTCCAAGAAAACACTGAGGTGACTAAAAAGATGTAAGAGTACTCCCTATAAAAAGCTTACACAAACCTTGTTCGGAAGCAATCGACGTCGCAGGATCGAATCCAACAGAGCCTCAAAATTTCTAGCGTAGCAGACCAATAAGGCACATGTTTCATGTGTTTCTTGGACGACTATCCACGAGCCCAATGAAGTGATTTATATTTAACAGAGATGCGAAAGCAAAGCCAAAAGTAACAATAAATTGACTTGCAAAATACGTCCGTGAAATTCGTTCCTAAATTCTGGGAATCTGGGGAACTTGTCCATTTTTTTCCACAGTGAGGGTGCCTTTCATTTTTTATTTTTCAGGCAAATGGATTGCAAAATGTGTGGGTCTCCTTTGTCGCATAAAAGTGTTTGGTAGTTGGCGGTTCAGCCATTTCTTAAGTGGAGGTGGTCAAAGGGACACGCGGCCGAGAAAAACAAAAGCTTCTAAATTAAGACAGAAGTATTCATTCATCAAGATTAACAACAGAAAAATAGGAAATAGCTAAATACACGTTAAAAGTTTTCATTCATTCGGATGCGAACAGTCAAGTCTCACCTGCCACGAATTCTGCGGGGCGCGATTCTTATATAAAACGATTCTAAGTTTTTCCGTGGCACACTGGAAAAATCTGGTCAAGTAGCACACTTTATATTCACATCAAGGAAGAAATTATTATTACTAGTCCACACGGACACGGTGATTAAAGAAATCAGTTTGCTGATGTTTGATTTTTTTCGTCGGTCAATCGAAATTATATGTATTTTCTTCGTTAAAAAAGACATCTCTGTGTTTAGTGCATCTGGGGAAATTATTTTGATGGGGGCTTTAATGCAAGGACTGCAAATAATCAATCTCTTTAGTTGGGCAATGAAAAAGGTGGAGATGACAATCCACTTTGGCTTAATAAAGCAGAGGACAAGTTTTGGGAAAGACTATCTCAAGATGGTAATGGAGGGGTGAATCATTTTGGGGTTGAGCTTCTAGGTCTATGTAGCTTATACGACATGGTTATTTGTAATGGCATGAAGGCTTGGCCCAGATCTAGCAATATCACTTGCAAAACTTACAATGGACAAAGTGTAGTGGACTATGTAATATGCACTCAGAGCGCTATTTGTAGGTTGCTCGAGTTTGAAATTGGAGATTGTCCTATTGAGCTCAAATCTGATCATAATCCTCTCTTGGTCAAACTTGGTACCATTTCAAATCAACAACAGGGAAAACAAGTTCATCGCAGGCAAGAGACATCTCCAAAACAAGGCAAAATCATTTTAAATAAAGAAAATCAGGAAATCTTTGTGGCTGCCCTTGAACAACAATTTCAGATGGCAAGAAATGATATCGAGAGCAATACAAACAAGGGGGCAAGGGGTTATGTTTGTAGTAAGTTGTTGGTACCATTAATTCACAAGGCATTAAGTGCTTGCAAAAAATCTAAGCCTAGAAAGGGAGTTGCAAATACTTTTCCAACAAATTTGGTATGACGAAGATTGTAAGGATGCCAAGAGAGCTATGAGAGAAAGTGACGTGAACAAAAAAGAAAATAAAAAGAAATACGAGAGATTGGTTCAACAAAAAAAAGAAAGCTATGTGAATAAGAGAAGGTCTGAATTAATTTCTCTCGGAAAACACAATCCCAAGGGATTCTGGAAGGAGTTGCAACAAAAGAAAACATACATAGAAAACAATATCACAGAAGCTCATTGGTTAGAATATGTGAAGACTCTCTACGAGCGGTCTCAACAGAAGGATATTCCTCCCATCATTCATACTTCGATTGAACTTTTTTCGGAGGAAGACATCAAACATGGCATAAAGAATCTAGCAAATGGTAAAGCTCAAGATGTTGATGGGTTGCAGGCTGAGTTTTTAAAGTGGGGGGTTGAGGTGCTCACTCACATATCAGAAAAATCTTCAATAATGTAACTCAGGTTGGGTTCCCACTAGAGTGGACAACTAGTGTGGTTATTCCTCTTTTTAAAAGTGGAGATATCAATAATCCTTCTAACTATCACACTATTATGATCAATCCTCTTTTGGTAAATTTTGGGGGCATGATAGAACGTAGAATCAAGCAGTTGGGCAGAAAGAGAGGGCAAAAGGGCAAAAGGACAAGCAAGTTTCTGATCTAAACATTCAACCATTGATCATTGCATCACTCTTAGGCACTTGATTGAAAAGGTATGGGATACCCAAGGGGATGAAGCTTTTTGTTGCTTTGTTGATTTTAAGAAAGCCTTCGACACGGTTCCTAGAGACAAACTTTGGAACAGGATGGAGGAACTTAAGATTCCAGATGAGCTCAGAGCAGCAGTGCATAGACTTTATGAGCAGGTCAGAGCTAAAATCAGAACAAGAGAGGGTATGTCTGAATGCTTTGGTAGTGACATTGGGGTCAAACAAGGTTGCCCTCTTTCTCCCACTTTGTTTGGTTTATACATTGATAAGCTTGAAGAATGGTTATGTAAAACCGAAGGAGGGGGTGTTCAATTGGCCAAGTACGTGGTGAAGTTACTTTTATATGCCGATGATCTTATCTTAATTTCAACAACAACTCAAGGTTTGAGGGAGCATCTAAAAGCTTTAGAATTCTTTTGCCAAGAAGTCGGGATGCAAGTGAACACTAGCAAAACAAAAATCATGATTTTTTCTCTGAAAAGAAAAGAGAGGCAATTTAACTTTCTGTTTGAGGGGAGTACTTTGGAAATTGTTACAGAATATAAATATCTTGGGATTGATTTCCACAACAAGATGAGTTGGGAGACTTGCAGAGCAAAAGGATACAAGGAGGTTGGAAAGCATCTTACCTACTTCAAAATAGGTGTAGGAAAGCTTGAGCTCTGGGACTGGAAAACTAAGAAAACCCTCTTTGGTTTGTTGGTTACTCGGTTGCTCTTTATGGTTATGAGGTTTGGGGAAGTAGCGTGTCAAAACATGGATGGCGGCAATTAGAAAGAATCCAGAAACATCTAATCACAAGCACTCTTAAAGTCAAATCAACAATTCCTTATGAGATCTTGTTAGCTGAAGCGGGTACCTTCCCGATGGAAGCATCGGCAATAACTCGGTTGATAAGCTATTTGAAAAAAGTTGAAAGCATGGATGATCTTCATTGGCCCAAAATGGTTACAAAGGATAATCTAGAGTGCGCAAAAAGAAAACATGGATGAAACAGAACAACAAATGGATGAACAAATGGGGCATCATTTTTCAGGAGTGTCCTAACAACAATAGGGAAATAAAAATTATGTGATGGAGAAGTTTAGGACTGCCATGTGGACAGAACAAATGGGTCGTAAGAAAGCTCAATATATCAAAAATTTCAACCCCACTTGGGAGCATGATGAAAAATCTTACCGGGAACAAATTATCAAAGGTAAGGCAAGGATTTTAGTGGCTTAGTTGAGAACCGATCACATCATCTTCGTTGTGAAACTAGTAGATGGACTATTCCCAAAGAGGATTGGGAAAGGAGAATTTGTCTTTTTTGCAGCAAAGGGGTTGTTGAAACGGAATGGCATTTCATTATGGAGTGTTCAACATATGATGATATCCGTATCCAATATGAAAGCGAATTAAAAGTGGATAACTTAAATGAGTTATTTGCAGAAACAAAACTTCAAAAGATCGTTGGTTTAGTGCTCAAGATTCACAGTAGGAGAGTTGATATGGCAAAGAGTCTGAATATTACTTAATGTATCGGTTTCGTTTGGTCCCATAGACTCTTCAATCTCGTGGACGTCATTAAAATCTTTCATTCATTCATTCAATTCCATATGGTGTGAGGAATAGTTTACCATGCATAAATTTCAGAATATTTTTCTAACATTTTATAGTGGAACATTTTCATTGCTTACTCCTAGTATGTATAAATTTAATGGCTTAGGTATATTCTGGGAATAGACTTTCTCTGTCTAGTGCTGGAATTGTTGCACGATCCGGATAATGTTACAAGGTCGAAATTGTTGGTTAATTAAGTTAATTGACTTGCATGTTGCCTCCAAAATCATAATATTAAATAGTAAGAATCTAATTGATGGCAAGTTTCAAAGGAAGGTGAGTGGTTTTCTAAATGCATCCACCTATAAAGATGTTCAGATTGCAACAAACCACTTTGCCAATGAGATTGACAAAGGAGGATTTGGTTTTGTTTTCAGCAACATTCTCAATGACAGTACAAAAAGGTCTTCAAGCACTGATATTGTGTCGATGATAATATCGATAAATCTACTGCAGAACTGAGTGCACTTACTTCCCTCAACCATTCTAATCCCATTTACCTACATGGCTCTTACACTGAAGGATCTCATTATCTCTTGGTCTACGAACTCATGGACAATGAATCTCTACGCGAGTGGCTTTATATGTAGACATAGAGCCCCTTGACTGGAACACCAGGTATTGTATAGCCCTTAAACTGCTCGTGGTATAAATCCTTCGTGTACAAGGATTCTTCTTCTTGTATTCTACACGTAGGCATCAAGCCCCAAAACATCATGTTAGATGACAATTTCAGCGCCAAGGTCTATAACTTCGCATTAACCAAATTACTAAATAAAGACAAAAGTCGTATCATTGCAATGAACGTGAGAGGAAGGCCCTAGTATTTTGCCCCTAAATATGTATTGGAGTATGCAATCAGTACTAAGAGTGATGTTCATGGTTACTTTTGAAAATTATAAGCGGGCACAAGGTCATTGATAGATCAGGCAGGGTGTGAGCAGTGGTTTTGCCTTTGATCACCGTGGCCATGTTAAGAGAAGGAAATTGAAAGGTTTCGACAGAGGTAGCTGACGAGATGGAGATAGTGATTAAGCTAGCATTGTAGTGTATTCAAAACAATTCTGCGTTGAGGCCTAATATGGCCACTGTGGTACAAATTCTTGAGGGGACTGTAGAGATTTTGGGTCCGCCTCGAACTCTAATTTTGCATTCAAGCCAATTAATGAAAAGGAAAGTGTGAAGCTGGGAAGGGAGAAATCATTTACAGCAGAAGATCCAGTCTAGTCCTTTTCTTCGTCTTATGTTGTTTTGTGAGTTGAGTAGCGAATACACTTTTCATTTACAGCGATGGAAGTGATTCATAATCCTTCGACATTCTTGGGCTTATCTTGTTCTATGATATATATTAGATAATAAATCTTCCATACTCAAATAACTAAAATATTCATATTTTAACATCATTAGAGTCTAAATTTCACAATTGTTTACATGTTTTCATGTTCTTGTCAGGGCGGGCAAGATAAAAAAATTAGCAGTTTTTCCTTGTTCTTCATCATGATGTGGTGGAAGAATCGCTCATGCATGCTCCATTTGAACCTTGTGTTTTTGGCATGACGAGTTAGCTATGGGAAAAGCTCGCATGTTTGAAATTAATGTGATTTGCCTTCTGTTCTCGTATTAGACCTTTGACAGGCTTTTCACATATCGTATATGCATTACCACCTAAGTGAACATACCTCTTAAGTGCATATTGAAATGGTTTTAACAACTCTACGAGTCCTCGTATTTTACTATCAACATAACCATTACACCTCCTTTTGGTAGAAGTGCTAGTTATATAATATAATTTAATGTTTCATTGTAGAGATTATTTTAAATGTTGCCAACTTGCTAAAATGCAAACGTCTTATCATACATAAAAATAATGGATTATGATTATTGTACATTATATATAGTTGATAACTTGATGTTCACGTTAGCAGTGTCATTTAATGTGCATTCAATGGTAGGCAACATTCATGTTAAGGACAGGGACTTCAGACTGTTTTTAATGTTTCTTTATTAGTAGATTGTTAAAGCCTAAGATGATAGATGTAAATTACACTGCATAAACAACAATGGCCATTACTGTTGTTCTCTACTCTCTCCGATTCATTTCCTAATGTTTTCTGTCGAAAATCCAATGGGTCGATGACTTTTGTTTTTTCTGTCCGGGTAACTTTTTCACATCGCTAAAAGTGTGTGATGAAGTTATACTTTACGAGATCTTTTGTTATTACACAAATTTATCACCTGCTAAAACCTTATGTATTTCTTCCTTCATGAGTGATGATCTTTTATAAATGCCAGGTAAGCATGAAGGCTTGGCGTACTTTTACAATTCAGCTAAATACTTTCTACTGTTGAATGAGGTAGATAATCCTCGTCTCCAATGCAACTAGATATGCATCCTTGTGCGACATTGAAGATTGAAAAGATAGATATTGGATCTATCCATGAATTATTCACTATTTAATGTAGCACTTTTTTTTTATTGCAAGTTGCTAAAACTTAGGGATTTCGTTTCAATTAAATCATTTTAAACCTATGTTAGGATTCTAAATTTAGACTATTCATTCAACATCATCTAAGTTTTGTTTGTGGAAAAGATAGACAATGAGTTTGAGCAATTTGTATTGCCATAGCAACAAAAGAATCACGAGACATGTCAAAATCCTATAATTGTTTCCTTCAATTTTGAAACATTTTTGACAATAATAGTGTTTATTTTCCATTTGGCATATTTACATTCTACAAAACAAAGGCTACACCTCCAATTAGTGTAACACATAATAACTAAAGTTATGTCCACATAAAACTATTTTTGCAAACACTATGTTTTCCTTCGTTCCTTTTCCTACTAACAAAAAAATTCAAATATATATTTCACTTACTGATTTCTCATACTTTTCATTTTTTTCATGCAAACACAATGGACGATATGGAATGTTTATATATTTCTACATGTCAACATGTATAGAATACATATAAACTTGCATATGCAAGCATAGTGAGAATGAAATAAGCATCTATTGACATTTGCAATAGTTTATGTATTTGTCAATTGATGCCTATTGATATCATCATCTTCCTAGAATATTGTTTTGTGTAATCGCTTGTTTTACTATTTCTACATTGCAAATTGATACATTTCCTTGTAAACACATAATTTGGTTTAAAATCATTATTACATCATGTTTTTACCAAATTATATATGTATATGTATTAAATAAAGAAACTAGACCTTAGTGGTGCAAGTCCTTATTATTCCATTTCCATATATCTTGATACACTTTCATTTGTTGACTTCTTTAGATATTTCATATTTTCTTATGTCATGTCACATAGATCTCCGGTTATTACTTTTTATTGTTTGACTATTGTTGAATTTGGCATGGGACCATACAACTTGGTCTAGATTGTCCCACTGATCGGTCTAGTGCGAAATGGTCTCGTTCCCCTTTTGCTTTGTGTCATTTCTACTTGTTGGGCTTCTTTGTTACTCTTTTAAAGTTTGTATCTTATGTTTTAAGTCGTATTGCATGCCACTAGTTTTAAATTTAAAAGTAAGAAACTCTTATATGTGCAAGTTTACTATAATCATTTATCATCTAGCATTGCACTATCTAATTTCATTCAAGAGCAAGAAATAAGCAAGGAACTTATGCATTAAAAAATCTCATGAACATTTATCACAAGGGGGATTATTTTAAATGTCCTACATTTGCATACAAGGGTTTCAATGGGACAATTAGCTAGCCCATTATTGGTGTTGAGGTAGGAGGGTAAAGCTAGGACAAGGAAACTATAAACTCGCATACAAACATGCACCACACACTACAAAAACTCCATGGAGCTTGAAATGTACCGCAACACTAGGCCTTAATGACACGAGGTGACCACCAAGGTTATTCCAACTCAAGTGTCCAACCTTTTTTTTGTTATCGAATGTGTGCTTAAAATGCTTTGAAAAAATATGATTGTTTGCAAATATTGGTGTAGATGCAAGGGTTATAGGGAATTTAAATATATCAAGATATAACATGTGAAGGTGCAAAAACATAGAAAATACCATATGCGCACCACTTTCTCGGTACGAAATTGTCTCGTAGGGGACATAGTAGTCGCACAATTTAATACAAATCTTTAAGGTTTGGTTTTTACACATAAGCAAATAGTAGGCTATTATGCACATTCTCGAGCCTACATACCTCTCAAATCCATTAACGTAACAATAAGAATATCTTCTTAATCATCTAAGTCATCTCTCAAACTTCTATTGTGCTCCTCGCTTATCTATTGAATAATTGCACTTGTAAACTCTAGTTTCCAATCTTGTAATGTAATATACATGTTCTAAATTATTTTTTTATTCATGTAGCAACATAATAACCTAAATTAATATATTTAATTTTACGGTGTAATCGTTTGGTGAAGCCACTTTTTGTTCAAACCCTTCACCTAGTTTGGCTTAATTTGCTCACCCTAGCTAAGCTTTTACTTTCCAACCCTAGTTGCCCTAAGGTTGTCAATTTATCATTAATTGCATATTTTTCTCAATGGCTCGAGGTTAGTTCTCATTTGTGTATTCATGGTTTGTGTTAGATGTCCTACTTCTTAAGCTAATAAGAGTTACCATCTCTTTAATTAGGTTCATGCCCCTTATGAGCTCATGAGTAAGGATCTATTTGTTGCTCATCCAAGTGTCATTTACAATTATGTTTGACAAATTGAAATCGTTCCTATTTAAGCCAACGAGAAATGGATTTGAGATAACCCCTTGTCTATCCTCCCCTTAAGTCTAGGTCTTGTCACCCTTTAGGCGTTATCGGTGATCATCCTAAAACTTCGGGAAGGATTCATAATTATAGCTATAATCCAATACCGCAATTTGAGTTAGATGTACCTCATACCTCTCCTCCCATGGCATCTTCATTCACTTGTGAACAAGTTATAGAGTCTAACCTCATTCAAATCGTGAGCCATGTTCTAATGAAAATATTTGTAAATGTGGGAATGATTATCTTGATGATCGGGGTCATAATTGCACAAAAATTTCACTAAGACCTACACTTGTTATGCTTGACCATGTTTTTTAATAGTGAAAATGTGGATGATTCTCATAATGGTTATTTTGTAATTGTTGGTGACATAGAAATGATTAACTTTGGGTTGGATGCATTTTCTTCTACTAATTGTAGGGAAATTATAAAATGTAACTAAATCTAAGATAAGGACATTATTGATTAAATGGATATAACAAGTAAACAAGCAAAATCAAGCAAAGGAAATGCAAGAAAGAGTGATAGATATGGTTTTGAGAATGACTCAACTTATCACCATAGGTTTGGACTAATTCTAGGCAAGTGGATGATCTAAACAAGTGTATTTTGGGTTATGTAAGCTATGATTCTAAAATTGACATGTGAAAACTTCAGGGACAAGAGTGCACTAGGAGAGGACACGGTCGCACACAGGCATTAACGTTTGTTCTAGGTGTTAGTGTCCTCAGGATAAATCTAGATCTTGTTATTTTTGTGTCACTTCTTGTCATTGTTATCTCTTTAAATTTCGTGTCGAGTTCACTGCGCTCTTGTTATATCGCATATGTACCTATAAAACAAACCCTAACTACTTGCATAAGACTCGAGTTCACATTAGAATGAATGAAAAATGTAAGTGAGAGAATCGGATTGACACGACGGTCACCCAATGTGATCTTGTTGCGAGAATTGCACTACATTTCAAACTCCATGTAGTTCTTATAGTGTGTGATTGAAATCATGTCCCTTGAACTAGGATTCCCTAGTGCAAACACACAAAGAATAGCGAGATAAAACTACTTCATCCCAATGTAATAATGTGTGATATGGAATTCATAATAGTCTCCCCTATGCAATGAATAATGCATCCCCATGTGTTGCTCTTTTTATGTCGTAGATATAGAAAATAATAGCCCAATTTCCCCTTAGAATAGTTAGTAGGTTGTGTTTATATATGATTTCTTTGTTTGAATTTCGGCACATAATGACACCAAAAGCCAACCTAGGTCGTGAAAAGAAGATAAGAAAAGACCCAAAGCCAAATCAAACTGACAAAGGATAAAAACAAGCAAATAGAACATAAGCGTCAAGAAGGACATTAGCGCATAGGTGCTAATGTCTGTCGAAAGGTGGTATTGTCCTGCAATAAGCAAACAGAAACAAAGTAAAATACATGAACATAGATCCCTGTGACTTGACCAAAAATATGCAAATACCAAATAAAGGAGGTAAATAAATCCAAACAAAGAAATAAAAGGACTAAAGATGTGTCACCAGGTGTCTAGTTTCCAAACATAGAAATCATGTATATATCAACATACTAGAGGCGTAATATAATAGTAATAAGTGCATATTCCATAATGTGTGATATGGCATTCATTATAGTCTCCCCCTATGCAATCAATAATGCATACCCTTGTGTTGCTCTTTGTATGTGGTAGATATAGAAAATGATAGCCCAATTACCCCTTAGAATAGTTAGTAGGTTGTGTTTATATATGATTTCTTTGTTTGAATTTCGGACACATAATGACACCAAAAGCCAACCTAGGTCATGAAAAGAGGATAAGAAAGACCCAAAGCCAAAACAAAGTGACAAAGGATAAAAACAAACAAATAGGACAGAAGCACCAAGAAGGACATTAGCGCATGGGCGCTAGTGTCATGTCTCAAAGTGGTCTTGTCCTATGATAAGTAAACATAAACATAGTAAAATACATGAACATGGATCCCTATGACTTGACCAAAAATATGCAAATACCAGATAAAGGATGTAAACAAAGCCAACAAAGCAAGAAAAGGACAAAAGAGGTGTCACCAATGCCTAGTTTCCAAACATAGAAATCATGTATATAACAACATACTAGAGGTGTAATATGTAGTGCCCACATTTTACACACACAATTACAACAGTAAAATACCAAGATAATTTTTTTACTTACATTGCTCACTACACACAACATAGCATGGGCTTCAAGTACATAAACTCGACTCACATACGACAATCACTTAAGTCATCGACTCACATAGACACATGAAAACAACAAAGGCATGTCGATGCCACACTTTTCCCAATGAATGGTTACTAGTAATGACCCAACCACAAGAAAAATGACTCAAGGATAGGCAAACCCACAACACATCATTTCTTTAATTGTATTTTAGTTACGATTAACATTCTAAGAACATTATTGTGCAAGGATAAATTCCTCATTTGTCCACCTACAGGTTCTTAAGTTCATTCCACGGTTAAATTATCGTTCACCCCTTTTAAGTTGGTTTCTTATTCTTTACAAAATTTTCCATAACTTGCATACTTATTTGGCGTAGTTCAAATGCATACAAAAATACTTAATTATCTTGTTCTTATGTGAAGAATATTCTTCTCGAACATATATTCAATGTCTACCTTTTTACTCTTACAACCCATGTGAAAGTGACTTGGTGTCCATATAGTGATATTAGGATTTAACGGAGATTTAAAATACAAGATAGCTTTTTACTACAAAACATTCCTCGATCACGACACGTTATTTCCCTACCATAGTTATTCTAATTCAATGACTTGTGAAATTCCATTTTGTTTTATATATGTATTTTGTTTTCTCGAAGGTGGATTATACCAAGGCAATTCATATTCTTTGAAGCAAATGCATATATTTTATTGAGTTATCAGGTCTTCAAGAGTGGCATTATTCCAAACCTCCACTCTCATTTTTACTCTTATATGCTTTATTTTCTACGTCACATTATGGTCTTATTACTAGCATTGTCTTGAAAAAGGAGTTACGAAGTGTTTGTCTAACCTCTTGAAGACATAAATGATTAGGATACTTGAAGCTACACATGAACCCTAAGTTAACATCCAAATCAACTGAGTTTTAGATTTATTCCAACTTCACCTAAGGGTCTACCCCTCAACTATAAATGAGGTTTAAGCGAGAGGACAAATTTATGCTAAACCACCTTCAGAAAGGGCCAAGGTGTTATGTTGAGAGGAACCAAGGTAACCCATTTGACTGAGCGGAGCTAAGGGGTTCATTAACAAGAGTTTAAGACCTAGAACAACTAAGTCACAACCTCCATCTATGTCATCTGGATCCAACAGGGATTTCACTCGATGAAGAACTTTAATTTTAAATCTATCTTTGGATGACAAGGTAGTCCACTAGGCTACGAAGGAGGAGTTAGCTCTACATACTCCAAATGAAGTTTGACTGTGTCGCTCCTATCTACCAGGTTCATGACAATGTCACTAACTATACTGACTAAGATGATAAACCCATTCTTGGGCTCTTGTTTACTCAAGCTAGGAGATTTCCATCGAGAGCAAAGATTAAGTTCATCCTATGGTTTTCAATGTCTTCTACGGTAAGGAGTATCGCACATGAAAAACAAGTTATGTCCCGATGTTGAACAAGGGTAGAGTGTTTCGATTTAATTCTCTTTATTACATTTACAAAGTATGAAAGCACAAGATGACTCATTAATCATTTATTGAGCACTAAATATGCACTACAAGATATTACTTCAAATTCATTTACCTTATATAAATATCAACCCTTTTACCATGTGTACTATGAATCTAAATTGAACCTAAGATTAAATGCACATTTCCTAGATGTCCTTGAAACCAACATCTCATACATATCCACAAATTATCAATATATAACAGTCTGTAACATGAGACAACATTATACATTTATTCATTTAACAATGAACTATATAAATTACAAATATAAATAAATGAATTACACATCACCTTTTCGTAAATCGTTCTTTCATCTGCAAAACCACATGAGCATCATATCAACGATAATTCGTTGGCATGGCAACCACCCTAATCTAACATAATTATCATTTTTAGTTTCCCATTTACATATGATAATAATTATAATTTGCAATTGAAATAAAAAGGTTTAGAGACATGTATTCATTACATTTCATTTTACTTCATTTTGTAACCCATGAGAGAGAGAAAGAAAGGAAGAGAGAGAAAACACCATTTTGTCAAAAGTTATATTTCACACAACAAGTTACACTATAGAGTTTTAAATAACTATTTATATGTGTCAAAAGTATCTACGGTGGTTTGGCAACCCGACGAGGGTCCCGCAGCTTCCTATTTTTACATTTTCTTACTAGCTACAAAAACGTTCAAAACGGGCTCGAGAGGCTAAGAAACCGCTTCCAAAAGTTGTCTTCCGATGAGAACGCACACCATAATTAACTTTCTATGTGTCCCTAGATATACCAAGAGTTCATAGCAATTGACGGAATTTGGAAAAAACGAACGGTTTTTACGATTTGGCGGCTAGTTTTCGTTGTAAAAGGACAAAAGTTAGCTCAAGGGCTCGAGAAAACCACATGACCTAGTTAGTTCCCTATATAAGGAGAACAAAAGTTAGCTCAAGGGCTAGAAAACCACATCCAAAAACTAACGTTCAATGGATGAGCATGCAAACTATCCGAGACACTTCCTAAACTTAATGTTCCCCTAGTATAAGGAAATGGAATTCATCGAGTTTCGACTTGCTCAAAGCGAGAACTAGAAAACCATTTGCAAAGTGTGAAATCTCATTTCGGGGTCAATCCAAGGTCAGGTGACTCCTCACATGTTTGCATGCTTAACATCTCATTTTTAGAGTTATAAAATGTCGTTAAAAACCCTTTTCCATAATTCTTTAAAGGATGTCCATACCCAATTTAAAACACTTATTATTTTTGTGAGGCGTTGAGAGGGTGTTGGAAAAATAAAAGGTTATTAAGTGTTATTTTACTGTTTGTCACATACATTTCCTTTAAAGTAAGAGAAGGCCTTTACAACAAGCTCAGCTTAAGTTGTAAAAACATCTCGAATACCTGAAACCAATACTCATATCATGGAAACTACAAAAATTGGTAAGAAAATCCCCCATTTTGCGCACAGGCTCCTTTCTTGCTGCAATTTGAGAGAATGTAGGAGGGGGAGGCTCTAAACATGTGAAATATATACTGATTTCTAAAGCCTTTATCATGCCAAGATGGACACCATGAGATAACATTTCTTCGAGGCACTTCAAACATCGCCTTTTCAACAACATCGTACAAAAATCCCTCTCTCTCCATTATGCTTTGATGGATATCCACCTACATTGTTCAAGGGTTTCTCCATTTTTAATACAAAAACCCTTGGGAGAATTCTTTAAAGGATGTCCATAGCCGAGTGCATGGTAAAAGAAAACTCATAAGTGTTGAGTTGTCACAGACATTTCCTTTAAAGTTTCAAATGCATACAACAAGTCATCTATGAATCTCTGAGGAAACCCATGTCTGGAAACTACAAACATTGGTCGTAATCACCCATTCGATTTCTATCATGCCATTTTATTACATTTGCAACAATACAAGTAATCCCTACATCCATAATGAAAAACACGGCCTCCCTCATTGCTTGGTGGGTGCTTGCACGGGCCGAGTGCAGTGTGGAGCTTCTTTGAAACTGTTTGGCGGCAGTGTATTGTCTCCTGAAACCCATGTTTCATTCACCCAATCGCCATTTTACAAAGAAAATCCATAATGAAAAACACGGCCCCCTTTTTGCCCTAAACCGCCAATATTTCATGAGCTTTTTGCCTCTAAACCACCCAATTTTAATTTTAATTCTTTTATTTATTTATTTATTTTTTGTTTGTTTTAACTAAAGAACATAAAAACCCTAAAATGAAACAAATAATTAAAAAAATCTTAACAGTAATCCAAAGATAGGAAAAAGGAGATACCATCCTGGTGCAATGACAAGTGGCACTACATTCTAGAATTAGCCATAGCCATTACACCACATGAGCTCGGTGACTAGATATCCAAACAAACACATTTCCATGAAATGGTGGGATGCCAAAAAAAATTTCCAATGTGGGTGAAAGCATCCAAATCTTCTCATTAAAATAGGTATACATAAAAAAACAATATGAGAGGAGACTCGTCGGCAAGGTAGAACTAGTGTTAGGAGTTCGAAAGCCAGGACACGGGACGAGGACCGATCACGGCATCACAACAAGAGACCGTCTTCTTTGCGTGGACCGAGGTGACCAATCCAAACAATAAAATCGCTAATCAAAATAATAATATAACTATTATTTTTATTATTATTATTGTTACAACTTAATAATACTTTATTACTCGTATTAACAAGGACCAACATTTAAGCTTGATCAAAAAAATAATAGCAGGAATTGACAATTGAAAGAATAATTATTATTATGTAGGTGTTCCCTCTAGTTGGTCATGCCCTAACAACATCAAGTCATCCTTCAAACCACCTATCGAATTCGTGAAAGAGATTTTTCCTTAATAGGGTAATCGAAAAGGTAAATCCAACAAGGATCAACAGGAGCACAACAACGTTAAACGCTTAGCAACACGTTCATTGAAGAAGAAAAAGAAGAATGAGGGACGGGGCACTACATAATATAATAGTAATAAGTGCATATTTTAGTGATTGTACAAGAAGATGTTTTCTCTTCTTATCCTCTTGATGTTAACTAATGATGAAATTGATTTCTCTCTACTACTACCTTTGATGATGAAATTGATACATTCTATTATACTACACCTTTAATCAATGAGATGATTGATTGTGTACTTATTCCTTTCTTAGATATCAAAATGACAAATGAAACTAGAAATAAATTGTAAATGTTACAAATGAATGTTCTCTTCCCTCTTTTATTAACGATAATGATGATGTGCAATTCCAAGTACTATTCCTTCTATTCATATCCAAAGTAACAATGATGTGACCATTTTTATTCCTCCTCTTCTTAATGAAGGCAAAACTTATGTATCCACGTGTGTCTCTTCACTTCCTCTTATACATGATAATGTGGGAAATTCTACTATTGAGTCTATCTCTCTTAATGCAATTTAACTTGTTATAATAGATCTTACTACTCTTGTTTTTATTGAAAAGGATGTTATTGCTTCCTCTATTCCATTTAGATGATTGTTCTTGTACCATTAACATTTCCTATGTTGAAAAAACTATAAATACACATGGGAAACCATTCTCACTTGCTTGATAGAACCTCCATACAAGACCAATATCATCCAACCCGTGTTAGAAATGCATAATCATAAATGATTTTTGTTTCTACCTCCCCCTTCCTTGTCCATATAATTTCTTTGATGGTATATTTTTTTCTAAGTATGTTACAAATTTTCTTTATTTCATTGTAATTGGGATATTTGACATAAATTTGTATTAGGCACTAGCGTTCATGCCCGATGCAAAGCATGTGTTTGGCTCCTTATTAAAATAAATCAAAGGAAGACAAACTTTACTTTTACAATTCAACTAAATGCTTTCAACTAATGTATGTAATTTTTTCTTGTGTTAGAGGGGTAGATAATTCTCATCTTCAATGTAACTAGATATGCATCCTTGTGCTACATTGAAGATTGAAAAGATAGATATTGGATCTATCCATGAATTATTCATTATTTAATGTAGCACTTTTTTTATTGCATGTTACTAATTCTTAGGGATTTAGTTTTAATTCAATCATTTTAAACCTATGTTAGGATTCTAAATTTAGGCTATTCATTTAACATTGTACAAGTTTTGTTTGTGGAAAAGATAAACAATGAGTTTGAGCAATTTGTATTGCCATAGCAATAAAAGAATCATGAGACATGTCAAAATCCTATAATTGTTTCGTTCAATTTTGAATTTTTTTTTACTATAATAATATTTTCTTACCATTTTGCATATTTACATACTAAAAAATGAAGAGTTCACCTTGAATTATTGTAGAAATAGCTAAAGTTATGTACACAAAATAAAAAAAAAAATTGCATACTCTATGTTTTCATTAATTCCTTTTCCTACTAAAAACATTATACATATTTCACTTTTATATTTCTCATACTTTTCATTCTCATCATGCGAGACACAATTGATGATATGCAATTTTTATATATGTATGCATGCCAACATGTATAGAATACAAATAAACTTGTATATGCAAGCATAGTGAGAATGAAATATTCATCTATTGACATTTTGTAATAGTTCCCAAATTTGTCAATTGATGCCTATCGATATCATCTTCCTAAAATATTGTTTTGTTTAGCTATTTTACTATTTCCACTTTACAAATTGAGGCATTTCCATGTAAACACATAATTTGGCACAAAACCATTATTACATCATGTTTTTACCAAACTATATGTGTATGGGTCTTGAACAATGAAACTAGACCTTAGTTGCAAGTCCTCATTATTCCATTTTGTTTATCTTGATTCACTATCATCTTTTGATCTCTTTGGATATTTCGCATTTTCTTAGTGTGTGTCACGAGAGATCTTTCGCTATTACTTTTTATTGTTTAATTATTGTTAAATTTGGCATGGATTTGTACAACTTGGTTTAGACTATCCCATGGTCTAATCTAGAGTGAAATGGTCTCATTCCCCTTTTTCTTTGGGTCCTTTATGCCCATTGGGATTCTTTGATAAATTTTTAAAGTTTGTATCTTATTTTTAGGTCAACATGTTGCATGTTGTTGGTTTCAAATATAAAATTAAGAAACTCCTATATATGAAATTTTACTATAAGCATTTATCATCCAACAATCCACTACCTAATATACATGCAAGGGCTAGGAATAATCAATGAGTTAATACAACGCATCTCATGAGCACATCATAACAAGGAAATTACTCATTTCAAAGCATTCTAGATCTACATACAAGGGTTTTAATTGGATAATTAGTTAGCTCGATATTGGTGTTGAGGTGCGAGGGAAAACATAATACAAGGAACTAGAGACTTTACATACACACATCCATCTCACACTATGATAACTACATGCAATTTGAAATGTAATGCAATGCTTAGTCTAAATCACATTGGGTGACCACCAATGTCGGTCCAACTCAAGCACCAAACCTTGTTTTTTGTTATCTAATGTGGGTTTTGCAAAAACTAGGGTTGTTTGCATATACGAGGCACATGTGTAAGGGTTACATGAAATTTAAATATATCAAGACGTGACACTAGATAAGGTGAATCAATGTAGGAAAACCAAGAGCCACACCACTTGTGAAGATGAAATTGTCTTGCATGGGACATATTTATGGTACAGTCTAATTTAAAGTTATATACAGTGTAGTATTTTTACATATAAGTAAAAAGTAAGTTATTGGGCACATTATTAAGCCTACATGTGTCCCAAATACACTAATGACACTTTCAAAATATATTTTGAATCATTTAAGTCATATCTCAAACCTCTATTGCACTCATTACTTATTTATTGAATAATTACACTTGCAAACTCTAGTTTCCAATCTTGTAATTTAATATACATGTTTTGAATTACTTGTTTATTTCATGTAGCAACATAATATCATATATATATATATTTTATGGTATAATAATTTAATGAAGCCATTTTTTTAACCCTTCACCTAGTTTTGCTCTAGGTTACACACCCTAACTAGGCTCAGGACTTTTCCTTTCAAACCCCGATTGCCCTAAGGTTTTCCATTTATCATTGATTGCATGTTTTTATCCTAGATCTAGGGTTAATTATCATTTTTGTATTTATTTCTTGTGTTAGATCTCTTGCTTTTGAGCTAATAGGGGTTACCATCTCTTTAACTAGGTATATGCCCCTTATGAGCTCACAAGTAAGGATATATGTTTTTCTCATCCAAGTGTTGTTTACGATGATGTTTTATGAATTGAAATTATTCCTATTATACCCAACGGAAAAGATTTGAGATAATCCCTTAGCTCTCCTCCTCTTCATTTTGGGTCTTATCACCCTTTAGATATTGTTGATGGTCATCCTAAAACTTGGGGTAGGATTCATAGCTATAGATATGATCCAATCCACAATTTGACTTAGGATCGTTTCATACCTCCCCTCCCATGAAATCTTCATTCGCTTATGAACAATTTATAGAGTCTAACCTCATCCAAACCCATGAGACATGTTCTAATGACAACATTTATAAATGTGTGAATGATTATCTTGATGATTGGGATCATAATTGTACATAATTTTTACTAAGACCTACACTTGTTATACTTTGACCATGTTTCTAATAATGAAAATGTGGATGATTGTCATAATGTTGATTTTGTAATTGTTGGTGGCATAGAAATAGACAAATTTGAGTGGGATGCATCTCCTTCTACTGATTGTATGGAAAATATTTTCTCTTCTCATACTCTTGATGTAAATAATGATGAAAGTGACTACTCTTCAAATACCTTTGATGATGAAATTGATACATTTAATTATACTACACATTCAATCAATCAAATGATTGATTGCTTAATTTATTTCTCGGATATCGAAATGATAAATGAAACTAGCAATAGATTTGCAAATGTTACAAATGAATGTTCTCTTCCCTCTTCTATTAGGGATAATGATATGATTCCAAGTATTATTCCTTCTATTCCAAATGAAAGAAGTGATGATGTACCCATTTGTATTCCTCCTCTTATTAATGAAATTAAAAATTTAGTATCCGCTTATGTCTCTTCACCTCCTCTTATACATGATAATGTGGGAAATGTTAGTATTGAATATATCTCTCTTAAGGCAATTGAACATGTTACAATAGATCCTCACTCTTGCTTTTACTAAAAAAATATGTTATTGCTTTTGTTACTCTTGTTACAAATGAATTAAATGTTCCTATTAATAATGTATCTTTATATCCTCGAGTGTGATGTTAAGCCTATTTCTCTTAATGTTACACCTTGCCTAATACTAGTGCTCTTAGTCATGATGTTTCACCTTCTACTCTCCCCTTCTCAAGGCAAGATAGTGTTCATATAGCTACTCTTAATGGAAAAGTGCAATCCCTTAATAATCATCTTATTACCTTTGTTATTCCTTCTCAAGAGGTAATATCTTTGATGCATGTCATAGGTTCTTTATAACACAAAGTGCATGCCTTATTTTAGAAAGAAAAAGCCTTTAATACTTGGATTCACTCTAATGCTATATACGAGAAACCCAATAAGGTGTAATATCTTCCATTCTACATTCCTAGAGACTTCAACATGCTTCAATTGTTTAATGGGGCTACTTATCCTTATCTACACCTTTAAGAGCTATAGACTTTCCATGTCCTACTATAATAATGATCGCTACAACTAAAAGCTTTCCTAAAATCCTCATTGGTATTATGACACAATTATTTAATCATTTACCTAGTGGATCTATGAGCACCTTTTTAGAGATTGAAGATACATTCCTCATCTATTTTATTTGCAATTAAATCCCAAGGTCACTTATGAGTGTTTTCCTTCTTCACATCAAGGAAAATCTAAATCCATCTCTCGATTACACTTTACACTTCAACGTAAGTATGAAATAGTTAATTTATAAGACCATTGATCTAGAAGTGTAGTATATCTTTTCACGTGTCCTCACTTATTCACTTAAGATGACACATGTGATTCCTTCACGATCTTTTCCTTCACATTACTAACTTGGAGCAGGAACTTACTTTCCCATGCATATGCATAGCCTCACATGTGGATATTCATGTCCCTACAATGGATCATAATACTAGTATTTTCATTTATGTGTCTTCAAATTTGGGTCAAGATAAGGTCTTACATCATGGTAATACTTTCCATCATACTAATACTAGACCTAAAGCTCCCATGAAGCCTCATGTTACCATTAAACAAAACCACTTCATTTTGATACATCACACAATCATTTACATGGAATTTTTCTTAGCCTACCTAATAAGTGTTTAATTTGGTTGCCATCTAATCATCATCCTCATCATCGGCTTGAGTGCAAAAGTAAGGCCACCTTTTACAATTATCATAGTACCAACAAACACCACAACAAGGATTGTTATGTATTTGAATGGAAACTCAAGTTACTTGAAGAAAATGGCATTATTTTTGTCATACATGATATTATAAAATATGTCTCTTACCTCCTCGAGGAACTAATCTATGAAGGTTATGATCACTCATGATGGTCCTTCTTATGATGTATTGATCTCTTGGTTTCTTACAAGAGATATTTCTCATAGAGGTGTTTCTCCTAGTTGTCCATCCAAATTTCTTGAGTTTAAATGGGTTGTCAAAGCTAACAAAATTATTTTACAAGATAATCTCGATAACAATTAACAACACATATGTATATGTGCTACTTAAACATTCTAATGTGCAATCAAGTAATGATCAAAATACATTTCACAATAGTGCATCCTTAAAGATTGGAGTGGTCGTTTGGCCTTTGATTAGTTAGATAAAACATAAAATCCCACATCCCTTCTCAATTATATTACTCTATTGTTCAACATATATCAAAATAAAAATAAAAAATTAATTAAAATCAATCACATAAAGTACAATGTGTAAATCAATAACTCATATATATAGTGGCGAATAAAAAATCATGTATAAAGAGGGTCACACCCTTTACAATTATATATATATATATATATATTATATATATATATATATATATATATATATCATCACTATCCTTCACCTCATCCTCGATACTTGATACATCTATAAGGTCTTGGGAGCATGAAACCTCTCTTGTGTCCAGTCGGCCTCATGAGCATGATCATGACCTATAATTTTACACCTGATCTCATAATGTACCTATCTTTTTCATAGCCTTGATGTATTATTCCTATACACTCATTAGTCTCCCTATTAAATTATGGGCCAACTTTGTTCCAAAGAGGAGGCTTGATTATACTTACTAGCTTTGCATGTCCTCATCCCACTCACTCACCAAAACTATACATGGTGTTTATGCTACAACAATAGGATGAAAAAGATAGGAATACACACTTTCTATGTCATATATATGCTCAAGTATACCTTTAATCACCATATTCACTAGAATGTTTTTGTAGACACAAAATATATGCTCTTGGGTACATTTCTAGGTCTTAAAGCATGCTAATGTATACATGATTCCTAAGAAAGAAAACTAGTGGTTGACAACTCCTTTGGGCCTTTTGGTTACTATCTTTTACACTTTACTAAATTTACACATCTTACATCTCTATTGGCATTTAACTTATTTATCTTTTATGACCTTGACACTAGCGCCCAACTAGGATAGAAGCGCCCAAGCGCACTTGTCCATCCCGAGTGCTCTTGCCCTTCTTTATCTTCATCTTACTCTTTTGGGTCCTTTTCACCTTTTGTTGCCTTTTAAAACTTTAGGTTAGCCTTTGAGTTGTCAATTACTGAAATTCAAACAAGGGAATCATATATATATACTTAGTATATTATCTATAATATATATATATATACTATAGCATTGATTATCATCACCTAGGATTGCATCAAAGGCACAAGAGCATTACAAGGACACAAATAGCACTTTCATACAAGGTACAAGGGCTACATTATCTTGCATACATAGCATAGGAGGGAGTTCATTCTATTCCATCACACACATTCTACATACTCGATACATTATAGATCTAGCCCATTATCATCATGTAACTTGCACAAGGGAAACCTAGGGCATCATTACACACACAAACACGGAGAACTACATGGAGTTTGAGATGTAGTGCAACACTCAATCATAAGTTCACTCTTCGGGTGACCGTCGGGGTCAATTGACTCCACATTCTACATATTTTTTATTATATTTGATGTGGTTTGTGGATATGTGTAGGTATCTATCTATTTTGCAGGTTATAGGCATGACTAACGATCTAGAAATGAAACTAGAGTGATAAAATAAGATCAATAGTGAAGCTCCTCCAACCCATAAAATACCAAAACACAGGCATCTAAGAAGTCACTAGCACCCAAAATAGTCACAAAGCGCCCACAAAACTCTTGTCCTCCTGTGGGTGCTTTTGTCTAGCAAAGTTTTGAGTTCCAAAACCCTCAATAATCCTTGACGACATTGTTTCTAGTTTTTTCTAGTAATTACTCGATCCATACCACTCTATATTACACGAAATCAGCTAAGTCATCTTCCTCTCTTTCATTTTCTTAGGATTTCATATCTTTGAATGCTTATTTTTTATGCACTATTGTACTTTATTTCCTAAATATCACTAGTTACTGAGTGAGTTACTCTAAAATTAAGGTTTAATTCAATTTATATTAAATCATTTGGTGAACCCCCACTCATGATCTAACACTTGGATCCTTATTTTTCCTATTCTATTAGATTTGTCTTTCCTTAACCTTAAACCCTAGTTACATCAAGGTTCATATTTCCATCTATTGTCTATCATACCTCGATCTACATAGGTCCTCCTAGGGTTTCATCCTTGGTCTTATCTTTCTAGGGATCTTATTTCACACATTACCTTTTCTTTCATGGCCCCTAAGGTTCCTCAAGTCTCCTTGTATCAATTACTTCAAATGCACCCACCTTGCAAAGATGCTCTCCAAAAATTTGTAGACACTATGTACCTCCCTCACGATATTCCACCTTCATAATTAAGTGCCATTTTTTATCATCTCTAACCCCTATCATTCCTAATAACACAACCAATCAATCCATTTTTGAGTCAATTCAATCTTTATACCTTTTTCCCAAGATAAATTTTAAGCTATGGAAGCCATGATTTAATTCCTCACAACTGAAATCCAACATCTCAAGGATGTTTCTCATGCCCATGCTAGTTCTTCTTCTACACCTAATCCTGATCCCATGTCTACTACATGTGATCATATAAGTGAGGTCAAGATCTTACCACAACAAACACCTCTCAAGTTTGATTGAAATACTAGGCAATATTATATTCTCTCTAAGCTCCTTAATCACCAATTAATTACCTTTCCACCTACTCATTACTACCCTCCTTACTGGAGCTTACAACCTATAGAGGTCACCCATTTTACAATTATCATAGAATTAATGGACATCGTGATAATGATTGTTATATTTTAGAATGAAGAATCAAAAACTTGAGCATCAATGCTTTATTTCATTTACTACACAACATTCTACTACACACTCATCTCCAATTACCAAACCCCAATGGGTTCCCGAATTTGATCCCTCTATGTCTAGTGAGCATCACACAATAGTCACTCATGTTCCTTCCCCAGTAACGCAAGAATCACCACAAGCCCCACTTAATTCCAAACCATCAAAGGAAGAATAACCAATTCACTCGACACAAGTTGTGATCCATCACCTACTTACATTTCCTCCGTTAGACCCAAATTTTGATGTTGGTCATACCCTTGCTTCTACCTACCATTGTGACAACCATATATTTTCTTATGACACATTTCAACATCTCTGTCACCATGGCATGGTCTCTCTCACATCATCACATAGTTCTCCATCACTCACACACTTGGGGGCATCGAACTCCCCCATAGTTGCATGTTCTAATCAACAATTACATATACATACTACTCATAACACATATTTTGTTTTTTAATTCACATCAACATTTCTAGCAGTACTTTCTCTCATCTACACTATGAGCACACCTTGATACACATATCTATGCTTACGGATTCCCTTTCCACTCTTATGCCACTCCATACATATTGTTATCCTCATGCTTACTTATGGATCCTTTTATTCATGATACACATACTACTTTATACAAATGGTACACATCCTTTCCTTCTTTATGCATACTGCGGCTATTCTTTCTCATAATGATCACACCTATTTGCAAGCAACTCATGATATACACATTTGGGGGCATCGAATCCCCCTCCTCACTTGTTTCTTATATAATTACTTCTTCCTATCCATACAACAAATGTTGCTACTATATACTCTACCTTTCCACCCGATGACGCACTCTTTATTCTATGCTTCATGCTTAATTATTAAGGTGAAATTCCCCATGAATCTCACTTATCACATCTTAGCTACTCATGTTATTTTCTTCTTGTCTATCTTTTCGATCATCACCACATCTACGATAAGTGTACTTTACCTTCATTACCCGATGGCGCACTCTTGTTCTACGGTTCATACTTGACTGTTGAGGGAGCATTCCTAAATGAACCTCATCTCACACACATTCCATTGGGGGTAATTGTGGCTCCTCTCATCTACACATTTTGTATCTCATATCACACCATTAATGCACATGGCATTTACACATCTTTCTTGCATTTATTCTTGTTAGATTATACTATTTACATGTTGCATTTCATTTCCTATGATATCTGGATTCTTAGTATGTCATGATAGTTTTCTATACACACATGCACATTCATTTGGTATCTTAAGGTAAATGTAGGACTTTTTATAGATTCTTACATGATGCATGATGCTCGACACTACTCTTTACTAGTCCTGTCAAGGCTCCCGGGATCATTTCACTTTACTACTCTCATACTCGACACTCACATGTCCTACTATTACAATATTTACTACTTATTGTCACTATAATTTATTTTTTGTTGATATATACATGTTTTGACATACTATTTATCTTTATAACATGCTAATGGGTGCTTCGTGTGTAGCATTTACCTTGCATTATTCTATACAACCATGGTTATCTGTCACTTTTTGCTTGTTATTGTTTTGCTACTATTTTTGGATTATGTCATATGTCATTGCTTGATCATTTTTTGTTTATGGTTGCTTCAGCCCTAATTGTCTTGTGACATTGTGAACGATGTTCCATGTATGCAACCCACTTTTCACAGTACATCTTGTCTTCATACTTGCTTGCTACATTGTATTTCTATTGCATGTTATGTATTTTAACACTAACACTTGTTTCTATCATATATTATTTGCATGTGTCTTGGTTTCTACCATGCACATCCCCTACCCCCTGCAAGTATCCAATACATTATATGCATATCAACATCAAGTCCTCTCCTTTGGGCCACATCCTCCTACATTCATCACATGCACCCCAAATGATGGGGACATCTATTGGGTGAACAAAGCACCCTTCCAAAGTACGAGTTACTGTAAAAAAACACACAGATAAAATTTACCAAGCACACAATTACAAATTGGTCCAAAATCAGACTTGGATCACAAACACAAGTAGACACTAGCACCTAGCATCGAGAAAATAATGACGAGCACTTATGTTCCACCGGATGTTTATGTCTTGGGGGAAAAACACTTTCTCAATACAATGGTTTATAATATAAATCTACAAAGATTATCACACACTTGCCTCAATTACATATGTTGAGCATAATTTTTCCCTCACTTTGTTGGTTTGATATTACAATAGGAAAAATAGGATCAACCTTGAATATGGTTTTGGGGTTAGCACACCAGTTGTACAGATAATACATCAGATCTAAGCATACATGCAAATAAAAGTGGATATTCTACTAGAAGAAATATACATAACAAGAGATATAAATCAACACTAGATTTAACATGGTTCACCTAGTGTGGGCTACGTCCACCAAGAAACAAGCCAATCTATTATCCAAAGATTTCACAAGATATACAATGAAGATTTACAATCTTCCACACCTCTCAGATGTACAATATTGTCTTACTCTCAAGCTTTTACTTCTTCACCAAGAATTATCTCTCTCACAATTATTCTCACAATAATCATCAACTTTTGCAAGTTCTTAATTCTTACTTCTAAACCCTAGCTTTCATGCTTATATAGGCATATACAAACTTAGGGCACTTAGCCATGCAATTACAATCAATAGATATGCTTTAATACTAAAAATAGATCTAATTCCCATGAGTTAATTAAAACACCCACACACAAGTAACCGATGTCGATTAGCCCTAACCAATGTTGGTTCCTCCTTTCGACCAATGCTTTGGTCCCTTAATAACCGATGTCGATTCTTTGTGTTTTCCAGCAAGTTTCATATTGCATGCTAATTCTGTAATTAATTGAGCTCCATAACTCAACAATGGTGGGGTTTCCAAGGTACCCATGGGATGTGATAGGTGTATGATTTTTGCACTCCATGAAGAATGAATTAAGCTTTTTTTATTGCAAATCAAAGACACCGCACACAAAGGAATTATACAAATATATGATGGATTTCTTTGTAAATTCCAATCCTCGGAAGTCAATGGACTTCCTCGAAAGGATGTCAATCCGCATTCAAGAAATTAATCTATCAATGATAAAATAGATGATAAACATATGAATAAAAAAGGAAAAATTTAAGTTATTGAATGATGAATTATTAAGACAATGATGTGAATGAAAGGCACTTACCTAATTCCAACTGACTAATAAGACTGAAAATATGATATTTCCATATATGAGAAGGTTGTGGATGATGGTTTTGTTGATGGTAAAGCTCTGGATCGACAAAAACCAACCTCGATGTTTTTATGATAACTTGAGAATTGTAGATTTGTTTTATAAACCAAAAATGTGTCAAAAAGTGACTTCATGTTATTTTTAGTGATGTAGAGAATCGCTGGTGATTTTTATGAATTGCTGGTGATTCATCCAATCTTTGGTGATTTTTTTGCAGGTCCAGAATCATTGGCAATCACTGTGAAAATTACACAGATGCTTCTATGTCCATTTTTATTTTGCACATTTTTGAAGCTGCAGGTTGTGAGAAATTGAGGAAGCATCCACAGGAACTAAATATATATTGAATTGAGCTCCAGGATATGCTGATAACTGCAAGAGGAAAATTATTGATGTAAGAAGACTGTTGATTTGATTATGGACATATGGATGATGTTCAAAGATGTTTTGAATGTTGTTGGACGATCTCTAGTTCCATGGGAGGTCTATGACGAAGGAAAAATATAATATGAAGTCCTAGGGTCATGTCCACCTATGTTCTCCCTTCAAATGGAGGCTTGTAGTCCATATTTATAGTGTTTTTGTCAATGGGAGAGAATATCCAACAATTTAGGGAATCACCGATGATTTTGGTCGAGTTAGTGTGAGATATGGAGGATAAAAACTCTATTTTGATCTTATGTGCAAGAGGATTTAGGGGAATCATGGCTAGATAAGTTAGAGAGGTTGAGTGTGAGGTTTAAAGGTGGATGGGGGTAGTTAGGATAGAGTAGGGATAAATTAGAAGGTTTCCCAAATTAATCTAGTCCTAACTAGTGAGAAGTGAGAAGTGGTTATAGGGATAAGTTAGAGGTGGTTAGGATTAATATTTTTAGAAGTTTTAGTTAAACTAGTCATAACTAGTGAGCTAGAATGAGTGAGGTGTAGGGTTGAAATTAATTAATTAATTATTTAGCCAAGGGAGGGATAATATGATCTGGGAAATGTGATGTCGTTTAAATGGTGTGAAGGAAAGTTCAATTAATTTGATGGAGGGTATAGGTTTATAAGCATCTAGCCTAAGATGAAGAATATGTTAATATGTTGATTAATTATGGATGTGGTTTTATGTGAGTATGATGATAATGTTGATGTTTATATAAATATGAGGGTGTAATGTGATAGTTAAGGGGGCCTAGCAGAGATCTTCGACACTAGAAGTAGCGGTGCTAATTTTAGGTGTCTACAACATAATTTAGTCCTTGATTACATTCGGTTACAAATGGTTACGGTCGCATTAAAAATTGAGACGTGCCATCGGTAGTGATACTTTGAGAAGCGTCCTAGAAGGAGATTAAAACAAACCTCTCTCCCCAACATTGTTATCTTGATGCGAGATTTCCCAAAAACTCCTCCTTAGCTTGAGATCACACAAAAAAATTGCCCTTAGCATGAGATCACCCAAAACCTCACCTTTGGCAACAAGACACTCAATTCGAAAACATCTCCAACACAAACATGATAAATTTATATCCTTTTACTCTCACACATCATGTGCACTCTTTCCTTTACACACCTTTGTCTACTTATTTGTACACACATTGCTTTGATTGTTCATATATGAAACTTTGACTACTTTCTTGCTCTTCTTTTGCAGGTTCGTCCTTATATGCAACAAGAATCCTCTCACATCAATGAGCACAAGCTCCAATAGCACATGACTATGCATACAATTAACCCTTAGGGTCTACCTCTCTTTCCTAGTTGTCACGCTTCACATTATGATCACTTCACACTACTTTTCCCCTTGACACGCTATCAGCTACACTTCTCTTGGATCACAAGGTACACATCTTCTATCTACTTTATGCTATCGAGTATTCACTCAACAACATAAATTGGGGGCAAATGTAGACATAAAATATATACACTTGGGTACATTTCTAGGTCCTAAAGCATACTAATGTATACATGATTCCTAAGCAAGAAAACTAGTGGTTGACAACTCCTTTTGGCCTTTTGGTTACTATCTTTTACACTTTACTAGTTTTACACATCTTACACTTATTTCAGCATTTAACTGATTTATCTTTTATGACCTTGAACATTAGCGCCTAACTAGGATAGAAGTGCTTGGGTGCTATTGTCCCTCCTGGGTGCTCATGCCCTTTTTATCTTCTTCTTACTCTTTTGGTTCCCTTTCGCCTTTTAGTCACCTTTTAAAAATTTAGGTCGGCCTTGCAGTTGTCAATTACAAAATTTCAACAAGGGAATCATATATATACTTAGTTATTTCTCTCAAATAAGGGAGCTAAACACTATGAGTATTATCTATCATCACCTAAGTTTTCATCAAAGGAACAAGAGCATGCTACAAGAACATGTCTAGCACTTTCATAAAGGGAAAAGTGTTCCATTATACTATATACACAACATAAGAGGGGAGTTAATTATATTCCATCACATACATTCTACGTACTTGATACATTCTAGATCCATCATGTTATCATCGTGTCAATTACACAAGGGTAACCTAAGGCATCATTACATAGAAAAGCATGAAGAACTACCGGAGTCGAGATGTAGTGAAGTGCTCGGTCGTAAGTTAAATCTTTGGGTAATGTGGGGTCATCCCGACTCCACATTCTACATATTGTTATTATATTTTATGTGGTTTGCAGATATGTACATGTAACTATCTGCTTTGTAAGTTATAGGTACAATAGATGACCTAACAACAAAACCATAGTGACAAAATAAGATCAACAATGAAGCTCATCTAGCCCATAAAAGACTAGAACCCGATCATCTAAGCGAGTCACTAATGCCCAAACAATCACAAGTGTCCAAGACGCTCTTGTTATCCTTTGGGCACTTCTATCCAACATAGTTCTAAGTTCCGGAACCCTCAGTGAGCCTTGATGACATTGTTTCCATTTTATTCCAATAGTTACTCAATCTAGACCACTCCCAAATTGCATAAAATCAATTAATTCATCTTCCCTCTTTCATTTGCTTAGGGTTTCATATATTTGAATGTTTATTGCTTGTGCACTACTATACTTTATTTCATGAATATCACTAGTTATAGTAAATAGCTCGAAATTAAGGTCTAATTCAATTTAGATTAAATAATTTTTTTGACAAAGTGTGGACTAAGGAATCTACGATCATAATCCAAAAGGCATCACAAAAATTACAATCCGTGATCACATGATAGCTATCAACTATAAACAATTACAAGTTTCAATTACAAATTATCCATTACTCAAAACCAACAAGGGTAAATAATAATTTACTTATGTCTTGTTATCACAACCATTATGATATCATCTGCATGTGTATCCACTCTTAGTGCCCCATCTCCTCCTATGGGTGGGGGTATGGTTGTATCAACTCCTCTTGCTAGTGAAGACATACTTCTTATTTCTCCTTGAGTATATCTCCCATACCATATGTTGGATCTCCCACTACTATTAGAAATAATATCAACCATCAAGACTCCATCCACCACTAATTATATGTTATTATGCACCCAACATAATTGTAACAACCACCACTATTCATAGGTATACCTCATTTTTAGGGGTGATAGGATCTTTTTTTCTAATGGCCCTAGTATATGTCCATATTGCATCGTTGTATGGAGGGATCTCCTCCATGGGTATGACACTAGGGGCACATCTTGCACAATCCTCGAATCATCACATTAGTAACTCATATTGATAGTTTTCCCCTATTTTTAGATATAATTCTCTAGTCACATGATCCTTCTCACTCATTTTATCTCCATTACATCATCCACCCACCCCAAGTATTTTATATACAACCTCCAAATAATCCCCTTGGGGTCAATATATCTAGCATGACTTAATATGTCATAGTATTGAGCCACTGTCTCTAAGTAATTCCCACCTAACTGCAAAGATATTTAGATGGGATCAATCAACACATTTTCCTCCAATGGTAATCACTATTATTGAGTACTTTTTGGCATGTAAAATGATTTAGGAATTTTACTTAACAACCATATTGAAAGTTTTTCCTCTTTCGATCAAAATTGTCAAAATTGTCAAATTTCCTATTTTTAAAAGTCAACTTCTATGAAAGGTTTCAAGAGCCTTGGATAATTTTAGGAGTTCATATTTTATTAAATGGAAATGTTTCAGATTCTTCTTTTTGGTAATATCATCTATAAGAATTTTGTGAGCATTGGAGTGGGCTTGGGAAATTTTTCTCCAAACACTTTTGGAGAAAATGAGTATGTGTGCATTATTGAAGATCTAACTTCAGAGAAAGATTTTAGGAATCACGTGGTGTTGGGAGATCATATCCCAATCATCAGAGATCTTACCAATTTTATTTCATGTGGAATAAGTAAGGAAAAATTTGGAATCATAGAAAGCATAAACCTTTTCAACACTTGAGCGCGATAGCCTTTCGGACAAGGATTTTGAACTAAAGGTTTCGGGAACCTTGAGCAGAGTTGGGATACTAAAAATATAAAATTGAAGCACATTTAACTCCCTTCATGACCCAAGTGATGGTTTGGTTCATTCTTGTTGCAAACTCTCTTGGAAACTCATATCACGGCATGCCTTCCTAGGAAAAATGTAGATATTAGAAAAACTTCATGAAGAACTCATTTTCAGAATTTCTAAATGTTCTCATTGGATTTTTTCATATTTCCATGTAAAATAATATATTATACAACCTGAAATGGTTAAGTTTCACTCTCGGGGTAGAAAAAACATTCCCATGTTCTAATTTCATGTTAACATGAAGTAAGTGGCAAGTTTTTTTACATTAGTTATTCCTTGGTGCAAGGAGAAAATGGGGAAAAAAGTGTGCCCCTATTGTGGAAAAAAAAAATCACATAAGTGACAACCTAGGTTGTGGAAGAATTTTTGGCCATTTATCATTTTATTATTTTCTCGCTAAACCATCCATGTGAGTATGTGTCTCTATCTCACCTACAAAATAGTTTGTTAGTGTATACTTGCATATCATCCATTAAATCAACATACATATGTTACAAGTTTAAAATAAAATATTTCTCATCCATTGTATTATCCATTTAGATTATATACATCTATAAATAATGAAAACAACCAAAACATGCATAATTGAAATAGTTCCATAACACTATGTTGTCAAAAGGTCCAATACATACATACATACATACATATATATATAGATCAAATTTTATACAATCTATCATCACATCCAAATGAATGGGCAAGCATACACTTAGTAATTAAAATATACAAAATAATGGCACATTCAAACACTTCCATGTGTGGTAGATAACAAAAGATACGTAGAACTCGAGAATCACTAAGTGATCCTTTAGTAAAATGATGTGCAATACTCCTAGTCCTTCACTCATGTGATCTAATTGTGGAGTGACGAGAACTCCTCAACCTACTCCTATCACGATACCCTCTCGCATGGGGTGTCGACATCATCTATGTAGGTATCCTCCCGCGCTCAATGAGGCTCCATGCCCGCCTAATCATGTGAACATAACCTCCCTCAATTTTTGTAGCTCAACCTCTAGTGCAAGGTCTTGGCTCTCTCAACAAACAAGAGTTGTGCTCCATAATATCTCATGGCGAAAACATATGTGTGTTTCCCAAAACCATGATGAATCACAAGATCTACCCGAAGCTCATCAAGGGCCTTCCCCGAGACAGAAAATAAATTAACCAATGTGTATTAGATCAACTTCCTCCACTCACTAGTAATGCCCACACACACACACATGAAAATGATATAGCGAGATAATGTTTCAAAGAGAAAAACCATTAACACCACATATAGAGATGCTACTAATAATAACATTGGAAATATAAATAAATTCATGAGTATAGAATACCAAAAAAATGAAAAAGAGCATACCTATTGTAGTCAATAAATCACGCACTTATTATGTACATCTATCCTCTAAATACTTCATTTATATGCATGATTCCTAAGAAAAATAACTACTCATTAACACCTCTTTACTTTACTTTGACATTATTTTTATCCTTATTGCTTGTTGTTTCTAATTGACAACTTACAATTTTATACATTAGATGACATCTTACTCATCTTTGATTTCACTATTTTATCTTTCGACATCTATCTAGGACTATCCATTAGGGATAGGAGCACCAGTGCGATTGTCCCCTCTGGGCACTTGTGTCCTCTTTATCTCTTTTTTTGGTCTTTCGAATGTTACTTCTTCCTTGTTTTCTTTTATCACTCTTAGTTGGCCTTTTTCTTGTTAATGACGAAACTTAAAAAAGGGAATCATATATACATGTCTTATTTAACCTCATTAGAGGAAAAAGCATTAAAGAGATACATATATTTACAAGGAGCTAATATTTTCTATCTACTACGCCAATGAATGTATACTTCACTGCATAGAAGGGTTTATTCCAAATTCCATACCACACATTTACATTTGGGACAAATTAGTTGTAGCATCTTATCTATTTGTGTGATTGACACTATGTCATCCTAGCCAAAGGGGCACTATTCTATTCACACACACGTAAGAACTACATAGAGTCTGAAATGTAGTGCAATGTTCAAATGACAATCACATTGGGGTGATATATTTGAGGTTAGTCTAACTCAAGAATTTACATTATTTTATTCATATAATATGTGTTTGAGTATTATGTAGGTATTTATGGTTTATTTTGTAGGTTACAAGTGTAACATAATGAATCTGATGTGACACATGACAAACAAGAAGTGATACATAAAGAACCAAATCTTGAGCACTTCCGTAGACACCAGCACCTGTGGCCTTGTCCCATTCCAAGTGCTTCTATTCAAGGCATTTTTGTAGTCCCATTCCATAACTAGAGCTTATATATCCAAAAAATTTCCTTTCCAAGTCATTCATCAGTCCATAATCATTCTAGACCTACACAGCAAGCTAAGTCATACTCCAAACCCTATCTATCACCCTTTTGTGTGTTTCCTTTACATGATCTTGATTGTTTACTGTTATATTTATCTAATCAACAGTGTCTTTATCTTAGATTTAAATGTTATTAAATCATTTGGTAAACCTAATCTCTTACATGCCCATTATAGATCCCTTCTTTCATGTCCATTACCCGTAGTGGTAATTTTGGATCTCAAACCTATATCGAGATTGCCCCATCCACTCGACATCATCCTTCTCCCATGGCTGACCTCATCAATGACAACATTATTAGCAATTCCAAGTAGATCCCTCTCGAGGACATTGAAGCATCCGATAGTGAACATTCATATGATGAAGATACCAATGTTGATCAATCCTAATTAGATTCCCTTACCAATTTTCTCTCTATAATGTGTGATAATCTAACCCATGTTCTACATATTCTCGATGCTCTATTTCTGCCTAGCATGCCCATGCTAATGCTTCCCATAATAGTATGACTTGTACCTTAGCACTCTCTACTAATACTACTTCTTCTATCTCATTTTCTTCCTCTCCTTCTAATCTTGGAGTCTCCACCATTCACATGACTATTCCTACCCCTTCTACTCATTATTCTTCTCCTCTTATTTCCCACATTTATCCTAATTCTTCTTCTAGCACCCAAGATTTAGAGTATCTTTATCATGATTTACAAGCACAAATTCATCAATTGCAATAGGTTATTTCTTCTTCATCTCCATCCCTTAATTCTTCACTTCTTTTTCATATCCCTTTTACACCTGAAGTGTCTTCTTATCCACTCCCTCCAAATTTTGCTTCACCAAAGTTTCCTCTATTCGATGGTCATGGATATCCTCAAGAGAACCTTAGATCTTTTCATGTTGCTTGCCTAGATTATGCATGTGATGACACCCTCTTGACCAAGTTTTTTCCTAAGAGCTTACAAGATTATGCTTTGTGATGGTTTTATGACTTTCCCTTGCATTTTATTAAATCATTTACTACTCTTGTTTATTTGTTTCTAGCTCATTTTTCTATGAATATTGGAACAAAAATATATTATGCATAAATGGCTAAAATTAAAGGATCTAATGAACATCTTAGTGATTATGTATTGTGTTACAAGAACAATCTTTCTAAAATGAATAATGTATTAGTTGAATATGAATTGCAAGATCTCTTTATTCAAAGTCTTTTGCCTCCTTTGCAAGAATGTGTGCTTTCTAATTCATATAATTCCCTTAACCATATATGCCATACCTTGAAAACTCATGAGACTAAGCTCATTTCGTACGTAAACTCAAATATGGATCTAATACTTTTGATAATTCCTCTTCTCAATTTCCAAGCAAGGATCCCTTTGACCCAAGTCTAATGATGATAATCCTACTGTTAACGTTATTTCTCAACCTCCTAATCTTTAGCTCTAACCCACTCAATGTGTATTTACTTAATTACATTACCCTCCACATATGTTATTGCCCTAACTCATTGAAAGTGATTTGATTTCTCTTCCACCTCCTCTTTAGTATGATCCTAATAGGACCCATGGTAAAAATTTGATGAGCATGCACAATTTAATTACCATAGATACATTATTATTATTCTTCGAAAAAAAAATTAAGCTTTATCATTTAATTCAAGATCTCATTGACAATAATGATTTTCAATTTCCTAAATCCACCACTCCCACTTCAAAATATACCAATGATAATAAAAATTTAAAAATATTTTTAGACCCATTACCTAAGCATGATGAGTCAAACCCTGAGTCCTCTTCTAATCATACTTACCATATAGTGCCTCCTCCTGCTTCTTCGGATCATCCCCTTGGATTCCTTGTTGGTACTATTGATTTCCCATCACCTATTATCACTTTCACTAATGTTGATTTTCACGCCTCATTCTCCTCCCATAGATTACATATTGATGTTTTGTTGGGTCCCATGTCATCAATAATGTTAGGGTAAATCCTACATTCAAATACAATGCATGCTCATTATCTTTCTTGTAGTCCATTGGCTTCCCTCTATCTCAAGTGACACACACATCTCCCACTTCTCATGGCCATGTTATTCTACCCATCATTGTTGGGCCTCTTACTATTTCTATGTCATTTACTATTGGATCTATTTTTATGCATTGTGACATGCTCTTAGGACTCCCTTAGCTCGGGCTACTAAATTTGTGCCTTCTATTATTCACGCGTGCCTTAAGTTTATCCATGAGAGACATCTTATCATTATTTTAGGCATTCCACCATGAACACCTTTTCCTTGGCCCCTTCAACCATCCCATATTCAGTTACTCCTAGTGCATCTTCTCCTATATATTATGGCTCCTTAGGCTTAACACCTCCTATGGTATCTAGAGCCCTTGCTCCTCTCGTGGCACCTTTTGCACATCCATCTCGGCTTTCCTTCACACATGAATACTTCTCATAAACATCTTTTCATCTATCGATCCCATAGCCCACCTCATAGGGGAAAATCTTCACATAGGTCACATGCTCCATCTAGACATATTTCACGTTATATTTCTCCACATGATTGATTTAGACCTATCCCATATACTTGGCCTCATTCACTCTCCGTGACCATTAGATCTAGACCATGTTCACATGTGTACTTATTTTACATTAGATGATTGTGGGCCCTTTCCGATACTCTCATTACATATATCATTTTTCCATTCATACTTAGGGGCATCCTAATTCCCCACACCATCTAGTGACGCACTCTTGTTCATGGTTCATATTTGTGTTAAGGGTTTCTTCGTATGCACCTCACTCTACACACACACTAGGGGAATCCTTATTTCTCCCTTTTAGCTAGTTTTCTTTTACAATAAAAAATCTAAAAATATTAGCTTAGATATTGATTGGATGCATTCTTTTCATATATACTACTATATGTTGCACCTTTTCTTCTCATGTTACTATGATTCATAGTATGCTTTATAATTTTTCATACACACATGTGTGTTCACATGGTATCTTGAGGTGAATGTAAGTCACTTACAAGTTATTACATGATGTATGATGTTTGGCCCTATCCATTACCAATCCCACTAAGGATCCTAGGGGCATCTACCTTTTTCCTACTTCCTATCAGGTTCTATTATTGCAATATTTCACATTTTCATTCCTATATTCAGATATCACATTTTCACATTCTATTTATCTTCCTAATATTCTAACGGGTGCTTTATGTGTATAATTTTCCTTCTAGACTCCTTCTAATCATGTTATATGTTTTGCTTGTACCTTATTTATCATTTTTTAGGAGTTATGCCTTGTGTTTTCTTGATTGCCTTGTTTGCACAAGCTTTGATGGCTCTGATTGTCTTGTGACATCATGAGTGGTGTCCCATGTATGCATCCAAATCCTTGTTTTGCTCTTGTTTATTATTTTTATATATGCCTTTACTAGGTTTTATTACAATGTGAATTGCTTGTTTTTCACTAACACTTGTATGCTAGCATTTTCCCTTTTCTTGCACCATGGTAACTACCATGCGTAATCCATATTTCCCCGCATAATTCATATATTAGATGTGCACATCAGTTTCAATCTTCCTCATTTGGTCCATGTTTAAATTTGTGGGGAAAACATTGGGTGAACCTTTTCACACTCCCAATAGTCACAAAACATAATTACAAATACACAACACTCGGGAATAGAACAAAAATTAGTTAAAGAATAGGACCGAGAAAAAACATGGTCACAAAATTTAGGATTGATACAAGTGCCTAGCTAAAATAGTAACACTTAGGTGTTAGTGTCCTACCTAGGTGCTATTTACTTAGGGGAAAAAATAGTTACAAATCAGTTTCAATAACTATACGGTCATGGTTTTCTCTAGTTTCCGTGATTACATAGCTAGTTTCATAATACAATTGGTCACTAATAGAAACTAACTACTAATCCAGAAACCAAAGCAAGAAATAAATAAGGGAATGAAACCTAGGGCATAAGTAGGACAAAAATATACCTAGTGCCTTTGTGTCACCCGAGGAAAGTTAAAAATAAGGTTTGCGATCATCTACAAAGTGGCACTTATCTCGTAGGGAAGCATTAACGGTTGGAGGGCAAAACAAACCACTCTCCCAATACACTTTCCCTTAGTGGTGACATGACACCTAAATCTAAATTTTAGCATTAGGTCACTCAAATCCATAGTTTGGTGATCGGCACGCCCAAATCCTTAATATCATCAAATCAAGTCAAGAATTAATCACTCTTGACTCTTCAACCATCTCTTAAGCATCAAAGCTATAATCGGGAACAAATTTTTATCCCTTTCTCTTTCGAATTTTATGTGTACTCTAACCCCTTAGTTTAGCTTTTCCAATATATATTTCCATTTTTACATATTTTCCAAGTTAAAGTTCAATTGCATTTACCTAAAGCATTGACTACACTTGTTTTCTTTTGCAAATCCTATCTTATCCCAACAAAGGAAAAACACACAAGCAAAAATAAAGCGGATCTCAAGAATGCTCCCACAAAGGGAACTACACAAACACATCACTATCACTCCACACATGCAAAGGTCACCCATAGGATCCTTATCCTTTCCTCTCCTTAGAATTTCACGATACACATCTTGCACTATTCCATTCAACACGCTATAACACTCATTCGGCATGTTATTGGGTACAATCTTCATTCAACTCTCCAAGGTACACTTTTCTATTCTACTTTATGCTATTGAATCCTTATTCACCAACATAAAGTGGGGGAAAATGTAGTCACTAAATCACGCACTTACTATGTACATCTAGCCTCTAAATACTTCATTTATATGCATGATTCCTAAGCAAGATAATTAGTTGTTAACACCCCTTTACTTTGCTTTGACATTGATTTTATCCTTTTCATATTTATTGCTTGTTGTTTCTAATTGATAGCTTATATTTTTACATACCATCTAAAATATTACTCGAGATCCGATTTCATTGTTTTATCCTTCTAACTCTTTATGACAGGGACCTCCTATTAGGCATAGGAAAATACTCTTGTTGAATTTTTTTCTCTCTCATTTTTCTTTGAATATTGGAGTGAAAAATCTTATCCGCAAATGGCTAAAATTAAGCAAACATCTAATGAACATATTAGTGATTATGTATTGTGTAATAAGAAAAATATTTATAAAATGAATAATTTATTAACTAAAGGGTGGAGGATAGTTGAATCGATGATGAAGGCACATCATGAGGCGTAAAGTTAGGCTAATGATCCGAAAGTGCTACTTATGTCTCTGTTTTGACTCTCACCAAGGTTTACTAAAACTTTTAAGGGTGGAGGATAGTTGAATCGGTGATGAAGGTGTGTCATGAGGTGTAGAGTTAGGCTAATGATCTCAGTGTTACATCTCTGGTTTGACTCTCACCAAGGTTTACCAAAACCCTTTTAAGGGTGGAGGATATTTGAATCAAAGTGATGAAGGCATGTCGTGAGGCATAGAGTTAGGATAATGATCGTGGTGCTATGTCTCTAGTCCGATTTTGTTAGCATATGGATTTTCACGCATGCAAATGACATGCAACAGTAAGGGAATGAAGTCCCTCCTCAATGAAGGTGAGGTTACCTTTATTGAAAACCAAAATAATATTTACATCTATACATTCAAAATTGTATGTGGGGGTGTTTTGGAACATCAAATGGAAAGAAGTGTGAATGAGGGAGATGGAATGGAATGAAGGAAAGAAATGGAAAGGAATGAATGGAAGGAACATGTAATAATTAGGTAAAAGCAGAGCCTAATATTGCATAGAGGAGAACAATGAATAACTAACTCAAATAAAGCAAAGTTTGAATCAGCTAAACAAGAACAAGTAAAAGGGAACACACATGAGCAAGTAAATATTAGAGCTTGGTCACTGTGAACAAGAACAATAGATTAATAGTGTTGACAATAAGATCAAATACAATATTTGCATGCAATATTTAAACATCTAACATCTAATGAACATAAGAACATCAAATGCTACAAGAGATAATGAATGGGACACAAAGTTCATATTTCATTAACTCCAAAATGTCTTCACAAAAGAACACAGTTTCTTTCTTGAAATAAATCTTGCACACAAAAGTATTTTCTTCTCCTCTCTCAAAGTCACCCTTACAAATGAGCCTCTAACTTCCTTTTATAACCCAAAATTTGGTTACAAAGTAGTTAGGGTTTACATGAACATTAAATAGGGCATCTTAAATGACTTTGACTTTTTCAACCAACTTTAAAAAGTAACTTGAAAAATAGAAATCACTTAAGTTATCAAAAAATTCCAAAAGTGAGTTTAACAATAACATCACTTTATAACAAATTTTAAAGTCATTTTAGGAAAAGCACATAAATAAAAAATAATGTGTACATGTGGACCCCACTTAAATGACTTGGACACACACATAGATATCCTAGTCAACAATGCACCACCTAGATCAAGACACCTAGGATCAGTGCCTTATCCATTGGGCCAAGAGTCTACCTATCCCGATCATACGGATTGAACTCATTGATGTGTTCCGCAATCCTTGATGACAAGAGATTTGAGCTTGAAAATTGAGCATTTCATCCACCTCTCTATTTGAGCATCATCCCGGTGTGAGAAATTTTATCTTTATTCGCATTCACATTCATAATTACACACAATTCTCCACATGCTCTGAATACCTTTTCATGGTGAATTATTCATTTGTCACGAGACCGTAGTCGTTACGCCACCTTGGCTTGTCATAATCTAGCTCCTGATATTTCAAAATTGAGAATATCTTCCCAAAGTCGAGATTGTAATTCACTTCCTAGAGTTATGTCTTTCATCTTTGTCACCATCCCAAAGTGTTTCCATTCTGATTTTCTCACGATCATCCAATTCAAGAATGCTCCAACTTTAAGACTGGTCGATGAAGTATCACACCCATTGCTAACTGAGAGTTGACAGGGACACATTTGAATGATGTGCCTTGTTTAATGATCCACATAATCGCACTTGTCATTGGTCTTGGTATATCGATGAATAGATTTGTACAATGATTAAGTGAAGACAATCAATGTAGACATGTTTCTCCCATTATCAATTCTCTAATAACAATGGATTTTGACTCGAATAGACCTTTCCAATATCTATGACCTATACTTTACATAATGAGGAAGTCAAAAGTGACCCATTGGTGTCATTGAGAAGCTCTGCGTCGTAGAGATGAGAATGAGAACTCACAAGTTGAGGTCACTTCCACTTTGGATCCATTAAATTTGAATCACCACTCTCTTTAGGTGTCATAGTGCATCCATGCAAGTGATGACCAATTTGGAACAAGTTTTGGAAAAGCGCTACTCACCTTCGATTGATATACATGCAGAACCAACTTACATCGACGTGTCCCAAGTTGGTATCGGTAATGTTCTCATACTATGAATGGAGCGTTGAGGTGGGTAGAATTCCCTGGAACCCATACCGCAACATCATTTTTTTAAGATGACATGATTGTGACAAAAGCGTGATTTCAGGCTATTACTTCTTTCTTACAAAATTGCACAAATTGCCTCAAACGGCCTTGGAAAAATAACAAATCTTGTTCTGAGAAAATCTCATTGGATGAGGGAGTCTATTAAGGTACAAAAAGTTTCTAGATCAAAGATTTTTTCCCAAATAAAATTCTTCAATGAAATATTAAAGGTCAAAGTTGACTCTTTTGAAAGTGCTAAGAAAATGCAAGTGTAAAACTTTAAAAATTGCATTTGGTTTTAGCCTGGGAAAAATAACAAATGTCACCATGGGAATCTGTTAGCATATAGATTTGTATGCATGCAAATGACATACAACAAAGTGTGGGAATGAAGTCCTCCTCAATGAAGGTGAGGCTACCTTTATTGAAAACCAAAAGCTGTATTTACATCTCGTACATTCAAAATTATATGTGGGGGTGTTTTGGAACATCAATGGAAAGAAAAGTGAATGAAGGAGATGGAATGGAATGAAGGAAAGGAGTGAAATGGAGTAAAATGAAAGAACATGCAAGAGTTAGGTAAACATAGAGAGCCTAATATTGCACGAAGAAGAAAGACGAATAACCAACACAAATAAAATGGAGTTTGAGTTAGCCAAACAAGAACGTGTAAAAGGGAACACACATGAGCAAGTAGATAATCAGAGCTTGATCACTGTGAACTAGAACAACTGATTAATAACATTGACAATAAGATCAAAGATAATATTTGCATGCAAGATTCAAACACCTAACATCTAATGAACATAAGAACATCAAATGTTACAAGAGACAATGAATGAGACACAAAGTTCGTATTTCATTAACTCCAAAATGTTTTTCACAAAAGAACACAAAGTTTCTTCCTGAAACAAAGCTCACACAAAAGTATTTTCTTCTCCTCTCTCAAAGTCACCCTTACAAATGAGCCCCTCACTTCCTTTTATAACCCAAAAGTTGGTTATAAAGTAGTTAGGGTTTTACATGATCATTAAATAAGGCACTTAAGTGACCTTTGACTTTTTCAACAACTTTATTAAAGACAACCCAAAAATAGAAATTACTTAAAATATCCATTGTTTCCTAAAAACAAATAACAACACCTTTTAAAATATACAATAATAACCAGTGCCTTATCCATTGAAATGGGGTCCGCCTATCTCAAGCGTATGAGAAATGGACTCTCCCACTTCGTTAGATACCAAGAAAATCAACTCCCTGCACCACCGGTGAAATTAGGATATGTCGCTTTTGCCAGTTGAAAGGATCTAAACCTTCCCAAAGTTTCAAACATCTTTTCTTCTTCTAGAGGTTCACTTGGTCGAAGAATAGCCTCACAAAATACCTACAATTCAAGAATTCTACTTGGCATATCATTTAAATTAACAATTTTGGATTGAGCATTCTCAAATAAGTTCTTCAATTTGATGCACCACTCCATGGAAACTGACGAGAAATTGTTGGTGGGAGTGTACATGTCCTTAAACAATTGTGAAAATTGTTCTTCCACTTACTCCGATGAACACCTTTGATTATGCTCATTTATAAGGTTATAAGGAATCTCAGCCATGAATTCCTGAATCAAGGAGAGTGAAGTGAAGGCTTCATTGCACATGTTGTCATAATGGATCATAGAATCCTTGAGAAGTGTTTTTCTTGATTTGAGATGCAGACACCAAAGAAAACGTGTCCCTCGATGTTCAAATTTGAGAATTCCTTCAATAGCTAAAATTGAAGATTCCATACTTGTCATCTCCTATAAACTGGGCAATATCTCATCCAAATTTGATATAGCAAAAACAAAAGTTTCTTTGAAAGAAAGAATTGGATCAAGATACGCACTGACATCTTCATGAAGCTTAACTACGGTCTTGATCATCCTGGCCTAAAATGAGAATCTCTGAAAGCCAAGTTTTAGTGACATGGCCCAATGTGTTTATTTCCTTTGACAAATTGAGAGTATCTTCATCTGGAGCAGCCACTACCAGGTATTGGGAAGGTGGATGATATGGGATTTATCAAATGTTGAACATATTCCACCAATTGATTCTTTTTGGCCTTGAGCCGAGAGTTTTGAGACTTGTATTTCTCAAGTCTCTTTAGCACGATATCAATTGAATCTCAAGCCATCGCCATGTCACTTTCTAATGTAGATATTCCAAGTCTCAGTCTGGAAACTTCATAGTCGGTGGGCGTCATAGCATCACGCTCCTTATCCACTTGTGGAATGGCAAGGTCTGAAAATTTGTTTCCCTCATTATCCACCATTATTTGAGAAAGCACCTTAGGCTTTTTAGGAATGGCGTCATTCGAAAGTTTGAAAAGGGCATCAAAATCAATGTCAATTGGCTTAACAACCCTCTTCCTTTTCTTTACTTTGGAATCAACCCAGGAAGGAGTATCATTCACTATTTCAGCATACAAAATCCTGGAGCTCGAATCAATATTCTCATTATTTTTGACATCATGAGATCCTTCTTGAATCCTATCTATGACCTCGATTTGAGGAGACACAACCTCAATATCCACTTCTTGATTATTCGGGAGATTTTGGGAAATCCCTTCATGAACTTCATGCTCTGAAGTGTTTGATATTTGAATTACCTACACCTGAGTGGATGCTTGTTTAAAGCATGGTTGGGGATCATTTGTTACCAGCTTCTGAGCACTATTAACGATGTGGGTAGAAGAATCTCTACTCGAGGTAGAAAATCCAGACACACGCTCTCTTCCTTCTTCGGGGTTAGGATCTTTAGATCTTCTCCTTGTGACACGTTGCTTGGCGAAGTGGATTTTGGCAACCACTCTTTTCTTGCATGTTGTGTATGATTGGATGGTAATGAGGTTGATCGAGAAGAAACCTTGGTCGAATGGAGACCCCCTCGTATAGGCAATTTTTGTGATCCGAAACATGATCTGGAATTGATTGAAATTTGGCAAGTTCCCTATCATACCAAGATATGCTTCTTTCAATAATTGGTTGGTTTTTGCCATCAAGAGAAAATTCATCTCTCTTGGTCCAGTCGATTCGAGGCAATGGGGTAAAGGCAACGGCATCATATGAGGGATCGACGACATCCTCATCATCATCTATGAATGAATCGGGAGGACTCTTGATGCGGAAGGCCTTGATCTGAGCAAGTGTTAGGCGAGAGTACTCCTGTCTTCTTACCTCATGTTCATCTAAGCAAGTAGCCCAAAAATCTTCCATGGTAGGATTATGTTGGTACTTCGCTCCCAAAATATTTTGCATATATCCATTGATATCAAACTAGGCTCTCTTCACATATGGATGGATGGTTATGAGAGCGAACTCTTTTTCCATGAGTTGTGCACTGAAAATATTTGGACATTGGTATTCCCGATTTGGATCGGGAAATGAATTCCTGAACGGTGCTTGTCACTAAGAAGGTAGTGAACTTGGAATAATTGTCGTGTCAGCTCCATTAATGCCCATCTGTCACTGATGTACTTAGGAAGTTTCCATGGGGTACCAGCAAAGCCACTCACGTGAATGTAGGAAAAAGATGAAAATTGAATAAACCAGGTTCCCCATTGGGAAATGACACTCATGGCTTCTTTAGAAAACCTTTCCTCAGTATTCTGATTCAGGTTCCGGATCACGTGGAAGGTGAATGCATCGTTGACTCTTCTAAAATGGTGAGAACTATTTTTGAAACTAAGTTGAGGGTAATAATGAAAAACATTGTTCGACGGCCCCATGACCCCTCTTGTTTCAAGTCCTGAAAATAGCTTTCTTCGTGCTACTACATAGGTCAGATATGAAGTCATGTAGAAGCATCCAGTCATCTTAACTTCTATCAATTGTTTGTGAAGGGTGTTACTGATGATGGTGGCCCAATCCACAAACTCCTTCTTGGCTAGGATGATACAGATAAATTGGTACATCCATGGGTGGAAAATCCTAGCAGAAGGTAGACCGAAAACTCGACTTAGGAGAGTGATCATGTCTCGATTTCTTCCACAAACTCAACACGGTATAGTTCTTTGGGAAGCCTATCAATTCAAGGTCTCTTGGTTACTAACCAGTTGTTGTTGACCATCTTGCTCCATCTCAGGGGTTCTTCATCCCAGAATTCTTGTGTTGATTGGCGAGTGATATCCGCATTCTCGGGAAAGTTGGGTATTCCGAGAAACTCCTCAATGTGTTCAGGTGTGATTAAGAGGAAAGGCTCGCGATTATCTTTAAAAATTCCTCATCTCTCAGGGTCATAATGCTCCACGCAAGCAATAACCAATTCCAGACACTGCACCGAGATAGGAAATGTTGTTGCTTGGGGTAGACCACTATGGTAAAGTCTATATGAGAAAATGGTTTTGCCTTCAGTTTTCACCATTCCGCAAAATTGTTGCACATTGATGTGACCTAGATTTGTATCGATGATGTTGTCATATGCTGACTTAATGGAACTAGGAGGGATAATTCCTTGGAATTCATATTTCAGGGTGGATTTGTTAGATTTCTCCACTGGCTTCCTCGATCTCCCCGCAAGATTTGGATTTTTTCGGCCATTATGAATTTTACAAAAGAATGACTCAGGCACGCAAGACAACACAAATGGGGCCGGGTCTCAGTCTCCGAAACCCCGTTGATGCAAGAAAATATTTTTCACTTTAATATTATTATTATTAAAATAATAATAATAATTGATCCCAAATTACAATTTTCTTCTCTTTAAAATACAAATATATCGAGACTAAGCTCGAGCTCCAAATCTAGCGACAACAATGATATTTATTTATTTATTTTAATTAAAATCTCCCGATTTTAATATTTCACGTGGATCAATTTAATCTCTTTTTTTTAATTTGCCTTGGCTGCATGAACTACTGATTTTTTGCGTTGGAAGACTCCTGATTTTGTGAATGCGTGGAAGATCTTTTGTTCTGCAAATGCATGGAAATGATTTGTATTTCTTGGGTTGTTTGTCTTATTTTTGCAAATGCGTGGGAAATAACCACAAACTAGTTTTGCTATTCCTGGGGCGGCCTGCTCTTTCTCTCTCTCCCTGCGTGGGAATTTGCTTGATTTTATTTCTTGTCTTCTTCCCCGAGGCGTGGCTTCTCTTTTCCTGGTGTGGAGAATTTTCTTAATCGGGCCTCCTAAAACAAAAAAAGTGCCTTTCTTTTGGACTGTTTTAAAAATGTGGTGAATGTTTTTAGCTGGAGCGTGGGATCCTCCTCTGGGCTATGCGTGGAAATGAGTTCTTTGTCTTCTGCTGCACTTTTTCTCCCCAAGGCGTGGGCTAATCTTCCTTTCCTCTTCCCAATGCGTGGGGTTCTCCTTCTTCTCACTTGGTGCGGGTGCGTGAAAACTGTGCAACTCCACCTCTCCTTCCTAGGCGCGTGGTCTCTTAATTAGGCCTCCTAAAACAAAACAAGTGCCTTTCTTTTGGACTATTTTATTTCTTCCTCCCTGGGTCTCCTCCAAAAATAATGCGTGGTTTTTATTTGATTTTGGCAGAAGGCATTTGAACTTGCTCTCACTATGTTTGGCGCGGCCTCCTTTCCACGTGTGGATTTTGATTTGGTTTTGGCAGTGTGTGGGAGCTCCTTGGACAGCTCCACCTCTCCTCTGCCCAATGCGTGAAAAGTAATTTTCTTGATTTCTTCACGTCCTTCCAAAAACGTGGATTCCTCTTAAGATGCATCTCCTCCAATGCGTGGAGAGGAATTTTGGTCTTCTGCTCCTTCCTCTGCCCAATGTGTGGCCTGTGTGGACAGGTGCGTGGGAAATTTTTGCTTTATACTTGGCGCCTCCTCTGCCCAATGCGCAGCTCAAAACAAATGCCTCTTTTTCTTTTTCCTGTGGGAATGTTTTGACTGTTCCTTAGCTGGTGTTTGTTTGGATTTTGATTAAACTTCCTTGCATGCACGACTGATATATCAATGGCGTGAGTTTCTCTTGCATTATGGGATGTTGACAAAATATTATGTCCTTCAGAAGAAATAAGAAGCAATCGGAAAGCTTCGCACGAATTTTTCCAACGAGTTTGATGGAGGAAGTTATGGGGATTAATCCAACTTCCTCTCTTCCGGGTAGTGGACTTAAGTGCCAGGGGGAAATGGGGAAAGCAATGGCCAATTGCCAACGGGAATGGAAAAGTGGGTTGAAATCCCGTTCAATTTCCCCATGTGGGAAATTGGGAGATTTCTACCCATTAGCCAATCCATGATTTGGCAATTGGTGGAGAAAATCCCACGTGCGGGAAATTTGAAGAAGATTGCCAGGAAAGGGAAATCAGGTTCGGGAAGCCAAATTGGCATTCCCAACAGTTGGAAGCATAAGCTTACTTCCCCGGCAATTAAAATTTGTCGAATGAACTTTTAATTTATATTTATTTAATTAAATACTCTCAAGTTATTTAAAAGTTAATTTTATCAAACAAGGAGCGATTAATTAATTTTAATGTATTTTAATGCGATTTAAAGCCTGGCGGGAAGAGTTCTCACCGAAAAGGATGAAATGAAGACCGAAATGATCACAAAAATGAGACGGTTGCGATGAGGGCAATGAACCACACAAAGTAACACTTTTGAAAATTTCAAAATTTTCATTTTTTATTATTTTTAAATAATTTTGCAAAGTCAAAATTAGCTGATAACAGAATCTACAACTTGGAAAGGGAGCATATGAATGTGGGGAGAATCCAAAGAAATAATCCTTTTCTCTTGAAGATCATCCGAGTTCAAAATATCGAATCTCAAATTCGAGTCTCTTGAAAGGTGAAAAAAACACAGCGTAGCAAAATCAAACAAATTGCATTTTATTTGGCTCCGTGAAAAATATCAAACGAGGTGTTGTGCATTTGAAATTTGGAAAATAATTACATTAATGTGGGGAGAATTCAATGAACTAAACCATTCTTCTTGACAATCACTCAGGCCCGAAATATGGATTCTCAAAGTAGGCCTTTCGACAAGCTGAAACAATGCGCGCGGTGAAATTCAAACGAACTGCGTTTTTTGGATTCGTGAAAAATACCAAATGAGGTGTTGTGCATTTGAAAATGAGTATGGAAGCACCTTAACATGATTAAAATCATTGGAAATGATTGTTTTTTCATGAAAATCATTCAACTTTGAGATATCGAGCTCCAAAGTTGATTACTTCGATAGATACAAACCGATGCGCAGCCTTCGTTCCGCATCTATCATTTTCTTTATTAATTTCATTTTTTTGTGTTGATATATATCTTGTTTGATATTTTTTCAAATGGTTAATGTGATTTCTCTTCACGCACAGTCCTCCTCTTCATGCAATTGCGTGGCTTGACTACCTGGTAAACGCGTTGAACTCGTTGCTTTTGGTTAGCGTGTTGTTTTTTAAATTGCTTCTGCCTGAATGCGTGGGAGCTTGTCTAACTGCATGTAACTGTTATTTCCTTGCATGTGTGGAACTTTAGATCTTAAAATTGTGTGGAAACTTCTTTATTTTTCCTCTGGTTTTTGTTGGTAGATGCTTGGATTGGTCTTTCTTTCTCTCGCATGTGGCGTGGGCAACGTATTTTTTTTCTTTGGCGCGTGGATCTCGCAAACATACGTTGATTTCTTATTTTTGGTGTATCCTTTGGAAAATGTATGGGTTTTAATATTTTATTTTTTGGTTGAGATTAGCATTGGTTTTCCTTCTCTCCCACGTGGGAAGCCTTCCCCAAAAAATGCATGGCCAGGCTCTCTTCACGTGGACTCCTGTTATGGCTTGGTTTTATTCTTCTTCAAAATGCGTGCAGTTTGTAAATTTTTCACTATACATTGGATTTCCTTCCTTGCTTCCTCCTTCACGTGAATATTTCTCTCAAAACCTGCGTTGAAACCTTATTTACTTCAAGTGGGCTTTCTCATATTCCTCGCGCGTGGAGCTATTCTCTTTCTCTAGTTTTTCGCTACATTTATTCCATTTTCCTCTTGGCAGCATGGAAACCTTTCTTGCGTGGATAGCTGCATGGATATTTTCCTTCAACATGAAAAGCTGCTATATTTTTTTGGCATGCATGGGATTCCCTAACCAAAGCATGAAAAAGTATCTTTGGCCTATTTTGACCAATGGATGCATGGATTTGCAAAAAGAAATGTGTCTGCAGGTTTGTTTTCAGCGTGGAAATGATTCATTGGAATGCATTCTTTCCTCCCCAATGTGGACAACCTCCTCTTTCACATGCACATCTGATGGAGTTGCTTCAATAGCTTTCTTGAAATGAGTGGAGAATCAATCGTCTGTGAAGAATGTGCTATGAAATCTTACAAACAAAATATTTCTCCAAAAATGCTTCTACTAGGGGAAAAAGTAAGAAGTTGAAATAATAATCTTCAAAGCTTCTTCACATGAATTTTCCAATAGTCTTTCATGGAGGAAAAATTAAGAGGATTAAAGAAGCTTCCCCATAACCATTTCTTTGTTTCCGTTGGAATAACTAATTTCCCTTTCTCCGGTAGTGGGAATTAATTGCCAGGAAATATGGGAAAAAACTCAATCATTTCTGCGTGGCTTGATGGCAAAAAGTAGATCGATTTCCATTTATTTCCCCATGTGGGAAATTGGGAGATCTTTTGCCAGTTTGCCATCCGGTTGGGTTGGCAATCAGCAAGAGAAATTCCACAAGCGGGGAAAAAAGAAGATTTTTCCAGGAAAGGGAAATCTGGGAGTGGAAAGCCAATTTGGCATTCCTGGCAATTGGAGGCGGAATTTTTATTTCCCACAACAATAACAAAAACTTAGTTGATTGATTTTTAATAAATATTAAATTAATATTTATTTAATTAAAAACCCCAAAAATTAAACAAATTAATTTTATTAAATAAAAGGGTAATTAATTATTAATTATTTGCGACTGGCAAGGGAGGAGTTCTCACCCGAAATGGACGAAACGAAGACCAAAATGATCACGAGAATAATACGATCATGGCGAGGGTGATAAATCACGCAAAAGAATACTTTTGATTTTTTTTTAAAAACATGCTTATTAATTTTGTGAAGTCAAACTTAGTTGATAATGGATCGCCACCAAGATTTACCATAACCCTTTTAAGGGTGGAGGATAGCTTAATCGGTGATGAAGGTGTGTCATGAGGAATAAAGTTAGGCTAATGATCTTGGTGTTACGTCTCCAATTTGAATCTCACCAAGGTTTACCAAAACTATTTTGATGGGGTGGGAGTGGTGCGGTCAAGTTACACTGTGTGCTTGCCCACCCATGTTTAAATCCACCCGAGGAATGATCCTCTCTCGAGGTGGTTTAGCTTAGATATGGCATATATTTTTGCTACAGTCATAACATGTTAGTTTCTTCATTTTCTCTATTGTAGCATGTTAGTTCTTATTTCATTCAATATTTTGATTCACTCACTTGTATTCACTACATTCTCATTCGCTTCACTCTAGAGATTGCTTCACTCGTTGCGGATGTTGCATCTTCATTTCCAGTTATAAGGTTGCTTCATTCGGGTTCCTCGTGTTGGTTCCCTTCATTGTAACAAGGTTGTGGATCCTCTAAAAAAATCCTCAAAATGTACAAGGATGTGGGTCCTTTCAAAACCCTCAAATTTACCCTCTATCCAAAAAAATGTATTAACCGAATCTAAATTACAAGATCTCTTTATTCAAAGTCTTTTGCCTCCTTTTCAAGAATGTGTTCTTTTTTATTCCTATCATTCCTTTGACCATCTATGCCATACTTTGAAGGCAAGTGAGACTAAGTTAATTTCTTTGGGAAAACTCAAATATGGTTATAATACTTTTGATAATTCCTCTTGTAAATTTCCAAGCAAGGTTCCCTTTAGACCCAATCCTAATGATGTTAAGCCTATTATTAGTGTTGTTTTGAAACCTTCTAAGCTTCAAATCCAACCCACTCGATGTGTGTTTACTCGATTTCCTTATCCTCCACATATGTTGTTGCCCCAACTCATTGAAAGCAATCTAATTTCTCTTCCACCTCCTCTCATGTATGATCTTATTAGGTACCATGGAAGGAAGTTTGATGAGCATGTACATTGCGATTACCATAGATGTAATTTCTATTCTACTTGATAAGTGTTTCAAGATTAATCATTTGATTTAATATCCCATTGACAATAATGATATTGATTTCCTGTGACCACTACTCCCACTTTGAAATCTACCAATGACAACATAAAGTTAAAAATATTTGAGGATCGATATAAAAATCAACACGTGACCTTCTTCACACCCGACCTCCCGAGGTCGTGCCAAGATAGCTGGTGTGGAATTGAAATGGGAGTGAAAGTGATGGTGACAATCAAACTAGTTGGGCAACCTTATGTCTTCGACACGTAATAATGGGATCTACGAATCTAAGGCAAATAATGATCTCCTAACCTGAAGGGGTGTGATGGTACGATCCAATATGATAGCTACTTGGAGGCTCCAATTGATGTCTAGTTATGCCGAGATTTTATTGATTGGTTGTGGAATACGTAGAAAGTAACCTACACGTGCCTCGTATGGGTTCCCAGACAAGGTCATGGAAATTGAGACAAGAGGTGTAGTGGAGCTGCAGGAACTAAGGGCGATTTTGGTCTCATCCAGAAAGTCTTAGCCTGATCGGCTGCTATATTCAATAATGAAAGTTGTGTAATAATATCGGGTGGAAGCGGTGAAGATATAAATACCAATGTGTGTAAGCTAGTGTTGATATCTAACTGACTAGCAAGCCTGTTGGGTTGTGGGACCTGTGGGTCACAACCAAAGACTTGTTGAGGTTGAGGCCCTTGTATGGTCATGCATGCAATCAAATCCTATTTCCAAGAGTAGTCCAAAATTCATAGGCTTGATTAGCAACTATGTTCAATGTCTCTAATTGTCTTATTTTCTCAATGTATGTGGTAGGTGTACGTAAGACTATTAAGTGCAAACTTGTGTCAATGTCAATTATTAGCTCTGGCCTGTTGGGTTGTGGGACCAGGGGATCACAACTGTAAGTATTTTCTGTTGCAGACTATTGATGGTCATGCAAGATGAATTGATTTTTTTCAGTAAATAAACTATCTATCAAAGGAAATCTAACCTATGTTTTTGGTGTTTTCTCAATATATCATAACAAAGCAGTAAAACAAGCTAATCTATGGAAAATAAATGTTTTTGTTCTTTTCTAACTTTTCAGACAATGCATCTAATCTAATAAACTAATTTAAAACAAACAATTAGCTGGATGTAGCTAACTATCTATGTAGATGTGTGAATCTAAACCTAAGATCTATTCTAATTCAAGCAAATCTTTCCAACCCTACCTCAGAAGTGAAGAACAAATCATGGCTCTAATAGAGCTATTGTTCCCCCACAACTTCCCTGGCAATGTTGAAGAGAAAAATTCCTATTGATTTGATCTACTTGTAATTATCTAGCTAATTGAAATGAACTATTTCTCTACTCTATTTGATATGCAATTGAAAATTTGACAAAACAAAGCAAACAAATACACAACTCCAACCTGGAAGAGCAAGAGCTTTGGAAAATCCAAGTAGTATCAATATCTGTCCCTCAGTTCTTTCCTTTCTTTCTTTGAGTGTTCATGTGAGTCCAAAGGATTGGGAATGCAAAGAACAACAACAAGAGGATGGCACTTGAGTGATGGCATCTTGGAAGTAATCTAGACGTAATGCAAGTAGAAGAGAGATAACACAAGAGATCTGAGCTTGGCTATGCAATTCCTAGCAAGATTATGGTAGCACAACAATACAAGATACACAAAATTCTCAAGCCCTTTGCTTGAATACAAGCATGGAATATATAGGAATGGAGGATAGGAGGTTACTTCATGCATAAGGCAATGAAGAGGCATTTCCACTCATTAAATCTATTTAAAAATAGGAGTAAGGAGAACCAAGCAAACAAAGTTATTTTTAGCAAATTCGGCTCATGATGCGTTCAAAAAGAAAACTTAAGTGAATCGTCGCATGTAATTTTATGCATGAAGATTCTGGAAAAAGCGGGTAGGACCACCACCCTACGCAGGTGGCGGTTTTCGAACCGTCGCCCGGGCGCAGGGTGGAGGTCACAGGGAATCGAAGGCCAAAACAAGCACAAAAAGAAATGGGGAGATGGAAAAATGCATGGAAAAGTTAAGTAAGGCTATCTAGGCTACAAATATATACTACGAATGGGTTTTTAGAGCTCGAACACCTTCTTGAAAGGATTTTGAATCATCATTGGGGACTTTTATAACCGTTTTTCAACAATGTAGCACGTGTAATTTTGGGTGCGTACAGAGACCCATTACCTAAGCATGGAAAGTTAGCCCATGAGTCCTCTTATAATAATACCTACCATACGATTGCCTCCTCCAAATTCTTCAAATCATCCCCTTAGATTCATTATTGGTGCTATTGATTTCCCATCACCTACTATCACTTTCACTGATGTTGATTTTCATGCCTCATTCTCCTCCCATAGATTACATATTAACACATTTTTGGGCCTCATGTCGTCAACAATGTTAGGGTACATCCTGCATTCAAATACAATGCATGTTCATTATATTTCTTACATTATATTGGCTTCCCTCTATCTCATATAACACACATGTCTCCCACTTCTCATGGCTATATTATTATATCCATTATTGTTGGGACTCTTACTATTTCTATGTCATTTACTATTGGATCTACTATTACACATTGTGACATGCTCTTAGGAATCCCTTGGCTCTAGGCTGCCAAATTCATACCTTCTATTGTTCATGTGTGCCTTAAGTTTATCCATGAGAAACATCTTATCACTATTCAAGGCATTCCACCATGGACACCTTTTTCCTTGGCTCCTCCGGCCATCCCATGTTCAATTGCTCCTACTCCTAGTGCATCTTCTCATATTCATGATGACTCCTTATCCTTGACACATCCTATGGTATCTAGAAGCCATTGTTCCTCTTGTGGCACCTTTTACACATCCATCTTAGTTTACTTCACATATGGATACTACTCATTGGCCTCGTCACTTCTATAGATCCCATACACATAGGCACACTTCTTCACATAGGTCACATGCTTCACATACTCCATCTAGACATGTTTCACACTCTATTTCTTCACATGCTCGATTTATACCTATTTCATATACTTGGCCCCATACACTCTTTGTGACCATCGAGATCCTAGATCATGTTCACATGTGTACTTATTTTACATAATTTGATCATGGGCCCTTTCCTTCTACTCTTATTTAATAGATCTTTTGGCATTCATACTTGGGGACAACCTAATTCCCCCACACCACTCGATGACACACTCTTGTTCATGGTTCATGATTGACTATTGAGGTCTTCTTCACATGTACTTCACTTTGTGCATACCACACAGGGGGAATCCTTACTCCTCCATCTTATTTGGTTTTCTTTCGTATATGTATCTAAATAACCAAAAACATTATCTTAGATCTTGATTGGTTGCATTCTTCCTTGCTTATACTATTCTATGTTACACCTTTGTTTAACATGTTACTATAGTTCATAGTATGCTTTATCATTTTTCATACACACATGTGTGTTCACATGGTATCTTGAGGTGAATATAGGTCACTTATAGGTTTTTACATGATGTATGATGCTTGGCCATGTCCATTACTAGTCCCATTGAGGCTCCTGAGGGCATCTACCTTTTTCCTACTTCCTATCAGGTTCTATTGTTGCAATATTTCACATTTACCATTCATATATTTAGATATCACATTATCACATATTATTTATCTTCCCTAACATGCTAACAAGTGCTTCATGTGTAGTATTTACCTTGTAGGAATCCTTCCAATCATGGTTATTTGATTTTTATACCTTGTGTGTTATTTTTATGGGATATTCCCTCTATTTTATTAATTACCTTATTTACACAAACCTTGATGGATCCAATTTTCTTATGACATCCTGAGTGGTGTCCCATGTATGCAAACAAATACTCACTGAGTCCTTGTTTGTTGTTTTCCTATATGACTTTACTAGTTACTATTTTAGTGTGCATTGCTTGTTTGTCACTAACACTGTATGTTAGCATTTTTCCTTGTTTTTCTTGTGCCATGGTAACTACCATGTGTAATCCCTATTCCCCATGTAGGATTCCTATATCATATGTGCACATTAGTTTCAATCTTCCTTATTTGGGCTTCGTTCACATTTTTCATCTCACACACCCCAAATGAGTGGGGGAAAACATTGGGTGAACCTTTTCACCCTCCCAAAAGTTATATAACATAATTACATAAACAAAGCCACCAAGAATAGAACAAAAATTAGTTATAGAATAGGGCTAGAAACAAAAATGGTCATAAAATTTAGTATGGACACACGCGCCTAGATCAAACAAGAATGCCTAAGCATTAGTATCCTACATGGGTGCTCCTGCCCTGGGGGAAAAAATAGCTACAAAGCAATTTCAATAATTACACAGTCAAGGTTTTTTCTATTTTTAGTAGTTACACAACTAATTTCATATTACAATCGGTCACTAACACAAACTAACTACTAATCCAGAACCAAATCAAGAACTAAATAAGGGAATGATGCACTAGGGCATATAAAGTACAACAATATGCCTAGTACCTTTGTGTCACCCGAGGTAAGTTACAAATTGGGTTTGTGATCATCTATATTGGAACTTATCCATATGGAAACTGATGACACTCACTCAACCAATTGTCAAGGTTAGAACGATCAAAATAACTCAAAACAATCCCATAAGCTTGCAAATTTATCTTTTTCTCAAGTCAAAAACCCTTCAATCGTGCAATGTTTAGTCCTATTTCCCAAATTGGCTTATAGAATGATTATGAAATGTTATCAATCCTTATATCATGCCAAAACAACAATCAAATTAGATGAAAACATAAGGAATCTTCAAATTGTTCACCTTAACTCAAATTTGTCTTTCTAATCTTCTCAAGCCAAATGCCTCTGGTGAGTTGGTGTTGGGAAGAATATACTAACTTATAGGAAAAAATCAATTAGTTCTAGGCACTCATTTTCCTCCTTAAGACATGGATAAAATTTCTTGGCTCAATATTCAATGTAGGTCCCTCGTCTCCACTATCTCTTTCCTAGGCCTAACTCTCCTCTAATAGCCATGTCCAAGGTTATTTTTTGGCATAAATTTTGATTAACATAATCTTCTAATAAACTAGCCACCTTTTGGAGTGCCCATTTTGATGTTTTACTTGTAGGACAAGTTTCAATGTCTAACTTTGAAGCCCCAACCACTTTCTAGCATTTTCTAGACTCCTAATTAGGCCTCATTCCTGTAACATTATACTAAGAGAGGATTGTCATAAATTCCTAGAAGCTAAGAGACTCTTATGCAATAATTCCTTTTGAATATGAATAGAGGCTCTATGATAATGATCTCTAAAAGTCTTTGGATCTTGTTAAGGTGTATAAAGCTTCCTATAAATAAACCCTCTTAAACCCTTGATAAGGTTTCTTACTTCGGTCGAGAAGCTTCAAAGTTATTCCAAATGCATGAAAGTACTTTCAAGACTTCAAACTCCTTTTACAAGTCCCTCTCATCCTTATAAGACTTATTAATTAAGCAAGGTTGTACATCAACACAAAAATTTCATAAATGATACCAATCTCCTTTGTTCCAGAGTGTGACAAGTTAGAGAAGGGTTTCTTATCAAGATTTAAAAACATTAATCGGATCCTTCTTTATCTACATATGAACCTCGTGAAGATATTTCTCCCTTCCACACAAACAAGAAAATACCTTCCTCTTATCAAAGATATCAGGGTTTCAAGATCAATTTTGTTCACTATAGGGCATCAAATCAATGAGGATTTTCTTCACAAATGGTTTTGCTACATGATTCAAAAGCAATGACAAGGAAAATAATGACAAACCCAATAAATTCATATGTAAATCAATAGGAATAGAGAACTAACATCCTTACCAACATAGGAAAACCGCCATCAATGAGACGATAGATTGGAACACATGCATTCAATTCTCTAAAATGCTTTACCCATATTTAAACTTACACAAGGTTTGTTTACAAATAAAATTTCCACAAAAAGTTATTGGAGCTCCCTTTTCCCTCTTTCATTCAAATGATAATTAGAAGTTAGTTACAAAATCCCTTATATACATCTTCAGGCTAGTTTTTAACCGAACAAGAGCCCATATGACCTCTTGAGATCATGTTTTTAAATTAATCACATCATTAAGAAATCATATGAAAGCATTGACTCTCAAGACATGGAACTTTAATCTTATATCATTACTCCTAAGTCTTTTGATGACTTATTTCAACCTTGAAAAGGCTTAATTGCTCCGACAAGTACATTAAAACTCCTAAAGCAAGCCAACATGTCCCTCAAAATTCAAATTTAGAAAGTGGTCCTCTTGAAGTGGTCTTTGATAGAATACCATCCATGTTTTGTAATCATCAGCTACTTCATGTCTTCTACAAGCTTTTTAGTCTCCTAAATGACCTAGTTCTTGAACAAAAAAGTAGTGTTAGGACTATTTTGAGTCTTTACGCACCTTGTGCTCAAGGTTGTACAACTTCTCGAGCTTATTATAGGATGCATATTCCTTTCTCATGACTATTAAACTATTCATATCATCCTCCTTTTATCCATTTTGAGTCATCACATGTTTAAGACTTGAAAATAATAAGTTTTATTTTGATAAATCACCTTCCTTTGATTTCTCTTTCTCCATTTCAGCTATGAAACCTACATAAGCAACACTCAAAGAAGGATTAGATTTCAAAACACAGCTTCATCCACCTTCTTGATCATCTCTTCCACTCCATGCTTTCTTCCTCAACTTTAACTTCTTGAATTCATTATTGTACTTGTAATTTCTCATCTCCTTGGATTGTTTTTGTCCATCTTACATGATTGTTTTCACTTTTTGCAAGGTTTGATTGCTCTCTAGTTCCATCATGCTCTAATTCTTTCTCATAATTGCTTAACTTTTATGCTCCTAAGAGCTCTTGGTTGTCTTCTTTCTTCATGAGATCTACAAATCTACTTATATCACCTTCATGACTCTCATCTTCGTTGGTCTTCCTCTTTTGTAGACTTGTTTAATACTCTTCTTCTCCACTAATACACTTCCATATTTTTTTTACTGTACCATATTTGTTTTATACCTCATCACATTCCCTTTTAGTTGTACCTTCCATAATTTTTAAGGCCATCTTCCTCCTCTTGCTGCAAGTAGACCTTCATGCTCATTATCATGACTCTAGGATAGTTCCTATGTCATGCTTGATTATCCCTAAGAGGATTCAATGCGTGTTTCATTCCATCCTTCATAAGAGTTTAAGTGTTAGCCCATACATCATGAATATCTCTCTTATCAAACTGTCATGACCTTCCTAATAAGAGATGAAAAGCATCCATAGGAATTACATCACAAATAACTTCATCTCCTTACCTTCCAATCTGAAAATTGACCAAACACGTCTCACTAAACAACACCGATGATTCCTTTGAACCCAATAAACCTTATATGGCTTAGAATGCATCATTCTTTTCAATCTCAAATTTTTAACCAATTCAAAAGATACTAGATTATTTATGTTGCCATAATCAACAATAAGTTTACAACACTTACCTCCAGACTTGCACATAGTCTTGAATAAGGTTTTTTTTTAATTGGTTCTTCACACTCCTTGTTTACATTCATCAATACTCCTCTCATCATTAATGCCTCTCATGTTTCAAGTTCTTCTACTTTAGTTGTTGAACCCACACTCTCCTCTTCTTCTCCTTCCACAAATGATTTCTTACTTCTCTTCTACTTCTATTTGTTTGTGAATTCTCTGGACACTCATATGTTTTATAACCTTGCATGTCTATTGCATTGAAAACATCTTCCTAAAAACTCAACTCTTCTCCATTCATAGTTGACTCTCATAGTACTTTGTGCTTTTGAACTTGTTTCTTTACATGTTTGTCTTTATTTTTGTTGTTGTTCCTTGCTTGTTTTTGTCCTTTACCTTTGATTTCCCTTCATCTTTACTCTCTAACATGATGCATTATTCTCCTATTCATCTTAGCTTCAACCTTCAAGGCTAACTGATAATACTCCTCAAGTGTCCTAACACTAACAAGACTTAACTCATCTTGTAAATTATACCTCAGTCCATTAAAATACCTCACTATTTTGTCCACATCATCCTCTATATGACTTGATCTGATACTCAACTTATAAAACTCTTCAATATATTCTTTCACACTTAGCTCTTTTTGTCTCAAATTATGAATTTTTCTATACAAATTAGTCATGTAATCACTAGGAAAGAACTTACCTTTCAATTTAGCTACCATTTTGTCCCATGATCTGATCTTAGCCTTATTTTTCTTCACTCTTTCCTCTTATATGTAATCCCACCATTAACACCTATAGTCTAGATAGTATATAGTATATACTCAACCATCAAAAAAATTAAATCACCACCACCTAAAACTCTATTCTAGAACATAAAATCTATTTGAATTAACACCCTATCAAACACACTGAATAAACCACAGACGATAAAGAAAATATATACAAGAACTATAATATTCACTAAGGTCTATATATCTTTTCACTATGATAGATTTATTCAAACCTTGACATCAGGATGATTTTGATTGGGCAAGCTTTTCACACAAGAGTTTGTGTATATGGTTGGTGACATTAATCACTTGGATGAGTTGGATAATTTTGAGACTATCTTGGTAGGTGTTGATAGATTACATGAAATTTGGAGCTATGTAAGACTACAAATCCAATGTATGAAGGAAACAAAATGCTCACAGATAGATGGTTTGAGCTCAAGGGCACATGAGGGTAGTAAACTACAAAAGCATGATGGCATGCCACATGGGATATGTAGTCGAGCATGAGGCAATCAAGCTGAAAACACACATAGAAGTGTCATGTATGCATATGAAGATATGGTTTGAGGTTTCTTGATGGAGAATGTGCATGCATCATGAGTTTGACTGTTAGGCACTAGGCACAAGTGGAGGTGGATGGATTTGAATGTTCGTGAAATGTGGCAGAAGGGCATATTATCGGCTGAAGTAATTAAGCTTGCAATGGCATAGATTATGAGGATTTTATGGTATTTACTAATATTTCATATCAAAGTGCCATTATACATGCACATAGGTTGTGTGTATAGATAGATAAGATACGATAAGATAAATATATTAATGTCCAACAAATGACCACAAAAATAGGTCAAAGGGACTGCAGAAAACAACGAGCACCGATACAAGGTGGGAAAACAAAAGAGTTCTTGATAAAGAGGAAATACAAAATCCAGAAGAGGTGGCCAACAGGAAGAAGAAATCACACGCACCCAAAATGGGGGTGGAAAAACAAGTGAGACGTAGAAAGGGGGAAAGACAACCAAGGAGAAAAAAGAGGAAATCCCATTAGGGGAAGGAAGATCCAAATCTCCTAACATCCAAGGCTGATTGGAAGAAGTTGAGGATAGAATGTTGACCAACTAAAGATATTTGTTGCCTATTATGTCATTGTTTGGATACAATATTATCCCTCCGATGCCTGGTGGATCGCGTTTATATCCTAAGGCCAGGCCTAGTATAGGGATGTCTATAATGACTTGGGAACCATGGATGGTCTCCATAGGCCAAACCAAAACCTAGAGGAAGAAGCGAGGACACTCTCACGGGGATGCTTAATGCCTCTCTATGTCGTAAAAGCGTGAATAAGGAAGTGATCCATTAGATAGAGTCTAGTGTAGGATGCGGCTAAAGAGTGTGCTTGCAAAGTTTCAAAGCCTCTTATAAATATAAATCCAGAAACCATTGATCATTAAACCTTAAGAAGTTAGAAAAATCCTACATCCTCCTAAATAAACAATGAAATCTCACTCTGATCTCATAGTAAATGGGGCACCGAAAGATGAAGTGTATTTGCGTCTCGGTCTTCTTGAGGCTATACAACTAGAAGATCCTTTCCAAATGATCAAGGTGGTGATTAGTCTCGAAAAGGTTTCTATGAGATCCAATCCTAAACTAACCAATGGGAATGCCAAGGGCATGCATCAAATTTCAAAGGGTATATTGAGGGAAAATAATGAGACCATCCCTTAGCTCTAAAAAATTCTCGGTGTAAAAGGCCATCTTGGGATGTAAACCCGTTGAGGGTTTACCCAAGTGGTATGGATGAATTTCTTGTAAATATCCTCTTTGATGATCCTATTCATCTCATGTTTCATAGGAAAAAGGTGGCTTGGTGTGTCTAAGGAGTACCGAAAAGGTGGAAGATGGTCCAACTAAATACCAATTGCCCCAAAATTTTTAAGACCTCAACATACCAACTACACACACCGGCGAGGGAGTCTAAGAGAGTAATAACCCCAAAAGAACAATTATGTCAAGTATAGGTACTTTTCCCACCCCTTGGTAATGTCTTTGAAACCCCAAACACAGTGTAAGAAAGAAACCAAATCAAATATGGTCTCTAGTTTGAAAGGATGGGCTCTAAACTCCACCAAAATAATGTGTTGGGGTATTGATTTATTACACTTGATGAAGTGGCGAAGGAGAAGAGTCTGGACCCTCTCGATGGAAGCCCAGTCAGTACCCAACAAAGAGGTCCCCAAGCAATAGAATCATAGAGGACTGTGGGTCTGAGGAGGGAGTCCATGAGGGACATTTTGGAGGAGATGTACTGAAAGTGATGGCGGAAGCATTGTCTCTCAAGAAGAACTAAGGACCCATAGCCCTTATGGAGAGCTTGTCTCAAATTGAAACAAGGGCAGAAAATAGAATCCCGAGTAGGTATAAGAGTTGGAGACTCTTAATCTCCTCACCTTTGAAGAAGAAGTAGATATGTGAGAGTCTTTAAACCATTGAAAACCATAACCTTGGTTTTACCAAGGCTAATTGTCAACTGTCGAAGATCACAAAACAAGGCTAAGGCATCGAGTTGTCTCTGTAAGCCCTCCGGAGAAGAAGCTAGGAGAACCACATCATCCACAAAAAGTAGAATGGATATCAAAACCTAGTGCAGGAGGCACCCATCACTTTCCTAAATATGCTCATGGAGAAAAGACTCAAGCTCGTTAATGTAGATCCCAAACTGATGAGGAATCAAAAAATTAGTAGAATGAAGGATGCCCCCTCGAGTGTCGATGGGGTGATGAAAGAGGTCGATCGACGATAAAAAAGATGAAGGAAATGGACAGTCAACACAAACCTGGTAGGTGAGTGTGTAAATATGAAGAAATAAGGAGGGGGAGGGGGATAAAAAAATAATCCCTATTGCCCCATGTGATATGGAAGAAAAATTTGGGATAAAATAAAATGATATGAAGAAGAATGGAGATGAAGAGAATGGAAATAGATTTCATCCATCTTAGCTCAAGAAAAACTTTATTTCATCATTTTTCTCTATGATCTACATCATCGGCTCTTTATTATAATATAAGCATACAAAAAAGTGTAAAATAACATGAAAAGCTATAATATTAACATTTGTTCATTTTTAAAACACTAACTCAATGCAACATACATAATGTAATGCAATACGAGAAAGTAAACAAGCTAACATGACAAGGAAACAAGTACAAACACACATACTTAAACAAATAATGTTCAAGACAGTTGCACCAATGTTTTTGTTATCGAGATTTAATTCCTAAATGTTTGAGTTAATGACAAGGGTTAAAAATGACACCCAAGAAAGGATACATGCGAGGTGAATAAATGGAGGAAACATGGGTCCTATGAAAAAGTAATCGTGCACTATGAAACAATACCCAACAACTCATTGTGTAAAAGAGTACAAACATAGTAAGCAAACTAGCTTTGTTAATGGAGGTAGATCTAGATGATTTGTGAGTCGTTTGCGAGAACAATTGAGGACCCAAAGAAAGATGTTTTGTAGGAAATTTTTGATGTTTGAAGACAATGCGTCCGATAAATGTCATTTGCGTGCATTCTTCTTACCAAATTTTTGGATTTTTTTGCTTTTACCATTTTTTTGGATTTTACCAAAAAAATTAGATTTTTAATGATTTTACCAATTTTTGGATTTTTTTGATTTTACAAAAAAAAATGGATTTTTAATGATTTTACCGATTTTATTTTAGATTTTTAATTATTTTACCAATTTTTTAGATTTTTAATTTTACCAATTTGTTTTTGGATTTTTAATGATTTTACCAAAAAAAAATGGATTTTTTTATTTTAGGAAGAATGTGATATAAAAGAATGATGAGGCACATGAGGCATCGACAAAAAAATCCTCGGCATTGTTGTATGAGTGGTAGGAGGAGAACATCCATGTTGCATGTAGGAAACATGTATCTCGCTTATCACAACTAGAAAAGACGTAAACGTGCATGTGTGTATGGTATAAATAAATGCCATATAAGAGATCTAACTAGCCTATGTAATAAAGTGAGCATGCACAAGTAAGTGTAAGCAAGAGTAAATGCAACCAAGAATGCAATATATTGTGGATGGATGGAATGGAATGCATAATGGATGGTAGGAGCTGTGTGCCCCCTGAGTGAATGGAAGTGTATGTGATGAGGTTCATTTAATATGCCCCCTCAGTAGTCAAGAATGAACCATAAATGTGAATGTGTCATCTGAAATGGTCAAATAAAGTGTATTGTATTATGATGAGTGTGTATGTGTGTGATGATATGCGACCTAGAAATGATGTGTGTGTGACCCTTATAGTCGAAATGTATATCACGACAAGATGATTGAAAGAATGATGATGTAGCCTAAAGTGTATATCACTACTAGATGAATAGAGAAAGTGGTGATGTAGCCTAAAGCATATACCACTACAAGATGAAGGAATAGGTGACCATTTATCCTATAACATATGTCACTAACCTAGTAATGCCAGAAGGGCATGATATAAGGTCCATTTGATTTGTAAACCCTCGGCTATCGAGTATGGATCGAGGAACTAAAGTGTGTTATAGGGTAGTGAGTGCAGTGTGTAGAAGATGATGTAGTATGCATGATGATAATAGCCGACCATATGATGTGTAAAATGTGTAATACACGATGAATAGTATGTAATGCAATGTGTGTAGATAAACTGGTAGTGTGAAGATGTGTGTTATGTAGTATGTAGAATGCGTAGGATGTAATGTTAGACTCGTAGACACTTTGGAAGTGTGACACATGTATGATGAAGACTAATATGATGTATGATGTATAAATGTGTAAATGTCGAAATAGTAATGATGTAAAGGAACATGAAGATGTAGTGTGTGAAATGCGAGATGTATTGTAAAATGTGTGAAGAGACGCAATGTGTAGTACCTATCATGTAGTGTGTGGGGTTCATGTGTAGTATGTAGCCCTCAACAATCAAGTGTGAACCGAAGCACAAGAGTGTGTCATCGGGTAATGATGACACTAAAGTGTAGATGAATGTGCCTAGGTAAGGAGATTAATGGATGATAATGTAAAAATGGTAAATATTTCCAAGCTAAGATGTGGGGGGGAATGTGTACATGTAATTCCCCAAGTATGGAAGGTAAAGAATCGATCATGTAATATCATCTAAGAGATCTTTAGTTTGAGGGTTAAAGTCGTACGGATAATGTTAGGAAATAAGGGATAAAATATGTGGAATAATCCCTCACAGAATCACAATAGTAGAAACTAATATGTAGAAAATATTATAGATCTCAAATAAAAGTGTAGAATAAAATAACACAACACAAAGAGACAATATTTAACGTGGTTCACCCAATTTGGGCTACGTCCACCAAGAATCACTTGCTCAAATTTTATTACAAGCCACCGCTCTCTCAATACAATACCGGATCTATTTAGAGCTATGCTCAACAAAATCTACAAAATTCACACCCAAATTCAAAACACATATGCAATGTTACATCATATCTACCATATGCATAAAACCATATAAGTAGACAATTGCTTAAGCAATTTTACAAAACCATGGGTATAAAACCATGGGCCAAAACCGTCCCATAAACCTATGGGTTAAAAATCCTGCCCATATGAGAAAAGAACGTTTCCGATATATCGACACGTTTTAAGGCCAAAAAAATTGATTATTCAGAGACCCTTAATATTGTATGCATGCTCAAGTGATGGTCCACTCTCTTGAATGAAGGGGAACCGAGAAAGTGTTTTGGTCTCGCATCACAATAATTCAATACAACACATACTATATTTCTTGTAGAAACAACTAAAAGAGTCTCAACTAGCTTCAAGAGCCTTGAGCTAGCAAGTAGTATAATCTCCTAGGGTATAAGTTGGCCTATTGTGACTTGTTACAGCCTAACTCTCTAGATCGATCTACCACATGTATCTTCCCTATAAACACCTAAAACACTAGAAAATGAAAGTTAGAAGATGTTAAAACCACAAATAATTGACTTCTAACAAAAAATTTAGTTTTCTAGCTATTTAACAAACAAATGTAACTTCCTTTAGGTGAAAATTGTATTTTCATCACTTGTAGTTTTATGTTTGCCCCGGTAAGTTACACGTTCAACAATTTCAAATGTGCATCTTTCGGTAGTTGTTGGATCCCCACCATGGTGGTTGTATGTATTAAATTATCGAATCCATAACCATCGGTCTACATAGATTGATGTTTCCATCCCTTGAGCTTAATGACAGTTTCACCTTGTCGAACCTAAAAATGTAAAAATCAATCAAAACTACCCAAAAACCAGCCAACTTCATGTTTTTGCATTTTCCTAGCCTACCCCTACCCAAAATTTTAAAAACTAGTTTTATGTGAAATGAAACTCACAAATGGTAGATCAAGTTAAAATAAAATTTTCCCCTCAAACACAAAAAAATGCATATAACTCATGTCTCTATTATTTTCACCCACTACCAATGGTACCCCTTCCATAAAAATGATCTCATAGACCCATAACATGTCTCCATTCGCCAAATGATTGATGTTTCTCCATATCTCAAATTTCTCACTTCTCTCTTACGTAAATGTTTTTAAATTTGACAACATTTTGAATATATACATGTTAATTTGGACCAAAATTTTAAAAATGTTGTTTTTAGTATTTTTGTGTGGGACATGATTCCTTTTAGATTTGATAAAGGTAGTGGAATTACTCGTGTTTTTTTTTGTGCTCCTCCTTTGGTTTATCATTGTATAATTATGTTTTCAGACATTTTTCAATTCAAAAGTGCATGGGTGAAAAGGTAATATCTACAACCCCTTTCAAATGGTAAGTCATCTATTTTGATTTCAATTACATAGTCATTTTTCTACTTCATTTTCATATGCTTCACTTGATTCCATTTTGTTTTACCTATGAGGGTGAGGGTCACAATTCATTTCACTACACTATAAGGTAAGAAAGGTAAGTTTTGTTTATTTCTCACTTTCAATGCTTACTTCTTGGGCATCACACCCTAGCTAACTCATGGCATTAATGCTTTCCCGACGGGAAATTTGTACGCACCCCATTTTTCATGGCACCAAATTAAAAATACCTAATGATGATGATGATGAGGATCTCTAAAAACATGACAAGATGTTTCAAAATGCTCAAGACCACTTTTAATCCCTTTAGACATCTTTATACTTCTTTTTAGCCCTTCTAGACTCTCCCATAACTATTTTTTCCTTATGGCTTGACTCTTTTAGTCCCTTTTGATTACTTAACACACAACTTCCGTGACAATTATGTTCCCCTGTCATGGTGGTTTCATCCCCGACTGCGCAAATAGTGTTTATGTCCACATAGGTAGTGTTTTTACCCATGGCGGTTATACTTCAAGGGTCGGTTGTTCTATTCCCCATCGTGGTGGATACATAATCACATATTACAAGAACCAGCGGTTCCATATCCAAATGTATCTCATAGTTTTGATGCATGATTTTGGTCCTATTTTTAGACCATACACACATTTCATCTCACTTTTGATGCCCAGTTCACTACTCATATCCCCTAGCATTTGAGTTCACCATCTAAGGATCTAATATAAACCATATATTTGATTTTTTATTTTAAGTTAAGATTGAGATCACTTAGAAGCTTTCTATTAAGGAAAATTAAATGCTCATTTGTTGCCCCCATGATTTTTCAAGTTTTTTCCAGAGATATCTGCTACTACCACTTTTGTTGATATGGAGAGAAAGGCCAAGCCCAAGGGAGATTACTTCCCACACTAAACACCATAAGGACCTTGTCTTACTACCATCACTCATGAAGACAATGAAGGGCTTCTAGACTAGTCTTCTACCCCATTGAAACAACCATAAATCTATTGATTTTTCGTGTTCCAAGTTACACCTAGCTTCCAATCTCTCCCTCTTTGAATAACTTGCCATCATACCAGTATTCATGAGCATCAACTAGAGTAGCCTATCTGGAGGATGAGCAAAAAGGTCCATGTTCAACTCCATTCTACATGCTTAAAGAAGTGGAGATTGTGTTAAATCTTCTTATTTACATAGTTGTTTTAGATCTAACTTTATTTTCTTAAAATTAATTAGAGAACTCAAAAGAGGGACACAAATTGTATTTGATTAGGTTTATTTATTTGATTTCATGCTTAAAATTGTAAAAGTCTAAACATCCATGCTCTAGGCTTCTCCCACCTCTAGGATTAGACCCTAGATTTAGATTAGAAGTATAACCCTTCATATTTAGGATCTAGATTAGTTTAATTTTAGAGATTGCATTCACAAAACACAAAACCATAAAAAGATAGCTTAAACCATTATATTTGCTTTTGAAATTGTCTATAAGTTAAATAGATTCAATTTTAGAATAGATTAAATGTAGTTTGGAAGTATATATTTATTAGATTTGCTTTTAAAATTTTAGTAACTTAAATATATTCGGTTTTAGAATAGACTAAATGTAGTTTAGAAGTAGATATTTATTTGTAAAGAATCTATTTGTCAAAATCAACATCTAGTTTAGAAATTTGCATCCAAAAAAATGTATAAACTTCAAATATGAAAACAATAGAGTAATTGTTGTTATCATTTCTCATTTTGTTGCATGTTCAATTTAGTAAATTAGACTTTCATTTGTTATTATAGATTTACTTTCATTTTGAACATCTATCACATCATATAAACACGAGAAAATAACAAAATACTATAGTTTATACTCTTATAATTTAGAGTAGTGAAAGAGAAGTATCAATTGTTAATTTTCATTACATGATTTGGAAATTTAGCATTTAAATTTTGTTTCTAGCAAGTGTTTAAATTCATTTCATTTTACTTAATAGTGTTGAAATAAATCACACAATAATAAGCTAAAAAAACATAGAATACGGTCCTAAAATTTGATTTAAACACACCCAATCACATGAATTACATATCCAAACAACCCCATAAGCATTCAACAACAACCTTGCAAAAACCACAACACATAGTTACATTATTTTAGGTGTAAGAACAAAATGAAACAAGATAAGGATGTTTGTTGATCTACAAGACAACAAACTATAATTTCAAAAACATTACCACAACACATATCTATGACTCTAGTTCTAGCTTGATATCATCCAAAACTATCTTAACTACATATTTTCATCATGATTTTCTATAGATCATAACAAACACCACACAAAGATTATTTCTTCTCCACCATGAATGACTCGGATAAAAGATATTCCTAGGAAGAGTTGGACATTTGCCTCGCGTTCCGGCTCTACTTGAGAAACAAAAATCCAAGTCAAATATTATCTAAACTCAAGAGAGAAGTGTTTCATTCTCCACCATCCCCAACACACATAATTATGTAACTCATTGTTCTTAAAGATGAAGCCCCACAAGACAAGCGCATCCGCCATTTTATTAAACAAACTACTCTCGTTAGAGATTTGAGTGTTCTCGGCTTATCTATCCTCTATTATCATATTTTCCACATGACCTTGTTGAAGCAAGGCCAACCATTATCAAACAAATGTTTCATCTGGATTACATAACCCAATATATCTCTCTTTTCATAGACCATGACATAGACCAAGAATTCCACACAAACAATCATTTTTATCACAATATCTACCACGAACAAGTTTGTAGAATATTCACTACCCTCGACAAGAATGTATAGACATAAAATCACGCACATATTACTATTTTACTATATTGTCAAGTATGTTGTTATATGCATGGATGTTAAGCAAGAAAATTATTCACTAGTGACTCACTCCTTAGTCCATTCACTTGTTTGAATTGATTTCTATTGGATTTTTGTCTCACATTTGTCATTATTACACCGATTTTGGTCAGTCATAGAGATCCTATCTGTCACTCTTTCACATTTTCATAATTTATCCCTAAACACTAATACCCATTCTAGATATAGCACCCATGCGCTCCCTCCATGTCCCCTTTGTTCTTTTCACATATTTTTGCATTTAGTCAGACCTTTTTAGCTTTTTTATCCTTATCTTAAGGTCATAGTCGACATGTCGTGTCACTAGTGTCAAAATTCAAACAAGAAATCCTTATATATACACAACATACATACTATTAGATGGAAAAACAATTATAAAGGAAATCATATCTACATATTATCAAAGGATTGAATTCCACTTTACCTACTAGGGGAAGTATTTAATTCCAAGCCACTATCTTACATTTGGTGTGAGGGAAACCTACGGACACTATTTCATACACAAGCACAAATAAATATATAGATTTTGGAATGTAGTGCGACTCTTGGTCTTAAGTTCATCCTTGAATGACCTGTCAAAGGTCAGTCCCTGACTTCACATATTACATTTTTCATTCCAATTTGATGTATTTATGAGTTTGTGCAGTGTAGTTAGGGTTTGTGTTGCAGGTTACAGGTACCCTAGTGATCCAAGTGTAAATATCAGGTGACCAATAATGAATAAGTGTGAAACCCTAACGATATGGGAGAAATTAGATTCCAAAATTTATGCGATACCAACACCATGAGTGGTATTTGGTTCCCAACGCCCTCGCCCTATCCCAGACACCCATATCCAGCTTTGTCTCAGTAGATTATAGAATTGATATCAAGCATTTTCGACACCTTGTCTAACCTATTCATCAACTATTCCAATTCATATTTGTTCATGGGATAAGCGTAAATCATATAAGTGTCTTATCTCTCCTATTTGTTTATATAGTTGCATCTTTAGAGTGCTTAGAATTTGTATTCTATTGTATATTATCATAGTAGTGACTCTGAAATTATATTTAATAATTCTATTTTTTTAATCATTTGGTGAACCCCTCTCTTGTTAGAAATCCTTTCCCTAGGATCTCCAAAACTCTCATGGCTAAAAAGATATCCCCTTCTCCCATGCAGACTATAGAACATATTAGTGTACAACCTATCCTTGATGATGTTGTAGAAGATGAACTTAGTGATCTTTATCGTTATGCTCACTTTGATTACATAGTTCTCTAACATCTTCTCGATCATGAATGCACCATTCCCACTTTGCTTTTGACAACTCTAGCATTTCCATAGTCTACTTTGCTCCACCTTCTTCTAATACCTCTTATAGCACTTGATAATACTATTATAGATTTTATAATTGGTCTTAATTGTGACATTGTAGATGTAAATAATGTTACTTCGATGTTGAAAATGTACAAGTGCATGATGTTATTTATACTAGTTATCAAGATGAATGAATTTTTTTATATCCTACTCTTTTGAATTCTATACGAATGTATCCAATAAATGTAATGTTAAATCTCGTGATAGTTCTCTTACTACTTCTCTATGTTTGATGAATCTCTTGATGAATTGCTTGCATGTGAAAATATGTCGAGATAGTGATGTAGGCTATACTTACGATAATGACCTTGTTAGTAATAATGGGTTTTCTCCTCCATTATTGAATTTGAATTTAGTACTCCTCTTTTTTCTCTTTATGAATTTTTTGCAAATAATTATACACCTCTTATCATGTCTTGATTCACCTTTAGGTTTCCATTGAAATTTCACATTCTTCTTCTCCTCTTCCACCTCATTCTTCTTCTTTCTACGGATGTTATTCATATTGATTCACCTCTTATCACATATTTTGATTTTACTTCTAGCATCCCAATTGATATTCCATCCGCTTCTCCTCTTTCCACCTCTTTCTTCTTCTTCTACAGTTGTTATTCATGATACTTTTACTATTCTTATTAGTACTTCTTCTACATCTACTTCTAACATCTCCATTGATATTGCATGTTCTTCTCCACCTTCCACATTCGCTTATCCTTCTCACATTCCCATGATCACTCAAAATCACAAGCTTCAACCTCTCAATGTGCCTCTTGTTTCTTCTACCATCCCCTCACATGATATTTTATCTCTCATGCATGTTTTGGGTAATTTGCAAACTCAATTTCATACTCTCACTCTCTAAAAAAAAATCCGATTATGCTTCCATTGATATTATGACTTCCAATATTAAAAATAATTTTGCATGAAATGCCTACATTCACATGTTTTTTACATCGAAAAATTTGCATCTAAAGCATTATCATTTAGCAATGGCCTCTTATTCTAATGATCACTTGATCCTCAAAGCTTTTTGTCGTAGTCTTGTTGATCATGCTCTTCAATGGTACACTCATTTTCCTTATGGATCTTTTAACACTTATTCTGATATGGAGGATGCTTTTCTTAGGTGGTTTATGATTAACAATGTCTAGATTTACATATGATCGTCTAACTAGTTTGCATCAAGGAAATAAAGATCCCATTATAGATTACATTTTACAATTTAATTCTTGTATGCATCAATTATTATTTGAGCCAATTTATTTAGAAAAGTAATTTATCTTTTGTCGTGGATTAATTCTCACATTAAAAGAAAAATTATTATATGATACATGGGATTCTTTGTACGCTTTTGTGCTATAAAGTAATAAATCTATAACAGGATTTAATTGTAGCACGTGATCTTTCATTACCTCCTAATTCTACTTCTTCTACTACTCCATTTCCCATTTCTTCTTCACCTCTTCTATTTATTGAGCATCCTCCACACTCTCCATCTCCTCCTCTATGCAAGTGTCTTCCTTTTCCTCCACCGCGTTGGTCTCCACCTACGTCTTCTCCATCTCCTACTCATGAACCATTTCACTTTTCGCATGTTGTTAAACCTTGTGATGTTTTATGTGATTTTCTTGATAATCACTTAATTCTCTTGCCTTATAATCAACATCATCCTCCTCATCACTTGCATCACCAACATGATCACCCTAACTACAATTTTCACCACATCGATAGCCCTATGGCAATGACTATTGTGCCCTTCATGAAAAATTACAACAATTAGAAGATAAGGGTGTCATTGCCTTTGGCTCTTACTCTCGTGAGTGGTTTATTTCTCCCATTACACATAAGCATGCTTCTACAGGTTGTTCACTTGTCACCTCCATCCATTTCTAAGGTTTTATGTCATCCATGTGTTCAAAGAAAGGTTGCAAAAGCTATGGAATGGGGTAAGAACACTCAAGAAACCCAAAGCTTTGTGCAAAACCAATCAATGGACCATCAGTTAAGAAGTAAACAAGGATTCCTACTTTGCATGCATTATTTTGAAGTAAACAAGCAAACTTAACAAATATAATTACCCTTTATTCTTGAAAGCTTAAGTAAATGAGCCTAATAAGGATCTAAGCAATCAATTTATGCTTAAGAGAATGGGATCTCACCATTAATGGCTTCAAGGCCAATGGTTCTTCCCATTTACTCCATGGTGTGTGATGTGTTGCAAAGGATAAAGCAAATAGCTCAATAAGATGAAATAAAACTCCTAATCCTAGCAATAATACTATAGTTTATGTTAGAGGGAAGAAGTGTTCTTGTAAATGAGAGGGGGGTAGTGGGCTATTTATAGTTTTCCATTTGGGAAATGAGAGGATTTTTGGTGCATGTGGGACTAAAAGGGAGTCAACAAGTTAATTAGCAAGTCAAAGTAAGATTTGACTAGGTTTAGAAGAGGTTGATCATGATTTAGGGTAATTAACCTAGGTTAGACTAATTAATCTTGTTTAGAGAGAAATTGGTGTTGTGGGAGGGTTTGAAGGCCTAATCAATCCAATGAAATGGATTGATAGTCCAAGAAGCTAATAGAAGTGGTAAAGAAGAGGATTTTAGCCAAGAAGAGGCTATAATAGCCTATTTAATTGACTTATAAGAGGAATAAGACCATAAGAGTGTCGTAAAAGGGGAGTTAGATAGATCTAACTGACGATGTGTCGTCAATTTGTGAGGAAGAGAATAGTTAGTGCAATATTAGAGATAATAGTGCTTTGATCAAACTACAGGTGTCTACATTTTCCCCTCTTTGGGGTGACGTAAGCTACGTCACTTTGAAGAAAGTAGACAAGTATAAACGAGTAGAAATTTTTTGAAGGGGTAGAAGAAAAATTAATAGGATGAAGGTAGGATGAAGGATGCCCCCTCAAGTGTCGATGGGGTGATAGAAGAACTCGATCGATGATCGAAAAGAGAACAAAAGGAAGAAAAAGTGTAAAGAGGAGATGAGAAAAACAACAAGAAAAGGGGATATTGAGCTATCTGTAAACCAGTGCCAACAACTTTTAAATCATCATTTTCTTAGAATCCTCATCATTGACCCTTATTAAGATGTAAGCATACGACGGAAGCGTAAAATGACATGAAAAATCCATGATACAAACAATTGTCCATTGCTAAAATAACAACTCCATGCAACATACAAACATGCAATGCAATACGAGAAGTAAACAAACTCTTTTAATAGGGAAATGAGTACAATCACACACACTCAAACCAACAACGTTCAAGATAGTTGCACAAATATTTTGTTATCAAGTTGTAATCCCAAATGTTTTGATAAATGACAAGGGTAAAGGATGATGCCCCAAGCAATGTGTATATGTAAGGGAAATGATGGAGGACACTTGGGTCTAATGAAAAAGTAATGTGCACGACAAAAATAGTACCATGCAACTGATAGTGCCCCAGAGTACAGACGAAATAAGCAACGTAGAGTTTTGTAGATGATTGAAGATTTAGATGATCCATGAGTCATTGTTTTAAAACATTTGAAAACGTCAGCAAGATACGAGATGAGTGCCATGTGAGAGACATATTTCAGCTACAAATGAGTTTACCAATTTTATTTTATTTTGGGATGATTTTATACTGTTTAAATTTTTGATTTGTCAAAAGAATTTAAGAGATAAAAATCTCATAACAGTACACGTGAAGGTGTGAAGGTGAATGCACAGTCATGAAGAGTCATAACATGTCCTGACGAGAAGAAATACGAGCCCAAAATAATTAAAATAATAATCATTACGATGGGTAAAATAGCAGAAAAATAGAAGAAAAATGTGAAAGGCACTGGAAGATTCATAAATTATTCCAATGCAATGAAGAAGTGACCATGAGGGTGGCACTAAGTACCCCAACGTGTGAAAAGGAGTAAAAATAATTATTTTAATAGAAAAATAATCACCTCGGTGGGTAGAAGAAGGGTTAGAGTGATCACGACGGAGAAAACATGCCCCAGGGGCATCACGACAGCCTAATATACCCACCCGAGGGGTAAATCAATCACAACCAATTCATTTATACTAGAGCTCTTGTAAATTTTTATTGCAGGCGAAGCAATAGCTCTAGAGTGAGATGACGAGGCTACCAAGCATGAGGAGACACATAGATTGTATCCGAGAGTTCATGCGGGACCCAATGGATGGACCCTACGTGAGTGATCTATCCTTCCTTGTGAATTATGCATTTAATGTTATTTTTAGGGCATTTTTAGGCTAGATTAGGAGATTTTTGACGTATGCACATACGCGCATGCGTCGATTTTACGTATACATGTATGCACATGCATCGATTTTGATGGGTACGTGTAAGCGTATCCATCAAAAAATGGGTACACACACACACACGTATCTGCCGCGAGGATAAGACATGGACATGCACACACACATCGAAGGAGGCGCGCGGGTGTTGAAGAGGACATGTATGCATCCTGGGTAGGGGGAACGGAGGCGCATGTGCATGCATCAAAGAAGACACGTATGCATCACACTGGGCATGTATGTGTCTGTGTAGACTAGGGGAAATATAGGTAGAAAAATAGAAGGGGCGTGTACATGCTAGGATAGGCGCGCATGCATCGGGGGTAAGCATGTATGTGTCTAGGAAAATGGGAGCAGAACACCCTTCCATCCAAATAGCTAAGGAGAAAAGAAAATAGACTAGAAGAAAGTGAAAATTTAGGAAATGAGATGGAAGAATGAAGGATTTTACTAACAAATTAGATAGAAGTAGATAGAAATGTGCCTAATACATGTGTGTTTCTTTTGTTTGCAGCGTATATTACCCATTCTGCATACATACGCAATGGCGATATGGTCAACTAGCGGCAATAGAGGCACAATTTGACGAGGATGATAGGAAGATATTGGATATCCTCCTATACGTCACGGGATTGGCCTATGTGGTTGATATGCCTCAAATCACCTTGGATCACGACCTTTTGAAAGTCATATTGAGAGATGTCACATCGAAGAGTCATTGCTTTTGGATTCCAATGGGAGATCACGATTACACTAGAGGACGTGTGGTGCATTATACGGGTCCCGATCCAGGTCAACTTATCCAATACATGAGTCACTGGCCCGATATTCAACGATGTATCTCTAGAGTTATTTGGTGTCCCGACGATACCACGTCGTGGGATGACCATTAGATTGTCATAGTGCATTGAGGACCCAGAGCTAGATCACATTGTGGTTTATATGATGGCCTTTGTTAGTGGAGTTCTACTCCCTGACAAGACTGGTGCTTCATTTATACTTGGCCTCCTCGGAGTGATACGCGGGTTGATAGACAAAGAGACTTACTATTGGGGTCAATGCATTCTAGCACACTTATACTGGGACCTACATTTGATTACCTACTACCATCAGAAGATGGTAGGACCAGCCAGATTGCTGCAGATTTGGGCATGGGACCATATTGCTATTGGTCGCCCCTTAGGTGTTTTGAGAGTTCGGGCTCCCGAGGAGCCTTCTTCTATGGGATGGGTCCCGATCGGGGATGATGTGCGGCCATACATGGGAGATGTGTATCATTACCACCGTGAGCTTGATGAGTTATAGTAGGCCACCATAGTATGGAGGCCCTACAGACATTTCCAGTGGCCTGAGGATGGCTTAGAGCTCAACACTGCTATAGTTGAGCACTTCATGTTGGGCAGCCATAGCTATATGTGGGATATTTATAGAGTAGATCGGTGTTAAAGACATTTTGGCATTACCCAGGATGTTCTGGGCTAGGTATGTGGTACGCTCGTAGGGCATGACAATACGTTGACATGGTTCCACAGATTATCCAAGATAGAGCACTGCCAAGCCTTCCTACTGTGTGGTACCTGTTATGTGGGTTCCATTGAGACAAATCAGAGATCTAGTTGCACACCTAAGTATGTGCCATGGTACCATGGTGTGATCCCGCATCATTTGACCATTTCTAGGGTAGCTTATGATGTGATGGTGTGAGAGCTCCTCTAGTGGGGCCTCCTAGTGGGGATGAGGGTGGAGGTGGAGGTGGGGACGATGATCATGACGATGATGATGATGGTGGTGGTGGTGGTCCGACTCATATAGCATCATGTTAGGGGTAGGGGACAGGGTCCTCTATTATAGCATCCATAGAGACAGGGACCCAGGCTCAAGCCGAGACAGGAACCCAGGGCACTAGACATAGATTTTCCTCCAGTAGGCATTCTAGCGGGGATATACGCCCCTCTTTAGTAGGTATTTCCAGAGCAGGGCCCGCCACCTCATGCTCCAGGGGGTGGTGGCGATGATGGGTAGTTGGTTGCACTTCAAAATAGTTACAGGTGGTGATTGTCTTATAGTTATAGGTGGCTGGAGAGAGAGATGAGGCCGGTGTGTACAAGTGCCCATACAATAGAGCGAGATCGGAGGCCGGTTCTCAAGTACAAGTTTTAACAACGGTTGAGAGAGATCATGTCGAGAGCTTAGGCCACTCATAGTGGGGATAGTGTTGCATGGTAGAGAATCAGATTAGACAAATGGATGCACAGGGGGCTCAGTTATTGAGCTTACTACACCATGCATAGACCATTGCTACAGAGGCACCCCGTCAACGAGATCAAAGTGCAGGCACATGTATGCAGGGTTATATTATCCAGAGAGATCAAGCACGAGCCCAGGTGTAGACCATTACTACAGATAGAGACCAAGAGGTCATTACTACTAGACATGCCCATGCTGACAAGGGTAGATTGATAGGTGAGCAAGATACCACCATTCAGGTAGCCACTACTTTTGGAGATGCTGATATGATTCAAGATGTTATGAGGTACATGGTGGCAGGAGGCCTTATACTATAGGACCACCTATTTCAGAGCAGTCCCAACAAAGTAGTAGGTAGCACCTTTTGAGTAGTTAGGTGTGAGTGACAAGTTCTGGTCACGGTGGTGGTCAGTCGCTCATTTAGATCATAATGAACCAACCAAAGAAAAGCTGGTTGGACAATAGCTAGCCAAAGACTAGCAGGTGGCACCCCGATGCCGGTCCATCACAACCACCACTCTTTGTCCCCTAGTTCATGGACCCGAGAGCCCCGGAGAGGGCACGAGTTGTGGTTGAGTTCCTTACTTTACCTTTTGTACAGATGTATTGTATACATGCCTCTTATGAAGGCTGATTTTGATCGATGTATAGATTCATGTACCATTATTTTGATGATGCCTCTTGATGAAGGCTCAGTTTTTTGATGCATGCCCCTTTTAGATGGCATATTGTATCGATGATGTATACTTGAGTTTTGAGACGGACATTTATACATGTATTATATGGACATTCGATGATGATTTTGTTATGTCATGTTGTGATTATGCCTTTTATGATTTGTGGTTATTACTCTGCAACTATTGTATCATGATGTATGATTTCCCTTTCCTCTATGTATGTGACATACTTTAGATTTAGAGATGTTTATGTTCCATGTTTTCATATTGATGATATATCTATAGATAGTATCACATGCTTTGGATTTATGGAATGCTTCTGATTTCTATTCTAGCACTTGGGATGATACTAGATGATATTGGTGTGGGGGGGATAGATTTGTGATTATGTGCAACCCCTCTTGCCCCCATTGATGATATGATATGTGATGATTAGCTTAGCATACATGCATGATGTAATACTTAGCATTTCTGTATATATGATGTAGTAGATGATGTTTATATGTGATGAATGGTAGATGATAGATGTGATAACAAACAATTATGCAAGAGACAAACACACAAGCAAAAGTTAACAAAGCTAAACAATTGTACCTATACAACACAACACAACTTATGATGCAAAACACATGAATTTATTAAACATACCAAAGAGATCAAATTGACATTCAATCTAAGTAAGTAAGATGAATCCTAATAGATGCATATAACAGATGATGTGGTCATACCAACGTTTGTACAAGAAAATGAATTCAATGCAATACACAATTTAAACTAAACAAGATTTAATCTAAGGTAAGAAACAAACTACTCCTAAAAATATACAATATGAGAAGCTCGAACATCAACACTATACAAACCAACAACCAAAAGCAATCTTTGAATACTACTTTGTTTTTGTGAGACAACATTGATATATGTTTTTCTAATGTTTTTGGGTTTATCTAGAAAGATAAGTTTTCAAGGCTACTGTTCACATTGTTTTGAGGCTTCTCTAAGACAACATTGTGCAGTTGGTGTAGCTTCGTCCCTAGAAGGGATATTTTCTGAATGTTTAGGTTTTTTTGTGTATCCCTTTTCTCGAATGTTTTTGTATTTTCTAAGGTCATGTTCTAAAAGCAATGTACAAGGACAAAGAAGCATGGATGCCCCCAACGTGATGTGGGAATATACAAAAGGAAGAATGCCACGCATGTATGTATGAGAAAGTGGAATGTGAAGGTGCCCCCTAGCATTAGATGGGAATATACAAAGGCAACATCCTTCATGTAGATATAAGAGTAAATAAGCTAGATCACGACTCGGTAAAGATGGATTTAGTAGGATTCCTAGACCTAGTAAAGGAAGTTATATCTAGAAAGTAGCGAGGGTTACCCATCCTGATGCAAGAGTGACTTGTGACCAAAAATCCTCTTTGAGTGTTAGAGACCGGTTTTCACTCAAATACCTACCCACTGCGCCATAATTGCATGGTTTTCACATGTGGACGACCTACTTTTTCTTTACTGTTTTCTCAATTTCTCATGTTTTTTTTTTTTTCTTTGTTTTTCTATTTTTAGTTCTTATCTGATATTCTCATCATGCTTAAGCATAGAACCACTTAAGGTGCATGGCGTTCATAGAAATTGGAAGCTCTTCACCATCTGAGTATACAAGTTTATAGGCTCCTGATCCATACTTAGCAACCACCACATAAGGGCCTAGCCAATTAGCTTCAAACTTACCTTTCTTTTCTCTGTCTTTGATGGTGTTCTTCTGATTTTATTTTAGAACTAGATATCCTACATCAAATTCCTAATGAATGATGTATTTGTTGTATCCCCTGGATACTCTGTTTTGATAGACTTTCAGGTGATTGAGCGCTCTGATATGCTTTTCATCTAATAGTTCCAAATTTGCCAATCGAGCAACTTTGTAGTCCTCGTCTTTATCAAGATAGTCCCTAAGAGATATTCTCGGGAGGAAGCTCCACTTCTAGAGGTATGATGGCTTTAGTTTCATAGACAAGTGAATATGGGGTTGCACCAGTAGGGGTGCGAGATGGAGGTTCAATAGGCCCGAGAGGGCAAGATCTATCTGTAAGTGCCAATTATGGCCAATCTTACCGACCATTTTCTCCATGATCCGTCAAGGGTTTTATTAGTAGCCTATGCTTATCCATTACCTTGGGAGTAATAAGGGGTAGACCACTTGAAGTTGGATATGGAAGCATTGACACAATGTCTCCGAACCGTTTTATTCTTGAAGGACTTACCATTATTAGTGAAAATGGCTTAAGGGATGCCGTAATGAAAAATGAGATGGTTCATGATGAATTTTGAAATTTGCGCACCAGTGACATAAGTGAGAGGCACAACCTCTACCCATTTTGTAAAATACTCAGTGGTAGTGATAATATGGGTGTGGCCATCTGAAGAAGAAGGATGGAGCTTCTGTAATGTCCCTATTCCTACCTCCACGGTCTAGCGACTAGTTTTCCATCTTAGCCTTGGTCATACCCAGGGGCGGCGTAGAGAGTTGTTGGGTATGGTTTTCACCTACATTTCACTTATATGTTATGTTTTGGCATTATGCATGTACTTTATGATGACTTAAGTGAAAAAGGTGGGGTAATGTTCTATTTCTTCGTTGGGGTCACTTAAGGGGACTTTTTGGCCTAGAGAAATAAAGTCACTTTAAGTGATGATTAAAATATGATATATCTCAAGGGGGTCGAATTATGGTTTTATGGCCACTTTTATGATGGAAAAAGTTATAAAGGTGGTGTTTGGGAGAGAAAAAATAGAGGTTCATTTTGCCATCTTATTTGGAGCTTTTTGCTTGCTTTCCTTGCTTGTGGAGGTGAAATTCCACAGAACCATTGTTTCGGTAGTGAAAGATCTATCCCTAGCTAGTAGAGCACTCTTCGGTGGTGAGAGATCTAGCCCTAGTTTGCTATTGTGGAGTTTATTCAGATCGGGTTGTCAGATTCAGAGTTTCAGAGGCTTGTTGATCCAGTTTCAAGTCCAGAAAGAGAAGACAACCATATTCAGTAAGAGAGATCATTTATTTTATCAGTGGAACTTCTTGTCATTGCATGTTGATGCATGTCATGCATGTGATGCATTACATGCATGTCATGTTGATGCATGTTACTTGCATGTTGCTGCATGTTAGTTTAATTGCAATAAAAGTGAAGATATTGGTTATTTTCTGATTTTATACCTTGCTGCCTTAACTGTACTTTGTTGTCATATTTTTCTATATACTGCTGTCATAAAATCAGATTTTTATTTGTGAAAAATTTGGTTGGAAATCTTGAATATAAAATAAATCCGGAAAGGGGATATTTCAGTGGTATCAGAGCAGTCTTTTCTATAGCCTGTTGGGTAGTGTATGAAGGTTTATTCAGGAAGAATACACCCAAGAAAGAAGGTCCAGACATGGTGGATAAAGATGGAAAATCAGAGGAATAGCTGAATGAAGAGTTTATGAAGAAAATGTTTATAAATATGGTAAAACAACAAGAGACTACAAACCTCTACTTGAGCCAACTCACAGAGAGATTATCACAGGGTGGCCTTGGGAACCATATGGAAAGAGGTGAAAAAAGTTATTCCAGGCTGCGGACTCACAAAGATGAAAACGACAGATCAGGGCAGCACACTCCTTCATCCCAAAACACATGGTTGAGCATGCATGAACCAGTTTTCCTGAAAGATCTAGAAGTGACACTGGTTGGGCAACAAGGGGATATTATTGATGAGGAGACTTGTTGGGCAAAGTATGAATCCTTGAGTGAAGGGTTCAAAGCTAATATGCCTTTCTTGGAGTATTACAGGATGAAGATCGGTAGCCGGCCCAAGTGGGATCACTATCCTCATGTTCGAGCTACAGAGGTGATTGGGGCAGATTTCAGTTCCACACTTCGATGGATCCAAGAAGTGTACCACGACATCATGGATTCAGAAGTTAAAAACTTACTTTGACTTGAATCCCATGCACAAAGAGGATGCAATAAAATTTGTAATCCATCTGTTATCCAAAATTCACCCCACGGGGTAATTTTGATAACATGCATCGAATATTCAAGTCCTGGGCAAATAGATTTATTCAAGGCCCAAAATCATGTTTACAAGGGTCCCCTCGCCTTTTTCTAACTCTCTGTCCAAGAAGAAAAGAGAAAGTTCTAAAAAAGGGTGAAAAAAGTTACAAAAACAAGCTTGGGCGAGTAAAAATCATGAAAATCGGCTAAGTCCTAGTCCAGGCGGTCCTTGGGATAGTTGGGACGTCGGGCGCGAATCGGTGAAAGGCCGCAGGCGGTTCTAAGCTTGCAGCGAAAGGGACATCCGGGCCGTGGGGGACGCACGGACGCCGAAAAGCGAACCGGCCAGTAGAAGGTGAAAAAAATTACCTAAGTCTTAGTTTATGCATACATTTTGGGATAGTTGGGACAAAGGTACTTGTAAAAGTACGTGAAAGACACGGATCGGCCGATTTGGCACAAGTCAGTCCATTTCGGGCGGATCGAAGATTTGTCCCAGTGGGGACCGGGAGCAATTGGGACAAAAGTACGCGGAGGACGTGAACCAGCCGGTTCGGCCGAAACAGAGAACTTTCGTTTGGGACATCCAGGCCAAAAGTACGCGCGGGACGCGAAAAGCCGAAAGAGCCGAGAGCGAATGGAAATGTGCCACGTGTCTTCGCCTCAAAGAGGGACAGGGAAGCCCGAATCGAGGTGGATCGGAGAAATTTGTCCCAGACGGTTTGGGACATCCGGGCCAAAAATACGCGAGGGACGCGAAGACCCGAGAAAAGCCGCCAACGAATCAGAATGTGATGCGTGTCACAAGGGGAGGCGCAATAAAAATTTCGACTAAGTGTTTTTGGGCCCAAAATTTCAAAGGGCAAGGTTTGAAGGGTCGGCCCGAGCTAATGAAACAACGCCACGTGTCCAATGGAGCAGGGAGGTGCAGAGCTCGGGGAAACTTTGAAGATTTTGCAAAAGTTCTTTGGCCAAAAAACTAAAAAGCAAAGGTCTTCCCTGCGCCTGTCAACAAACCAATGCATGCCACGTGTCCCAAGTGGCGGGCGCGGGGGAAAAATGAAATTTTTTCCAAAGTATGAAAAGTCAAAATTTCAAAGGAAAGCCCACGGAAAGGTGGAGGAGAGAGAATTGCTCAGCGAACTAGCACCTGACACGTGGCATCTGACCGGCGGAGCGCGGAAATTTTTCAAAAAAATTTCCAAAATGTACAAAAAGGTCAAAATTTAAAATTTTTTGCCCGACATCCGTTTTTTGGGCCGTTTTGCCCTAAAACTTCTCGGACCTTCATATCTTTGATCCGAACTCGATTTGCACGTTCTTCATATCATTGGAAAGCTTATGAAATTCTCTACAGGATTTCATGGTCAATTTTGAATTTTGGTTCAGTTTCAAGAGAGAAAATTCAGAAACAGCTCTGGTACGTGTCCATGGCTAGAAATGACATTTCAGCGACTAAATTTAATGCAGAATGGGTCGCACTCTCCTCCAATTTGGTCAAAAATGATAGGGTATGGGTTTGTAAGGTCCCCATGCTGATTTAATGCATTTGCAGTCAATGAGGAATGGGCTCCCACATTTTTGTACGTTTTCTCTCTCATGGGCTCGACCCATGCAATGTAAAAGCTAGATTTGGCTCATTTCTTCAGGGGGAACACTTTTGAACATCGAGACTTCTTATTTCACTCCGAAAACAAGTGAATTTTGTAAGTATCAGGCCTTTTCAAGGATTGTAAATGAGTTTATACCTCTTTGATGGTGTAATGCATGAGGATTTTACATGGAATTGATGGCAAACTCGTGAATGTTTTCAATCCTCTGTTTGTATTTTTTTACTTCATTTTCCGATCTCTTATTGCATCTTATCATGACTTGTGTATGTTTTTCGTGTTGCATTTCATGGACTTGTGCCTATTTGTATGAGCAAAAAAATGTTCACCACTCCTTTGGTGCATCACCATCTTTAGTTAGTTTCAATTTTTGCATTTCTATCCCTGTCTCCTTGCAATCTAGGATAGATTTAGGATTAGAACCTCTCGTAGTTGTGCAAAATATAGATCTAAATCGGAGGAGTTAGAGGAACCAGCCTCTAACGGAGATTCCTCTCTCGATTTCACAAGTCCCACACTTGGAGAGAGGTTTCCATGTTGTCAGGCAAATCACACCGGATGCTTAAGCCATCATTTAGAACCTTGATCTCGCATGGGGTGCTTTGTGATTTTGCACTAACAGTTTTGGCATGCCCGGTGGGACTAGAGGTCTCATTTTTATTTGCAGCAAAGTTGATGTGCATCTGCTGCAATTTTCTTGCTTGAAAAGAGCTATTATTTGCATATCTGGCGACTCCAAGGGGAAGAATCAACTGGTTTCAGCAGTGCAGGCCTGAAAACTCATGAGAAGAATCACCACAAGGTCAAGAGTTGGAGAAGAAGAAGTGTTGTTTGAATACCTGCAATTATCTCCAAGAAGAAGGCAAAGAGGAAGAAGGATTCAAAGGTCTCCATCTCCACCAAACAGAACTCTCTCAACTCCTCCACCTGGTAGGCCTTTCATTCAGTCAACAAGGGTTTTAAGACCAATTAGAATGGCACAAAACAACCCCTATGTCAACTTCACAGGCAAGCAGCCCACTTGCCCTCAATGTGCAACATCGATTCCTATTACAAAACCTTGAAGAACATTCCGTACTTCAACGGGAGAAAATCAGACTACTACTCACCTGTGTGATCATGTTAAAGACATTGCACAACCTTTGTGCACGATTCATGAAATCAATGAGATGCAAGTGGGCTGTCAATTCTGGCATCTTCATTCAAGGGGAAAGCATCGATGGTTTAGAAGCCTTGAGTTGGTTCTATCACAAATTGGAATCACCGTGTATAGCACTTCATGAGCAATTTGGAGAAAAGGAGACAACTTATCTCTTTTGGAGCAGTGACAACCACCGAGAGAGCTCCCAATGAGCGGTGTGACCGATTTCAACTTCAGATTTCAAAAGACTTGGGAGAGAATTCCAAAGGCTACCAAGGCAATAGCGAAGGTGCTTTTCTCTACTATCTCAAAGCTCTAAATTCTGATATTTCTATGTTGATTCAGTCCATGGGAGGCATAACTGTCCCTATGGCTTATAGCATTGCCATTAGGGCTGAAAATTGTTTGATCCAAGCTAGAAAACTTGCCCCTAGACCTCCCATGCCATTGTTTCCAAGTTTAGAGAGTCCAAACACCAATCAAACACCTAATTTGGCTCCTTCTCCCACTCCTAGAAATCAGAGTTTAAATGAAGCTTCCACTTCATCTCCAAGTGCCCCAAATGAGCTTCAAGAAGTCATGAAACAATCAGCAAAACCTAGGCAATGAGTGGTTACTCTCAAAAGGCAAAGCAGCCCAAGGTTTTAGACCTTCTTATCAACCCCAAGCTCAGCTTTAATAGGCAGCCATATTAACCACAAAGGCCACCTAATCCGATTGCAAATATGAATCAAACAAGGCCTCCCGCCAATAGACCATTTCAGCCCTATAATCCAAATGCCATATCGCTCTAAGGCATTGGTGCCAACACAAAACAACATTGCTTAGGAGTATGATTGGTGTTTTCCATGCAATGAGCCTTATAACCAATCCATGTGCTTCAATGGTGCTTTGAATCAAGAACTAATGGTGACAACTCTTTGGTGTGGAGGGTGAGGGGCGTCAAGGAAACTTGACCAACAACAAGAAACATTCCAACAACAATCAGCCCTAAATGACACCACATTGGTAAACCGCAAGCGAAGAATTTACGTGGCATGAATCAGCATTTCTCAAGGTGTTGCAGCCAACACAAGGTCAAAAAGGAGGAATTTGGGTGAAGAACAGCCATTAGCCCCAACCAATCCACAACCTTCTATGGCTCCACAAGTGGTTGGCAAACAAAATCGGTTGTAAATGCACAAGGGCAGCCAAGAACAGCCCCTAGGCCAACTCAAATACCAGTTGTTGCTGCCCACATGCAAGGAGTGAATGTGCAAACCAAGGGACAGCAAAGAGATCCTTCATCACCATTCAGTATCATTGATCAGATGAAGAAGACAAACGTCAATATATCAATGTGGGAATCCCTATCCATCCTGTGCCAAAGAGATTTGCTCGTAAGCTGCCATGAAGGACTGCCAACTTCGAATCAAGCAAGTTGGATGCAAGACAAAGTGCTTACAAATGCTTGCCCACTGAGGGAAATCATGGAGGACAAAGAAGGTAAAGTTTTGAAACCTCCTCCATTCTATATTTCATTAATCATCGGGGATAAATTAGTACACACTTGCATGATTGATTAAGGGGCAAGTAGTTCTGTCATGCCCAAACAAATAGGTGATCGTTGGGTCTCCAATATGAAGTCATATCAAAGGGGTAGTGCAGCTAGATGGAACAACAAGAAATGACGATTGGAGTAATTAAAAACTTGAGCCTTACCTTGCATGCATGTCGATATGTTGTTGTTTTACAAGATGTATCGGTTATAGACCTTCCACCACTCTTTGCCCTATGCTTGTCAAGGGACTTCATGTACCCAAGATTGGGGATATTTGTCAACGATTGGTCACACATGCTATTCAGAACGAGGTATGGAACTAAGGCTACAATCAGTCTCGAACCTATTGCAAACTTCCATATTGAACCTTACACTCCAAGTCGAGATCAACGCCAATTGTTGAGATTTGATCAAGAAGACCACCCAAGCATTGATGAGGTTGACACCAAGGTCGAAGCATCCCGGATCTAACTCTTGATGAATGGGAAAACAAGATACATGCATTTGATCCTTATCAAGAAGTGGAAGAATACGAGCTAGGGTTCTATTGCATACACGAAGAAAATTAGCCTATTCCTAGCATCACCAAGCCAAACCACAAAGATGACAATGAGGTATGGCGGCTGTTTTTGATAGATCAAGGAGTAGACAAGGTGCGGGGAGGTGGAGCTATGCTTGTTTCACCTCAAGGAATAAAGTATTATTCACTTTTAGATTTCAGTTTGCATGCTCCAATAAAGCTGCAAGTGAATATGAAGCCTTGGTGCAAGGGATGCATTGGGCAATCAAGAAGAAAATAAAGAACTTGCAAGTCTTTGGGGACAAGTGAATTGATTGTAAATCGGAGTTAAGGGACAACATGCTACCAAAAATGATCTTCTCAAGTGCTACAAGAACGGGTGTGGGACCTCATGGAAGATTTTGAGGGTTTTGACATCAAATCCATTCTTAGGAAGAGAATCAAGGTTGGCTTGACAAAGCTTGCAAAGAAGAGGGGCAGCCTTTGACATTGTGGAAAGTATTCAACAAGACAAGGTACAGCCAAACATCCACGTGATTGTGAGGCCTTCAAAGGTGCGGATAACAACGTCGGTTGGCAAGTGTTTGAAAATGACCGTGAAATCATCCATTTCTTACGAAGAAGAAGTCGAGTTCTCACCAAGAATCAAGAAAGATTGGAACAAGAAGATGGTGACCAAGTGGTACAGTGAGAACTAACAAGCTGCCCAAGGGACTTATCACTTGGAGTCCATTTTTAACCCCAATGATCAGTTTAGAAAGGAGAAAGCAAACATTCGGAGTCAAGAGAGAGGATTCGGTATCCATCTTGGTAGAAGAGAACAAACCATTGCAAATTGGAAGGATGACAAGCTGAACAAGAAAGGTATGAGTTCATACAACTGTGTCAAGAGTTCCCTGACGTGTTTGCTTGGAGCTATGAAGACTTGAAAGGTTTCAATCCCAACTTACCTCAAACATACCATCGAATTGGATCAAATACTAAGCATGTCAGTAGAAACAAAGACCAGTCAATCCACACATGGAGCCTCTCATGAGGAAAGAATTGGACAAGCTGATTGAGTCAAGGATCATATTCCCAATCAAGCATTCTAGTTGGGTTGCCAACTTAGTTCCAGTCAGAAAGAAGAGTGGAGAGATCAGATTGTGTGTTGACTTTAGAGACTTGAATAGAGCCTCTCTCAAGGACCATTACCCACTCCCTTCCATGGAGCAAATCTTGCAAGTTGTGGCTGGCTCCGAGAGGTTTTCACTACTTGATGGCTACTCAGGCTACAATTAGATTATGGTGAAGGAAGAAGAGGACCAATTCAAGACAGCCTTCACAACCAAATGGGGAACTTTTGCATACGAGAAAATGCCATTTGGGCTGTCCAACATTAGTGCTACCTTCCAAAGGGTAATGGACATGGCATTCAAAGGTTTGATTAACAACATGGTGCTGATTTACCTTGATGATATCAATTGTTTTTTTTTCCAAAAATGCAGCGAGACCACCTCTCTCATTTGAGACAAGTCTTCACGAGGTGTGGAGATTTGGAGTGTCTTTGAATCCTAAGAAGTGTATCTTTCTTGCACATGAAGGAAAGCTCCTTGGCCATATTGTCTCCAAATAAGGATTAGCAATTGATCAGAGAGGGTTGAAGCCATAAGAGCACTACATTGCAAGCCACAAGAAAGCCCTTGAGTTTCTTGGGAAGGATAAACTTTGTTCGAAGGTTTGTCCTGCATTTGCAGCACTTCTCGTCAAGCCCATCACTTTGAGAATGTTAAAGAAGAGCATGGATTTCAAGTGGACAGCAGAAGGCAAGGAGACTTTTGAAGTAATCAAAGAAGCCATCTCCCAAGCACCAACTCTCATCAACCCGGACTTCTCCAAGGATTTCATCCTCTATGCATTTGGAGGTAATGACACTATTTCTCCCATTTTGGTACAACAGAACAAGGATAATGATGAACACCAATTGCCTTCTTATGGAGCCTAGATGACTATGAGGTGAGGTACTCTTTTATTGAGAAGCATGTCTTGGTAGAATCGAAGCTTGAAGAAATTCAAGCATTTAATCTCAAACAACAAGGTCCATTCTTGCTGGTCTCACACACTTCAGGTTAAGGACTTCCTCCTCAACAAGGATTTGAATGAGAAAAGGGCAGATTGGATCACCGTGTCATGGAGTATTACATTGAGATCAAGATCACCAAGTCTGGTAAGAGGAAAGGATTGTGTGAGCAGCTGGTTTTGGGAAGCAAAGAGAAGTATGCAATGAAGAAGAGGTTGTTTAGATAGCCCAGACAGCCATGAGCCAAGTGGCAATCAAGAAGAAGACAATGTTACCCCCACTCTTGCTGGACCCAAGGCATTATACACTTCCTAGGCATGTGCCTATGCCCTCCGGAGATGAACAAGACCCAAAGGAGACACTTGATTGCAGCATGTCCCATATGCCATTGTTGATGGAGTTTTGTTCAAGAAAGATGTGAATGGAGTCTTGCTTGAGATGCATTAGCACAAATCATATTCAAAGGGTGTTGGAAGAGTTCCATGGTGGACCAGGTGGTGGCCATTTTGAACCAAGAGTGACACTCTAAAAATCATGAAGGCTGGTTATTATTGGCCCAAAATCTTCAAATGATTGCTATGCATGGATCAAGAGGTGTAAGAATTGTGCATTCTTCACAGGGAAAAGAGAGACTTGTTGCCCTTCCATTGCATCCAATCTCGGTTGACCAGCCATTCGTGCAATGGGGTTTGGACTTCATTGGAGTCATTAATCCCAATTCAAGCCAAGGGCACAAATAGATTTTGATAGCCACGGACTACTTCACCAGATGGGGAAGTACGTGGCACTCAAAGAGGCAAATGAGTCTAACATCTTAGACTTTTATGAGGGATAACAACTAGATTTGGTGTACTACAATAATCTACGATAATGCATTGGCATTCATTGGATCTAAGGTGTGAGTGGGCACAAGAACGGGATCTACCTAAGCACTTCATCAAACTATTACCCTCAAGGTAATGGCAGTGAGTCTACAAACAAGAACTTGTTGAGGATCATTAGGAGGACTCTTGACGAGAATCGGAGGTCTTGGCATACCAAACCGAAATCAGCCTTATGGGCGATAGGATAACTCCCAAGAGATCCACAGTAACTCTCCATTAAGCTTGTCTCACATGGAAGAGAAGCAATTTTCCCATGTCACTTGAGTTGCCAACATTGGAACTCATGAAGCAAAGCTGGAGTTTAGAGTTTGAGCCCATGGAGGTGAGGTATGTAGAGTTGATGGAGCTGCAAGAGATCATAAATCGAGGCATCCCAAGCAATGGAAAAGGATCAAGCTTTGATCAAGAAGACCTTCGATAGAAGGCCAAGGATAGATCTTTTCTGTTGGAGATCTAGTGTTGAAATGGGATGTGGATAGAGCAAAACCGGAAGGCATTCAAAATTTGATGCCATTTGGAGTGGCCCATACATGGTCACGAAGGCGCAAGAACAACAATGCTTTCCAATTGGCCCCATTGGATGGTGAAGAAGCCGCAGATTCCAAGTAAATGGAATCTATCTCAAGCGTTGTTTCTAGAGGGAAATTCACTACTTGTAAATATTAGATTAGATTTTCATTCCTCCAAGTGCTTGTGCACATTGTTTTGTTGTAGGTTTGTTTTGCTTTCCTAAGTGCTTTGGCACACCTTGTTGTCCACGGAGATGTTTTGCGAATCCTTGCTTCCATTAGGTGATATTCCATCTTCCTCCTTGCACATTCTAAGTCAATTGAGGCTCTAAACAGAATATTTGATGACTCAGTGCCCAATGGACTCGCTTTAGGCTACTAATCATTCATCCAGTAGTGGATGACCTATTTGAAGTTGCCAAATCGTTATCCAAAATTAACCCTGGGTAATTTTGATAACATGCATCAGAATATTCAAGTCCCAGGAAAATAGATTGATTCAAGGCCCAAAATCATGTTTTTGGGGTCCCCTCGGCTTTTTTCTAACTCTCATGTCCAAGAAGAAAAGAGCAAGTTCTAAAAAAGGGTGAAAAAGTTGCAAAAACAAGCTTGGGCCAGAAAAAATCATGAAAATCGGCTAAGTCCTAGTCCAGGCGGTCCTTGGGGATTGGGATTGGGACGCTTGGGCGTGAATCGGCGAAAAGCCGTCACAGCGGATTCATGCGCAGCAAAGGGACATCCGGGCCATGGAGACGTGCGGGACGCGAAAGGGCGAACCGGCCGAAGGTGAAAAAATTGCCTAAGTCTTTGTTTCGCACACCGGAGTGGGACAAAAGTACGCGAAAGACGCGGATCGGCTGGTTTGGTTCAAATCGGTCCATTTCGGCGGATCGGAAGATTTGTCCCCGAGCAACCGGGAGCAATTTGGGACAAAAGTACGCGGAGGACGCAAACCGGCCGGTTCGGCCGAAACAGAGAACTTTCATTTGGGACATCTGGGCCGAAAGTACGCGCGGGACGCGAAAAGCCGAAAGAGCCAAGAGTGAATGGAAATGTGCCACGTGTCTTCGCCTCAAAGAGGGACAGGAAGCCCGATCAAGTGGATCGAGGAGAAATTTGTCCCAGACGGTTTGGGACATCCGGGCCAAAAATACGCGAGGGACGCAAAGACCCGGAAAAGCCGCCAATGAATCAGAATGTGACACGTGTCACAAGGGGAGGCACAATAAAAATTTTGACTAAGTGTTTTTGGGCCCAAAAGTTCAAAGGGCAAGGTTTGAAGGGTCGGCCCGAGCTAATGAAACAACGCCACGTGTCCAATGGAGCAGGGAGGTGCGGAGCTCGGGGAGACTTTGAAGATTTTGTAAAAGTTCTTTGGCCAAAAAACTAAAAAGCAAAGGTCTTCCCGTGCCCTCGTCAACAAACCAATGCGTGCCATGTGTCCTAAGTGGTGGGGCGCGGGGGGAAAAAATGAAATTTTTTCCAAAGTATGAAAAGTCAAAATTTTCAAAGGAAACCTTGTGGAAAGGTGGAGGAGAGAGAATTGCTTAGCGAACCAAAGACCGACACGTGGCATCATGACCAAACGGTGAGAGCGGAAATTTTTCAAAAAAATTTCCAAAATGCAAAAAGGTCAAAATTTAAATTTTTTTGCCCGACATCCTTTTTGGGCCGTTTTGCCCTAAAACTTCAGACCTTCATATCTTTTGATCCAAAGCTCGGATTTGCATGTTCTTCATATCATTGGAAAGCTTATGAAATTCTCTATAGGATTTCATGGTCAATTTTGAATTTTGGTTTAGTTTCAAGAGAGAAAATTTAGAAACGGCAGCTGCGCATCACGTGTCCATGGCTAGAAATGACATTTCTGACTAAATTTAATGAGAATGGGTCGCACTCTCCTCCAATTTGGTCAAAAATGACGGGTATGGGTTTGTGTAAGGTCCCCCATGCTGATTTAATGCATTTGCAATCATGAGGAATGGGCTCCCACGTTTTTGTGCGTTTTCTCTCTCATGGGTTCGACCCGATGCAATGTAAAAGCCGATTTGGCTCATTTCTGAGGGGGAACACTTTTTTGAACATCGGACTTCTTCTTTCACCTGAAAACAAGTGAATTTTGTAAGTATCAGGCCTTTTTCAAGGATTGTAACAGGTTTATACCTCTTTGATGGTGTAATGCAAGGGATTTTACATGGAATTGTATCTGCAAACTCTTGTGAATGTTTTCAATCTCTCTGTTTGTATTTTTTTACTTCATTTTCCGATCTCTTATTGCATCTTATCAGCTTGTGTATGTTTTTCGTGTTGCATTTCATGGACTTGTGCCTATTTGTATGAGCAAAAAAATGTTCACCACTCCTTTCGTGCATCACCATCTTTAGTTAGTTTCAATTTTTTGCATTTTATCCCTGTCTCCTTGCACCCAGGATAGATTTAGGATTAGAACCTCCGTAGTTGTGCAAAATATAGATCTAAATCGAGAGGAGTTAGAGGAACCAGCCTCTAATCTGGAGATTCCTCTCTCGCCACAAGTCCCACACTTGGAGAGAGGTTTCCATGTTGTGCAATCACACCTGGATGCTTAAGCCATCATTTAGAACCTTGATCTGCATCCAGGGTGCTTGTGATTTTGCACTAACACCTACATCTTGAGGGAGATGCACATGATTGGTGGCATCATGGCCTTATCATAGAGGACACATGCATATTACCACTTATGTGGATTTTGCGAGAGAGACCGGTGGGTAGGTTTGTGGTGTGGGATCCCGCAGATTCTTTAGAGAGTTGACTCATTTGAGACAGACAAGATCCTTGGATGGGTACATTACATATTTTCAACGGTTGTCAGTGATGGTTACTGATGTTTCTGAGGTGAGGTTGACTTCACTTTTTATAGCAGGGCTGACAAATTCACTAGTAGGGTTTGTGAAGGCATTCGAGCCTTCTTCACTACATGATGCCATCAGGAGAGCCCAAGATTTGGAGTTAGCCACTCTGAAGCCAAGGTTTCCACCTTGAGTTCAACAGAGAGGACCCCCATCTAGAACAGATGGGTTCTAGCCGAAGGGGCCACCACAAAGACAGGAGACGGCTAGAAAGCCGTTTATTTCATGAGAGCTTAGGGATGAGATGAGGCAAAAGAAACTTTGTTTGATTACCGTTCACCGTGGGCCCCGAGACATGATTGCATAGGAAAGGGAAAGGCCCAATTCATTGAGGTCTTTGAGGAGGAGAGAGAGAGAGTGATGGAGATGAGCGGCTAGAAACCCAGAAATGGATGACGGAGATCAAGATGCTTTGGATGGTACTGATGAGCAAGAGGAGGAGGTTTTCCCTTAGGAGACTATAGCCACTTTGTCTAGTACCCCGAGGTACAAGGCATTCAGAGTTAGGGGAGTTATATAGGGGTAGCGTGTTGTTGTACTTATTGATAGTGGGGCTACCCACAACTTTATTGATGCATCCTTGGTTGAGAGACACGGCCTACAGATAGAGGAATTTGAGGGCTTCAATGTTGTTGTAGCCAATGGTGAGTCTATGAGATGCACCTATAAAGTTCCATAGTTGAGCATCACCTATAAAGTTACTGATGACTTCTATATTGTCGGCATTGGATAAACCAATGTAGTATTGGGAGTTCAGTGGCTTCACTCCCTTAGTGAATTTTGTACTAACTTTCAGACGATGGAGCTGAAATTCAAGTCCGAGGGTAGGAATGTAACCTTGAGGGGTCTATCTACAGGAGCACCCAGGGTATTCACAGCTAAGAGGATGGAGAGGATCTTTCGGCATGATGAGGTGGATTGGGTCGTTCATTGCTTGGTTTCGACCAAGAATACAGGGAGTGACTATCTAGAGTATCATGTGGATGTCCAAGACCTATTGGACAAGCACAGTGCAATTTTTCAGGACATACCTCCGGTGTACCACTAGACGGGATTTGAACACGTGATCGAGCATGGGGACACCAAGGCTGGTTACTACTCCTACCGTCACCCCAAATAGTTTAAGGATGAGATTGAGAGGACTATACATGAGCTTCTGGACATGGGGCATATTAGACCTAGTTCTAGTCCTTTTGCTTCTTCGGTGGTGTTGGTGAAGAAGAAAGATGGAACCATGTGAATGTCACATAGATTATCATGGACTAAATAAGAAGACAATAAAAATAAGTATCTTGTGCCACGCATTGATGAACTACTAGATGAGCTACATGGAGCAAGATATTTTTCCAAAATAGACTTGCGATATGGATATATTCGAGATCAAGGTCGAGAGAGGAGGATGTGCATAAGATAGCTTTCAGGTGCCACTATGGCCACTTCGAGTTTTTGGTGATGTCATTTGGTTTGTCTAATGCACCGGCCACATTTCAGTCCTGCATGAACCATGTGTTCAACTGCCATTTGTGGAAGTTTGTATTGGTTTTCTTTGATGACATTTTGGTCTACAGTAGGAAGTGGGAGGATCACATTCAACATCTTGATGAGGTGTTGGGAATTTTGGAAGCTAATTCGCTTTATGTGAAAGCTTCTAAGTGTGAGTTTGGTATGACAGAGCTATTATATTTGGGCTATGTGATCGGAGGAGGTGGAGTCAAGGTGGATAGGGAGAAGATTCAGGTGATTTTGGATTGGCCACCACCTAGGACTTTGACACACTTAAGAGGATTCTTGGGACTATGCACATATTATAGGAGGTTTGTGAAGAACTTCTCTTGCTTGATCGCACTTGTGACTTGACCAAGAAGGGGGATTTTTCTTGGTCAAATTTAGCACAACAGTTTTGATCACCTTAAGGGGGTGATGAGTTCTTGTCCAGTTCTTACATTGCCAGATTTCACTCGGCCATTTGTACTCGAATGCGATGCATCAGGAGTGGGTGTTGGAGCAGTGCTCATGCAAGATAGGCATCCCATTGCCTATGAGAGTTAGAAATTGAGTCCAGTAGAGAGAGGATTCTCAATTTACGACAAGGAGATGTTGGCCATTATGCATGCATTGGTCAAATTCAGACAATATTTAGTGGGCAACAAATTTGTGGTTCATACGGATCACAATAGCTTGAGGTTCTTTTTGGAGCAAAAGGATCTCAATGACTTGCAACAAAGAAGATGGGTAAATAAGATTCAGACTTTTGATTTCGACATAGAATACAAGAAAGGTAAGAATAATGTGGTGGCTGATGCACTATCTAGGAGGCCTTGCTTTGATTCTATGATTTTCTTTATGTCAGAGATTTCAGCTGATTGGAAGGCTCATATACTTGTTGAGTACTCCAAAAATCAGTTTGCATGTGAGATTATGGATGGCATTATTCAGGATGATCGATACAGAGTGGTGGATGACCTCATCTACTACAAGGATAGAATTTTCCTTGTACCAGAGTCCAAAATGAAGGAGAAGATCCTTCGAGCAGTGCATGATACACCCTTGGCTGGACATCCAAGATATTTTAAGACATATAGGTACATCAGAGAGAGATTCACATGGAAGGGGTTAAAGGACGACGTCCTTAACCATGTCAGGGAGTGTTTGGTTTGTCAGCAAACCAAGGCAGAGCACTCTTTCCCAGTAGGACTTCTACAACCTCTGCCTATTCCAGAACAGAAGTGGGAGAGTATATCCATGGATTTTATCACAAGTCTTCCCTCAGTGTATGGGCACGATTGCATATATGTGGTGGTTGATCGGTTGACTAAATATGCCCATTTCCTTTCTATGCCTTCAGGGCACAAGGCCCGCAGGTGGCTCAGACTTTCTTCACAGGTATTTTTAGGCATCATGGGTTGCCTAAGAGTATTGTCAATGATAGGGATAAGATTTTCATGAGTACATTCTGGTAGGAGATCTTCAAGCTTAGGTACGGAGCTGACACCTAGTACCAGCTATCATCCACAGACTGATGGGCAAACTGAGATAGTGAACAAGTGGATAGAGGGCTACTTGCGTAGCTATGTTGCAGGACATCAGCGTGCATGGGTCAAATGGCTACATATGGGTGAATATTGTTACAATACCACCTACCAAATGAGTATTGGTATGACTCCTTTTCGAGCATTATATGGTTATGAGGCATCCTCATTTGTAGACCTAGTATTATCAGATAGCTGAGCTCCCAAAGCTCGTGATTGGGTATAGGAGAACCAGGACATTCTAAAGGCTCTCAAGGAGAACATACAGAAGGCGTAGAATCAACAAAAGGTATATGTAGATAGGCACAAAATTGAGAGATCATTCGAGGTTGGAGATTTGGTCTTCTTACGGTTGCAACCATACAAACAATCCTCACTCAAGAAGAGCAGTGCAGAGAAGCTAAAACCACGATTCAATGGGCCATACAGGATAGTGCACATAGTTAGGGCAGTATCATATGAGTTGGAGCTTCCAGAGCACAGTAAGATTCATAATGTCTTCCATGTTTCGTGCCTCAAAAAGGCACTTGGACAACATATTGCACCTTCCATAGATTTACCACCATTGGATGACGAGGGGAAGCTAGTCTTAGAACCATAATCTATTATTGAGGTAAGACAAAGGAAGCTTTAGAACAGGGTAATCACAAAATATCTAGTGCGGTGGAAAGAATTACCACTAGAGGATGCCACTTGGGAGGGAGAGCAGATTTTACAGCACCCTAGTTTACGTTCGCTTGAGGACAAGAAAATTTCGGGAAGGGCGGACTGTAATGTCCCCATTCCTACCTCCACGGTCTAGCAATTGGTTTTCCATCTTAGCCTTGGTCATACCCAAGGGGCTAGCGGCGTAGAGAGTTGTTGGGTATGGTTTTCACCTACATTTCACTTATATGTTATGTTTTGGTGTTATGCATGTACTTTATGATGACTTAAGTGAAAAAGGTGGGGTAATGTTCTATTTCTTCATTGGGGTCACTTAAGTGGATTTTTGGCCTAGGAGAAATAAAGTCACTTTAAGTGACGATTAAAATATGACATATCTCCCAAGGGGGGGTCGAATTAGGGTTTTATGGCCACTTTTATGATGGAAAAATTTATAAAAGGTGGTGTTTGGGGAGGAAAAAATAGAGATTCATTTTGCCATCTTATGTTGGAGCTTTCAGCTTGCTTTCCTTGCTTGTGGAGGTGAAATTCCGCAGGAACCCTAGCTTTGGTAGTGAAAGATCTATCCCTAACTAGTAGAGTGCTCTTTGGTGGTGAGAGATATAGCCCTAGTTTGTTGTTGTGGAGTTTATTCAGATCAGGTTGTTAGATTCTGAGTTTTAGAGCCTTGTTGATCCAGTTTCAAGTCCAGAAAGAAGACAACCATATTCAGTAAGAGAGATCATTTATTTTATCAGTGGAACTTCTTGTCATTGCATGTTGATGCATGTCATTGCATGTTGATGCATGTTACATGCATGTCATTGCATGTTGATGCATGTTACTTGCATGTTGCTGCATGTTAGTTTAATTGCAATAAAAGTGAAGATATTGGTTATTTTTGATTTTATACCTTGCTGCCTTAACTGTACTTTGTTGTCATATTTTCGATATACTATTGTCATAAAATCATATTTTTATTTGTGAAAAATTTGGTTGGAAATATTGAATATAAAACAAATCCAGAATGGGGAAATTTCACTTCCCTATGAGATCTAGACCCCACTTAGAAAATGGCAAGGCGTTGTGATAGGATCTGAGCCTGTCTTTGGAGCATGTATTAAGTTTCCATACTTCTAGCATAGTTCACATTTCCTTACAAAATTACTGTGATCGACTCCATGGTAGGCCAATAATAGCCTACTCTTAATAGTTTTTAGTCAAGACCATGTCATTTAGTGTGCGCTCCACAAATACCACCATGTACTTCCTTAATAACGTGGATTGAGTCGGTAACATCGAAGCAAAGTGAAGCAGATTCCCGTCGTAGCCACGATGATAAAGGGTTCCTCCTAGGAGGGTATAACGGGTTATACGGTGGATAAGGGATTTATTTTTAGAATGAGTAATATCAAGTGGAAAAGTACCGTCTTGTAGGTAGTGAAAGATAGGGTCATACCAGGGGGATAATGGACCAACAACTTCAAATGCCAAACATGACTCTAGCATATCATATGCGGGCACTTGTAAATGCTCTACAAAGAAAGGAATTTTACTCTCCTGAGGTGGTATGCGTAACAGTGACCTAATCATAGCCATAACATCTATGGATCTATTGTGCGACCTTGGCTTTTGCTCAAATATGATCATTATAAAGTATTCCTTCAAGGTTTTGACCATTTTCTTATATGGAATGAGCTTCTCATCTTTAACTTTATACTCATCATTAACTTGTTTAATGATAAGTTGGGAGTCTTCAATGACTCGCAATTGTCTAATATTCAAGTAATAGCTAGCTTGAAGCCGGTGATGAGTGCCTCATACTCTGCAATGTTATTAGTGCATGAAAATCCCAGCCGAGAATGCTCTTAGTATGACCTCCCTTGTGGGAGTGATGAGCGCCACTCTGCTCTAGATCCATGGAATGTGAATGATCCATCAAAATGGACATGCCACTCTATAGACTCTTCAATGTACATCATGGATGTATACAACATATCAGACACAAAGGTTCCATCTCTAAGTACAGAGCCTTTGCAAAATGATCGACCAATACCGTCCTTTCAAGGATTTCGATTTACAAACTCAATATAGAATTCATTTATGAGAATGATCCAACTAGCCATTCGGCATGTGAGGGTGGGTTTGGATAAAAGGTATTTGAGAGGTTAACTTTGGATATGAATTTGGTTTTATTGTTCAGGAGATAATGGTGAAGCTTTTGGAAGGCAAAGACAACTGCCAAGCAAGCCTTTTCAATCTGTGGGTAATTCAACTCGTAAGCAATCAAGGTGCGACTAAGATAATAAATTTCCCTTTCTTTTTGGTTTAGATCATATTGGGCAAGCAATGCACCTGATAGTAAAGCTGGGTAGTGGAAATGTACAAGAGGAGATGTTTGCACAGGGTAAGTGGCATGAGTACAGTGGGTTGACCAAATCTTGTTTTAGTAGTGCAAAGGACTTTTAACAATCCAGTCCTCAGTTGAATATAATGTCTTTCTTTAGTAGATGGGTAAATGGGTGGCACTTGCATTTCACAAGTTTGTGAAATGAAACGATGGATTTCTGAATCTTTCCTTGTAAACTTCTTAGTTGTTTGAGAGTTATAGGTGGAGGCATTTTTGTGATAGTTGTAACCTTTGCAGGGTCCACTTTTATCCCTCTCTGTGAAACTATGAAACCCAAGAGCTTTCTGATAAAACACCAAAGACACATTTCTTGGGGTTTAAGCACACCTTATAATCCCTAAGACATTGAAAGATATATTTTAACACTTCAGGGTACTCTCCTCTGCTCTTGGACTTAGCTAGGATTTCATCAACATAATCTTCCATGATGTCATTCATCATATCATGGAAGATAACAATCATTTCCGTTGATAGGTGGCCCTGGCATTCTTGAGTCCAAAAGGCATGACCTTGTAGCAAAATGTTCCCCACAGGGTGATGAAGGTTACTTTATGCTGATCTTTTCTCGTAATCAGTATCTGGTTATAACACGAAAACCCATCCATTTAAGACAACATTTCATAACCAACGGTGGAATCAACTATCATGTCAATGTAAGGCATGGGGAAGTCATCCTTAGAGCATGCTTTATTGGTGTCATTGAAATCGGTCAGATTCTATGTAACGATGACTTCTTTTGTATAGGGACTATGTTAAAGATCCACTCGAATAGTCGATGGGTTTAATGAAATCAACTAATAGTTTTTCCGATTCTTCTTTGATAAGGACCCACCTTAGGGTGCATATTTCTCAACTTTTTTTGATGGGTTTGGCATCTAGGCTTAGTAGGTCGGTCTTGGTGATGGCCATAACATATGAATAGTATATATAGGGGATCAGAGGTAGTAATTCATCATCATTTGAGCATTTGAGTATTATTATATGGTTCGAGGTTGCCCCTCGAAGTGGCGAAGCTATTCTAATTGCATATTGAGATCATTATTCTAGAATATTGTGTTATTTGGTGTTATATTTCTGCTCATGATCTGAATTATACAAGTAATTTCATTACAAGTGGTATCAGAGTTGCGATCTGGGCCAAAATTAGGGCAAAAACCCTAATTTTTTGTTTCCACCATATATTGCGAACCAAAGTGAATTGGTGGGAGATATTTTTACCAGAGTTGCAAAACATTTCAAGTAAGGTTCCCTAAAATTTAGACTTTTTTTGATTTATTTTGCAAAAGTTATTACAAATTTAGGTTTTTCATAAAATCGCTCCCTAGGGTGCAAATTGTGGAATTTTTTCAAATTCGTTACATTTTCGGAAAAAAAAAAAAATTTATTTGGGGTTTTTTATTTAAGTTTTTTTATATTTGGCCGAATTTATCGAAATCCAAAACCCTAAAATTTGACCGTGATCCCTACATCCTACTATTTTGGGGCATCATGGCGGGGCCTTCCACAAGGGAAAAAAGAATCCCATCACTCCAAGTAAAACACCAGAAAAGGATGAGATAGTAGTTGAGGAGTTAGAGATAGAAGATATAACTACACATATTCCTCAGTGGTTAGGTTTACTTGATGCACATAAAGTAAGCCAACTTGAGTTTAACCCGAGAGACCTCGAATCTAGGGTGGCCACCAAAGAAGATGTGGATAGATCGACATAGATCGAGGATTTCATGCAAAAATTCAAGTATGCATATGATGGGTAATCATACTTATGTCAATCAAGGTGGATCCTCAGGTCAACATAATAGACACATGAGCCAGAGTGGATCTTCGAGTGTGCACAATCCAAATACGAGCACTCTGCAGGCCCATACTATGTTTCCAAAAGTGGAGATGCACAAGTTTGATGGAAAGGATCCACTCAATCGATCAACCAAATGGAGAATTTCTTTGAACTACATCGATTCCATCAGACAAAAGGTGACCATGGCATCTTTCAGATCTCGAACCTGACCAATTCATATGGTATCGATGGTTATGTGCTCAAAGGAAGAAGAGTGGTCTTAATGTTACATGGACAGTCTTCACTGAAGAGTTACAATTACACTATAGTTCTAGTGTGTCAGATAATTACTTCAGCCAATTAGCAAAGTTGAGGCAGACAAGATCTGTTAAGGATTACATTCATCACTTCCAAAACCTTTCTCTATGGGTGGAAAATATTACTGAAGAGAATCTGAATGACCTATTTCTTGGGGGTCTTAAGGATCACATTGAGCATGAGGTGCATATGTTTAATCCTCATAAGGTTTCTGATTCGATGATTATGGCAAGAAGGGCAGAGGAGAAATTTTTTTCAAGTAGGAGACAACATTTCACTTTTACTAGAGATCGCAACACCTTGGCCCCAACACTCCCTCGACCAGTTAGATTGACACCTCAACAAATTGAAGAAAAAAGAGAAAAAGGGTTATGTTTTAACTGTGACAGTAAATTTGGACCCGGACATAAATGTGCTGAAAAGAAGTTGTTCTACATTGATGGGCCTAGTGAAGATGAAGAGAATAATGAAGATGCAGAGTCAGAGGTCTTGGTTGAGCCAGAGAGGAGTCAAGAGATCCTCAGCCAACGATCTCATGCCATGCAATTTCAGGTATTAGCACCCCCAAACCCTAAAGGTGGTTGGATTCCTAAAAAACAGAGGGTCAGTGTTGATTGATTCAGAAGTACTCACAACTTTATCAATCATAAGTTAGCAAAGGCGCCTAAACTGTTTCATTTATCCAGCTCCTGAATGTCAAGTAATGATTATTGATGGAGGTATCATTACTTGTTCTGGAAAATGCCATAGATTAAGATTTCCATGGGAGATTACATACTAAATAGTCCCATGTATGCCATTTCTATGGGAGGAGTAGACATTGTGTTAGGGGTTCAATGGCTTACCACTTTGGGAACCATTGAGATGAACTTCCAAGACTTGTTCATGTGATTTCACTCAAGGAAGGATTTTGAGCTAAGAGGCTTAAGAGCAAAGTCTCCACAAATAGTAAGTTCTCATCGATGCACAAAATGCTAAAAAAGGGTGCAGAGGGATTTGTGGCACAACTCTTTTCTGAGGCTCATCATTCTAAGGACATTATACCATCGATATGCAAGTAGTGTTGGATGCACACTGTTGTATTTGAAAATATACCAAAGGGCTTACCTCCAAAGAGAGATCATGATCATGCTATTCAGCTTATTACCAGAAGTCAACCACCTAACATCAGACCTTATAGTACCCATATGTGCAAAAGAGTGAAATCGAGAAGATTGTACAAGAGATGTTGGAAGCAGGAATCATCCGCCATAGTCAAAGTGCTTATTCTTCTCCAGTAGTGATGGTACGGAAGAAAGATGACATGTGGCGCATGTGTCCTGATTATAGGGAACTTAATAAGTACACAATCAAAGATAAGTTTCCTATTCCTGTTATTGATGATTTGCTTGATGAGTTGCATGGTGTTGTTTATTTTACAAAGCTTGATCTTCGTTCGGGATACCACCAAATCAGAATCAAGGATGAGGATGTTCATAAAACTACCTTTCGGACACATGAAGGCCATTATGAATTCCTGGTAATGCCTTTTGGACTCACAAATGCACCTTCTACATTTCAAAGTTTGATGAATTCTATTTTTAAGTCATTCCTGTGGAAGTTTGTCTTAGTGTTTTTTGATGATATATTAATTTATAGAAAAACATGGGAGGAACATTTGCATCATGTAAATAAGGTTTTGAAACCTTGAGCAACATCAACTTTATGCAAAGCCCTCTAAGTGTTCTTTTGGACTCAAGGAGGTTGAATATTTGGGTCACATTGTCTCTCATGAAGGGGTTAAAGTGGATCCTAATAAGATCAAAGCCATGATGGAGTGGAAGGTTCCAAAAACCCTAAAGAATCTACGAGGATTTTTGGGGCTTACAGGTTATTATCGAAGATTTGTAAGGCATTATGGAAGCATAGCTACACCTCTCACAACTTTATTAAAGAAGGATTCCTTCCATTGGAGTGAGGATGCAACCAAAGCATTTGAGAAACTAAAGGAGGCCATGTGCACCACTCCAGTCTTGGCTACTCCAGATTTTTCCAAAACATTCATTGTTGAATGTGATGCATCAGGGGTGGGTATGGGGGTAGTTCTCATGCAAGAAGGCCATCCTATTGCCTTTTTGAGCCATCAATTCAAAGGTAAGAATCTTTCCAAGCTGACTTATGAGAAGGAAATGCTAGCCATACTTCATGCAGTAAAGCAATGGAGACCATATCTCATAGGAAGACACTTTAAAGTGAAGACAGATCATGATAGTCTAAAATACTTTGAGCAGCGTTTATCATCTGAAGAACAACAAAAATGGGTCTCCAAGATGTTGGGATATGATTTTGAGATTATCTATAAGAAAGGGAAGGAGAATGTAGTTATGGATGCTCTATCATGGAAAGATGACTCAACTGCAGCCTTGTTATGTGCCATATCCATATTACAGGAAGATTGGATAGATGAGGCAAGGTCCGAATGGAGAAATGACCCAACCACACAAAACCTCATTCATCATCTCCAGAATGATCCAAGCATGTCTGAAAAATTTGTATTGAAAGGGGATGCTTTATGGTATAAAGATAGATTATACCTATGTAAGAACTCCACTCTTAAAAATAGGATTCTATCTGAGCTTCACTCTTCTCCAATAGGGGGGCACTGGATTCTTGAAAACTTATCATCGAGTCAAACAAGATTTCTTTTGGGAAGGGCTCAAAGGGGATGTCCAAAAATTTGTGGCAGAATGCATGGTTTGTCAGCAAAATAAGGGTGAAACAGTTCGATCCCCAGGTCTTCTACAACCTCTATCTATTCCTAGCCAACGGTGGGAAGAGGTTTCCATGGACTTTATCACAGGATTGCCTAAATCTGAAGGAAAAATGTCATCATGGTTGTGGTGGATAGACTCACCAAATATGCTCATTTTTGTGCCTTGGCACACCCATTTTGCAAGCAAGCATGGTAAGAACAACCTTCATGGACACAATTCAGAAGCTTCATGGGACACCAAAGATTATAGTAAGTGATCGAGACCCTATATTTACTAGTAATTTTTGGACTGATTTATTCTCATGTTTGGGTACTTAGTTAGCTCGTAGCTCTTCTTATCATCCCTAGTTTGATGGGAAAAAGAAGTTGTAAATAAGTGTTTGGAGGGATATCTTCGTTGCTTTACATCAGATAAACAAGCAAGATGGGTCCAATGGTTGCCACTTGCATAATGGTGGTATAACACTTCCTTCCATACTTCATCTAAAATGTCTCCTTTTTTGGCACTCTATGGGTACCATCCACCATCCATCACATCATCATTGAGAGGAAACCATGGGTTAGAGCAGTAGAAGAACACATTCAATATCAACAAGAGGTCCTCTCTAGTCTCAAGGAGAACTTGGTCATGGCACAAAACCGCATGAAGCAACAGGTTGATCAACATCGCACTAAAGGCATTTTGAAGTCGGTGATTGGGTTTTTGTGTGGTTACAACCATATAAGCAAATGTCTTTAAAAACAACAACAAAAGGATAACAAACTTTCACCAAAGTATTATGGCCCCTATCAAGTATTGCAGAAGATTGGTATTGTAGCATACAAATTAGAACTTCCACAATCCACCAGAATACATCCAGTCTTTCATGTTTCTTACCTAAAGAAAGTAATTGGACAAAGAGTATCAGCCCAAATAGTGTTACCTGAGCTCGATGAGGAGGGGAGGGTCATCTTGGAACCTGAATGCATCCTTCAAACACGCACTAAAAGATTGAGGACACGGGTTATTACCGAAGATATGATCAAGTGGAAGAATATGGACAATGAAGATGCAACATGGGAAGATGATGACATTCATATGAATAGTATATATAGGGGATTGTAGGTAGTAATTCATCATCATTTGAGCATTTGAGTCTTATTATATGGTTTGGAGGTTGCCCCCTCGAAGTGGCGAAGCTATTCTAATTGAATATCGAGATCATTATTCTGAAATATTGTGTTATTTGGTGTTCTATTGTTGCTCTTAATCTGAATCATACAAGTAATTTCATTAGTAAGATCAACCTCCTATGGTAGCTCATCATTATCTTTAAATGGGTAAACCACTTCATCCATAGACTCTTCATTCTATTTATCTATGAGTGCTTCAAAGAGTTTGTCACTGTGAGACTTTCGTTTATCTTTTTTGCAAGGTTTCTCTGAAGTGTTTTTACTTTTTTTACCACCTTCTTATTTAAATGTCCACACATCTCTACCTCTTCTCCAAAGTATGCACATGTGTCTAGTTGAATTGTAAATCCTTTCTTGTGATCCCAGCTGGAATAGAATCCTTGAGTCTCATGAACTCTGTAAATGCCTCATCATTTTCAAATAAGTCTACTAGTATGTGAAGTTGTTGATCCTAATCTATAAGTTTAGGATATACAAGGGCTATTTGATAATTGGTTAGGGGGTTGGATCCAGATAAGATAAGGACAACCGAATCTGGGAATAGGTTAGTGGAAGAAAGATCCTTGTAGAGGCTACACTGGGAATATTCATCGCTATCAGAATGAGATGAAACGTCCTCACGTTTAGAAGAGGTGGCGTAAATCTCAAAGGGTAGAGCGTTATGAGGCCTTATCCCTAGGCCATGCTTATCAAACTTCAAAGCAGGGGATGGGAATAGGCTCTAGCCGGATTTGTTCTTTGATTCCACATCTAAACCCAATGTAACCCATGGCAAACATCATGCGGTGACCTTTGATATACTGGGGTTTTTGATGGCATGAAGCCATGAAACCTTTTGATACTCTACTAATGGGATTTTCTAACATCTTCTCCTTAGATAGGAGACCACTAGGGACAAAATTTTCCATTAGTTTAGGACACTACTCCCGAGTACTCTTGAACTGAAAATAAGGCTTACCTCGTGTTTTGGGAGATACTGATAAATCTGATATTAACAAATCTGTTCAAGAGTGAATGGCTCACCTAGGCCATATTTTTCCGATGTTGCCTCCCATGAAGAGAACGGGTTGACTAACGAAGGAAAATCTTGATTATAAGGCGTGAGTGACTCTGAATCTACCCATTTCTTAATAGCTTCCATTTGTAGGGGATAACAACATCTACCGAAGGACATTCATAAGCCACACGAGAAAAATTGTGCAATGCCCTACAATGTGTGAATGGTTCGGATCACCCAGAATGGTAACCACTTATCCTTCATGACATAGCTTGATACACTAATGGAAATTCAATGGAATGGCCTGCATGGCATGGATCCATGGGTGCCCCAAGAGCATGTTGTATAGAAGGTCCAAGTCAAGGACATGGAATGTCATGTCATGAAAAGTTGGGCCTACTTCCATGGGAACTACTATAGTACCCACTGATTCTTGTTCTTCATTGTCATAGGTTGTGATCATAATAGTCTTGGCCCCTAGATCCATTTCTAAATGGCCTAGCTACTTAACCAACTTCAAAGTATAAATGTTTAGACCAGATCCACCGTCCACAAGTACCCTCTTGATTTTGCGATGGGTAACCACCACTTCTAGGTATAAGGGTAAGTTGTGTTCTAGGTTGTTACGTGGGATTGTGGTGCAATCAAAAGTAATATGATCATTGGAGTCGAGGTGTGTAATCATGGCTTAGAGGTGCGTGGGATCTACATCTGTAGAGACTCCTAAATTTTACAATGTTTTATATAGTATGTTCTTATGGGCAGTAGAGATTTTGAGAAGATCGAGAATGGATATCCTAGCAGGTGTTTCTCTAACTAGTCTATCAAATTATACTGACCTTCCTGAGGGATAGGAAGGGGATCTGGTATGATTAAATGAGCATGTATCGTCCCTATTGCGTAACTATTTTCTAAGATCTAGATAGTGTTGACTGTTCATCAGATGAGTGAATACATCCTATGAGAGAATCAAAGGGACTGTCATTAGTGGGATAAATATAAGTGCAGTCCTATAATCATTGGAAGTTTGTCCATGATCTGGTTTTCTTTTCTTTTTATCTGCATGGTTAGGAAAATGCTCTTTGTAGATACCCATTTTCTCATTTGGACCTTGTCTTGAGTCAGGGGGAAAATCTACGGCAATCTTACCCTCTTCAATGAGGTCTTGTATGTAATGACACAATCTTAAACACCTATTTATCTTGTGTCCTTTAACATGGTGGAAGTCACAGATACTCATGGTCCTTGAACCAACCAGGTTTTGGAGCATCTTTTGGGTATGGTACTGTCGCAGTTGGATATTCCACCATGTTTACGTTATCTAACTACTTTAGTATGGCATATAGGGATTATATTAATGGCGTAAATGTACATTTAGTGGGTGCCTTGGGATGAGGTCCTTGTGAGAGCTTCAAAAGCGGGCCCGTCTGCACGGCTTGGACTCTCTTGGAGTCTGTAATGCCATCACCAACAACATGTTTGTTTTTATTGAAGAACTTCGGTTTGTCTACAGATTTGGCTTCATGTTTGTCTTTAACGACGGACTTAAGCATCCCCTTCATGATGAGGGATTTCTTGATTTGACCACCTTTCTCTATGACTTCTTTGAAGTTTGAGCCATGATGCATTTGTAAATGGAAGGCTATTTATGGGTTTAAGTTAGGAACAAATATGCTCACTAGTTGTTTTTTAGTAATGCACAAGGGAAACGACTTACCAACCCTCGCCATCATTGTAAAAAAAGCCTGAAAGGTCTCATTGGGTTTTTACTTTGCATTGCAGAGGTCATTCATCGTGATATCATTTTCCATGTTGAAGGAATAATGTCGTACAAATTTCTCTGCCAACGCAGGCCATGTTGTAATAGACCCCTTGGGTATGTTGAAGAACCATTCTAATGGTAGTGCCCCTAGACTACGAGGGAAGATTCGTATTAGGAAATTATCGCTATATGTGACCTCTTGGCAAGCCATATAAAAGTCTTTGATGTGATCTGAGGATCACCTTTACCTTTATATTTGTCAAACTTTGGAATGGTGAAGTGCTTTGGAAAGGGTTGTCAACATGTCCTTGTCGAATGGGTAAGGGCACAACTCCTCATATAAGTATTTCCTATTATGGCCTACGTTTCCCTCTTGTAGGGTAGTAAGTGTGTCTTTCATCAATTGTAACTCTTTCTGAATGAGTTGTTCTTTAGTAGGTGACATTGGTCTTTGTGCCTTAGCCACCTTAAAGGTAGTGTCAGTGTATGGATCAAAGTGAAACTTGTTAGATTTCATTTTGTCTTTGTATATGTTTCTTCTTGAAGAGCCTAGGTTTGCTAATTTCTGGCTCAGTTTCAAGATCTATTTTTGAAGGATCTCCTCTTCAACTAGAGGGTCCTCTTCTTCATCGAATTTGGGAGGAGGTGAGGCTTTACGCTCAATATTCACTTTATGTGAAGCTTTGTAGTAAGGTTGTCGTGATGGGTCTCCTTGACAAGTGGCGTGATGTTGCCTGAAGTAGAAGCATACCCCATCTCAAAGGGGTTATCTATGTCTAAGAGTGATACTTGTTCTTCTATTTTGTGATTAATGACCTTGGTTTCTACTTCACGTTCATGTGGAAGCTTAGCTCCTAATTCTAAGACTCTTGCACGAGTACTTGATCTCTATTATAATATAGGAGTTCATCGAATCTACCTAGGTCTAATCTTTGTTGCTCTGGAAGAGTCTGACTCTTCTCCACTATGGTCAATTAATGGCTTTGCATCCTTGACTTGAGAAAAGAGAGGCACTAAGTTGTTGCCGCTAAATGGGAAGGTTTCAAAGGGTTTTCTCCTAAGTCATGTTCATTTGATTTGGTTTCCATCTTTGTGATTTTAGGCATTACTAGCTGACATTTGTATGAAGCTTGTGTGGATCCTAAATGTATGATTTTGCAAGTCGTTTGAGGTGATGTTTGAAATATGCCACAGTGTGTCCTAGATGCAATGTTATGCAATCATTTTTATCAAAGAACACTCATATGCACACTTAAATGTAATGATCACTCAATTTTGTCATTACCAAGCCTATACCCTAAAACGAATAGTGACAATATCGTATCAATGCGTAGGTCAAGTTAGAATTCTAACAAGGCCTAAATATCAAAGTGGTATTGACGTAGTCTCTCGATGAGGTATACTAAAACTAGTTTGAATGCCGATGAAAGCTAAGTCTTCTAAAAAATGGAAGTCGTGACTAGATATAGCGTAACAATGCTATCTTGATACATTAACCAAGCAAGAAAGGTGTTAGTATCAAGACAACATTATTGTGATATATATAAGGTGATATTAACACTTTTTAAAAGACTCAGATGATGTCGAAACTAAAACCAAGTAATGAGTATGACAAGAAGTTTTTAATTGTGTGAGTAGCGTAACCGCATAATAAAGGGACTTATATCATGTTCTAAAAAATTGAAAACACGATGTAAGTACCAAGATTGTGCGACTAGAATGTGAGCAAAACTATCAACTCAAGAAGAGACAAATGATGAACTAAACTCGCAATAGTGAAGATGATCTTGAAATCAAGATCGAAGGACTATCAAAGATATGAAAATGTACTTGTGTACTTTAGATGTTTAACAACCCAACCGTAAACATGGATGGGTGTAAACGGAAAAAAAGTGGCAAGTATTGTCTTTGATAAGATGTGTGAGGTATGCTCCCTTCTCACCCCAAAAGTAGGAAGTGAGAATGCATGGGTATAGATCAAAAGATGAAAAATAAACTAAGCGCCACTTGGGCAAAGCTTTGCCTCATGCGAAGATGAGACATAAGCTAAGCTAAGTGAGACGTCATCTAATTTTCTATGATAAAAGGCACTTAGATCAAGCGAAGTGGAATCTTTTCCTTGTTTTTGAAAAACAAGGTCCAAACTCTAAGCAAGTCATCACTTTGTGATGGTTTGATATGATAAAGGACTAGTAAAGTGGGCTCCAAGACAGAATGGCCTCCTTAATAGGTTCTCTCAACTAGGTGTCAAAAGATTGTCTAATGTGAGTGTGATTTTCCCAAAGAGTCACAATGAATGATTTGGGAGTATCTCGGCTTTATTGTACCCCCTTCCGATACAATGAGCAACTAGTGCATTCAATTGTACCATCACTGGAACCATAATATGGACAATCTTTGACTCTAACTCACAATGCATACTAGTCAAGTGGGTAAGTGGAGCGCTTCCTATTTCATCCACGAGGTTACTCAGTGGTGGATTACTTTAGGGTTCCTAGAACCACCCCCATTATTATAGCTTAAGGCATTATGCCAAAGGGGTTATGTTCCAGTTGAGTAGATAGGGACATACCTTTTCCAAAAGCTCCAATACAGTGTGAAGGGGAATGGTGTGTTTTTATCTTTTTAACTTAAATGTGGTTTTAAGTAGCACACCATTTGGCAATCTGCATGTAAACATGTGTATTAGAAGTTTTGTGTTTCGTTTTGATACCTTTCTTTAACAAGTGTTAGGTCTTGTAGACAACGAGTTTAGTAATTTTCCATTTGCAAATTGATATCAAGAAAGAGAATTTACACTTTGCTTTTGATTCCTAAGATCGCCAAAGGGTGCGAAGGAAGAGCATATGCAATGTGAAAATTCCACTAAGACAAATCATATGGAAATTATTTCCCCTTTAGAATCATAGAACAAGTGTTTTTAAAGTGTGACATAAAGTTGTACAAGTGCTTTTGATCTCCAAGATTTCCTAGAAGGCACGAGGAGAGAGCATACACACTTTACAAGCCTCGTTCAAGCTAAGAAATGAAGACACTTAAGCCATGCAAGTTGAAATAACAAAACAAGACCTTGCATCTACCTTGTTAGTCTTAAAAACCTCAGAAAATTTTAGCAAAATGATTTTACATCTGGAGAATTTTTTTCAAATTTTAACCCGACGCTTGCATGCCTGTAGAATGACACCAACATGCCCCAACCAACGGATACGCGCCCTAACCAACGTAGACGAGTGGCAAGAAGAACTAAAAAATGGGTATAACACCTACATGGGCCTTCCTAATAGGTATGCTAGGGTTTTGATGTGGACACATCTATCTCAACGGATATGCCTGTAAGTAAATAGAATTAAATAAATCCACAGTATATCAAAAATACACTAGCGCACACAAAGACATGTATACGCCTAACAAGTAGCGACGAAGACACAGATATTTCAACAGAGACGCGTTCAGGTCAAAATGACAGATTTACACAGTGGGGTCATAAACACAGGCGCATTCGAGAGAGATGAAGACGTGTGCCACCGACGTAGACGTGTATGGTTCAACATCTACTCACCTCTTTGAAGAATGACCTACAGTGAAAAGAGTACAACCAGAGACAGTGCACGCCTATTTCAATGAGGATCTTTAGGGTTTTGATGTGGCCACCCCCTTTAAAACACCTATGTGTACCCCTAAAAACCTGCAAAACTCACGGATTTTGAAATTTTTCAAAAGCAAACAGGTTATTTGTTAGTCAAAGAGGCATATTTCTAGTTTAAACCCACAAAATATATGTGAACAAGGGTGTTTTAACTAGTTTTAGAAATGGAAACAAGAAAATAACAAGTTGTTTCCTCCTAAAAAACATGTAAGTGAACTTTGAAAAACTTAAAAGACTTCCATTAATGGAGGATGGACATAAGTGGCCCACTTTGGTAATGCCAAATATGTTCAAAGAAAGGTTGCAAAAGCTATGCAATGGGGTAAGAACACTCAAGAACCCCAAAGCTTTGTGCAAAATTGATCAATAGACCATAATTAAGAAGTAAACAAGGATTCCTACTTTGCATACATTAGTTTGAAGTAAACAAGCAAACTTAACAAATATAATTACCCTCTATTATTGAAAGCTTAAGTAAATGAACCTAATGAGGATCTAAGTAATCAGTTTATGCTTAAGAGAATGGGATCTCACCATTAATGGCTTCAAGGCCAATGGTTATTCTCATTTACTCTATGGTGTGTGATGTGTTGCAAATGATAAATCAAATAGCTCAATAAGATGAAATAAAACTCCTAATCCTAACAATAATACTATAGTTTATATTAGAGGGAAGAAGTGTTCTTGTAAATGAGAGGGGGTAGTGGGCTATTTATAGTTTTCCATTTGGGAAATGAGAGGCTTTTTGGTGCATGTGGGACTAAAAGGGAATCAACAAGTTAATTATCAAGTCAAAGTAAGATTTGACTAGGTTTAGAAGAGGTTGATCATGATTTAGGGTAATTAACCTAGGTTAGACTAATTAATCTTGTTTAGAGAGAAATTAGTGTTTTGGGAGGGTTCTGAAAGGCCTAATCAATCCAATGAAATGGATTGATAGTCCAAGAAGCTAATAGAAGTGAGTAAAGAAGAGGATTTTAGCCAAGAAGAGGCTATAATAGCCTATTTAATTGACTTATAAGAGGAATAAGACTAAAAGAGTGTCGTAAAAGGGGAGTTAGATAGATCTAACTGACGATGTGTCATCAATTTGCAAGGAAGAGAATAGTTAGTGCAATATTAGAGATAATAGTGCTTTGATCAAACTACAAGTGTCTACAATCCACCTCCTAAGATCATTATCCATCCATGTCCTCCACCTAGCTCATCCATTGTTACATCATTACATCTACCTCACAATACTAATACAACCCTTTGGCTTCCAAGTAAGTCGTCAACATGTGTGCTTCCTACCACTACACCTCCCATTGTTGGCACCATTTCATCGACATTTAGTTTACCTCTTATACTCATGTTGCTACAACCCCACATTCTCCCACCATCCCTCGCACACCTCTCCATCTTTGGTAGGTGATTTCTATATGATCACCTCATTACCCGATGATGCACTTGTGTTCTTAAGGTTCTTACATGACTGTTGAGGGATCTATTACAAAAATGAACCTCATTATCACATTGGGGGCATCACTCTTCCTTTCCTCCCTCCCTCTTTTTCATCATTCATCACATGCTATTATCAACATGCTTTTACATCTTCTCATTATACAACTATCAACATATCATTATTCTAATATCTTATACTATCTACATCACATTACCATTTCCACTACTCTATCACATTACATCATATACATACATTCTTTTAGTCATATCATTATACTACTCATTCACATACAAATCATCTTCAATTCACTACTTACCTATTATATCCACATCATGATATGTTTCAAATATTCAACAATCAAGACAACCATTTCAACAATGCATACAACATCTAGCAAATCAAAATACATATGACAACCATCACATCAATACAAGTGCACAACACATATGATACCCAACACATGTCTATATATATATATGTATATATATATATATATATCACGCCCAAAAATATAGTTACAAAATTGCAATCATTAGGGGCATGCCCCATGCATCAATATAACCATAGACATCATATATCATCTTCACTATCACTATATACAATCACGGAGCTCTAGAACTAGATGTTTCACCGCTAATATACTCCGTTGGTGGCAGCCTCTATATCTTTCTACATGTCTCTATAGTATAGACACATCAACCAAATACTCCATGAATCAACCCTATAGCTCCACATATATCGTGAATACATCCTAAGCTAGGGCCCTCCTCCTATAACCTGTCTAGCTCACTCATTCTCTACGCGGGCCTCATCATGCTCACTCAATAACATAGTACATGTGGCTACCGCCACTATAGCCACTAGCTCGAATAAATGGGCATGCTCACCCACAATCGTATCCACTCACTCTAGCATACCACCTCCCATGAGCACATCTAGAGGCACATTATTGTCAACATGTGTATCGATGAATCAACAATCAACAACTAATACACATCACATGCAACAATACAACATCACATTAATTACTACACATTTATGATATAAATAACCAAGCAACAATTAACAAATAAATATGAGTAATACTTATGCTCCGCCAACGCTACTACTAACCAATCTCCATTGGGGTAGGGAATTTCCCATTTACTCCTCCCATTGATGGCTCACCTTCTACATCTATGACAACCGGAAATAATAACACCCATTGGTGTACTTATCACCACTTGCAATAGGCCTAGGTGCACCCCACCCAATCAACCTATATTGGCTCCATGGCATCATTTGTCTCGTTTGGACCAACATGCACTAGTTGTGCTCCCGTGAGACTTGACCTCTCGCCTTGGCTTCCTTAGTGCTCTAGTAGCTCTTCACCCATACATATGAATTTGGGGGCACATCTTAAGCCATACCAAATTGACTCAATACATGCTTCACATGGAATAATTTTGTAACTCCCGAAATTGTTCATCCAACCAAATGGTCCATCGAATGCATCACAACTCTACTTTATCCTCCAACCAACCATCATAGTCTCTGTGTGGCATCCATATGATTGCCCCTATCCCCATTCGATTCGTAATCAACCTATAAGTTATCATGTCCAGTCTCCTACTACAAGTGCTACCACTCGTTGAAAAGTTATCGGTTCTCACCCAATCACCACGTGGCCCATTGAGTGGCCTCAATACCATAATATGATTATATGCCCACACATGTAAAAATGTGATATCCTTATCCACCCCCATGGTCCTCCTATGTGAATCTATATAAATCTATGTATAAATGGGCTAGCACACATCGTGCCCATGCGAATCTCGCCCCATGCTCCTTTATGCGCTGAAAATATCATGCATCTTATATAATATACCCACTCCGTAGCCCTTTTTATCACCGATGAAGCTATAACCACTGCGATAAACTTCCGCAATTGCGGAACACTTGATCTCAATATGGCATCTAGAATAATATGGGTCTCTTTCTATACTCATGTCCTAATAAAATATCATCTCGCTACTCTCATTTGTCTCTGGGCATCCACTATGCTCATAACCTACACTCTCTCTCCCACAATCGGTAGTCATAATATCTAATATACATCCTCCAAGGTCACCATCATCTCACCAATATGCAACCAAAAGGTACATGTATCGGCACACCATCTCTCACATAATGCAGTCACCATAGGCATATTATGGGAACCTCCCCTAATCTTGTTATGTGTCACAAGTTGACACAGTCTAGTATGTCTCACTCAAAGATCAAATAACTCCAAAGTCAACAATTTTTTCAAATGCCAACCCCGTGGAACTCTCTCGAGTTTATATCTCTCTCACGTAACACACACACACTAATTATAGTCACAAAATCACACAATTTAAACATTATTTAGTCTCAATCTCATACTACTTTTCATATGATTTTTGAGTGAAGAAAGTACTAATTAACCCCCATATTTTGGCCATTTTTCTTTACATTCTATCCTCGCTTCCAACCTCCAAAGACATACTTTCCCAATTTGTTTTCTTCATTTTTTGTCATTTTAGCCTTGACTGGGACGCCTAGGCTAATATTGGGGCACCGATGGGCACCCTAGTCCCGATTAGGGTTCCCAGATCCTTTTCCCACTTTCTCGACACTTTTTGGGAACTTTCTAGTCGTTTGAACACTTTATCTTTCATGTGGTCATCCTTTTAGGGTTAATTACAAAATTAGAACAAGAGAACCATATAAATATAAAGTTATGAAACCATATGAGGGACCAAGCACTAGTCACTATTATCATCCATTTAGAGTTGCATCCATATAAGGCATCTAGGGCTCATTTGCATCCATTTAGCTCCATCACAAAGCACAAGGTTGGTTCATTTGCATCACACAATCATAGGAGGGAGTTTATTATATTTCATCCACCATTCTATTACATTTTCTACACATAGTTATTGCTCGCTACTTTCACAAAGTGTGATTGACACAAGAGCACCTAGGGCATGATTACACACACTTGCACATAGAACTACATCGGGTCTGAGATGTAGTGTAGCACTCATTTAGTAACTCCACCATTGTGGGAGCTGAGGATAGTTTGACCTCTTTATATGCATTTTTATTTTTAAGGTATAATGTTTGTTTTGGGGTTTTACAAGTCTTATCTTCATTATTGATTACCAATGACATATAGCCAAGTATAGAAAAGTTAGTGCAATAAATAACAAGGGTCTTCAAATCACCTAGTGACCCTACAAGTTTGGTTTTGGACCTCCTACACAAACCAGGGCCCCCAGTGAAGACTAGGTCACCCATAGGCACCTAATCCTCTCCTAAGTGCCCTGGGTTCAGCCAAACACTTCAGATTTGGCCTTTTTAGGACCTTTGCATGTTCATTCTTGCTTCCAGAATATTCATTATATTTTATGAGACAGTCCAAATTAGCCTACAAATCAGCTAAGCTCCTTCCAACCCTTCTTTACATATTAGGGTTTCTATTTTCATTAGCCTAGTTACTGGGTCACTTTTTATATTTATTTAGTTGTTATTTACATCATTTTAGTACTATTATTTATTGTTATTCCTAGTTATATTAACTATTATTCTAAATTTTAGTTAATCATTTTGGTGAACCCCAGCGTCTTTCGTGCTTCAAATCCTCATCTTTCTTCTATCATGGGTCATAAAGCTCCTCAAGTTCCTTTGTCTAATTTGCTTAAAATGTATCTCGACTGTTAAGTCGATTCTATAAAGAGAACTAGACTCTATATGTCGTCCTAAAGATATGCCACCAAATGAAATAAGTCATATCTTCCACCATCTATTTGACGACCTTAGTCCTTGTGCTCCTCCATCTAATCAACCCCTATTGGAATCAATTCAAGATTTAAATTCTTTGTTTCAAGACAAGTTTATGGCTATGGAATCCATGATCACATCTCTCAAATCTGAAATTCAACAACTTAAGGATGTTTCTCAAGCACATGTTTGTTCTCCTTCTACACCTCATTCTCATTCTATGTCTACTACATGTGCTCATATTAGTGAGCCTCAAGTTATACCATTACCATAACCTTTCATTTTTTATCACAATACTAAACAACATGACCTTTTTACTGAGCTCCTTAGTCATCAATTGATCACTTTACCACCTACTCATTGTTATCCTCCTTATCGACTAGATAAATATCAAGGTCTCCCATATTGCAATTATCATCAAACCAATGGACATAATGACACTGACTAATATGCTTTACAATGAAGAATCAAACATCTTGAGTGTCAGGTATTTATCTCATTCATTGCACAACATTTTGTTGCATGCTCATCTACAAATGTTACATCTAATAAGCATAATATTATCACTTTTGAGGTACCTTATTTGGTCAGTCAAGCTCTAGCTATTAAATCCACTCCACCTCCTCTCAAGGATGGTTCCACTTCTCTTCCACTCAAGCTATCTACAACATTACCACGTCAATCTAAGCAACCTCCTTTAAAACTTAGTGCTACTTGGCCTCTTATCAAACCTTTGGCAATGTCATCCACACCACAAAAGCTACCACCATTCAAGATACCTCCCCATCCTACACCACTTCAACAGCCAATTGTTTTTGTCAAAGCAACTACTCCTACTTGTTGGTCAAGACACATCACAAATTCCACCACCGCATGGTCCTACCATTACTTTTTCCCACCATGCTTCCACCGCTTCATGTAAACTTGGTCTTTGGTAGGTGAATCTTATCACCCTACCCTCCTGATGACACACTCATATTATTATGGTTCTTATATGACTATTGAGGGGTCTGTTACAATAAAGAACCTAGTCTCATCTTACATTAACATATCTATCTATTACATGATCACTCATACATACATACATCTACAATCATCTATCCCTCATCACACATACCATATGATCTCTCATTATTCATCCCATCATTGAATCAATCTTAAAAATCTATGATACTTCACCACCTTCATACATCACTTCTCTATTTTTTGTTCAACATCATTTATAGGACAATGCATGCATAACCACATATTTGGGGGCATAACATCTAACACATCCCCCTCCTCATATTAGTGTCAATACATCTCTCATACTTGCATAATCATACATCAATCTCTTTGCATAGGCATACTCATCACATGTTTTAGCATCGTTATTACCCGATGACACACTCTTATGCTTTGGTTCACACTGATTTGTTGAGGGCATACTACAAACGAACCCCACACACTACACCATAGGCATTACACAAGCTCTTTATACATCACACATTTTATAGTTTGTTTGCATCATTACATGTCATACATCATACTAGTATTCATCATACATACATCTACATTAGGGTTGATTACACACTTTTACACATTACACATTGCATTCATTACATGGTCATCCATACTCATCACATAGGCTATACACATTGACTATTCTACATCTACATTTCATGCACATTTTACACTCTCTATCTACATATCTTGCATATTACACCTTGCATTATCTATCACATCATTCATGTTTTCACACTTCTATACACCATACATATCATCTACACCATCCTTATATTCATCATATTACACTTCTATTGTTTACAAGGTTAACATTACATACCACTCACCCTACATACCACATACTAAGTTTACCTACATTACTAGTCTACCTACACACATTACATTACATACTATTCATCATGTGTTGCAAATTTCTACACATCATATGGTCGTCTATCATCATCACGTACACTACATTGTCATCTATGCGCCACACTCACTACCCGATGACACACTTCAGTTCCTTGTTCCATATTTGACTACCTAGGGCTTACAAATTAAATGGACCTTATCATACTTACATGTTCATCATTTGACCTTCTATCATGTGACATTACTAGGTTAGTGACATATGTTTTAGGCTAAATGGTCACCTATCCCTTCATCTTGTAGTGGTATACACTTTAAGCTACATCACCACTCCCTTTTATTCATCTAGTAGTGATATACGCTTTAGGCTACATCATCAATCCTACATTAATCTTTTCATGACATACACTTCAGATATAAGGTTCACGCACACATCATTTCTAGGTCACATTTCATCAATACACATGCATAATCATCACAACGCTGTTAGACACAACATACACACATTTTGACCATTTCCGATGATGCACTCTCATTTACGGTTCATTCTTGACTGTTGAGGGGGAAAACTAAATGAACCTCATTGCATACATTTCCATTCACTCGGGGGCACGTGGCTCCTATCATCCATCTTGCATTCCATTCCACCCATCCACAACATATTGCATATCTTGGTTGTTTTTACTCTTTCTTACATTTGCTTGTATATGGTCGCTTTATTACACATGCTAGTTAGATCTCTTATATGTCATTTATCTATACCATACACACATGTGCATTCACACCTTTGTTTATTTGTGATCGCAGATACAGATCCTTTGCACGCAACACAAATGCTTGCCTTCTACCCTTCCTACATTGGTCATTGGGGCATCCACATTCATCTCTTATAGGTGTTATTGTTTCATTTTGTACTTAGAACTTTACATTATTTGGTTATACATGCTTTTGACATACTAGTTATCTTTCTAACATGCTAATGGGTGCTTCATGTGCAACATTTGTTATGCAGGATATTTGCTTCCATACTTGTTTATTACATTATTTGTTATTGCTTGTTATTATATGTGGGCCTTGCCCTTTGTTTGGTGTGCACACTTGTTTGTTATATGTGGCCATGATGGCATGGCATGTCTTGGGACATCGTGAGTGATGTCCCATATTAGTAGCCCACTTTGTGCAACTTACTTTGTCTTTTTGCGTGTTTACATCACTATATTTCTTGGTAGCTTACACATTACTTTCTGCATGCATGTTTGTTCGTACTAACACTTGTTTTTGGATAGCCTTCTTATTTGTGCACACCTTGGATTCTACAAAGCTCTTTCCTTTCCCCCTATAGGGTAGAGTTATAAATTTCATGTGGTTGGTCCCTTTTGGGGCCGCATTCTCCTATCAATGATGTTGTATGTACCCCCAAAGAGGGAGGGCATCATTTGGGGTTCATATACTATACATAACTCAATACTAGTACAGTTAGTTCAATTTTCTACCCTTGACATTATGGGTACAGTTTAATTCAACTTATGCCATTAACATTATGGGTTATACAATGAGTAGATTCAAACTAGTCTACGAACCCCATACACAATAACTTTTACAAGACATGGTGTCCTTAGCATTATGGGGAGTAGTTAGAGGCTTGGAGGTTATAGTGGGTGTGCCTCCCTACACTACTTCAGCTAGTGGCATCGGATCGCCAAAAAAAAAGAGAAGTAAGAGATCTCTTCATATAACTTCAAGGAAGTAGTTATAGGTTGGAGAATAATGCAACTTTCTCCCTATACTTCTTCAGCCTATGGCATCGGATCACCCAAAAACCCAGGACATAATATCCTCCTTCTACACTCTTTCTCTCAACATGGATCAGGTGCACATGTTCCATTTTTCATTTTCATATTTTACATTTTTACATGTTTTTACATATACATACATGCATCTTTTACATGTGTTTTACACAAATATACATGCATATTTGACTACATGGTCGTTTTATCCTTGAAAGTCCACCGTATGAGAAATAAGTAGTCAACAACAACAACTACTACAACAATGGGGGCAACAACAAAATTTTGTGGTAGCACACGCTATACTAACCATAAAGGTACATTACACACATCGGAAGCTACACACACATTTCCGCCTGTCAGGTTCACTCTCATCACTTTTTTTTGTAATTTTTCATCTTTAGTTTCCACGCTCCATCATCTTTCTATCATTCCACGCTTTGTCTAGTCCTTTGATGTTTTTATACTACAATCTTCATGGACATCGTGTATTCATCTCTATCTACTTTGTGTTACTGAGATTTCCACTCACCAACATAAAGTGGAGGCAAATGTAGTCACAAATCACATGCTTTAGACATTATTTAGTCCCTGTCTCATACTACTATTCATATGGTTTTTGAGTGAAGAAAGTACTAATAAACCCCCATCTTTTGGTCATTTTGTTTTGCTTTCTATTGTCACCGCTAACATGTCGACATTAAAATTTTCCTCCATAATTTCTATTTTATTAATGTATGTATTAGGAATAGATGTTAAGTATAATTAGTAGTGGCGTCCAATAGAAGATAATGGCGCCACAAGAGAATGCCACTAATAATGTATAGTATGGTAATAGTCAAAAGTACAATAGGAATGTTGTGGTAAAAAGTAAATATTTGTCGTAAGTGGTCCGGTAATGTTAAAATGTCAAAGTTGGGGTAAGTAGAGAAGTAGGGTCTACATGATTAGGAATTAGAAATATTATATTTGTAATAAGGACAAAGAGTGATGTCATAAATATTTTGTGTATTTTACTTGTGGAAAAGTCTAAAAAGGTGGAACCACATGTGAGATGATAAGGTTTATCTTATCTTAAGATAAGCCTACATGTAAAGGCAAGAGTTTAGGCATGGAATATGATTGGCCAGAAGAGATTTCTTATCCTATCTTAGAGATAGGGTGGATAAGCCTGAATTCCTATAAATAAAGAGGCCACCCCCCTCATTTAGCATAGAAGGAAGTAGTGAGAAATATTGTATGAGTAAGTGTGTAAAGGAAGCCATCATTTTGAAGGTGTGTTAAAAAAGCCATTAAGAGGTGTAATTGTGAAGTTTCTCCCATAGTTATTGTTGGAAGGCAAGTGAAGTCAATAACACTTGAAGTACCTCATGGGTGAGATCAGTAATAATTTCATGTTGATATTATAATTTACACCTATATTTCAGATTTATCATCATTCCTTCTTATCATAGTCTATGGTATTCTTGTGTTATGTTTGTTGTTGTTTCAGACAATTCCATCCACCAAACTAAAAAGTTGTGCATTAGTAAATAATCATAGCACGAGGAGTTCCTGAAAGAATTATCATAGTGCCGGATTGGTGATGACATTTTGGTTCCATTCACGGACCATTCCTCGTTGGTGGATTTTCGGAGAGATATTCCCACTTAGTCGTAAAACATTTAGAGGGTAACCTTGTTTTTACGTGCATAGTAGTTACCATGGTAAAGTCAATTTTTTTACCGTGAATAGTATTTACCATAAAGAATTTCATGAATTTTTATACCGCAAAGTGAATAGTGTTTACCCCAATAACTTCATTTTTACCATGAATAGTGTTTACCACAGTAAAGTCAGTTTTTACCGTAGTAAGTCAAGTTTTACCATAGTTTACCGTGGTCATTCCTATTTTACTGTAGAAAGGTGTAAAGTCACTTTCTATTGTAGTGAGTCCAATTATTTGTGCACATAAGTCTTACTGATTGTACTTGTGAGTTGGTATTTCACTGTGGTTACTTTTAAAAATGGGGAAGATTCTGTTTTTTCAGCCCAATCTAATGAAGATGCTTCCTCTTTCATTCAAGAGTTTAAACGATCTTGCATTTGTAATGGCCTCATAAGAAGGGAACAATGGACTGAATTTTTTCCTACCTTTTTGGATGGTTCAACACTTAGGTGGTTTGAAACACTAGGTGATAATGTGAAAAACTCATGGGATTTATTAATTGAAAGTTTTCTTGAAGAATTTGGTGAACAACATAAATATGTAGATCTCATGATCGAGATCACAAAGCTATCCCAAGGAGAGAAGGAGAAGATAAGAGATTATCATGCTCGTGTTCTAGAGCTAAGGAGGAAGCTCGATGCCCAGATCGGAAGGAAGGATTAGCGGATGGGTTGATGAATGGCGTGGATAATCTCCTCTTGTAAGCACTTCATTCTTGGGATGAAGCCAGAGATCAGACAACGAGTGAAGTATGACCACCCAACTACCATTGAACAAGCAAAGGAGATTGCAAGAAGGCAAGAAGAAAGCATGGAAGAGGAGCCCAAAGAAATTGCTGCTAAGGTAGAGCCTACACCAACACCTTTGGTCCAGAATCCACAACCACTCTCGGTGAGCACAAATCTTTTCCCTAGTACATCTACTGAGTATGAAGATCTACTCAAGAAGATGGCCGGTTAACTATTAATCTTCTTCAAGGAAAGGAATTTAGTTCTCAAGGAGGAGATAGAGGTCCAAAAAGAAATATTTTTGAAGTCAGTATGTTATGGTTGTTATAAAAAGGGTCATTATAAGTATAATTGTCAGATAGAGCTTCTACATCCGGTACAAGAGATAATGATAAAGGAAAAGCACCTGTGAATTCTTTTGATGTAGTAGATAAGAGCATAAATAATGAAGTAGATGTGTTTGTAATAAAAAGAAAGAAAGAAAAAGATAACCAAGATGGAAATGATCCTAAGAAGATGAAAGGAGAAACTAGTAAGAAACATAGGAGAAGAAAGTTGGGTGTGCAAGATTTTCTCGATTTCACAGGACAAGGACCATACTCCATCTTAGAAGATCCATCCAAAAGGCCTCAAATATTACATATGGTCAACTCTGGCTATGTCTTCTCGAGAAGAGGCGGGGAGCGAAGTGGACTCAATGCTCGATGAAGGAAGGAGGTTGAGGTCCCTGTTTTGGAGGCAGAGGAGGATCCCTACGCTCCACAAGCCGAGGTATTATGTAATGGTATTTCAATTCATGATGTCTTAGTTGATGGAGGTGTGTTGCAGCTTAATGTAATGACGAAGTCTCAGTAATGAATATGTTGGGTTTAAAATTGATCACCCCTCAACACTTATGTTAAGGTCATTAAATAAGGGAAAACTAAACAGTAAGGTGTAGTTTCAAATGTGGCAATATCTGTTATGGGTGTTGATGTGTGGTAGACTTTCAGTGATGAAAATGGTACTGTTGCATACCCAATGTTGTTGGGAAGACCATGGCTAAGGAGAGTTCATGCAAGAAACTACTGGAATGAAGGCTTCATGACACTTGGACGTGGTAGAGAGAGGGTGAAGATAAACATGATCCCTTGGCATCATAAGACAGAACCTGTGGATTCAAGTGATGAAACTGATGATTGGACATCCTCTGATTACTCTAGTACTAATGAAGTGGACACAAAAGATGAAGAAAGTGAGGTTGATGTTTCGGTCATGGATATCCTTCCAGTCACACCGACTCATGAACCCATAAAATTATCTGAAGAAGAAATTGATGATCATCTCCAACAAATAAAGATTGGTGATGTTGTGATGGAGAGTGAGAAGGAATGCTACCTCCAGCTCTTTTGAAGGTACATACACCTATTCACTTTTGATTACAAGGAACTCCATCAAGTAAGTTGGGTAGAACATTCTATTGAGTTGGTAGATGGTGCTAAGCCCATAAAGCAAATGCCATATAGAATGAATCCTAATTTTTCCAAGACTCGTAAAAAAGAAGAAATAGATAAGTTGCTTGATGCAGATTCATATTTGTTGGAGAATTTAGAATGGGTTTCTCCCATTGTGATCTCAATAAAAAAGAATGGGAAGCTACGCATTTGTGTTGATTATAGGAAGCTCAATAAGGCAACAAAGAAGGATCATTACCCTCTTCCATTCTCAGATCAGATCTTGGACAAAGTAGTTGGCCAGGAGTGCTATAGTTTTGCTGATGGATATAGCGGATACAACCAAGTTCGTATAAAGAAAGATCAACTGAAGACCACGTTCACCACTCCTTGGGGAATGTTTGCTTATAGAGTTATGCCTTTTGGGTTGTGTAATGCTCCAACAACGTTCCAAGTGTTTGATGAATAGGGTGTTTGAACCCTACATTGGGAACTTCATCAGAGTATTTTTGGATGATTTTTACATCTATGGGAGCAAGATGGACCACCTGCACCAAATGGAGACAACATTTCAAAGGTTAGATGAAGCACAAGCCTCACTAAACCCTACAAAGTGTGTCTTTGGATGTTCTAAAGGTGTTTTGTTAGGGCATGTTGTATCCAGAGATGGTATTGGTACTGATCCTGATAAAGTTTCAAAAATCAAAGAGTTACCATTTCCTATGAATAGAAGTAAGTTGAGATCATTTTTAGGCCATGTGGGTTACTATAGAAGATTCATCAAGAATTTCTCAAAGATTACACAACCACTAACCCAGTTCTTGAAGAAGGATGTTACTTATGAACTAAGAAATAAGGCGCATGAAGCTTTTGAACAACTAAAGGAAGCCCTGGTGTCTTCACCTATTTTAAAGAATCCAGATTGGAGCAAGCCATTCATTGTGTATATTGATGCCTCAGATGCAGCACTAGGAAGTACTTTGAGCCAAAAGGATGAAAATGGGAATGATCATCCAGTTTACTTTGGGAGCAGACAAATGAGCAGTGCTGAGGTAAATTATACTGTAACTGAAAAAGAGGCTCTAGCTATCATTTTTGTTGTAAAGAAGTTTAGAAATTACTTGCTAGGGCAGAAATTTATAGTTGTAACAGATCATCAGGCTCTAAAATATATTGTAAATAAGCCTAACCCATCATGGAGGATAAGCAAGATGGATAATTTTGCTACAAGAATTTGAATTTGATATTATAGATAGGCCAGAAAGAAGCATGTCAATGTAGATGCACTCTCTCGAGCCTATGATGGTTTAGGTTCATCTTGTGATGATGATGATTTCCCAGATGCAACATTGTTATCCCTTGACACAATCCCTAGTGAATACATAGATATTTGGAATTATCTGAATGAATTCAAGTTTTCGATGGTGCCAATGCAAAGACTAAGAGGAAGATTACTCAAGCTAGTCATCCATATTCTATTCTGCATGGAGTATTATTTTGAATAGGACCTGATGGACAGTACAAGAGGGTAGTTGGACATGATCAAGGGAAGGAGCTGATAGAAGAATTCCACAATGGTACATGTGGAGGGACACTTCTCTGGACAACTTACAACAAGAAGGATCTGGATGCAGTTATCACTCGCCCACTCTTTTTAGAGATTGTTATAATTATTGTAAGACATGTGATATTTGTCAAACACATGGTAACCGTAAGACTTCATCAGCTCCATTATGCCCTATTCTTCCACTTGGTCCCTTTGAAAAGTGGGGAATAGACATTGTAGGTCCACTTCCAACTACCCCACGCCAAAATAAGTATATTATAGTTGCCATAGATTATTTAACCAAGTGGGTTCAAGCTAGGCCATTAAAAACAACTTCCATGGATGAAGTGGCAAGGTTCATATATGAACGCATTGTCACCAGATTTGGTTGTCCATTAGAAATTGTAACAGATCAAGGAAGCCACTTCATTAATGAGGTGGTAGAAGCCCTAGTCAATAAGTTTTCTATTAAGCACATGAAGGAAACAACATACAAGCCAAGCACAAATGGACAGGTGGAACGAACAAATTTTGTGTTGTGTCAAATTCTAGCAAAAGATGCAGCCTTGCAGGTACATAAGTGGGATAAAAGGATTCATGCAACATTGTGGGCATATAGGCAACATCAAAGTCAACAACATGATACTCCCATTTCAGCTTGGCTTATGGCATTGATCCAGCTTCTTCCTATTGAGTTTGATATTCCCACTGTGAGAGTTATGAAAAATGAAAGGATGGATGAAAGTGATTCAATAAAAGAAAGGTTGGTACATCTTCATTTACTAGAGGAAATGAGGGAAATAGCGAAGGATACAAGCTATAAGAAGAAAATGAAGTAGAAGGAATACTTTGATCAAAAGATCCGTTGGTCTCCATTTCATGTGAATGACTTGGTTCTAGTATATGATTCCAGATACAAAAAAAGAAGGCAGAGAAAATTTCTTCCCAAATGGATGGGGCCCTACAAAATAGCAATTGTGCATGAAAATGGTACATATCGATTGAGGAATTGGATGGTACTCCCATTACAAAATGGGTCAACCATGACAAGTTAAAGATTTTCTAGGCACCAGCTTCAGAATGTCCATAAGAGTCTACTCCGAGGATGGAGTAGAAGTTAGGAAGGGGAAAATGTCGACATTAAAATTTTCCTCCATAATTTCTATTTTATTAATGTATGTATTAGGAATAGGATGTTGTTAAGTATAATTAGTAGTGGTGTCCAATAGAAGATAATGGCACGTCAGTACGGTGCCGCCAATAATGTATAGTATGGTAATAGTCAAAAGTACAATAGGAATGTTGTGGTAAAAAGTAAATATTTGTCGTAAGTGGTCCAGTAATGTTAAAATGTCAAAGTTGGGGTAAGTAGAGAAGTAGGGTCTACATGATTAGGAATTAGAAATATTATATTTGTAATAAGGACAAAGAGTGATGTCATAAATATTTTGTGTATTTTATTTGTGGAAAAGTCTAAAAAGGTGGAACCCATGTGAGATGATAAGGTTTATCTTATCTTAGAAGATAAGCCTACATGTAAAGGCAAGAGTTTAGGCATGGAATATGATTGGCCGGAAGAGATTTCTATCCTATCTTAGAGATAGGGTGGATAAGCCTTGAATTCCTATAAATAAAGAGGCCACCCCCTCATTTAGCATAGAAGGAAGTAGTGAGAAATATTGTATGAGTAAGTGTGTAAAGGAAGCCATCATTTTGAAGGTGTGTTAAAGAAGCCATTAAGAGGTGTAATTGTGAAGTTTCTCCCATAGTTATTGTTGGAAGGCAAGTGAAGTCAGTAACACTTGAAGTACCTCATGGGTGAGATTGTAACAATTTCATGTTGATATTATAATTTACACCTATATTTTAGATTTATCATCATTCCTTCTTATCATAGTCTATGGTATTCTTGTGTTATGTTTGTTGTTATGTTTCCAGATTCCATCCACCAAACTTAAAGTTGTGCATTAGTAAATAATCATAACACGAGGAGGGGCACTTTATATCCGTTTGAACACTTTATCTTTCTTGTGGTCGGCCTTTTCAGGGTTAATTACAAAATTAGAACAATATAACCATATAAATATAAAGTTATAAAACCGTATGAGGGACCAAACACTATTCACTATTATCATCCATTTAGAGTCGCATCCATCTAAGGCATCTAAGGCTCATTTCAGATCCATCTAGCTCCATCACAAGGCACAAGGTTGGTTCATCTGCATCACACAAGCATAAGAGGCAGTTTATTCTATTCCATCCACCATTCTATTACATTTTCTACACATAGTTTTTGCTTGTTACCTTCACAAAGTACGATTGACATAAGAGCACATAGGGCATGATTGCACACACTTGCACATAGAACTACATCGGGTCTGAGATGTAGTGTAACGCTCAATTAGTAAGTCCACAATTGTGGTAGCTGAAGACAATTGAACCCCTTCATATGCATTTTATTTTTTTAGGGTTTGATGTTTGTTTTGGGGTTTTACATGTATCCTCTTCATTATTGACTACTATGGCGACATACAACCAAGTACAACGAAGTTAGTACGATTATTGAGAAAACAAGGGCTTCAAATCACCTAATGAGCCTACAAGTTTGGTTTTAGACCTCCCGCATATACCAGGTGCTCGTGAACACGTACTAGGGTTCCCACAGTTGATCCTTTCCCAAGCGCCCCAATTCAACCAAACAATTCATATCTGGCCTTTTCAGACCTCTACATTCTTGTTCTCGCTTATAGAATATTCGAACCATTTTATGACATAGTCCAGATCAACCTACGAATTAACTAAGATCCTTCAACCCTTCTTTGCATATTAGGGTTTCTATTTTCATTAGCCTAGTTGTTTGGGTCACTTTTTATATTTATTTAGCTATTATTTATATTATTTTAGTATTGTTATTTATTGTTGTTCCTAGTTAGATTAACTACTATTATTTCACATTTTAGTTAATCAACAACATAATTTTGACATTATTTCCTCATACATATTTAAAACTAATTGATTATAGTGTAAAAATTAATCAAAATACCAATATTTCACATTGCACTATCAAAGCCATCTCCGGGTTGATAATGCCAGATCAAGTCATGGGCGCCAGAACAGGTCACCAACACCTAGAACTTAGCACTGACATACCAAAAGATGTCAACACCCTAGCCAATCCCATCCAGATCAGAAACACACAAAAATATAAAATTTCAAATTTTACACAAATTGACAAAACCGAGCAAATTTCACCACATTTTTCAAAAACAATCATACTTGCTAACTCATCACTGTCCTGCACTACTACTCTCTCAAATCTGTCAAACTCACTTCCCTAACACGTGGCATCCTCACATCTCAAAGCTCCAAATTTTAATCAACCCCGGTACAAATGACACACTATTTACTTTTCACTATTACTATATAAAGTAATTCCACTTTTACTTATACTATAATTACAATTTCCACCCACTCTTACAACTAATACACATCGCACATGATTCGCACATATCTTGAGCCTTCATACTCCATTTGCTCCATTTCCATTTGGATCAAAATTTCTTCTATCACTATACTATACACATCGTATAATGATGCATTCAAATATAGAACAAGTACTCATCAATCTACATACATTATTACATTGTCTTCTATATTATCTCTCATTCACTCTTATATTTACTTTCGGCTTAGTGCTCGTCTCTTCACCCCTCACCCTTTCACTTAAAGGGGGGCATACAATATGATCACCCTATGATCCCTCTCAGGTTATAATATAATCAATCACCATCAAGTATCACATTACTATCGCAATCCTTTTCTATGATTCTATTCAAAGCAAGGGAACAAAATCACTTTATATTCAATGTCTAAATATTTTCTACGGTTTCAAATATATTCCCCTAATAACCTAATTTGGGGGAAAAGCATAAAAACATATTTGTGAGTAATCTACTTACTACAAAAATCCCAAATCAACTCTCTATCATTTGAATCAAATCACTTAATTCTTTACTATTTCTCTTAGTTGACCTAACTTGGGAGTCACATCACAATTACTATCACTCCTAGATGACCTAACTTGGGAGTCATTTTACATTTCTATTGCTTCCATATGACCTAACATGGAAGCCATCTAACACTATACAAATCGAGACACCCGTGGGAGTGGGGGTAATGAGACATCATTTCCTTTCCTATATTGCTCTTATATGGTTTCTTCAATACAAAACAATACGATACAACACATGACTAAATTTAGTCTCTATCCATCTCGCAACGGCTTGGAATTTTTGGGATGTAGTCATGGATGGAGAGTAAAACTATACCTCTCTCCCCAACACTCTTTATCTAAAGTGGCAGGATGCCTGAATCCTTCTATTTATAGACAAAATCAGTTAGGAATTGATCACTCCCTACCTCTTCAATCTCCGCTGGCAACAATCACAATCTCCAAAATATACAAATCATCTCAATGTTTCTCTTAGTGATCCTTACAACGTTTTCTATCCATATTTACACTCGACACGATGACCCATGGTTCACCACACTATAAGTTCTTACATTCTACACACACCTTTGCAATTCAACTTCTTCGATTTCTCATAGGTATGTTCCTTTACTTCCTTTACACTACTTGAATTTCATTCAAATAGAATAAAGTGGGGGAAAATGTAAACACAAAATCACACACATATTACTATTTTACTATATCACCAAGTATGTTGTTATATGCATGGATCTTAAGCAAGAAAATTATTCACTGGTGACACACTCCCTAGTCCATTCACTTGTTTGACTTGATTTCTATTAGATTTCTCTCTCATGTTTGTCATTGATACACCTAGTTTTGGTTAGGTCACAAGGATCCCTATCTCTGTCGGGTCTTTTCACATTTGTGTCATATATCCCCTGGGACAGTAGTGCCCAGAAAACATGTCCATTCTAGGCGCTCATGTCCCCTTTGTTTTTCTCAATTATTTTTGCATTTGTGGTAATCCTTTTGGATTTATTATCCTTATCTCAAGGTCATATTTGACATGTTATATCACTAGTGTCGAAATGCAAACAAGAGGTCCCTATATATATAACATACATACCATTAGAGGGGCGGTGCAATTCCAAAGGGAAATCATATCTACATACTATCAAAGGGACTGCATTTTTAGGCTGCTTACTCTACATAGGAAGGGGAAGTGCTAAATTCCATCTCACACATTTGCATTTTATCTAGCTTTAGCCCACTATCTTGACGCCATTGGCATGAGGGAAACCTAAGGACACTATTTCACACACAGCACAAAGAACTACATGGAGTCTAGAATGTAATGTAGCGCTCGGTCATAAGTTCATCCTTAGATGACCACCGGGTTCACCGACTTCACATATTGCAGTTTTCATTCCAATCTAATGTGTTTATGAGCTTATGTAGGTAGCTAGGATTTGTGTTGTAGGTTACTGTGTACTTTGGTGATCTAAGTGCAAATATTAGGTGACCAACTATGAATAAGTGTGAAACCCTAGTGATATAGGAAAAAGTAGATTATAAACATTTGCGTGAGTCGCCAAAGACCCAAGAGTTGTCTCCGGCACCTAAGTGCCCTTGGCCTATCCTGGGCTCATGTGTCTAACTTTGTCCGCAAATTCTATAATTGATATCAAACATTTCCAACACTCGCCCAACTTTTTCATCAATTGTTCAGTTCATATTTATTCCAGGATAAACATAAATCAAATAAGTGTCACATCTCTTCTATTTTCTTATATGGTTACATCTTTAGATTGTTTAGCATTTGTATTCTCGTCATATATTATCATAGTAGTTACTTTGAAATTAGATTTAATAATTCTAATTTTGTTAAATCGGCAAGTCTTACTCTCTCTCGAGTACATGTAGAGATACTTCCTTTGTCTTCTTTACATCCCATTTTAACCCACACTATTTTCACACCATCCATATCATTCTCCCAATGACCTTCTATCATCCTTTTCAGGTCGACTACCTTGGCTTAAACTCATAAGGAGTTAAGTACGTCACGAAAGATACCTACACTTTTAGTCTGCACAACCCCATGCTTGTGAAAATATCATCATGCATTTGGCAGATGTTATAACCTTCTCCAACATTCTTTTGTTTTACTAAAATGGAAGATTTAGAAAATCCACCTAAAGTTACTAAGTAAATTGTTTTAGATATAATTGAAAGTGATGTAGTATATGTATGAAAAATGTGAAGTAGATGCAAAACATGTGAACTTCTCCACAAAATGCCTTATGTTATCTCATGGTTGTCTTATGGAAAAATGCCATGGTTGTATAATTTACAAAGAATAAGTTTACTCAAATGACCTGGGGGAATTTTCATATAGATGCAATTGACATGTGTAAAGCCAAATACTACTAAGTTAGCTACATCCTCTTAACATGTGTTAGATTAGATATTAGGTATATGGAGAAAAGTAAGTTATTTAGGGACGGGGAACATTTCTTAAAACAATTAGCAAGAATCCACTCAAGAAGTGATTTCTTACAATGTCAAGCAATGACTTATATAATGCATACTCAGATTTAAGTTAACATACAATACCCTTATATAAAATTCAAAGCATACTGCAAGTCCCTCTATTGAAAAATAGATGTGATGATGAAGGTGGCTACATTGAAAATTAGATGTGCCTAAAGAACACCTAAAAATTCCTCTAAAACCAATATTCTCCCGACATGGCATTCAAAATGGAGTTGAAAATCAAAAAATGAGTTAACAAATGTTGACATGTTGTCACTTAAAAACAAGACAATGACATCTTCGTTGCCAAGGCCAAAATCTTATCTATTAGGAATTTTCACCTCTTGAATCACCTCGTAATGACAATTTTTGAATACTAGTTGGATAACAATGCAACTTGTAATAAGTGCTTTGTTTCAAGCAATGGAAATAATGATAGAAAATGGGGGAGGGAGTTTTAAAATACATTTTTCAAACTATTAGATGACATGACACGATGTGATCATGTGTGGCATGTTAGGTCAAAAATATAGTTTGGTTTCTCACACGGAGATCAAGGGCCACATGGCATGTTCACTTACATAGTCGAAAATGTAAAATCCTATGATGATAGGGTATGGGAGATACTAATTATGGTAAAATATGATATGAATGTTAGGGGCATGTTTTTTATGGAGAGTGCCAATGCCAAATGCATTGACTCAAAAATAACCTATTTTCATTTGTTATATGTAATTTCCATTCTATCATGGGGAAAATATCCCAAATATCTATGTAAAATAGTGGTTTTCCCATCAAACAAAAAACCATTTTCATGGTTTTGTAGACCCGTATGTCCACTAGTGCTAGATTTTAACGTTCAATGTTACATGTCATAATAAAATTAGGTCGTGGTCTAAAAAAATATGTGAATGTCATTTAACGTTCAAAATTTAATATGCATGCTAAAAAAAAATGTTAAAATATGTAAATTAATTTAAATTTTACATTTATAAGACTGAAAATAAATAATTAGTTTTATAAATCAATGTCCTCCTACTAATGATTTGTAGACAAGGATATGTCAATCCTTACACCTTTATGAACAACTATTACCCAACCCATTATTAACCCAAAAATATATATCAATCTTATTTATCTATTCTCTTTGTAGAGATAATGACACACACACAAATAAGGTAGCTAATTGATGATAAAAGTTTCAAGTTGCAACCAATATTGTATTTATAAAAAATAAAACTTTTACATAATCTTTTATGGTGGGTTTTGTTAGAATGTGTTGTATATTTTTTATATTTTATACCCAGGAGTATTGTACACCTCTTCCACGAGGGTTAGCAGGGTATGGGATCGCTGGCCCTTGATAAAAAATTTGGAATCCCTATTTTTCGGGAGTATAGATATGTTATTTTTATCTATACGTATATATGGGTGGTGTCATAATCCATGAATTATGGGGAACCGTTATGGGTGTTTATTAGCCCATGGTTTTGGTACCCATCAGATTAACCGCTTTGACGGTTTCCTACTGATTTGCTTACAAATAGCTAGAGATGCAGTAGGGTAAAGCATAACTTGGAAGTACATTATTGTATTGTAAATGGTTAAGTTAATGCAATAAGAGAGAGAAGTTATTATGCTGGGTTTTTTCCTAAAAGGGTTTCCCAGGTTAAATCTTGTGTTTTGTCATTTGTTTTCTTTGATTATCTTGAATATTCTATTTAGTATAGCTTCTTGTTTATTATTTTATCGGATAGGTTCTCTTCTGTGTTTTTCTATATTACAAATTTACTATGGAACTTCTTTTATATAATAATATGAACAAAATAATACAAGGTGTTACATAGTAAGGGGGCGGCTGACAGTAGTCACAACCTAAAAAAAATGATAAAACAAACGCCACAAGGGTAGACAAAATATGCCATGTAGCCTACAAAAAATGGGCACAAGATGGAAAAATAGAACTACATCATAAAAAATTTAAAGAACATGGACCAAGAATGACACCTAAAGGAGGTAGATCATCCCATGATGGAAAGAAGTCGAGAGAGCGCAACTTGTCGAAAGAGGGGTTGAGCATCCAACCGTCTTGGTCTGGCATTTGGATGCTGAGAAGCACCATGATTCCCCACTCAAGGGGGGCAAGCCACCAACCGAGATGCCCCACCAAGTGGAGAGCCCCATTCAAGGAGCTGGCCACCTTTGCCACACAAGCGACGGGCTCCGGCCAGCTAGGCCCGAAGGAAGATGGACCTAGGTGAGCCGGTGAGGTGAAGATAGCCAAGCACTTCCAGAATGGCTTAGAGATCTACCATGATGTCTGGGTAGTGGCAGAGGTGGTGGAGGGTGCCGATCATCATCCAAGAGGACACGACTCATGGTATAAGGTGCAATGCCCTAATTGTCAAACAACTGCTGGAAATGAGAAAACTCTAAGCGCCACCTTCTATGCTTGTGAGCTTGAATCGCATGCACACAAAAGATAAAATTGCCACCTTTTCATTAATGGTTAATTACAAGTAAGATCACAATGCTGGAACAAAGCATTATTTCTAGCTTTCCAAAGTTGGAAAAGAATAAAAAAGTGGAAGAACTGCCAAAGGGAAGCAATATAAGAGGGCCAATTAGCATAATCACCAAACAACACAACTTTCCAATCAAATAACTCGGGGTGATAAGGCCAAAAAGAGAATGAATCCAATGCCAAGCATTTTGAGCTATGAGACAAAACTAGAAGACATGTTTGAAAGACTTGGGGTGACCACAACAGAGATAGATTGGGTTAGGAATACCAATGTGACTTAATCTTTCCCCAAAAAAGCCCTTGGTATATGAGACACCAGAGAAAAAAATTAAGCTTTGGTTCAAATAATGGATTCCAGGCCCGATGCAGATGCTTTAACCAAGTGGAGGGAGAGGATTGCAAAGTCCATCTGGAATTGAGCTTGTCTAAGGTAGGTGAGATCGGTGAAAAGGAGGGAATAAATAACTCTAGAATTATACTGCAACAGAGGGATATCCACATTCCATCTCCAATCCTTCCACCAAGCATGGGGAAGATTGAAGGCCCAATTTGTGTAACATAACATCCGACATGAAAGATTGAATTTCCAGAATTGAAGGCAAGTCTGAATTGGCAAGGTGGAATTTTTGTTTCAAAGACATGTAGCCAAGAGAGCTAATATCTCGGGGAAACCAAGGTCCCCTAATGGTGAGATTATTTTCCAAGAAAGCTTCACCACCTTAATGTTCGACATTTCCGCCAAGGGTAAATTATCTGAAGAGAAAATAGGTGACCACCAGATATTATGCTCATTGAAGGAGAGACTAGTTCTAAAGCCATCACCACCCACCGCATTAGATGCTTAATGACTCAAAAGCCTTCCAAATGCTCTTAACCACAAAGGTACAGGTATTTTAACCGGCACTCTAGTAATTAATAAGGTTTGAAACCCTATATTTTTCCAACATTTCTTACCATAGGGTGCATTAAGAATACAATGTCGTAAAAGAATCTGCCAAGCTTGGTTGCCTTGAATGCAATAAATGACCCATTTAGCATAGAGAGATACTCTTCCTATACACATCAACAATGCCCATGCCACCATGCTCTCGAGGAAGCATACAAATATCCCAAGCCACTTTATGAAACCCGCCCTGCATGTAACTTGACCAAAGAAAGTCCCGTAAGAGTTTAGCTAACTTGTCAAAAGAAGCCCGTGACGAACACCAACATGCCGCATAATAGACCTGAGTCACAACAAGAATTTTAGTACAAACTTGGAACTTCCACCCAGCTAAAGACAAAGGTCGAGAAATCCATTTTTACACCTTTCGCCTCAACCCAAGTCGAACCACAAATTTCCACAAAGTGGAAGATTCACTATCAAAAGGAAAATGAATCCCTAAGAAACAAAATCTTTCACCACTCTGAATCCACTTCCAGGGATAGGCTATCATCCAATCAGGCATGGGCAAGGACTTTGGCGAACCCCAATGACTTGGCAAGCTGCACCTTAGATCTAGACAGCCTTATAAAAATGTCAAGGCAAGAGAACACCTCTGAACATTCTGCTTCGACTCAACAAGAGTGAGGAAGGAATCATCGACAAAGTGGCCATTGATAAGTTGGGTTTGATGATTAGGGAGATAAATGCCTCTTATCCGACCTTGCTCAACCTTGTTAGAAATAAGATATCCAAACACATCAATGTAAAGAATAAGAGAGTAGGAGCCAACGGGCACCCCTTGTCGTATATAGATCAAAACAACCCAACCTCAGGTGATTGGTGTTCATTAATGGTGAGGCAAGAAGAAGCATCCGTGCAAAGAGAGTGCAAACAACATTAAGAAAAAAATCTCCAAAACCCAGAGCCTTGAGCATAACAATAATGAAGGGCCATTCTATGCGATCATAAGCCTTCTCAAAGTCAATCTTCAAAAAAAAAACCCTTTGAAGAGAGGATCGAGCCCATTCCATGCCCTCCCAAACTACTATAAGATTGTCCAAAATGTATCGGCCTTTAAAGGTCGACAATTTTAGGAAGTAGAGGAGCCACCATAAAGCCAAAGCCTTAGCCAAAATTTTGTAGGAAACATTAAGAAGAGTAATAGGTCTCCAATTGGATATAAGCTCTAGGTTACCTGCTTTAGGAATGAACTTAATATTACCCCTGTTAATAAGATTCCCAAGGACTGAGTTTGAAGAGCTTCTTGATAGACCTGTGATAAATCCTGCCCAATGATATGCCAAGTTGCTTTGTAAAATTCACAAGGGAAACCATCCAACCTAGGTAACTTATCGTCCACAAGACAAAGAAGGGCATTATGAAGCTCATCCAAAGAAAGAGAAGCATCACAATGTTTCCTATCTGCATACTAAGTTTACGAGGGACCACCTCAATGCATTTGAAGAGCCGCATTACTTTCAACAGAAGGACTTTGAGCTTGAAAACTAGGGTGTAGTGATCCACAAATGCAAAAGATATCTCGCAGGAGGAATAACCCGAGAGTGAGCCCGAATAATAGCTTTAATTTTCTTCGACTTGACTTGACTTTGAGAATTTTGAAGAAGCTTTTAGAGGCTCGATCACCAGTTTTTAACCAGTGCAATTGAGCCCGAATCTGGACTCCTTTCTCTTTATGTTGTTTAATGATCTTGACTGGTGTTTGAGTGAGTGGCTCAAACTGGGTAGAGGTATCAAATGGTTGTGACTCAAGAAATCGAGTGTTTGTCAAACTCATGTTGGAGGGCCTCGTCTGCATGCTTTTGGACACGTGCCACCTACTTTCCAAAATGGCAAAGGAACTTGGTCGTGTGATGAATCGCATCATTCCACCAGAAATCCAACCGGTATCAAATGGAGGACGTGGCGCCATGTTCCAAGACTTGAGAAATGTATGCCAACACCCCCAGATGATTTAATAGCAAGACATTCATATAAAATTACGTGTTTGGCACTTTTAAAGAGGCCCAGTCCACATAATAGTGAAAGAGATCGAGTATGATCAGACAAGAGAATGTTCGGCCACGTGGTGACAAGAGAATAACCGTTGGTAGCCAAGCTCAAACCCCGATATTGAGATATCATGACACGATCTAGCCGTTTGAGAACACGTGTCGATCCTTCTTGAAAATTGGACCAAGTAAACCAATTTTGAGAAGTAAAGTCCCACCACCTTTTAAAAAGTGGGTCTTTAATACCCCATCTATTTTTAAAATAAAACCATGCTTCCACTCTCCAACACACCAATGCATCGGGATATCCCCCAATTTATCCTTAGGATGTTCCACCATATTAAAGTCACCGCGTAAAAAATCCAATATGAAAGAGGAAGATTATCCCCTAACCATCGCCATAACGCCGACCTTTTCGGGCCATCATTAGGGGCATAAAGATTTAATATACCAAAAGAAAACCATTAATGTTGAAAATCACCCACATGGCCTTATTGTTAGGATCATGACCCATGGTAGTGATCATGGCAGAAAATCTGGGTGACACAGAAATAGAAACTCCACCTTTGCCTTCCAAATGAGAAGAAAAAAATGTAGAAAATTTGGCACAATACACGTTAATGAAGTATGAAGTAGAACCCAATAATTTTCACCTCTTGCAAACAAACAATATCAAGATTACCAATAAGATTACAAGCATGCTTCACATAATATTTTGGGAGGATTCTGTGAGACCTCTAACATTCCATGAGAGACAATTCATGGAAGGTCAGACATAGAAAGCTCCTCCCCTTGCCCATCCTGCAACATATCCTCCAAATTTCAAATTCCAAAAACGAGAAAAATAGACTAGTTTGAACTAAGTGGCTTTGTCGGAATGGTGCGGCATTTAACCCTATTCAACCTAACATTCTCCGTAGAGTCACGAGGAGGACTCGATAATGATGTTGGGAAGAAGATGTAGTAGCCATTGTCTCATTGTTCTCGTTTTGGTGGATTGGGTTGGCTCGCATATGCGGGAGAGGGTGAGTAGGTTTAACAAGAACGAATTCGAGGTGGTGGAACCGATTGTTTTCCTAGAAGGAGGTGAAAGTAGCCGAATCAAGCTTACCAACCTCTCCCTTCTTATTAGCGACTGTGGTCCACCCTCAGAGTTCTCCTCATGAAGCAAAAACATTTTGAACAATGGTAGGCTTCGCTCACTGGGTAAGCGGACATTCACGAATACGGTGATCAAACGCTTGGCAAAAAAATAAGTATTGGGAAGGTTGAAGTAGACAACCTTCTGCGAAATACGCATTAACCCAACTTGAATGTCGATGTGATCTCACAGATCGAGGCTAAATCAACCTCCACACAAACCCGTTTGTGTGCGGGCGAGCATAAAAATGGTCGGGCTCATGACAAATCACACAGGCCAAGGGTGAACAATATCATTCAAGAAAGGCCAGAGCTGCAATGGTAATCCCGGAAGTTCAACCCAAACAGGAACTCGAAGTGAAACATGATTCACTAGGTTGAAGTTTGGCTCCATCTGGATAAGACAAGCAAGGTGTTACCAATATACCAACACGAGGAGCGTTCTAAAAGCAATTGGACCTGTGATGGTTCGCGAAAAGGTAAAAAATAAAACCCTTTGGTAAGATTCCAGACACTAGTTACCTGGATGTCGCTCGACTCCCAATGGGATTTAATCTAGTTTTGGAGGTAAGACTCAAATGGGAATATGACCATAGAAATAAGCAACCAAACAATTGTTATGATAAAATTGCACAACAAGATCAACAAAAGAAAGCTCAATAGTAACATCCGGGAGATTCAGAAACATTACCTCGTTGTAAACTTTGGGACAAACTTCCTCGCACGTTTGGGAGCCATCGTCATCGCCGCTTCAGGAATTAATGTTGCAAACGTGATGGTTAGAGGCCATTTTAAAGGGTTGACACCACTCAAAACGGGCGGAATAAATGCCCAAAACGCTATGCAAAAAGGAAATAATAATAGTAAAAAGCTTGAAAAGACCGTAGCAATAAGGCTAACACAAGCATAATCATGCAGGCAAACCCAAGAGAGCCGAATATTATACAATGATTTCAACTCTTGTATTTTTAAATTGCATTATAATTAGAAATACATGCAGATCTATGGTGAGATTCTCTAATTGATGGAATCTAAACGGACATTTTTATATAGTTATAAATTGAAAATAACAATGCTACACTAATCAATTTCAGGTGCCACAGAGCTACAATCTATTCTATAAAAATTAATGATGCAATAATAAATTTGATCTTCACTAATCAACTAAAAGAACTAGAAACAACATCAAAATTAACAAGTGCATTAAAACACTATTTTGAATCAGATTTTAAAAATAAAATTATTTCAAAAAATTGATGTAAATGACTCACTAGTGCAACCTTGCAATTATAGAAGAATAAAAATCAAATATAACTAATAGATGTTCTATTTTATCATTGAGATATTAAGTGCTAATATTTTTTAATAAGACATTTATATATATCTGGGAATTTCTAATTTAGTTGATATTAATTGTCATAAATTTCACAAATTTATAATATGTAATATGATATTTTTAATTTAGTAGTTTTCATAATTATTTTAAAATAGTGCAATTTAAAAAAATATATATCCCCACACACACACACACACACACACACACACACATATATAATTGACAGTTAAATAAATTTTAAAGTTTAAATTATATTTCCACCCTATCAATCACGACGGTCAGCATGCCCACCATTCACGCTTAAGTCGGAAGCATATGTTTCCATCAATCCCAATCCCCAGTCATGCAAGGACAAAAGGGCGGGGCACTTTTTGATTGTTTAGGTATATTCATTCCATTGGGGAAGAGGAAGAGGAAGAAGAGCAGAGCAATGGGGTTGCTCTCAAACAAGATCAAGACCGATGATATTAGGCCCGGAGATCATATCTACTCATGGCGAACTGCCTATGCATATGCGCATCACGGTAGCTACCATTCTTTTTTTTTCTCCTATGATTTATTGTCTCTTTTTTAAGCACTCCTGCAGATCACTATGTGAATACAATTTTGTGACAGTGAATCTTATCATTCTTTTGGCATATTCAGAATCTTCATCTAACGTAATAATTGGAGGATCAGGCTTCTAAATCATTAGTTTTTATAGGAATGATGGCACTGAAGCTCAAATTTGTTGTTGGGAGTGTGGAAGATTGATATTTCTGCCAGGGTTTGAGCTTTGTTTGATGATTAGGTATTTTTAGGTGCCGCTTTTCTATAATTGGCTTGTTTTTACAAATTTTAAAAATAACGCTGGTTAATTGGCGAAATTTTCCAAAAACATTGGCTATGTTTTTTTATAATTAAGGCACGTTATTTTCTTTTGATCAAACTCTCCAAATTTGACCAGTGTTGTTGGTAAATCCTTCGTTTTCCTTCAAATCTTAGAATATATGATTTCCCAGGAAGTTTCCTCTTGTGGTGGGCGGGACAGGGAAACATGGAAACGCGAAAAGGGATGCCTATAAGTACCCACAAAATCCTAGAAACCATTTTTAACAAGAAAATAGCTCAGGGATGAGAGCATTCTTTATAGCTGGATTTCATTGAGAAACAAGATCTGAGGGTGTCTATTCTGCAAAGGTCACCCGGGTCAATGCTTACAGGCTTACAGCAAGAACGGAATGCTGGTGGACCCTTAAAGAGCCAAGCATCTTCAACAGCTGAACCATGAGCTTTTGACAATATCCTAATCTTTTGACATGTTAAGGTTCACCAATTATTCTACATTTGTAAAGGTTTTTAATTCTGCAAAAGTTTCCCTGATGGTGATTATGATAGCCCGGGGTTATGGATTATAAATTCTAAGTTTTTCTGATAGGTGTTTTTGTATGGATTAGAGCGACACTTTAACTGTAGCATTTACCTTTTCATTGTCCAATTTTCAGAAATAATGACTTTTGTCTTTTAATAATTTTGTTGTGAAAAAGGTTGCAGTCATAATTGCAGGCTGCATCAACCACAATTTTTCTGTAATGTCCCTTTTTGGGGGACTTCCGGAAATGACCCAAAGCTGGTTGTGAAGGACTGAAATCAGAACTAGGGCAGACTGTAGATGACTGAAAATTCACTTTGAAACCCCCAACATGCTGCCAGCACTTTGCTCCTAGGGTGGCGACCTCTTAGGAGAAATCAAACACACTTTTCTAGGCACAAATCTCACTCAAACCTTTAGGAAATATGCTCAGAATTTATGAGAAATCAGCAGCAAGAAAACTGATTTTTGGAAACCCACAAGTGCTATTTTTAATTTATCATGTAACCCTTCCACTGCAGATTTAAATAATAATTTCTAGAACTGAAATAACACTCATATACACTCAAACAATTGATAGAAATGGAAGATTTCACCTTTAGAAATTATAGAGAATCCAATCATGCAAATTGATCACATAAAAACCAGCCACATCACCCAAAACACTCTCCCAAGCAAGTTGCTTAGGGCATAAATCAGTTATAACCAGCAATGAAGTGTAGAAAACCAAGTGTAGTGTGGGGTTTCGTCCACACCAACTTCTCCACAAGGGTTTTCATCCTTGGGAGGGTCTCAATCAAGGGTTTTCGTCCTTGAGAGAGATGGAAAAGGTGCTTAACAAGCAATCCTTCACCACAATATGAAAATTCACCAAAAACATGATTCATTAATGGCCAATGACCTCCTTTTATAACCATAAGGAGTGCTTTACAATGCAAAAATGATGGCCGACCCCTTAAGATAAAGTACTTTTAAATATCTAATTAGTATTTGGAGCCTACATGCTCAAAATACTTTTATTTCCTAACTAATTAAGTTCTTCTATTGGAGCACTAGGCTTCCCAATAGGATACATGATAATAATAAAAATAACAACAATAAAAATGTAATCTAGATCTTCCCCTTGCTTTCTTCCTTAGACCCACGGGAGAAGAATGGGTTAAGGTTTTAAAAAATCAGCCTTCAAAAAGGGACATGACATTTTCCTACCCAAAAGGAGGTAACACGATGTCATGTTCCCTTTTGGAGACTAGCTCCACTTGAAAACCTTGACCCATTCTTCTCCCCGTGGGTCCAAGGAAGGGAGCAAGGGGAAGATTCTAATGATGTCGTGATGATAATTTAGTAGTTGTTTTTATTATTATCATGTATTGCTATTGGGAAGCCTAGCGCTCCAATAGAAGAACTTATTTAGTTAGAAAATAAAAGTATTTGAGCATGTAGGCTCCAAATACCAATTAGAAAATTAAAAGTACTTTTCTTAAGGGGTCAGCCATCATTTGCATTGTAAGCACCCCTTATGGTTATAAAAGGAGGTTGTTTGGCCATTAGAGAGTTATGTTTTGGTGAATTTTCATATCTTGGTAAAGGTTTGCTTGTGAAGCACCTTTCCTACCTTTCTCAAGGACGAAAACCCTTGATTGAGGGACTCTCTCAAGGACGAAAACCCTTGATTGAGGGCTTGTGGAGGACGAAAACCCTCCCATAAGGATTTATGTATGCAAGCTGGTTTGGAGAGCAATAAATTATCATTTTCTTGCATGATTTATCTCTTTTGGATCAATAATCTATTTATTTGAAGTGGAGCGACCCACTTGGGAGAACTATTTAGTATGTGCTGATGATAAGTTGATCAATCTGAATTTATTATCTTATTCTCCATATTTTTAAAAGCCAAGATCTCAAGTTTTGTGAATTTTGGAGGTGATTTACTATTTTTCCAAGCTTGTTGAAGTTCATTGGTTAAGGGTTTCCAAAATTAATTATTTCCAAGCTCAATTCTGATTTCTAACAGCTGATTGTGTTTGCTGAGGTTTTTTAATAATATTTTTGGCATAAGAATCGAAGTGTGTTAACAAGGTTTAACCCACCTTTGAAGGGTTTAACTTTTCCAAGGAGGTCGCTGCCCTAGGAAGGGCATAATTTGCAGGTTGCAGAGCTGATATCAGTCATCTACAGCAGCTCACTAATCTGATTTTTAAGTTTTACATCTCAACTCCTTGGTCATTTCCTGAGTCCCCCTAAAAGGGACATTACACACGAGTTCACGCCAATCGGATCATGTTGATTCAATATCGAGCACATGCCCAATCCATGCATGAATTGGTATTTAGCAAGATCTGCTACTCTTGTTATTAAATCTATAGTTTTATAAAGTCATTCAGACCAGGTAGCAATTTTTGAGTGTGGAACTGTTTGGATTTCCAAGTTACCTTTGATGAATTATGTTTGAACATATATGTATTAAAAAGTGTGGCATAGGAGATATATGCGGAGACAAACATGGCTGACTATGGTGATAGCATATAACGTTTGCTTGCTAATTATGAATGCTAGAACATTTGTATCCCTGGCTTATTGTAACTTGACACTTGTTGGTGGTGGCCATACAAAAGATTGTTTGACATGTTAACAACTAAAATTGGTATGTTTTGATTTCAACCATGGACAACTATTTTTGCAGAGGCATTATTGAAGAGTATCTTCAACCTTTGAAATCCTTTTCCTCCAAAGCTCAAGTAAAGCATATTAAGAACAAAAGGCCATTGAGGATGCTTTATTGTTTTGTGTTATTGGCCATTGGTATGTGTCCTACGACATGGTAAAATATCAAGAATGTGTCGATCTTTAAGGAAGCTAGATTGGTCAAGAGTCAAGATGCACCATCTTTTGATCTACTAGCATACATCTCGTGGCCAAATCCTTGTCTATTATCTTTTATGACACGAAAAACAAGGTTATATGTCTTTATTGTGAGAATTTCCCTTGTTTTTTGCCTTTGGGAATTGACTTGATAGTGCCAAGGTTGATTTCATCTCCTAGGGTGCCTTCATTCTCAACTTCCTTACACACCATGTAATGGTCACTTCTAAGAGTTCCTCGTGTCTCAAAGAATTTTTTGGGAGCCCTAGGAGTTTTGTCCTTAGCGATAAAGAGAATACTTTGCCACTTCTCAATTGTCAAGGAATTTTCAAGCCAATTACATAATCTTCCTTGGAATACTATTCCTGCACAACCTTTAATGTTATTTCCTTGTACTCTCTCTATCTACTCATCCTTAGAGGTTTTAATAGTTATAAGAGAGCAATTCTCACAATTTTGCATAGGATGTTTTTGTTGAGTTAATTGAAGAAGTCATGGTTGAAATATTCTCAATCTTGTGTTTGTTCTTGAGAAAAAGAATTTGCTTCCTTTGTTTCCATCTTTAATCCAATAAGGCCTTGCTTTTACTTCAGCACCTTGGCCTCTATAGACCTCATATTGTGTAAGACTCATTTCTGCCAAGGCTTACTTAGCACGAGTATTTTCATCAGTAGGCTACCTCTCTAAGGCCACTCTTGCATGTTCTGGCCTTTTCTTGAGTTGTGTCTATTGCCTCCTATCTTTAGCCAACACTTTGCCATATTAGCTCACAAGCTTGACTGTTCACAAGATCTAATCTTTAGACCTTTAGCTTTGGAGCCCACAAACAATCTTCAAAGCACATTACAAGCATGCATATTTAAGATGGGAGACATTTAGCTTAAAAGGGGCCTCAACATGTCCTCTTCTTCCTGGATTGAGATGCAAATAGGGAGATGATCAGATAGGGAGGCGGATATTAAGGTTTCAATTGGAAGGTCTACATCACGCATCACGCTTGTGTCTTCTAAGTTACCTTTTCCTTTCTATCACTTCCTTGGACCAAGTGAAACCCGCAGGCAGTAGCTCTCCTCTCTCTCATATCAAAGATTTAAACTCATCTGATAGGATGAGAGTTCGTTGATACTAACTTATATCCTCTCTATTCTTGCTCAGCCATCTTAAAGTCCCTTCCAATGATCCAGGCTGCTTGAGGATGGTTATTGCCATTGCTCATACAACTCTATAAACCCACCTTGGGATGATAAGCTTAGATCAACAACATAAACCAAAACCTTAGATCAACAACATAAACCAAGAACCTTTGGATGCGAAATGTGGTCCAAATACAACAAAGAAAAGGATTCTTTACAAGTCTGCATGAAGGCCTCCTTCATCCAAAAACCGCACCTCCTTTTCCTTATGTTAAGAGAGGAGCAAGGAGTCAACTTTCAAAAGCGACACCAACAAATTCATAAAAGATGCCCACTAACCTTGACCTCCTGAATGAAGGTATGATTGGATTTTCTGTGCATTATAACATGTCAGGCAACAAGCTTCCATGAGACGGCCTTTCACATTCCATAATAACACTTTAAAATTTATCTAAGGATATTTGTACTCAGTCCCCAAAGATCAATGCTTCATATTTGGTAATGAGGTGGAGGGACTTTTAATCGGACTAGAACTGTTTCTTTTGGCTTTCGGATGTCTGGACATAAGTTGTGATTAAGAATCAGAATTACCCAGCTAGAGTGAAGGGAATGGTGATATTGGTTCCACACTCGCAGACTGATTTTTCTTATCTAGCTTCAAGCCCTTTGTAGGAATGTTATTGTCATAAGGTTCTTTTTCCTTGGTCTTCACTGGCAATCTTTCTTCCATAAGTGTGTTGTGAGGAGGCCGAGGTGGTTGATACACGTTAGTGTGCATTATCTTAAGAGTTGAAGATGGCCAGAGGTTTGACAATTTTATTCTTAGTATAGTCCTTAAGGTGGTTTCCCTCTGCCATATGCCAAAGCACGTATTGGGATTGTGCAGGGAAATTACGGGACGGGGAACTTCAAACCCTAGCCTAAACAACCTTACATGGTAGTGTGTAGTCTGAGTTAGATCCATTTCAATGCAGGCTCAAGGACGGACTCTTAGGGTATCATATATGTTTATTTTAGATTTGCACCAAATTACTTTACCAAGTTGGCTTTCAATTTCCTCAAGCGGTGATGAAAAGCGAGTTTTAGGAAAGGAAATTCCACAGTCACTGGGATTGAGGTTTATTCGGGATTTGCAAATTGCAAGCTCTTTTCATGCACAACTCTGAAGTTCTGCAGTTTGGTACCAATGCCAGCACTGTGGCATGCATGTCCATGTCAGGATTTATAACCCATAACAATTTTCAGATATTTCTTTGCCAATGGCTAGGTGCCAGTTAAGTTTTAACACCTGCTTCTTGTCAGTGATAGGACAAAAATGTAACTAAGATTTGACACCTGCGCCATGTGGAAACCTGTGTCCTTGTAATTGCAGGGAAGCTGAATCACTTACGCTGCCCACCTTAACGATTTTCACATATTTCTATGCCAACGATTAGGCTCCAGTTAACATCTACTTTTTGCCAACAATAGGACAAAAATGTAACCAGGATTTGACACCTGCACCATATGGAAACCTCTGTTCTTCTGAGTGAGTGCAGGAAGCTGAATCACTTACCCTGCCCAGCTTCTTGAATTGTAATGGTATGTAAATAAATATGGGCCTTCAACAATTGTAGTTTTAACTCTACATTTTTATGAGTTGCACATTCCTTCTCAGGAATACAGATTTGTATGGAGCCCATGTTTAAATTTTTAAATAAATACAATCATTTCTTGGAAGCTATGTTACAAGGTACGCCGAAATTTATGGAAAAAGTTCGAACTTCACCAAACTTTATCTTCATCGAATATGAACTCGAGCTTTATCCATAATTTCTACAGAGTTTTTAACATGGTTTTGCATTATTTTATGAATATGTGCATATTTACATATACTGACTGAAAGCAGAGGGCAGAAAGCTCTATCCACTCTGGCCCTCTGACATATTTATGTTTTTTTAGAAAAATAAAATAATACTTTGTTTTTCTGTTGTTCAAACTTGATGATGCTTTTTTCGACCTTTATCCATTGTTGAACTTGAACCGAACTTTATACTCGTTGAACATGAACTCGAACTCAAACCTTGTGACCTGGCAAGTTGGAACTATAATTTTGTGTTTCATTAACTTGCATGTAAACAGAAAACCTTGTTCATATCAATAGGCTTTCCCGTGTTTGTTGTTGTCTCTTTGGATATTCCTGAAACTAGATAAGTAGTACAAAGCTGAAAGCTTAAGTTTTGTAAACTGAAGTTTTACTATACGAGATCAGGATTCAGAACATAGAAAGTATAAAGTACCACAATCCTTTGTCTCAGAGTTGCATGGATACGGATGTGGATACATATATGACTAGTTTTTAATGCCCCCGATATGGATACAGTTGGATACGACATAATATATAATATTTAAAATATTATAATAATCTAGATTATAAATTAAAAATATATTAATAATAATTATCAATTTTAAATTATAAACGACTTATACATTAGATTAAAATTACACTCCCAGCCCACAGGAAGGTAGGAAGTTCGGTATTCAATGGATTAAAAAAATTGCAGGTTGTGTAGGCCAGTGGAAAATAGATGAAATGAAAGAGAAGTAGAGTAGGCCAAAAGAAACAGATCAAAAGAATTGCATGTTGATCAAAGCCAATGTGAAAGCTTGAAGTAAAAGAGCGAATCAACACTCTCACCTCCATGTCCTCAATTGTTGCTGCTAAAATGCATTATAGAAGATCATTTGCAGTTTTTAGCATCTTTTTAGCTTTTTGATTTTTTGTTTTCCATTTTTAAAATCAGATACGGCTATAGTTGCTCTGCTTACCATATCCAGCTGTATATGATATGGCACAATTACGTGTTCGTATCTAGATGTGGTTGGGTATGGCATACGAGCCATATCCGAGATGCGCATGAGCCGTATCCACATTTGGCACGCAGATACTTGCGTCCTAGCAGTTGGGGTGGCATATCTGGCAATGCTGTGTGTTTGTATATCTTCATGCTCATACGGTCTCAAATGAAAGTAGATCCATATTCCTGTGGACAAGTTTGGTGGTTGTACTCTTTGCTATTCCTATTAGAGCCTAAACGTAGACTATAATCCTTTCATATGGATCAGAAGAAGATGCTATTATTCTTCAATGCTAGCTTGATTATGTTTGCGCACATTGTCTGCACCTTGTGTACAACCCAGTTTGTAACATCTTACATATTAGAGCATTGTGTCTAAGCAGGGATGGAAATGTCTCATTGATCCAATTTTTAGGTTTTGAGCATGCAGAAGAACAAAGGTTCTTATACTCAATAATAAGAAATGCTTAGAGGTGCTCGTGTGCTTTGTGGATCGTCTTGTGATTATTATCAATTTACACAAGTGAAAGGTCATTAAGGTAATGACAACTCGCTGAAAAGGCCTAAATGTCATTATGGTTATGACTTGAGTGTGGAAATACTCCACAGTGAAAAGTTCCACAAAAGTTCAATATCTAAATTCTCAATAATAGTTGAAGAGAGACAAAACAAAGCACAACTGATCCAAGGAAAAGCAAAGAAAGGCACTTGATGCCAGAGTTCTCAGTTCTAGAACCTGACTTGTTTAGATCAACATTTTATAACAAGGTGCTTTTTATAATGAGTTCTCTACACTTGTATATTGTCATTTCTTCATTAATCTCCCATGGAAACAGTGGTAGATTTAGAGTTAGTCTAAGACTGCACAGTCAACAGAATCAACCTAAGAGAGAAGTTTGTGCCCTCCACTGTTATCAGCACACCTGTAGCCCTGTAGCTGATTTAAATTGATCTAAACCTAAGTCTAATGCCTGGATTGAAAAGAGAAAAATCCAGATATGAAAAAAAAATCGAAGTTCTAAAAATTCTGAAATAACTAATGTTGGCCCTAGATCTGAAACCTGAAACTCTGAACTAATAACTGAGCTCTAAAATTGCTGTAAAACTCAAACTAAAATTGACAAAAAGATGAAATTTGGAATTAGTGAAAATTTGAAATTGAGTCTTTTCTTCATGTAAAACTGGAAAGGAAATTGTTGTGAAATTTTCATCACCCTCAAAATTAAATGTTTTTATTTCTCCAATTGCAGAGAGCTTCTGTCTTCAGTGTTTCCTGTGTGGGAATATATAAACTTTGATTGTGGAAAAGGCTATATTACCTTGCCTTTTGGTGTTCAAATTTTGGATTGTAATTTTTTGCTGCTCATGTGAAAAAAGTTAAAAATGAAGGTAGTACCTCATATGCATTAAAAGGGGACAAATAAAAGTAAAAGAGCCTCATTAACAAATAAAAGATGGGAAGAATCTCATGTGAAAAAAATGCAAGGAGATGTGAAATAAAAAGAGGTGGGGCCTCATATAAAGAACATAGAGATATTTCTCAAAAGGAAATAAAACAATTAAGAGGCCTGCCTCATAAAAGAATAATTAGGTAGCTGGTATGGGTACGGGTGCAGCTACGGGGATGACTGTTTAGTACGTATGTACACCAATTTTTGGGGGCTTGGGTTAGGATTTGGTTAAAGACCTTCAAAGAATATATACATTTTTTTAATAAAAATATTTCCAAATAAGAAAAACTAACTGTGTAATATGTAATGTAAACAAAATAAGCTAAATAACCACAAAACATACCAATAACTCAATACCAAATGTCACAATGTTCATTGGTTGAACTTAGAACAAGTACATTGTGCAAATGTTACAATGTATACACAAAAATTAGGACAAATCAGCATATTCTTTATATTCGTAATCATATTGTTCTCAAATGTCTTCATCGAGAGCATTATCACCAACATATGGTTTGTTAGAACCAAAAACAATATTTGTACCACTCCTGCTGGCTTTGTCATGGAGGGTGTGCGAATTACCCTCCAGCTCCGGGTCTACCAATGAAAGGTGGGCAATTAATGTTTCCAAGTTTAGAGTCACTGGGTCTACATCCCAACAGATTGGTCCCCTTGCTTGTATCCATCTTGCATGTGTGTTAGAAAGCACAAGTTGGAATGCACGAGGACCAAATCCCCCACCTTTTCACTCCTAACTTGTTGTAGTTAATTGAGTTGATAAAGGAGTATGTACCACAATTCTAGTCAATTGAAGAAGAACTCTCAACCTATTGAGGCAAGTCACAAAGTCATTGCAATTTTTTAATTAAAATGTATAAAAGTAAAAATGAAAATGGAACGTGGAAAAGAACAAGAGTTAAAAAATTAAAGTCTAACTTGCGCTATAATTTTTATTACAAGTGTTTAGAGGTGGGTGTATGCTTGCCCATGGAGGTGTAGACACAAAATGATGCATTTATTACTATTACATTATGCCTATAGTATGTTGTTATATACATGATTACGACATGCAAAGATTAGACGTTGGTGACACCTCTCTGCTAGTGTCCCTTCTGGGTGCTTTTGTCCATCCTGTCCTTATTTTCTAATTTGCCACTTGGTGCCTAACTTTGGGTCTTTTCTAATTCTTATTTCATGATTTGGGTCGGCCTTTGGTGTCACTAAGTGTCAAAATTCAAACAAAGGAGTCATATATATACACAACCTACTAACTACTCTAAGGGGCAATTGAGCTATTACTTCCTATCTACTACTTGGACAAAGAGCGAAGTGAAGGAGAGCTTATCAGACCCTGAAATGACCAGATCCTGATTCACTACCAGGACACTAGCGCCCAATATAGACATTAGCGCTCGGGGCGGTCTTGTCCCCTTCTGGGTGCTACTGTCAAGAAGATTTACAGATCTTTGTTTTTTAGATGAAGCATATACAACCTAGATCCAATGTGTTCCATCAATATTCCATCCTAGATCCAACACAAGCACTGAGTTATCAGCTAAGTCACTCTCATCCTCTCTTGCACTTGTTTGCCATTGCATATTAGATTTTGTGTATTTATGATATTGATCTCAGTCCTCTGATATAAGATTTAATTTTGTTAAATCAAGAGGTATCACCACAAATAACCATCCATCTTGTACTTGTCACGAAGATCACTGACGCACTGATCCTCGGAGGATATGAAATCCACAAATTCCTTCGTGATTGTGTTAAGTACTTCTGGATCAGGGAAGAGTCTATTCATTGTTGCCTTGTACCCCTTACTAACCTCCACATCCTTTATATGGTGTGACCCCCTATTAAAATATATTAGTTAAACACTTAATGAACTGTTAGTTATTTGCGCACTTATTTTCTGTTGTAACTGCCGCAACTTGTATGTAACCTCCTTCACGCATAATAAAATGACACATTGATGCCAAAGTGTTTCTTCCGGTTTCCTTCATTCTCTCTCATATCTTCTAACATTGGTATCAAAGTCATTGGTGTTCGAGGTGTTCGTAGTTCAAAGAAGCTCTGGAAAAGGGAACAGACACGAAAGAGATTTGAAGGAGAAATTTGAAAACAGAGGCAAGGCAAAGCTCAATGCTACGGCATGCGAGTTGAATAAAGTGCAAAGGCCAAGCTTTGCGAAGTCTAAAATCGTAACTGATGTTTTTGAAGAGAGTTACTGGTGCAAGGGTCTTCTCAGTTCTACTAGTTTCACCTTGTAGGTCACATAACCTTCAACATGCATGGCTCTTCTTAACCACCACCCTGTCATAACCCTGCCCAAAGATCATATTAAATGCTTTGTTGGTATAGATAAGGCATATTGTAGGCACATTTCAATATGGGAGTCTTAAGCCTGCATATGTAAAGAATACCAGAAATTCATACCCTGGTTTGAATTCTTCTATCTGCCCTGCTCTGTCTCAGTCACCTTTATGCCACTGTTCTTTGCCTAAACCTTGTTCTCCTAATCCATTCTGCTTCAGACTAGGTCCCTCTCAATGTTCTCCACTAAACAACTCTCCTATACTCATGAATCCAGCATGAGATCATTACATCTCCCAACCTGTCCTATTCTTTAAATTCTCTCCTCACCAATCCATCCTATCTGCTGTACCTCAACTTACCCCATTTGGCTCTCATACACTCTACTTCCTCCACCTTTGTCACTACTATGCAACCTAAGGTGCTTGTGATTTCTACATGAATCACCACATCCCTTCATTGTTTCTATGGCTTCACACTTGGTTCTATCCCCAATTCCATCCACTTCACCTTCTCAGACTTCACTCCTCTCACACACATCTCATCTTCATACTCCACCTTGCTCATGCATATGCTCTAACTTTCATGGCCTATAGAGGCTCTGCATAGTAGCTCCATCATCCTGATACCCTTCTCCTGCTCATTCCACTCTATCTCTACATGACCATCCTGGTGTATTCTCATTACCTATTCATACCTTCTTGCATGCTTCATCTCTGATTTCTTCCCTTCATACTAACCAATAACAATCCTCATGCTTAGGGGACTTATAGGAAGATTTCATTTTTCCCTAGGACCTTCTCCTCACCTGGCTATAACCCCTAGACCCTACTTGAACCACTTTCATACCCCTGAAATATTCATTGCACACCCATCTAGCTTTTACTTGTCCTTACTCCGTTTTGTACCATGGGTCTGATTATGTCCTTTTTTAAGGACTGTGATGATGCTACAGGGCTCTCAGGGATGGATCAGACTTCAAAACAATTGCATGAGGTTTATACAATCCCTATAAAACTATCCCAAACAATGTTGATTAATGATTTGCACTAAAACATCACAAAAACACCACTGTACAGTCCAGACTGGTAAACATGCAAGCCTAGCACATGGCATTTCATGCAAACCCTATCTGCCAATGGAATTGAACCCTGAGATTTTGGACAGTGTTAGAGGATGTTGTGAACATGGGGAATTCAAAAATTTGGCATTTTCACCGTACTGAAACGAAGATATCGAAAGCCCTAGTTTAGGGGCAGAAAACACAAAATTGAGCACACAGAGCTCATAAAGACGTTTCAAGACCTAAAATAAATTGTACTGGGCTTGTAATGATGCCCTCCTACTTCTCCAATCATCACAGTCAGCCTGCAAGCCTCAAAACTCTGACTGTATCCTTCTTAGCCTTGGTCTGTGCATGAATACTGTCAACAATGCATGGAAAACATAGTAAAACTTGCAAGTTACATTACGAAACTTCCTCTAATCCTCAATACTTGTTATTTTCTCATAATTCCACCTGATTACCATCATTATTCATGAAGAAACCACATATGGAGCCCAAAATCTCATTTTAGCTCTCCAAACCACATTCCTAACTTCACTCAACAACCTCCTAAGATGACTCAACCTCTTCCTAGCTTAAGAAAAGACCTCAACAACTCCTAAACCTGCTTACTAGACTGATTCCACATGGGAATAAGATCTCCAAGTTTGATTTTACTTATTTTTGGCCTTCATACAACAAATAGGCCTTATTTAGGCTTTTACACACAAATTGCCAAGTTTGAATATTTAAATACAAAAGCTTGGAGGAAAATGATAATACTTGCTCCTAAACAACCTAGACCTCATCCCAAGACATGACACCTATATGACCACTACTGATGCACCTGCATCAGTTACATTTTCTCTTAAAAATACTAAATCACGACAATTTTAGACCTTGCATGATTTGAGTTTCATTCTGTAGGACGAGGCAGAGACTTTGTTGAGGATAGTTGCTAGGGCATGGTGAAGATTGTCAATCAAAGTTCAAAAGTCCGGTGAAAACTGCCAAAGGAAGACGTCGTTGCAAAGGTCGTAGAAATCTACACTCAGCAAATCAAAGGGAATGTGTGCAAAAATAATCCGAAAGAATAACCAAACAAATATTGTGATTTTCGTGATAAGTATTTAACAACCACCAAAATGCGCTCAAGGTTTGTAGATCTGTGAAGCCTTGGTATGACATGATGAAAGGAAAATTGGCAAACAAAACACATTGTGCGGTCCAGTAAATTGCAGAGAAAATGCGATTAGATTTCCACATTTTCTATAGTTCAGACTAGAATGCTAGGGCACAAAACAATCTTAGGTAATTTTCTTTTTTGTAGACACAATTCAATTTTGTGACAAAATTCAATTTTTGTAGAGCGAGTTCAATTTTTGTCAGTTTGCAGTAGTATAAATCTGGCTGCACTTGTACGGAATTGTGCGTGTTTATTTTTCTATAATTTTCTCGATTTCTGAGTTGTTTAGATTGTAAATTTTCCTTATTGCATTGATCTACGAGCTAGAAAACAACTTGTGTGAAAAACGGCCAATATTTAAAATCTTGCCGAAGATGCATAAATTGATCGGGCAACATTACAATGTTTGGAGTGACATAATTCTGACAATCACAGAGTATTGGGACTGCGATAAAATCAGTCTTGGCAACGAAGAAAGGTCTGTTGCGGATTTTGCAAATTATGACAAGCGTCATAAGGAGGCCTTGTTATTGTTGAAGTTGTTCATGTTAGATGATTTGATACCCAAGGTCCGGAATGCCATTGAGGCAAGTGTGTTATGGACTAGTTTGAAGAACAAATATCTAACTTCAGAGAAAAGTTGGGTTTTATACATGAAGAATTTGTTGTTTTTAGCAAAAATGCATTAGGGTGGGTCCTTGTCAGAACACCTTCTTTGGATGAAAGATATTTAAGACCAACTCGGGGCCATCAACAAAATTGTGGATGATGATGACCGGTTGCTCTTATTTTGAATACTTGGATGCCCTTGTACGAGTCTTTTGTGGAAGCTTGACATTTGATGGCTGAAAGTCAAACGCTGACTTTTGATTATGCTAGTTCCTACTTGCTGCTGCGAAGGAACACGAGACAAACTCAAGTGAGTCTACTTCTAAACAAGTAGAGAGTGCATTTGTTGCTCAGTCAAAAGGGAAGTGGAAACCAATTGTAGATTAATTGTATTTTGAGGAAGAGTATGTTGTCATGGCAACATGCTCGAACAACATTGTTACCAATTGCTAGATTATTGATTCTAGCACATCTAGACATTTTTCGGGTCAAGGGACCAATATGTAACATTTATTGCAAATACAAATTGTTTTGATTCAATTGTATTGGCTAATGGGGAGTCACTTGTAGTAGAAGGGATAGGAGATATTCGTTTAGCCCTAAATAATGCTAAAAAAATCTTAGTAAAAGGAATGTTAGATATGTTCCTAGCATGCATAAAAATCTCTTGTTTGTTCGTTAGTTAACAAATCCCAATGTTTCTATAATTTTTGTGCTCGGAAGTGTATTGTGGTCGGGTGTGAAATGGGAATAGGTGATTACCCTAGGCATTGGGCAAGGTGGCTAGTATAGGCTTGTTGACTTTGCTATAGTCAACTTAAAAGCACACGTGGAGAAAGTCTCCACCATTCGAGGTTGTGCTCAAGAATGAAATTCCTTACAGAGCTTGTTGACCTTGCTTTGGTCAACTTACATGCACTAGTTGTGGAGGGAATATCCATTATGAAGAATGTGCGAGAATGAAATGCTTAATGCGCAGAAAATGAAATGCCCCAACTATAAGATGCGTGGGCGACACATGGTGATTTCGCAAGAAATGTGACTCGGAGTGACTCCACTATCCAAGATTTCATGGTGAGATGATAGGAAAAGCCATTTATGGTGAGATGGTAGGGAAAGCCATTCAAAACAAAGGCAGCGACTTGGAGGTCGGAGAGAGCATGGTTATTTTGCTCATCTTGTTCAAAGAATTTTCCCAACATGAGGGAATAGATGAGCAATAAGAGAGAATAGATGAGGAGATGGTTCTCTTCTACCAAAGTGCATAGATGATTATTTCTCTTATTGCTACAAATATGGTAACAATTTCTTCAAAGATTTGCATAAAGAGGTCTACATGGTGTTACCTAAAGATTTTGGGTACTTGAATGTGATCATTTGGGTTATAAACATAGTTACAGGTTCGGCGGATTTGTATGAAATCCGGTTCGAACGGCATTTTTTGAAGTAACCGAATAAATCCGGTTCGGTTCGGCCACATTTTGGACAATTTTTTTTTCCTTTTTGGCATTTTTTTCCTTTTTTGGATTTTCGCGAAAAAAGTAGAAGGATAGAAAAAAATTGCCATTTTTGGAAAGGGTCCGAGAAGATGTAATCGCAAAAACTAAGTTTCAAAGCGTTTTGGATACGGGAGCGGGAGCGGGGTATCCGATACGCGGAAATGGCAAATTTTTTTGACCGGATACGGCGAGTACAAAACTATATAAAAATTAAAAAATATAGAAACTTCAGCCTTCTAAATAGGAATTTAATTATTAACCACATATCATGCATATGAAAGACAAGATAAAAGACAAGTTATAAGCTAAATAAGTGAATAACCACAACAAACAAGCTAGGATACCGATAAAACTTAGAAACTTAAAAACTTAAAAGTTAAATTAAAATTTAAAATACTTAAATCGAACACAATGTGAATGTCATGAATCTCATGATATATTAAATTCAATCATAGATCAATATTCAAAGTTCAAACTATCTTTCATTGTCAATATTCATCATATTCCTCTTCATCAAGAGGATCAAAACCAACTACATCATCATCATTATGTGGTTCATTAGAACCACATGGGAGCGGTTTCTAAAGTTGCACTACCGAAAACGCCTTAAGGAAGGAGCAGGAGCAGGCAGGAGCAAGCGGCGGGAGCGGGAGCGGCGGTGGGAGCGGCCAGGGAGTGGGCGGGGCTGCGGAAACGCCCGGTACGGCGAAACGCCTTAAGGAAAGCGAGCGGGAGCGGGAGCAGGAGCGGCAGGGAGCGGGAGCGGCGGTGGGAGCGGCCGAGGGAGTGGGCGGGGGCTGCGGAAACGCCGGCACGGCCTTAGAAGGCGGAGCGGGAGCAGAGGGAGCGAGGAGCGGGAGCGGGAGCGGCGGTGGGAGTGGCTGGGGAGTGGGGGGGGCTGCGGAAGCGCCGGGGCACGCGCAAACGCCTTAAGGCGGCGGGAGCGGGGAGCGGAGAGGCAGGGAGGAGGGAGCGCGGTGGGAGCGGCCAGGGAGGCGGGGGGCTGCGGAATGCCCGGGTGCGGCTGTGCCGCACAGGCATTTCCGCGCTTTCCTCGCCCACTCTCAAGCCGCTCCACATTAAAAACGTTTTTTTAATATTTTTTTTTTTTTAGAATGTTTGGATTACATTGCTCGGTGAGAGGTTGAAATTTCTATAACATTGTCTTTCAAACAATTATTGCGAGTTCCCGCAGATTTTCTCCATAATTGGGTGTCCATAACTTTCATTCTGCAGCTCCGTTTTAGGTGCCGTCTTCTCTAAAAGTGTATATTTTATCGAGCTCTACGCATTGATGGCAATATTTTTCTTATTTTCATAAAATCCATTTTTGTACCTTTTTGGACCAAGCAACTTCTTGTAATCTTTTGAAAGAATCATTATGATGATGATGATTATGGTAGATGGATGCTTTTTTGTATGATTTGTCTATATATAATAATATAAGTGTATATATTCGAACCGGACTTTTCCGTATTTTTTCGAATTTTTTCTAGAACTCGAATTTTCGGATTTTTTTGCCCTTCCGAATTTAATCGGATTTTCGAACCAAGTAACTATGGTTATAAATGATCAAGTCCCTATATGAACTTACTCGTGCTCCATGAGTTTGTTATATTCTCTTGAAGAAGATTTTGATTTTAGAGCGATGGAGGTCGGTTTGAAATTATCAACCAATGATGATTCGTTATAGGTAATTGAATCACTTTACGAAGAATTGGACAACTTGATATATCATATGTCCACAATATTGAATCTTTGTTTTGTTATCTATCTTTTGGGTTCTATTTACACTGAAGCTCATACATTAGATAAGAATGAAACATCGAAGGACCACCGCATATTTTAGTAATATCTAAGGAGAAGCCCTCAAATTTAATTACTTAACTTCTTGGTTTTATTGTATTTTTAAAATTTTGGGACAAACATGTTGTCTCCGGTTTAGTCAATTAAAGGGGGTATTAAAATATATCACTAACATTTAATGAACCTTTAGTTATCTGCTAATCGATGTTCGATTTTGAAATGATGGACACACAGAAGTGTGCCTTGCAGTTTCTCTTGATTCTCTCTCATATCTTCTAACACCTGGACAAAGAAAGGTTCTTCGTGTTGTAGTAGTTTAGAGCCAAGGCAATAAAAAGAAGTTCAGTAGTGGGGTGGTCATTTGGTTCCGCCTATCAATGAGATCAACCGTGCATCTTTGAAGAAGCTCTATGATGTATTTAATTGACTCAATCATCGGGTGGATTTCATTATAAATATCACCCCAACATGGATGCTCCATATCATCAAATTTGAGCATACTCACAATAGGCTTAGTAAACTGAGCAAGTACTCCACACGATCCCACCACCCGTCATTGAGAATCAACCCTTTCACCTTTGTGGCCCTCTTATTGTTTGTCTACCTCAATACACCCTAATTGATGCTAATAACCATGTTGCTCAATGCCTCTCACACCTTTACAAGTTGTCTCAAGATGAGCATGTGTGAGGCAAATCGAGTCTCAACAACCTAATAAGAAATTAAAATAAATAAAATTTAAAAACAAGTAAAACATTTGAAAATTTAATTCTACATATTACAAATTTTCAAATTAATTTGATGATTAGAAATAAAAAAATAGCTACCTTTAACAAATGCAACTTTGATAAGCTCATGAAGATGGCTTGGGACATGTGGTGGTTGTTGATGAACATTTGGATCTCACTTGCCTCCTCATAGACTTGTTTGATCCAAGCAATTTTGATGCCCAATTTTTGTAGCATTAGGTTGAGGGAATGAATGACACAAGGTGTCCAAAATATGTGCTCGTACCTTTCCTCAACCAACATCTCTGCAACTCTACAATTTTTTTGTGTTTTGTTATAAATTGGACAATGTTTTGAAGCCCTACCTTCTCAATGGACCCTATGAGGATGTTGACAATGAATTGGGCATCCTTCACCTGCCCCTCACAATCAAAAACCCTAAAAACATTGCCCCTTTAGGGCACACTACAACCACATTGATCAATGGCCTATTTGTTGCTTTTTTCCATTCACTTGAAACGATGGACACTCCTATTTTGACCCATGAATCTTTGATGGGCTGTAATGAATTTTCAACATGTTTTATTTTTTTGCCAATTAGGTGGTGCACACCTTTTCGTACCTTGGACTTGCGTACCCTTTAGGGGCATTATTGATTGCTTTCATTGTATCCTCCGCCAATATGGTTAACAAAATGTGATGCCACGTGTAAATAAAACGCCTAATTTGTTGGTCGGCTATGTCCCTATTTTCATTATGGAATGCCCTTTTTAATAGGCCTACCTATGCGGCGGGGATGACAAAAGCGGGTTTGTTGGGTCACAACATGACAAATGGAGGAATAGGTGGTTTGCTATTTTTAAATCATTTCTTTGCCAAAGGATGTTTTGATTTTTTTAGTGTAGCAACTGCATCTGCATCTTCTTGTTCTTTGCTCGTGCAAACTCCTCCATCACCCTCCATAAACTCGATTCCTCGGCTAGCAACCATACATAAATAAAATTTCATGATTGTATGAGCTCTTAAATTGCATTTTACACTTTGAGCAAACCTAAACATAGACCCCTCCCCTTGTCAATTCTTGTATTGGTGTGACATAGTTTCAAAGGGGTTGAGCATGGATCATATTTGAAGCTTATCCCTTGGCCCATAGAATTAGAATTTGTACCCATTCTATAAAATCCATAAAGCTACTTGAAAAATTACAATTCAAGGTACGAGGAAAAAAATTATAGTGTTGAAAGAATGTTTAAAACAATAACAAAAAAATTGAAAATAAGTTACAAAATACAAACAAAAAAACTAAAAAAGGTACTTCAAATCACCAAGCCTCTTTGTTGCAAGCTCATTAAACTACTTGGTGCTTGTAGAGGTGTAGGATCACCCTAAGCAATTGAAAAGATGACGGTGAGAGGGAAAATGTGCAATGAGAGGTAAGTATGCAATGTGAGGTAAATTTGTTGTTTGAAAAGAGCGTGAAATTGTCTTTTAGGCTTTAGGCTTTTTTAAAGTCGCTTTGACTTTTTTGACCAAAAAACCCGTTTTTGACTGCGGGTTCTCTGCAGAAATGCATAGGGAATGTACTTGGACATACCTGGATAAGTTTTGTTGTACTTTGTGCATTTCCCTTGCAAACCAAGAAATGTGCATGAACTGATATTTCGTACTTGTACTTGCATGCATGTACAAGTGTACCCAATAACCATTATAACCAATTTTGTTGGGATCTACACAAAATTTGGTTGGATCCAAATTTTTCAGCCGTCTTGAATGAGTTTGGTCCAAGTCAGCCATGGTTTTTTCTAGATTTTTTTGTATTTTTAGTTATTTGCAAAACAAAGACACCCAACAACTTTATATATTATTTAATATTTTGATTATATTAAATTTAATATTATGTTATTGATTTTTTTCATTGTATTTGTCAATTTTTGCATTTTTTTAATATTGCAATATCGTCTACAAAATAATATATGTCCGCAAGAGACAATCCAATAAAGACTAATATTTTGAACCAGACCCAAGAAAATGGGTCACAAAATCCAAGTATATCAAAGTCTCAAAGTATTAAAAACAAGGAAATTGCAAGAAACTAATCACAGGACAATCATGTAATAAAGCATGAATAAAACATGAAATACTTTCTTAATCAAGTATCACAGTGGGGTCCTCCGCCACAGTTTCCAATTCAAAATCAAGCTTTTGGACCAAATTTGTCCCTATTGCAACGACAGGTCCCTGTCTTACCGCACTGTTCACCTTTATCTGTGTTTTTATGGTGCTAACTGCCTATCTTTACCTTTCTCACCCACCACTGTTTTAAGTTTCTCTTTTCTTTTATTCTCATCTGTTTTTAACAATCTCCTTTAAAGCTTCCACAGTGCTTGGGACTTTAGAATCAATGAGAACTTCCAGCCACCTAGGAACATTTGCTATAGCTGAGCTATCAGGAACATCACCAGTGTTATCATCTGAACTATTCTCCTCTTGTAGGTCTGTTATTAAGGAATCTTGAAGAACATTGACAACTGGGGTCGACAAGTTTGCATTGATTAAAGTACAAGTTAGGCAGCGATATGATGATGATGAGTCTGCTAGTCAGCAAAGGAGATAAATCTTGGGTAACCCCTGGGCCAATGACGTATTCAACCATGACTTTCAGCAGACCAGTCTTCAGGAATTGTTCAAGCTATTTTTTAGGCAAATTTAGTTATAGAGAGACCTGTACATGCAGAATTCTACTGATGACTTCACTTGAAAAGTCAGTAAGGACCCTAGCCTTTTCTTTGAAAATGTCAAGATTCCTTTGCTCCCAGAAGAAATATAAAATGTCAGTAGACATTATAAGCCATAATTTTGGAAAGAAAACATGAATTTTATGATCATAATAGATATAACCAAAAAGAACATTTAGCCAAGTGATCTCCTTTCCAATCAAAATAGACCAAGGTTTCAAGACAAGTTTCCATATCAAGACAACATAAGGACATTGAAAAATAAATGTTTAAAACATTCATTTTCACTGCACACTGAACAAAAAGAACTAACAACTCCAAATTTAGCAATAGTAGTCCCCACAACAAGCTTTTTGTGTAACAACCACCTAAAACAAGACCTTTTCGACTCAATACAAGAAGATCAAATAATACTAAATCTGAAGGTCCAAGAACGGAGGGGATCACAGAAAGACCACATTTTGTTAAGAGAGAGTGGGGCCTCATGAGAAAAGTAAAGCTTATCATACAACTGATTGATAGCAATATCACATAGAGGGGGTCATTTATTCCACTTAATGCAGGGTCAAAAGAAATCATCATCTTCCATGTCGATTTTAGCAGAGGAAGCCCCAATGGCCTTCTTAAGTATGATGTAAGTTTGGAGCTGTGTTTCAGGCAGTTGATATTGCTATTTGATTTCCTCCCAAGTTAACAGTCTGCCATTTTCGAAGATGCCTCCCATCCATCCAATGTCCTTTTTATATCAGAAGCTAGCTAAGCATCCCCTCAACTTGGCTAGGGGAGGTCATTATATTGAAGGTTCCACCAAATAAATCTATATCCCTCAGCCTCTACTTTTTCAGGCCTTCCATAAAGAAGCAAAAACAGGGAGCCTGCGGTCTTAATAGAGAAAGGGCCAAACACCATATTGGCCATATGTAAACTGTTCAAGATGGGTTTACCCTTTGGAAAGCCTTCCCTAATATTATGCCTTACTAACACCTTCCAGGGCTCACTCCTTGAGCTACCCTTAAAATTCATTTGTCATCAAGAGAAATGCCTTAAAGTTTAAGATCTTTAAGTCCCAATCCTCTCAAGTATTTTGGTTTTTAACAAACTCTCCAAGCATCAACATGCCTTTTTTATTGCCTTTGCCATTTGACCACAGAAATTCCCTAATGATTTTCTGCATTTTGTCAAATTGGGTGTTCCCATGATGGTGAATGGGTGAAGGCTTGTTTCTTTTCTGTCTCTTTCGCTGTGTTGGTGAATGGGTCTCCCTCAAGTTTCTTTGGAGCTTCTAGAGGTATTAGGCAAGGAGATCCCTTATCTCCCTTCCTATTCATAATTATGGCTGAGTGTTTGGGCAGACTTGCTCGTAAAGCCTGTCAGGAGAAAAAAATCCATGGTATTCAATTGGCCAAAAATAGTCATCCGCTTTCTCATCTTCAATTTGTTGATGATTCCACTATGTTGGGGAGGGCCACCCAACAGGAAGCTAAGCAATTTCAAAAAGTTCTTCATACATTTTCAGCTGCTACAGGTCAGACTATTAATCATGGAAAGTCTAACATTTTCTTTTTCACTGCTCTGAAAGACAAGAGGAGCAAATTCTGAGAATTTTCCAGTTTCAGAAAGGAAGGCTCCGTGTCAATATTTGGGGGTTCCTTTAGCTTCCAAGAAGTTAAGAGATTGGCAGTGGTTAATCAACAAGTTTGAACACAAATTAAGTGGACTAATAAATGGCTTTCCTCTGGAGGAAGGATGACTTTGATTAAGTCGGTCCTTCAAGCTATGCCAATCTATGTTGCCTCGGTCCTAAACATCCCTGGTGCTATTTTGAAACATGTGGATACTATTTGCCAGAAATTCTTGTGGAGTGGAGTACAAGATAAGAAAAAGTGGTCTTTGGTTAGATGGGATGTTCTTTGCCCATCCAAAAATGGTAGGAGGTTTGGGTTTCAGATCTTCGCCTAAGCAAAATAAGGCTTTGGTAGCCAAGTTATATTGGAGAATGTTGGTCTATCCAAATGATCTATGGGCAGCCATGTTTAGAGCCAAGTATGCTGAGAATAATCCTCCTGAGAAAATTATTAGATCTACTCTGTCCACTAAGGGATCTCCCACCTTGAAGTTCATCAAAGTGGGAGAAGATATGATTAAGAAGCTTTTTTGGATTGTTAATAATGGGCAATGTGCCAAATTCTGGACTGATTCTTGGGATGGGTAGGCACCTATCTTCCATCAACATGCCCAACTCAAACCTATTATGGATCAGATGCAGGATCTGGGATGGGTTAGGGTTGCTCATTATGGTAAACCGGCTAGTCAACTATGGGAGGTTGGGAATTCCTGGATTCGGCCTGAGGAGTGGCCAATTGTTATGGATCATCAAGTGCACTTTTGCTTTATCATATTTTGAAAACATGTCTTATTTCTTTGTTCCTAGATCTTGATAAGTTGGGATGGGAAAGGAAAGGGACACTATTGGTACTTATTCCGTTCTATGCTTTGGATATGCCTCTTTGGTTAATGAGAATCCTCATCCTCTTCAGTTTCTTTTCAAACACATTTGGCATCCGGGTATGTGGCCAAAAGTCAGTTTTTTTTTTTTTTGTGGCTTCTCATACACAGAAGAGTTTTAATAGGAGACTGTCTTCTAAAGAGAGGTTTGTATGGCCCGTTTAGATGTGTTTTATGCCTTCATGCTGAAGAGTCTTCTACTCATCTTTTTTTCTCATGTCCTTGGGTTGTCCCATTGTGGCGACTTCTTGCTTCTTTATTTAAGATGCATTGGATAAATTTTGATTCTCTTGAGCAGATTTTTAGAGCTTGGCAGGAATCCCTCCCTAAAGACAAAATCTTATTCTTGTTCTATGGAGTGGTATTTCTCTTCTCCTTTGGAATATTTGGAAGGAAAGAAATAGTAGAATCTTCATGCAAATTAGTAAAGACAACTCTTTTGTGTGGGAGAAGACCAAAATCAACATATCGGAAAGCCTGAAACATAAGATATCTTTGCCTCAAGATCTTTCCCTGAATGGGAGAACATCTACAAGCAGCTAAATATTGATCCTAAGGATGTTTCTTGCCCTAGGATGCACAACAAGAACAAAGTCCTAAAAGACGGCTAGTGTAAGAATCCCTCTCCAGGATATGGTAAGATGAATACATACGTGGCTTCCAGAGGAAATCCAGGGAAAGCTGCTATGGGAGGTATTGGTAGGAATGCTGAAGGTGGGGTGCAATTCCTTTTTGCTGAAAATATTGGCTCTACTACCAATAATCTTGCTGAGGTGAAAGCTATTTACAAAGGCATGCTAGAAGCCTTGAAAATTGGATGGCATAAAATCTAGGTTGAATCAGATTCCCAAATTATTATCCACTTGCTTTCTGATAATAGATCGGATTCTCCTCCTAATTGGCGTATTGACAAAGAGGTGTGGAAGATAAAACAACTAAAAGGACCAATCAAATCAAAGAATTTGAAAACCAAGAAGACCCGAAGGGACCAAGGAGGTAGGCTTGGAAAGCATGAAGGTGATCTCATGGAGAATGGCCTTTTTGCATATTTATAAAAATATGCTCACATATAATATGTATATATTTCACCAAATTATTAAGAACTTCAAGAATTTTAGATTTTTTCCCTCCCGAACGGTGCCAAATTTCCGGACTCGATAACTATGTTAGTAACATAGAAATAATCAATGAGATATTCCTTGATTGGGAAAAAAATTAGAAGCCGTGGATTTTCTCATAGAAGAATCAATGAGATCTTCCTTGAGATAATGAATGAAATAAAAGGCATGGCTTTTCTCATAAAAGAATCAATGAGATATTCCTCGAGGATAATTAATGAAATAAAAGTCGTAGCTTTTGATATAAATCTCATTTAAAAGCATTTGCTTTATCTTTTAAGGCTTGCATGCCTTTTCCTCCACAAAAGCAAATTTGACGGAAAAACCTTTTTAAACAAGGATGTTGTTGCTCATTGATCAAAGCAGGAGGATAATCTAGCTTGGATTGTGATGAAGACTCAACATGTATTTGTTAGGGTTTCTGTTTTACTTTAAATGGCTAGGATTTGTGCATGTGGCACTCCCTTTTCCACCACCTTATTTTGGGAGAAATATTGTAAGGCTTTCTCGTGAGAGCTCTTAGTGGTTGGTTTTTCTAATTTTTATTTGTTAGTTTAGCTTTAAATTTTCCAGCTGCAATGGTTCTAGTCTAATTTGTTGATACAGTTTGGATATGAATATGACGTTTTTGTCCCCAATATGGCTTGACAAAAAAACATAAAAATTAAAAAATATATATTTTAGCCTAATAAATAGGAATTAACCACATATTATACATATAAAAAACAAAATAAGCTAAATAACCACAAAACACTACTCATAATTTGTATAAAGCCAACCAAATGCCAAACGACAAGTCAAAAATGTCATGATAAATATTAAATTTAATTATTACATCAAACTAGTATTCAATATTCATCATATTGCTCTTCATTGAGAGCATCAACATCAACATCATGATGTGGTTCATTAGAACCACATGGACTCGAAGCACTCCCACTACCACTAGCACCCCCATGTGCATGTAGGTCTTGTGGCACCAAAGAAGTCTCCATGTCATGTAATGACAGGGAAATGGAAGCATCTAAGTCAACATGTTTTGGGTCAGCATCCCAATGCTTAGTCGGCCCTTCCTTGTACTTTGGCTGCTTGTGGGATAGGAGGTGCTAATTGGAATGTATATGTTGATACAAGTTTTGACACAGGCTCCAACATAAGACGAGAATTTATTCTCGCTTGTTTTAGAATCTTTACTGGAAATATGTTTCAAGGTACGGAATACTCGGGACATAAATTATGGTGACTGACTGGATTGGGTGAACTATGTGGCCTCTATAACATATGGAGGGATTAATTATCCAAATTTGGCAATCATCATTAATCTCTTCAAATCTTGGGGTTAATCAATCTAACTTGGGACACAAACTGAATATTCACAATGGTTCTAATCTATGTGACTTTACAAGTTGGGTCAAGTTGCACTTTACAAGCTGGGTATTCACAATGGTTCTAATCTAGGTGGAAGACTTTACAAGGTGGGTATTCACAATGGTTATTAACGAGGCGAGTTTTGGATCATTAAAAAAACACAAACGAGAGGGAAGGGTACGGCAGAAAAGAACTTCAAACTTCTGTCCTATCTTGAAATAACATAGAGAAAACACAATCAACTTATTTTGATGGAAGCCAAGACTTAACAAACCAAGTCACAACTCAAATCCTCACAAACCTTGGTCGATTGTCTAGGGAGAGTGAATATTGTTCTTGCAAGTACGAGATTAAACTACACAACTTAGGTTCATTCTTCACAGTTTATGAAACAACAAGAATGACTGAAATGACACTTAAAATTCACATCTAATTATAATGAAATCATTTTGAGACTACACTCTAACATTCAATTCGTCCAAAGCTACACAAATTGCCTAAGCACATCTAATGAATCCTGCATAAACTTTACTAAACTGCTTTCCTAAACTGTACAAATCAGCTTATGCTCAATTTGCATTCATTAATAAACAACAAGCTTTCAATGTTTAGCTTTTAATCAAAACCCAAAACATGATGAGAATCTAAATAATGGAGATAGGTAATACATAGCCCGAACAAGTGAACGCGGTGAATACGGCGAAGCTCCTTAGTGTTGCTTGCAAAATCAAATCTAAATTAAAAAAGAGCTCTATTACAATACTTGATGAGTAGAGACAGTCATTGCCACATCCCCGCTTTCTCATGCATACTAATAATAGAGCTATTAGAACTAAAACTAAAGAACAACATCTTCACATTTTGGGCTCGTTCAATGTTTGATGCTTTCATACAACCCATAGGTTGCAGTGACCATCATGTTGAGTGCCTTTGCACCTTCACAAGTCATCTCAAGATGATCGTGTGTGATGCAAATTGAGTCTCAACAACCTAGTAAGAAATGAAAAACAAAAATTAAAAACTTTTGAAAACTTCAAAAGCTATAAGTACTATATTTTTAAAAACTTACAACATAAATAAAAGAAAGATAGTTTCCCTTACCTTCAACAATTCCAAATGCAAGTAGGATCTAAAGATGCCTTCGTAACTAGTGATAGTCATAAACATTGGATCTCTTCGCCCTCGACATACACTTGCTTAATCCACTCAATTTTGTTGCCCAACTTTTTCAGCATTAAGTTGAGTGAGTGGACAACACAAGGTGTCCAAAAAATGTGCCCATACCTTGCCAATATCAACATCCTAGCAATTTTGAGGTCCCACCACCTAAGTGGTTTCGATGAGATGTTGGCAATGAATTGGGCATCCTTCACATGCCCCTCGCAATCAATTGCTTTAAAAATTATTGTTCTTTTAAGGCATATTGCAACCACATTGATCAAAGGCTGGTTTTTTTGCATCTTTTCATCTATTAGAAATGATGGACACTCCCATTTGGCCCATCTGCGGTGAGGATTCTATATGTTTTTTTCCTTTTGCTAATAAGTGGTGCAAAGCTTCTCATAACTTGGCCCTTTGTACCCTTTTGGGGCCTCGTGGGTCGCTCTCACCATATCTAACCCGAGTATGGTGACTTGATGCCATGAATGACAAACCATTTGCATTCACACATCGCGTGATGCACTCATTTGCGATATCCCTACTTTCATTTGAAAAGACCCTTCCGGTGGTTCTTTTGTATTCTTTCATGAAAGAGGTGAATTTTTGTCTTTTGTGAAGGATGCCGAGACAAACAAATGTATTGGGGCCACAATTGGGGAACCAATACGAGATGAGGCAATGGTGGCCTCATCGATCAAGATGAAGATCGTTTCTTTGACAGCGAGATGACCCGCTTTCATGGCATAGGCTGCGTCCACATCTTCTTGCTCCTTGATGTACTCTAAAATTTGTGTTGGTACCCCTACATTGTTCCTCCTTGCAAGTTCTAATGCCTTGATTTGGTATTGCACACAAGTGGGCTTTCACTCGACTATATGAGCCTTTGAATTCACCATTGCAATCATGGCATTGCCAAAGAAAACACCCACCACTTGGAAGTTGCTCTAGCATTGTGACATGCCTCCATAACGGTGAATGTGGGTCAAATTTGAATCGAGATTATCCGGAGGAGATGGAACTTGTTTCCATTTTAGTAATATTTTCTTTAGTTGCACTTGCAAGTTTAGAAACCAACACCATAAGGGAAGAAAACAACAAACCCTAGGGCCTAAGGTATAGTATGTATGCAGTTGACAACTTTTAAATAAACAATAAAAAGCATTTAAAATTTTTTAAATGAAAACAATAAGCATCAAAACAAGAATGAAGAAAGTGTGTGAAGATTGAAAAAAGTTAAAAGTTAAAAACCTTATCTTCAATGAATAATCCAATAATCCTCCTTTCAAGCTCCTCAATCACCTTTGTTGTGAATGGGCACTTGTTATAGCATAAGGAAAAGGACAACAATAATACCATTCATCTCGGACATGGCCAGGTTACGGGGTGATAGACCAGATACGTACCATATCTATTTCTGGGCCTAGGGAGACTGTATCGGTATCCTAGGTTAGGGTTTATGAACAAATTTGGTGTGTTCATTAAGCATAGGATACCATGGTTTATAGGCTACATGTCTGGTATGGCTATTATTGCTCTTTTTCAGAGTAAATTTTGAGGGGAAGCCATGTTAAGGAGAATTGGGGAATGCAATAGGAGAATGCATTACAGCCTCAGAACTAAATCTTCAGCAAACAGTGCTGAACTATGCCTGAATCCACATAAAGATTGATCTCGAGGAATTATTGACAAATAAAATTCTCTTGGAAAGTGCAGAGATGGTATGGGAACAATCTCTAGACTATGAAAATGAGCCTTTCAGGTGCACAAATTGTCACCGGTATGGGCATCTAGCCAAGGTCTGCCCATTTCTGCATTAACAGAGGAGATACAAAAGAAAATACTAGAGATAAATACAAAAACACAAAAACAGGATGATGCAGAGAAGGCATTTTTTTAATATTTTTGTTTAGAGAAGATAATTCAAGAAGAAGAGCTACTTTAGAAAGACATGAGAAAAGGCTTCTCATAAAAGGCTGCACGCTACAACAGAAAAAACAGACCACATTAGCAATAAAGGGTACATTTCAACCTTTCGAATTCATGTTTAGTTGTATGGCAACTAAATGACTGAGTAGATGGTGGGAGAAAAACTGAAGATGAGGCTGAACTGACCTTTTCCATTCTTACTTTGAATTCAGAGAGCACTTTCAATACAAGAAAGTATTGCTGGCACTTAAAGAAACTAAAGAAATGCAAATAATAGCAAGCAACATTGAACCTGCCATAGAAATGTGTTTTTTAATAATTCAAAATACTATATTAAAATAAAAAAGAGACCATATGCGGAGAGTATACAATTCTGCAAAAACTAGGACATCAGAAGACACATGGATCTAATATCAATATCATGCCATAACTTGGACTTGTGATTCCCCAACACCACAAACAATTTAGTGATGAGGCACTTCAGTGCTGGAAGCAAGTTGTTTAAAAATGCAAGCCAAAATCCCATGCAAAGGGTTGCACGTCACCTCTGTTAGAACCCAAGAGGTGTTTCTCAACATGCGAAACACGTTTCTTAATGGGTGGGAAACACAACCATTTTCATTTGTTGAAGGCCATATCCAAGCCATTTCAACCTTCAGAAATGATGTTTCTCAATTCCAATCTATGATGGAGAAAGGGCAAGGCCCTCATATCACACATTGTTTATCATTTTGATATTTTTTTGGTAACATTTCATTATCAGATATCATGTGCAGTGTGCACATTGCAGAAATGAATAACTATTGCTTTATATTCGTTTATGTGATTACTAATGTGACATTATTTCATTTACTTGAGATAAATAAAATACTAGTGTTTTCCATCATATTGCTATTTGCTTTTTGATGTAACTATTGCCTGTTGGTTTGCACTAACACTACCCGTATTATGTATTGACATGTTTTTGGTGAATCAAGATAGCCTTATCTGATCTTTTATGATGATTAATGATAACCATCAGTGATGTGTGATAGAATAAACTCATTTATTTTTTTATATTATACACACACATACGTGTATACATACCGAAACCTTCCCAATTGTGCTTCCTGTTTCTCATTTCTGGCAACAGGCTGACTGATTAATTTGGCATTCATGCAATGGAAGTTAAGAATGTTGGTCATTCAGCTAGTGATAAATATTGCAGTCTTCTAGTGGAAGACACCATATAAATGGCCTAGGTTAAACATGATTTTGACTCTTGGTAGACACTTTGTGTTCCATTTTTTGGTAGTTTTGTTTCCTATGGTGGTTGCTCAATATGCATAGAAGGTAAACCTGATCAAACTGTTGTCTTGGAAGAAGTTGCTTATTGGACAAAGATGAAAGGAAGTACAAATTTTTAATTTAGATAGAGACAATTTTGTGATGAACATAGACCAACATCATATAGGACTGGATTTTCATACATGTGGCAGAGATGAACTAACATTAAACACAGATGAAGCTGAATGCATAGAGATACAGAAGTGGGCAGATTCCTCTCAAGGTTAAAGAGAGATGCACCAAAGATCAATGTATAACCGGTCTTCTAGTTAATGTTACTGTGCTGTTACTATTGGTTTCCATTCAAACAAGCATAAGTTATCAAAGTGAATGGGAACGAGCTATCAGCTTGTATTATCGACATATCTCTTGGTATTATTAAGCGATTTGGAAATATAAATATAAAAAAACGATATGAGCTAATAACCAAGAGCCGAACATTAATACAGAGCAATACATTGGAGAAATTTCAAATTTCTGCTAATACAAATTTGTATGCTACCACGTGTAATGATTGTGTTGTATTTTCAACGAGTGCGGAATGGCTATGCCTGGTATGAGAACTATGTGTGTAATGAATTCATTAACCTAGACCAAGGCTCGTGTGAGTTCACATGATAATTTACTAAATAAGCAGGTGGAACTACACAATTTCATTTGTGATCAACGAGATTTTAATTCACAAACCAAAAATATTTACATGAAAGGATCCATATCTGGAAAAGCAAATTACAAATCTCGTACGAGATGTTCCACACTATTTTATTAAGGAAATAAACATATAGAACAGCAAGAGAAGCTCTCTTTGTCAAAGCCTTGTAATAAACATATAGAACAGCAAGAGAAGCTCTCTTAAATAGTTTTTGCTTTGTCAAATGTTTGTAATAGATGCATTCATACCTTCTCTTGTGAATTTCATTTGGAGTTTCCTCCAGAGCGGCTTCTAATAATGACCATGTACTTATATTAGTTATTTTATTATGTTGCAGAGCTACATCTCAACATGTTCATCTCACACTGCACCCATCTGAAACAAGGGATTGATGAATTTATACAACATGGGGGGCAACTTTGGTCTATCCTGACTGTAAATAATGTTAAATTATTTTATTGCATATGAAACATTGAGCAGACATTATAGGTCACATCAAGACGAGAATCATGGTGGCCCTGAACTTTTATGGTTTAACTAAGATGTTTGCAAATGGTCTCAGATTTTTTTGAGATAATAACTTCATTGATATGGCTTTATTTGCACTTCAGTCATCTTCTATAAATGATGATTGTTTTATTCAACAACTGCAATGTTCTCTTTGAGGTTTTGCCTAGGCAGTTATATCTAGCTTCCTGTCATCAAGTCTGATCAAACGCTGTGGAGAAATTAGACTCTCCAACCAAGAGCTAACTTTGATTGTTAAAAGCTAACTGGAAATTGTTCCATAAAGATGTTGGTTCTTTGCTCATCAGGGAAATGAGCCAGGTGCTTTCTTTCGTTGCTATTATAGGGAGAGATTTTCTTTGCAACTATTTTTCTTGATCAATGTAAACTGCTTGTTCATTTTTGTAATACAAGATACAATTTTCAAATGATAAAATTAAAAATATGTATTTACTTTTTGTGGAAATGATTATCTTTTAATAGCTTCTTGTTCCCCATTGAGTCTTATTTTTTTGTGAACAAGTTGGATATTTTGGATATTTTTCTACTGTATTTATTGTACATTGCAAAATCATAATGTTTCATCGGCTGAGCTCTGATATCTTTATGGCTTACTAATGCATCAGATGGAATACGATGAAAACTTTTCAACATATATTCTTTATTTCTTTAAGTACTTCTTTGGAAAATTCGACTAGTTTGTTTAAATTTGTTTTCTATTATAATCAGACTTTGAAATGTCTTTCAGGTATCTTTATTGGAGATGATAAGGTTCTTCACTTCACGCGAGGAAGAGGGGAGGAAATAGGGACTGGCACTGCCCTTGACATACTTCTGTTGAGCTCGGGGCCTTCCCAGAGGCCTGATGCCTGCCAGGCATGTGATCACCAGCAAGACAGCAATGGTGTAGTGTGTTCTTGTCTTGACTGTTTCCTTGCTGGAGGGGCCTTGTATCGCTTTGAGTACTCTGTCAAGCCCTGCCCTCTTTCTTGCAAAAGCTCGAGGTGGAACATGTACTCTTGCGGAATCAGACCCGCCAGAGATGGTTATACATCGTGCAACTTACTTGCGTGAAAATGGTTTTGGATGCTATAACATTTTTAAGAACAATTGTGAAGACTTTGCAATCTACTGTAAGACTGGCTTGCTTGTTATTGATCGGAATCCTATTGGAAGAAGTGGCCAAGCAGCATCAATCCTTGGTGCTCCATTTGCTGCTGTCTTTTCATCTCCTTTGCTGCTTTTGACAACTAATATAACTGGGATGACTGTAGTTGCAATTGGTACGTATTGTTTGAGCCGATATGCAGCTGATATTGGGGTTCGTTTGGATGCCTCAAAAGTTTCTGTTGAAGATTTAAAGGTAAAACTGAGCATGCATAATTTCCAAGTGATTCCATCCACTGGCGTTGTGGTCGCCCAGTAGTAAGGCAATGCTAAGAGGCATATATTCTTTTAGCTGTTGTGCATATAGCTAAATTGTTTAATTCCTGGTTTTCAAGACATGCACTTTGCCATAATAGCATCTCAGAGCACAAACATATGATGGTTAGTTACCCGAAAAACATTTAGTAAAAGACATCTTTATAATATGAAATGCAAAGCTGATGCTTTTGGATCAATCGAGCTTGTATTACTGGTCATATTGGTAATTTAATTTAATTGATAAAAGACAGCACACTACATTGTAAATTATGTTCTTGCTATAAGTTCCTCCAGGCCTTTAACTGATTATTGCAGTTTGGATATGCTTGGTCTGAGTAGATATATGCTATCCTCCAGTACTTAGGGCTATATCACGGTAGCCAAAAACACATTGGAGAGAGGGGGTCAATGTTGACTCACTTCCTCTCTAACTTAGATTGACCCTACATCAAAAATTCTCTATGATTTTCAACATTTGGAATATTCTGAAAAAAATTCTATTCATCAGATTTGCCAAATTTTATTTATTGAATGTATTGCACGTTTGTTTTGTCCTCTCAAATCCAGTTTTTAAGGAGCTAGCTACATGATCTATATGACTGCCAGATTTTCCTTGTTCAGTCATTGTAGTGATATCACATTTGCTTGCTTCTTGGATTCAGTCCTCGTTGTTATCAATTTTTAAGATTTTGGATTGTTTTCAGCAATAATGTTTTATACTTGGCAATCATTATTGTCAGAGATAATGCTGATCCTGTGAGCATCTAACTCAGGAATTTGGTCGGAAATTGGCAATATGTTATGAAGCTGCTGTAGCATGCAACAAATTTGCCTTTAATTATAACTGAAGTAATGAATGTGTTTTGATTGATCTATTTATATGCCTATTCTAATTTGAAATCGACATAAAATTTAATCCAGTTAATTACACGATGCCAGTTTTTGTCTAGTTACCAGCCATATAAATGTGGAAGTAAGTCACTTCTATCTGTATACTCCTAAAATTTGAGACTACTAGTTTAACACTACAACAGCCCTAATTTCCTAATATTTATCCCCCTCACCAATTACCACAATACCACTTCATCACGATTAATTTCTCTAATCAGTCATCTAATCACATCATCTCATATTTTGGGAAATTAAAATCCTTAGCTACCTAGCTCCACCTACCCTCCTAGCCTCTCCAACAAATTGTCCAACCTAATCAAATCCTTTTCTAGAATTCTCCATCTCTAGAACTTTCATCTTATACTACTTTACATGATTTTAAAATTGCTAAAATTCCTCCCATCTCTAGAACCTTCCTCATCCTCAACTACCAAATCAATCTCAACCATTGATCCAAATCCATCATGGCTTCATCCTAGCCATTGAATCTACCATCCCCCAACTATAAATCAAACTCTCCACCATTTTGGAGAACGAGAATAAGAGAAATCAAAATCTCAAGCCATCATTTGTCATCAATCAATCATCTTGAGCAAATCCAACACTTCACAAGGGAGTTGTCTTTTGGTAAGTAAAAGGTATATTTTCTATCCCTTGTCTGCTCAATCAGAGGTTTGCATTTGAGCTAGAGTAGAGAGTTTTGATATTACATCCATGATTATCTAGTTTGTGTTTTGCTTTTCTTGCACACATTTATGGCAATCTGGTGGGATTCCCACACATTTTATTGGTTTTCCTTGCTTATTAGGAAGTAATTTAAGATTTGTCAAAAATCAAATCTATGAGGGTGCACAATTTCCAATTTTTATGATTTTTCTTATCCAATTTACATTCTATTTGATAGTGACGTTTTCGCTTTGTAGAACGTCATTTCTTACCCGATAAAGTCGCTTTTGCATCATAGAACACCATTTTTTGTTAAATGCATAGGTTCCAGGATAACAACATTTTCACACCTAACTATGGTGTTTTCACACCTAAATGCAATGTTTTTGCACTAATCTGCGATGTTTTCTATCCTATTCGCATCATTTTCGTGTAGGTATAACAATTTTTGTCTTTTCTATTTTCTTTTGTTAAATCTATCTTTTAAGCAAATGTTAATTGTTTAACATCATTTTTGCTATCCTATTAGCTTCAACAAACTTTTTGTTATCATTTTTTGAAGAGTTTTTGGGCTAACTCACTAACCGCGACATTTTTGTGACTAGTCACGACAGATGTGCACTAACCATGCCATTTTCGCTAAACCATTGTTAAGCACAAGATAATCTTTGAGAGGGGCGGGGAGGGGAGAGGGGTTGGGGGAGGGGGCGGGGCAAATCAATATTATGATATTTTTAAAATTGAACACTTAATCTCATAACCGTAATCACAATTAATAAATTTCACAATGAATATATCAAAGCAACCAATGAACAAAAGCAAACCAACACAATGCAAATAAACACAGATTTATATGGAAACCTGTTTGGGAGAAAACCATGGAGAAAATGTTCCTTATTATATTTCTCAAATGTTTGTAGGCACCAACCTACGGGAGACACCAATCCCCAAATTACAAATTGTAGCCACCAACCTACAAGAGCACCTACCCCTTTTGCTAAGCACCAACTCAACAAGAGACACCGATCTATTTGATTATGAAGGCACCAACCTTCCTTACGAAAAACAAACTCTTTTCTATCTTTTATGTTGTTGCTGCTTCAACAAGTGATAGAACAAAACTACTGCTCAAAATATTCTTCTTATTTATTTCAGTCCCTTCACATATATAAATTGCTGCAACTCTTCATTAAAAATAAATTTGCCCTTCACTCTTTTTCTATTTCATATTCTGTTCTTCTTCTTCTCTCCCTTAAACTTGAATGAAGAAGCACTCAAATTGCTTGCAAATTACAATCAATCCTCTCTCCTTTTATAACCACTTCACACCTCTTCGAAAAGAGAGACACACCTTTTCATTAAGGTCGGCATTAAGGATAATCTTTGTTTATTTAACTTGCTTCTTTAAGCCAAATTGCAGCCCCCTTTATTTAATATAATTTATATTAAATACAATGCTATATACTCCATTAAATGTGTTGGCCCTTCCTTTAATAAAATCGTTGTCATCATTAAATCACTGCCAGCCATCATTAAATCTTCTTTTTCACCATAAAACATGGCATATGAACACCTTAAAATGTTGATATCTCTCTCCTATGTACAGCTGTGTATATCTCGCTTATACCATGATAATCCTTATGCAAAAACGTTTATTTTCATGTATTTAAACTTTCGTTTTCTACCCTTCTATACTGTTGGTTATTTTTGTTACTTTATACTATTTCCGTCAATATCTCACAAGATTCCGTCAACTTCCGTTACACGATTCCATTAACCAAATACATCAATGATTAAGCCTTTGACATCAATGACAATATTTCCAACAATCTCCCCCTTTGTCATTGATGGCAACCTTCCAAAAAAATTTTTTTCGCAACTCCTCGTTCGTAACTCCCCCTTACTGTCATTCTCCCCCTTTGACATCAATGGCAAAGGGTCAATCTAGAGCGTTGAATATTGCAATGTTTAGCTCCCCCTCAACCAATGCTTCTCTTGGTTTTTCAATGGGAAGAAGCAAAGGATATTACTCCCAACTTTTGTCGTAGATATTCAAATGTCTCCTTTGGAAGTGGCTTGGTGAAGATATCTGCTATCTGTTCAGATGTAGCAACAAATTCCAACTTTACTTGCTTTTCTACCACCTGCTCTCTTAAGAAGTGATATCTTATGGGAATATGCTTTGTTCTAGAATGCATAACTAGATTCTTTGAAATACTTATCACACTGGTATTATCACATAATATGGAGATTAGATGATCATACTCTACTTTGATATCTTTCAAGGTTTGCTTCATCCATAGAATTTGAGTACAACATAACACTGCTGCTATATACTTTGCTTCTGTTGTGGATAAGGATACAGAGTTTTACTTTTTACTTAACCAAGATACCAAGATGTCTCTAAGGAAGAATGCTCCTCCACTTGTACTTCTTCTATCATCCACAGACCCGCCTAATACGAATCTATATAAGCTACCAATGTGAAGTCTTTACCCTTGGGTACCATAACCCATAATCCATGGTTCCCTTTAGATATCTAAATATGCATTTTCTAGCTTGCACATGTGTTTCTTTCGATTCGCTTGAAAACATGCAACCATACCCACCTTGTTTGCATGATATCCGGTTTGGATGTCGTCACATGCAATAAACTCCCAACCATTGATTTATAGAGTTTGATCAACATTCGGAGATTCATCATCTTTGCTCAACTTAGTCCCGGTAGCCATAGGTGTGCTAACAACGGCACACTCCTCCATGCCAAATTTATTCAACATTTCCTTCACATACCTCTTTTGGGATATAAATATTCCTTTATCAAATTGAGAAATTTGCAATCCAAGGAAAAATGATAACTCTCCCAACATAGACATCTCAAACTCCTTTTGCATGTCTTTGGCAAATTTCTTAGACATTTCCTCATTGTCTCCTCCAAAAATTATGTCATCTACATACACAACAACAATCAGTTGGTGCTCACCTTCAATTTTAATGTAAAGATTGCTATCAGCAAGTCCTCTCTTGAACCCTTGGTCTTGTAGATACTTATCAAGCCTAGAGTACCATGCTTTGGGGGCTTGTTTTAATTTGTACAAGGCCTTCTTCAACTTACACACATAATCTTCATTTTTTGATAGGAGGAACCCTTCAAGCTATTCTATGTATACTTCCTCTTCTAACTTCCCATTTAGAAATGTTGATTTGACATCCATTTGATAGACTTTGAAGTTCTTGAATACTGCAAAAGCAAGAAACATTCTAATTGCTTCTAATCTAGCAACATGATAAAAAGTTTCTTCAAAATCAACACCTTCTACTTGAGCATGTCCTTTACATACTAACCTTGCCTTGTTTCGAGTGACTTGCCCATCTTCATTCAATTTATTTTGGAATACCCACTTAGTGCCAATCACATTTTGATCCTTTGGCCTAGGTACAAGTTCCCATGTTTCATTCTTCTCAATTTGATCTAACTCTTCCTCCATTGCCTTTATCCAATGTTTATCATGGCTAGCTTCTATAAAGTTCTTTGGCTCTATTTTGGATAATAAGGAGAAATTTACTTGTTTGATGCACTTACAATTCTTCTTCTTGTCTATACTCCATCATCAAGGTTTCCAATGATCTGACTTTCAAAGCATGATTCTTCTTAACAAAGTGAGATGGTGTTTTGGTGTCCTACCTTTCAAATTTACTTAATTTTTCAACATCTTCTTCCTCTTCCTTTTCTTCTACTACCTTAGGTATTTCTAAGGGCTCTTGCAGTTCTTTAGCTTTTTGATTCACGATTTCATCCACTCTCACATTTGCACTTTCTACTATAGTTTGTAGTCTTTTGTTATAGCATTTGTAGGCTTTGCTTTTAATAGAGTAGCCAAGAAAAATTCCTTCATCCGCTCTTGAATCGAATTTTCCCAAGTTCTCTTCATTTCTTTTAATAAAGCATCTACTCCCAAACACTTTGAAATATTTTATAGTAGCTGGTCTTCCTTTCCACAATTCATAAGGAGTTTTGTCATGATTAACTCTGATTTGCCCTCTATTCAAGATATGAACAACCGTATTTACCGCTTCTCTCCAAAATTTATCTGATAGCTTAGATTCATTTAACATGGTTCTAGCCATCTCTTAGACAGGTTCGATTCTTTCTTTTTGCCACTCCATTTTGTTGTGGAGTCCTTGCAGTTAAGTAATGTCTTTTGATTCCATGATCTTCACAATATTCAATGAATTCATTTGAGGTGAACTCACCTCCATGATCTGACCTCAGGCACTTTATTTTAATTTCGGTTTCATTTTATAATAGAGCCTTCAAAGCTTTGAACTTCTCAAATGCTTTTGACTTTTCTTTTAGAAAGGCTACCCAAGTCATTCTAGTGTAGTCATCAATGAGTAACATGAAATAACTCTCACCTTGTATGCTTTCTGTTCTGGTAGGTCCACACAAATCCATATGAATCAGCTCCAGTGTTTGGTGGTCGAATACAACTTCGTTCTAAACCTTGCTCGGTCCGCTTTCCATGATGACATTGTTTGCATAGAGGGCTTGCAAGTTTCGTTACCTTAGGCATATCCTGCATAACCTGCTTGTTGATTTTCACAAGATTATCAAATTTTATATGCCCCATTCTTCTATGCCATAGCCAACTCTCTTCAACCTGACTTAGACAACATTTCTCTCCTTTTACTTCTCGAGCATGTATAGGTTATTTGTGGTTCTATGTGCATCTGTCATATAAACTCTCTCGTGTCTGTCTTTATTATCTCACGCCCTTAAACATAAAACTTAAGTGTGTGTCATTGATCGCACATGTGGCTTACACTTAGAGATTATCCTTTAATCCTTCAACATACAAAACCATTCTCCGTTTTTGTTTTACCATTATCAAGACTCAATGTACCTTTTCCAGCGATCTTTGCTTTAGCATTATCACCGAATTTCATTGTACCTTCATTTACTTTCTTTAATGAGATGAACTTACTTTTATCTCCAATCATATGTCTTGAACATCTGCTATCAATGTACCACAACTTCTCTTCATCCCATGCATGGAATGTTGTTTGAACAAGCATTTATTTCTTTTTATCTTGCCCATCATCCTCTTTCTTTTGTTTCCAGAATTTTGTGGCTTCTTTCGTCTTTATTTCCGGAGCATTTACCTTTTGGTTCGATTTGGATGGTTCTCTAAAACCACTTCTAAAAAATCTTGCCATGTGTCCATAGTTATTGCAATTATAACAAACAATATCTTCAACATGGTTCGATAAAGGAGCAAAGGAGTTGTAATTTCTATTTGAGAATCCATACACACCTTTGTTCTTTATATTGTTGTCTCTCACCCGTATTCTACAATCTATTGCTTTATGACCAAAATGATTACAATAGAAGCAATAACCATAGAAATAATTTTCAAACCTAGACATGTGAGTATATCTTGGAGGATTTGGTCTTCTAAACTTGTTCTCATCTTTGCTTTCCTTGTAAGAAGTGTTGATATTCATAAAGCTCTTCTCCCTTTTCAACTCTTCATTCTTCATAGGTTCCTTGAGTGTCTCTGCATAGATCTTTGACTTCTCTTCTCTTGTCCCTTTCAAAACTCTATACCTTTTGTGTTAGCGGTGTCTTGTCTTTCCTTATATCCAAGACTAGTCTTGTCAGATGTTGACTGCCGATTCAGAATTTCATCTAGTACCTCGGTACTTTTCTCAAATTTTAGATTACTTGTAACTTTGGCATTTTCTTTTTCCAAGTCCTTTCTCAAAGCAATGATCTCTGACTCACGCTTTTCGCAATCTTCTTCCTTAGTCCTTCGTTGATTTCTTAGTACTTCTTCAACTTGTTTTGCTTCTTCAATTGGATTTTTAGATCCACGATCATCTTTCCTAAATCTTCAAGAGCTTGTGATATCTTAGCTTCAAAGTTACGATTTTCTTCTTCATACTTTAGGAGCTGTAATTTTTGTTTCGATTTTTCTTTTAAGAGCTTTCAACTCTCCCAAGGCACAAATAAGTTCCTCTTCAAGGTTCACTTCACCTTTTTCTTCCATGTCTTCGTCTCTTTCTAAGTCATTTTTTATAGCCATGAATAATATTTCTTCATTATCGCTATCTGAGTCACTTATCCCACTTTCTTCAGATGATCTACTACTTCCTTTTGAATATAAGCTTTTCTTTTGCTTTCCAAATCTTTTCTTGCCTTTGCTTTGCTTGAATTCCCTTTTGAATTTAGGTTTTCTTTCCTCATCATCGCTATCTTCTTTCTCTGGACACTTAGCCGCAAAATGACCAATTTTACCATAGTTAAAACATTTAAATGGTAACTTACCTTTGTATTAATAGAAAACAATGACAAACAAAATGTAACAGACAACCATGGTGGCATAAAGTCTTGCAAGGAAAATGTTGCACATGAAGCACTCGTTAATATGTTAGAAAGATAAACAATATGTCAAGACATGTATGTATCAATGGAAAGTAGTGTGCTAGGAAGTAGAAGTGGTAAATAATGAAATAATAACACTTGTAATATGTGAAAAGTAGATGCCCGGGAGCCTTGGTAGAGGCGGTAAGAGGTATAGTGCGAGCATCATTCGCAACGTGTAAGGACTGTAAGAGATCTGCATTCACCACTAGAGACCAAGTGAACACGCATGTGTGTATAGAAAGATATTGACATACTAAGTATCCGTCTAGTATGGAAAATAAAATGTACATGTAAGTATAAGCAAACAAGAGTAAGCACAACCAAGATATGCAATATGTAGTGTATGAGTGAGATGGAATGGTATGCAATGTGAATGTGATAGGAGAAGCATGCCCCCACGGATATGGATGAGTATGAGAATGAGATGAGGTTCATTTATAAAATACCCCTCAACAATCAATAATGAACCATAGAACAAGAGTGTGTCATCGGAAATGGTTTGAAATTGTGTCTTTGGATAGAATAGAATATGAAGCGTAAACGTGAAGAGTGAATGATGTGAGGTTCATTTTAGATTTAGACCCTCAGCAGTTGAGTATGAATCATGGAACTAGAGTGCGTCATAGAGTAATGATGATATAAGTTGTGTATCAAGATGTATAAGAGTGATTAGATGGAAAGCACGGAGTGTAATGCGTAAGTGTAGAGAGTAGTAATAAGTGATAAAGATTGAAGGGGAGGAAGAAAGCATAATGCCCCCAAGTGTGTGATGTGGAGAACGATCGTGCTATAGTGGTGGAGCTTGATATCTGTCTTGGCCATCAATGTAAGGATTAGCTTGTTTGACAAAAATAATGTGATCGTTGAAGTGAAGTAGGATGGAGAGGGATCTTGAATGGTGGTAGCTTATTTGGGATTGATAACGTTGTAGAAGACTTGAGAGGAGGAGGTGATGGACTAATTTTGAGAGGAGGTTACTTAGGTGACTCTTGACTTAGCAAAGAAGGAACATGAGTGACTATGGAATGATGTTCATTAGACATAAATGGATCAGATTTAGGAGCCCATTGGGATTTAGCAATTAGAGATGAGCATGGTACAACATTTTGTGTAGCAAATGAAATGAAACCATGATGCTTAAGGTGGCCAATTTGTCATTTGAAATCATAACAATCATTGTCATTATGTCCATTAATTCGATGATAATTGCAAAATGGGAGACCTTGATATTTAGCAAGCCGATAAGGAGGGTAGCAATTAGTGGATGACAAGTTGATCAACTGGTGAGTGAGAAGTTGAGGAAGAATATCATGTTGCTTAGCATTGAGATCAAACTTGAGAGGTGTCGGTAATGGTAAGACTTGAGGTTCACTAACATGAGCACATGTAGAAGACATAAAAGTAGAATTAGATGTAGAAAGAGAACTAACATGGGCTTGAGAAACATCCTTGAGATGTTGGATTTTAGATTTAAGAGATGTAATTGTTGTTTCCATAGCTTGAATTTTGTCTTGAAATAAACAATGTAAAGCTTGAATTGACTCTAATATGGGTTGATTAGATGGAGGATTAGGAGCACGATAGAGTCATTAGATAAATGATCGAAAATAACAATTACTTGAGCGAGTGGCGATCTTTGTGAGGAAAATACATAGTGTCTAGGTTTTTTGGAGAACATCTTTGTAATGTGGGTGCATTTAAAGCAAGTCATGCAAGGAGATTAGAGGATTTTTAGGAGCCATGAGAGAATAAAAATGAGGATCCAAATGTATGATCATGAGTATGGTTCACCAAATGATTTAATTTAATTTGAAATATTAAAGCTGTTAGGAAATAAATAATAAAATATGTGGAACAATCCCACACAAAATCGCAATAGTAGAAACTATTATGTAGAAAATATCACAGATTTGAAATAAAAGTGTAGAAAAATAAATGAACACAACACAAAGACAATATTTATCATGGTTCACCCAATTTGGGCTATGTCCACTAAGAATCACTTGCTCAGATTTTATTGCAAGCCACCTCTTTCTCTCAATACAATACACATATTTGTTTGGAGTTATGCTCAACAAACTCTCCTGAATTCACACTTGAACTCACACACATCTACAATGATATGTATAACCTACCATATATACAAAAAGCACATCAATAGGTAAGTGCTCAAGCATTTTACAATACCACAGTACCAAAACCATGGGCCAAAACCGCCCCATAAACATATGGGTCAAAATACCACCCATATGAGAAGAGCACGTTTCTCAAAGTATCAAGAACATTTTTTGAGGACAAATTTTTTTCTCGAGGGTTGCGCCCCGGATCCCCACAACAAAACTGTGGAGAGTGTAGAGTACTTTTAGTGTACATTTTTAACACTTCCACACATGAAAATAAGCTCCACAACATAACAATCTCCCACTTGGAGACTGATTTTCCTCTGAAGAAGCTTCTCAACCCTTCATTGTCGTATGTGAAGACCAACCAAAGTTGAACATAGCTTCATTTTCTCCCTTGTGACCACCTTGGTCATCATGATTTTGACTAGTATGAATCTTCTCTAACTTCAACTTCTCTTCCTCCAAAGTTATCCTAATAAAATGGTACCTTAACTGTATATGCTTCATCCTAAAGTGGAAATCATAGTTCTTAGCTAGGTATATAACACTCTGACTATCACTATGCAGACTTCCCTTCCTCCTTATGACCCAACTCCTCAACCAATTGATGTAACCAAATCATCTATTTGTTTGCCTGCCTGTGTGGCAACAACATACTCAACCTCCATGGTTGACAAAGCCACAAGCTTCTGTAGTCGTGAAATCTAATTCACTATTGTCCCACCTACAGTGAAAATATAATTTGTCATGCTCCTCCTGTTGTCTACATCTCTAGCCATGTTTGAATCTACATAACCACGCAAAGTGGTGTTTGATCCAATGTAGCACAAAATTGTCCCCATGGTCCCTCTCAAGTACTAAAGGATCCACTTTACTGCATGTCAATGATCTTTACTTAAATCACTCATAAATCTACTCACTACTCACATTGCATGGGTAATATTATGCCTACACACACCATGACATACATCAAAATGTCAGCTGTTGATGAGTAAGGTACTTTAAACATCTGATTTCTCTCCGGCTCTATCTTGGGACATAACTCCTTTGATAACTTGTATTGGCCTACCAAAGGAGTCCCAACCGGTTTAGTATCCTGCATATTAAACCTCTCAAGACTTTTTCATGTACTCTTCCGAGATAAAGTTAGCTTTCGTTCCTTCCTATCCTAATATATCCTCATACCAATGATTTGTTTGGCTGCCCCCAAATCCTTCATATGAAAGGAACCACTTAGTTGCTTCTTGATTACTTTTATTTCTGCATGTTTTTACCTACAACCAACATGTCATCGACATATATGCACAAGATAATATAATTGCCATCCGAATTTTTTTATATGCATGCAATAATCAAAATGACATCAAATATAATCTTGCTCCATCATGAAGCTATCAAATTTCTTATACCATTGACATGGAGCTTGTTTCAGGCCATAAAAACTCTTCTTCAGTTTACACACCATCTCCTCTTTACCTTTGACCTCATATCCCTTTTGGTGCTACACATATAGATCCTTCTCCAAATCACCATGGAGAAATGCAATCTCTACATCCGATGCCACTATTCCAAGAACAATTCTAATAGAAGTCATTTTTACTACGGGAGAAGAAAATATCATCAATATCTATACCTTTTTTTTCTCGTGCAAACCCCTTAACCACCAATGGGCCTTGTATCTTTCCTTGCCACCTTCTTCCTCTTTAACTTTGTACACCCACTTATTTTACAATGCTTTGTTGCCTTGGTAGCTTCACCAAATCCCAAGTCTAGTTCTCCATGAGAGATTGATGCTCCTCATCCATGGCTTGCTCCCACTTCTTCTTACCATCTACCTACATTACTTCATCAAATATTTTTGGCTCTCCCTTTATCGATGAGTAATAAATAATTAAGGGAAGAAGAAAAACATTCAGGTATTCTTCTTACTTTATAAGACCTCCTCAATATAGGAGTTTGGGGTTCTTGTTGAGTAGGTTCATGAACTGATTCATGTGTCACTTTCCCATCTAGAATATCTTTTACCACCGCACATTATTTCTGGATTATTTTCTATTTTCGTGCAATCATTTGTTGCTTATACATAGCTTTCTCATTAAAGATGAATCCCTAGATTGAATGATTTTTTTGTCCTTAATATTCCAACATTTATATCCAAAGTCATCACCATCATAACCAATGAAAGTGCATTTTTCCGACTTATCCTCTAACTTGGTCCTATCATCCTTGTTAATATGGAAAAACACCTCACATCCAAAGACTCTAAGAAATGAATAATCAATTTTTTTACCTGACTAAGGCTCCTCATGTATGCCTCCATATAAGGCACTCAAGCATCCTTTGTTTATTAAGTACACGATTGTGGTCACCATACGCTAAACAAGAAAGAGATAGTCCCACATGTAACCTCATGCTCCTAGCTCGTTTCATTATTGTTCTATTCATCCTTTTAGACACTCCATTTTGTTGTGGAGTTCTGGAACAAATCTTTTGCCTATGAATTCCATTCTTAGAATAATAATCATCAAACTCATTCTTTGTAGTACTCCCTTCCATTATCGACCTGAGACATTTTACCTTAAGACCTATTTCATTCTCTACCAAGGCTTTCCATTTAACAAAAGTGTCAAATACATCAGATTTTTTTCTAATACAATATACCCAAACTTTTCTTGTTTCATCATTAATAAAAGTAACATAATAATTTGAACCCCCAAGAGATGATACTTGAGCCGACCCCTACACATCAGAATGTACCAACTCCAACTTACTCTCTTTCTTTGTAGGTCTAACCTTGAGAAACTTTACCCATTTCTATTTCCCATATATGTAGTGCTCATAGAAATCAAAACATATTTTTGTAAATCCGGAAAAATTCTTCTTTATGATTTGCATGCCCTTATGGCTCATATGACCAAGCCTATAGTGCCACAATGTTGTATTTGTGTCTGAAGCCACAAGATTACAAGCATTAGTACTACCAGTGGTTAAATACAAGGTTCCAACCTTCTTACTTCTTGCTACCACAAAAACACCCTTGCTAACCTTCCAAGAGTTTGTTGTAAATATCACAATACAACCATCATTTCCTAACCGCCTCGCCAATGCCAAGTTTTGTCTTAATGTAGGCACATGTCTGACATCCTTCAATAGCCATGTATTCCCATTATGCATTTTAACATAAACAAAACATTTTCCAACTATGTTGTAAGGCTCATCATCACCAAGAAAAACATGCCCAAAATCCCCTTGAACATAATCAATGAAAAAATTCCTATGTGGAGTAGCATGAAAAGAATCCCTAAATCTAGAACCCAAGATTCAACAATATTATGAAAAGAAAGAATCAAAGCATCTGACGGACATTATATGTCATCACATTCACCTCCTTATTTTCTTCATGTTGTTTCTTCTTGTCTTGAAGCTCCCAACAATCCTTTTTGCATGCTCAGGCTTTCTACAACGGTGCAACATACCATCTTGCTTTTGGACTTTAACCTTTCCCGATATTTCGATTTTCTATGACTTCCTCCATTCTTTGTCTTTCCTCTAGTTTTCACCGTCAAAGCATTCCTTAAAGTAGAAGATTCCTTGGAGATTTTTCTTCACAGTTCCTCACTTAGAATCACCCCTACAACGTCCTCAAACTTCAATTTTGAGTTAGTTGGAACCGAGTTGCTACTTGTCATTACCAAACTATTCCAACTCTCAGGTAAGAAGCACAAAATTAATAAAGCCCTAACTTCTTCATTAAATTCTATTATAATCGAAGCTAGCATATTCACAACTATATTAAAATCATTTAAATGATTTTCTACTGAACTATTATTAGACATCTTCATATTAAACAACTTTTTCATTAAAAATATCTTGTTAGAGGAAAAGGGTTTTTCATATAGCTTCCTAATGCATCCATGAGTTCTTTTGTAGTCTTCTCCTTTGAAACATGGAATAATACCGAAGATGCAAGACATAGCTAGAATGTCCCAAATGCCTTCCTATCCAACAAATCTCAATCCACATCCGTCATGCTCGAGGGCTTGTTCTTTTTTTGAGAAAATGAAATATAAAGATCCTTCGATAAAGGTAACCTTCCATCGCATCTTTCAAAGACTTAAATTTTGCCCATTGAATTTATCAACCTTTGATCTTCCATCATTTTCCATAGCTCCCACTCAAGCTAAAAATTTCCCTGCGATTTAACACTTCAACAAACAAATCTAGGCTCTAATACCAATTGTTAGGAAAGAAGGGATAACAAATGTGGAACATTCCCACACAAAATTGCAATGGTAGAAACTAATATGCAAAAATATCACAAATCTAAAATAAAATTGCAATAAAATAAAATAATACAACACATAGACAATATTTAATGTGGTTCACCCAATTTTGGCTACGTCCACCAAGAATCACTTGCTCAAATTTTATTATAAGTCACCTCTTTATCTCAATACGATACCTAAATCTATTTGGAGTTGTACTCAACAAACTCTCTTGAATTCACACTTGAACTTACACAAATCCACAATAATATGTCTACCCTACCATATGCACAAAAACACATCAATAAGCAATGGTTAAGCAATTTTACAATACTATGGGTACCAAAACCATGGGCCAAAACTACCCCATAAACCTATGCGTCAGAATACCACCCATATGAGAAGAACATGTTTCTCAAAGTATCGGGCACATGAAAAGTGTACAATATTTTTAGTGTACAATCTTTAACACTTCCACACATGAAAACAAGTTCCACAACATAACATAAACCTTATTGCAGATTAACTAATGTAAACTATGATATACAATTGCTAAGTATAATATGACATAAACAAATAAGCAAGTAAATATGAAACCCTAAGCAAGAGATGTAGAAAGAATGACTTAGCTGATTGACGCTTGATCCGGAAGTGCTCTAGACTGGGAAAACTATTGAACAAGAAGTGAACAATGTCGTAAATGCTCAGGATAAATTTTGGAACTTACGAATGATGCTAGACATGGGCACCCATGGAAGGATAGGGGTGTTTTGGGCGCTGTAAAAACTGCTATTGTGTGCTCGTGATTATGTAAATAATTAGAATTTATTTTTAATGTGTCACACAAGTGTCCCAAATATTCCTTGTTAATCACATGTGTGTCACTCTTTAATTGTTGAGTGTATATGTAACTCTGAAAAATAGATATCATCTGCAAAAAAAGTCACAAACCACATCAATTCTAAAAAGAAAGATGCAGAATGGGGAGTCAGACTGACCCCGACGGTCACCCTAAGAGTGAACTTACAACCAAGCATTGCACTACATCTCAGACTCCATGTAGTTCGGTGTGTGTGTGTGTATAAGAATCGTGCCCTAGGATGCCCTTGTGCAAGTGCACTTGATAGTGGGTTGTAGTTAGATGTAAGAATGTAATAGAATGTGTGGATGAAAAAATAAACTTCCCCTTCCTATGTTGTGTATGTAAAGTTGAAGCAACCCTTGTTCCTTGAGTGGATGCTAGAGTGTGCATGTATACTTTGCTTAATGCTAAATCAAATGAAGCAAGAACTACCACCTAAAATAGTTCTACAATTTAGCTAAAACAAAGCATAAACACCATCAAGATAGAGAACTAAGCAAGATCTAAACTAACATTATAACTTTGAAAACATGAGATCAAAACTATGCATGCTATTTTAACATCTCTACTCTCCTAGATTACCAACAAGAATGAATGGACCTATTTAGCTCCAATGGAAATCAAAAATTGCTTTGTTTGATCCTTAAAGAATGCAAGAATAGGAAGCTTTAGCTCTTAACAATGGTGACCTCTCAAGAAAACAAAAGGCAAGCTCTTAGTCTCTTTGCTATATGCTTTGCATTTGCTCTCTTAAGAAGTTTTAGGTGTAAGTAAAAAGGTAGGTGGAGGGCTCTTTATATAGCCCAAAGGATAAAGGATTCAACACATTCTCATGAATGTGGGATAAAGGTAAAACATGATTAGGAATGGATAAGGTTGCTTTATTAAAGGTAACCTTACTTTAGAAGGGTTTAATTTATGCTTAGCAAGTCATGGGAGTTGGGGGTGTTTTAATTAATCAAAGGTGATTAACTAATAGGTAGATGTAAGCTTATAGAAGATAATTAGAGGAATATTAGTACGATTTAGGCTATTATAAGGGGATTAAATCAATTAAATATTGATTTATTGGTTAAATGGAAGGGAAAGCTAATTAATTAATAATAATTAATTAGTCTAGGTAGAAGGGGTGATTTATTAACGGAAGGTCGTTAATTAGGGTATTTGTTGGATAGGAAACTTAATTAATTAGCTTAGTGTAATTAATTAATGATGATATGAGGAAAATGAGTGCTTTTGATGATATATATGTCGTTGATTTGTGAGAAAGGGGATAATTAGCGCAATTTAAGTATTTAAATTGCTTGGGCGTAATTATAGGTGTCTACATTTGCCCCTCTTTGGGGTGGCGTAAGTGATGCCACTTCAAAGATAGTAGACAGAAGAGATTTTGAAGGGATAGAAGAAAAATTAGTAGGAGGGAGAGATGCCCCCTCGAGTGTCGATGGGGTGATGGAAGAAGCGATCGACGATCGAAAAAGGTGAGATATAGGCGAAGAAGAAGGGGACGAGGTAGGATGCCTCGATGAGAGGGAGAATTAGGGGTGAAAGGGAAGTGGTGTAGAAGAAATATGGATGAGGGGGGAGAAGAGCTTAGCCTCTAGCTGCGTATTTGTTTGAAACAATTTGGATGTCATCATATTGCCATAGGAACTACGTCATCGGTCCTTATGAAAAATATAAGCATACGACAAAGGTAGAATGACATGAAAAGCCATAATACGAACAATTGTCCATTGTTGAAAATACCAACTCCACGCAACATACAAAAATGCAATGCAATACGAGAAGGAAACAAGCTCATCTAACAGGGAAAACAAGTACGAACGCACATATCCAACCCAACAACGGTCAAGACAGTTGTACAAATGTTTTGTTATCAGTGCTGGAGAGATCCACAAGTTCATGATTGATGAAAAGGGTTAAAAATGATGCCCCAAGCAAGGATACATGCAAGGGGAAATGAAAATGGACACGGGGTCCATGAAAAGTGTTTGTGTGCAATGAAACAGCACCAGGAAACCAAAAGTGCCCCAGAGTACAGACGAAGCAAGCAGCTAGCTTTTGTGAATGGTTGTGAATCCGGTGATCCACGAGTCGTATTAATCGGGGAAGATGTGAGACAAACCAACAGGATATGGAGAAAATACCATGCGTAAGACACAAGTTTCAGCCGTAAGAAGCAAGTTACCATTTTGTAGGGTGTTTTACTTTTTAGGAATTTTTGAAAAATTTTGCCTTGTTTTTGGATTTTTTGATATAGTAAATGTTTGTATTGTTTTGGCTTTCTGAACCGTGATAAACAATAGAAGAAAGGAGAAGAAGAAAAAGAAGGGCCTAGGGGCAACAGAAAGTGCCCTAGGTGGAAGAAAAGAGAAACAAATGACAAATAATGTCCTTGTTTAGTGGAAAAATTAAGAAAAATAATTATTTGAAAAATAATTATTTACGAGGTGTGAAGAAGAATAAAAATCACCAGGGAGCAATAAAATTGTCTGGGGGAGAAGAAAGGGGTATTGGACAAAAAATGCCCCAATACGGTGAAAAATAAGAGAAAAATAATTATTTAATTAAAAATAATTATTCCACGGTGAATAGAGGAGAAAACGGTGAGCTAAACGGGTGTCGGCCATGTCGATCGGTGAAAAACAGGTTAATATACCCCCAGGGGGTAAAAACATCGCAATCAGTTCATTTTAACGCTCAGTTTAGAAAACTTACCGTGAGGCTCTGACACTCAGGAGAGATGGTGATCGCACGTGATCGTTTGAGGCGTGCGTTGTAGATTGTAGATGATAGATCTGTAGACAATATCAAATGTTGTTTTCAAGTGTTATTTTGATGTATATGGATGGGATGATATGATGATATTGGTGCGGGGGATAGATTTTTGATTATGCGCAACCCCTCTTGCCCCCATTGATGATATGATATGTGATGATTAGCTTAGCATACATGCATGATGTAAAACTTAGCATTTTTGTTTATATATGATGTATAGATGATCTTAGATGTGATGATAGTGATGGTAATGTGATGTGAATGATAAAAAATAGAGCACATCAAGAAACATAGCCAAATGCTACAAAGAACACCGAGGAATTAATCTACGATACACCATGAATCACCATGCCTTATTAACAAGTAACAAAACACAACCAAATGCATTAAGAAAGAAATAAAGAATTAACACACTAGCATGTGAAACCCACTACAATATGCACTGAAAAAGAATGAATCTATTCTAAGCAAGAAAAGATAAACTATGAAAAAGTACACCCAAGCAACAAACAACTCAAAAGCAAGCACACAAAACACTATACAAGCAAACAAAGCAAGAAAACAAGACAAAAAATATTTTTTGTAAACAAGTTTTCAATTTTCTAAGTAAAAATTTTTTGTAAGATATGTTTTCATGTTTTCTCAAAACGATTTTCTATTGTTTAGGTTTTTGTGAAACAATTTTCTATTGTTTTTGTGTTTTTCGAAACAATTTTTATTGTTTTGTGTTTTCTGAAACAATTTTCTATTGTTTTTGTGTTTTCTCAAAACAATTTTCTATTGTTTTTGTCTCGAAACAATTTTTTAATAGTTTTTCCAAAGCTATGTGCGAGGTAACCAAGAAAGCATGGATGCCCCTGAGTGTTAGGTGGGAATATACAAGGTAGAAGCCACGCACTTATGAACAAGAAGGTGAAGTCGTTGAGTTGCCCCCAGCGTAAGATGGGAAATAACGAAAGACCACGTCCCTTACTGGGATGAATAGAAGAAGGCAAAGCCGGATCGAAAGTTTGGACAAGATGGTGTGCACAAGGAAACTCGAAGGGCGGAACCAGGTCAGGGCAAAGACAACTACCCTTCTAATACAGAATGCTTGTGAACAATGAATCCTCCGAGGCGGAGAAGCGGTTTTCACCCGAGGACTTGTCCAAAGTGCCCTGATTGCGTGGTTTTCACTAGTGGATGACCTATTTTCTCTTTTTCTTTTTTTGATTTTTTTTTTGATGTTTTTGTATTTTTTTATTTTTGTGCCATGTTCAAGCATAGAACTTCTTAAGATGCATGGCGTTCATTGGCTCTCGGAGCTCATCACCATTGGGGTGAGCCAGTTTGTATGCCCGGTCTTTGTGCTTGCAACTATGACATAGGGTCCTAACTAGTGTGGTTCGAACTTCCCTTTCTTTTCTCGCTCTACTCTGGTGTTGAACTGGTTCTCCTTCATAACTAAATCACCCACCTCAAACTGGCGAGGGATGATTCTCTTGTTGTAGTTGTGGGAGATTCTGTGTTGATATACCTTCAGGTGATTAAGAGCGTGAATGCGCCTCTCATCCAGGAGCTCTAACTCAGCCAATCTTGCCACTCGATAATCTTCATCCTTATCGAATAGTCAGAAGAAATTCGCAGGGATGGGAGTTTGATCTCTAAAGGGATGATAGATTCTATCCCGAACACTAGGGAATATGGCGTCGCACCCGTAGGAGTGCGAATTGATGTTCGGTAGGCCCAGAGGGTTGGGTGGATTTGTAGGTGCCAGTTTTGACCGGTTTTGCTAACCATCTTCTCCATTATCCTTACCAAAGTCTTGTTTGTTGCCTCAGCTTGTCCATTACCCTGAGGGTAATATGGCGTGGACCATTTCAATCTGATTTGGAACCATTGGCAAAGACCTTTCACAATTTTGTTCTTAAATGACTTCCCATTATCTGTGATAATGGCTGCAGGGATACCATATCGGCAAATAATGTGATTCATGATGAATTTAGAAATCTGTGCTCCTGTGACATAGGTTAAAGGGACAGCCTCCACCCATTTTGTAAAGTATTATGTAGCTGTGATGATATGTGTATGACCATCAGATGAGGTAGGAGTAAGCTTCCCTATTAGATCAAGTCCCCACTTGGAGAATGGCCACGGGGTAGTGATTGGTTGCAATGGTTGCGATGGAGCATGGATGAAATTTCCATACTTTTGGCAAAGCACACATTTTCTAACATAATTACAACAATCAGTTTCCATGGTGGGCCAATAGTAACCTACTCTTAATAGTTTCTTAGCCAAGACCATTCCATTTGTATGTGCTCGCATACTCCTTCGTGTACTTCTTTAATTGCCTGGATTGACTCGTCACATCCAGACAACGTAACAGATTCCCATCGTAGCCATGATGATAAAGTGTACCTCCTAAAAGGGTGTAATGGGCTATCTGGTGAATCAGGCTTTGCTTTTCAGAATGGGAGATATTGGGAGGGAAAGTATTATCCTTAAGATAGGTGAAAATGGGTTCGTACCACGGGGAATAGGGACCAACAACCTCACAAGCAGGAAAGATTCGGCACGTCATATGCGGGCTGGTGTAGATTTTCTACGAAAAATGGCATATCATTGTTCCCTGGTGGAATACGAAGCATAGATCCCACCATTGCCATGGCATCTACCGATCTATTCTGCGCTCTTGGGATCTACTCAAAGGTAATGCGCACAAAATACTCCTTCAGAGTTTCCACCAACTTCTTGTAAGGTATGAGCTTGTCATCCTTAACTTTATACTCATCATTAACCTGTTTGATGATTAGCTGTGAATCACCTACAACCTTAACATGTTGAATATTCCACTTGATGGCTAGCTTCATCCCTGTAATGAGTGCTTCATATTCCATAATGTTGTTTGTGCAAGGGAAGGCTAGGTGGAAAGCTTGCGGTATAGGATCACCCGAAGGAGTAATAAGGACCACTCCTACACCTGAACCATGAAACGTAAAAGATCCATCAAAATGTATCTGCCATACGATAGATTCTTCAATGTAGAGCAAAGATGCATCTGGCAGATCCAGACTCAAAGGTTTGTGCTTTGCAAAGGTGCTTCCACTAGCTGGTCGGCAAGTACTTGTCCTTTAACTGATTTTTGATGGACAAATTCTATATCAAACTCACTGAGTAGAATGATCCAATTAGCCATTCTACCTGTGAGGGTGGGTTTGGACAACAAATACTTGAGTGGGTCGACCTTGGATATGAGCTTGGTCTTAGTATTTAGCAGGTAATGGAAGAAGTTTCTGAAAGGTAAAAACAACGGCCAAGCAAGCCTTTTCAATCTGAGGATAATTAAGTTCATAGGCGATGAGGGTGTGACTCAGATAGTACACTACTTTCTCTTTATGGCTAAGGTCGTATTGGGTGAGTAGTGCACCAATAGCGTATTGCGTAGCAGAAATATAGAGAAAAAGTGGTTCTCCGGAGTGGGAGGCATGAGGATAGGTGGATTAGCCAGGTACTATTTAAGCAAAGCAAAGGCTTGTTGTTGCTCGGGTCCCCAGATGAAAGTGACGTCCTTCTTAAGAAAATGAGTGAATGAGTGACATTTATCTGCAAGCTGGGAGATAAAGCGGTGAATGGCTTGAATTTTCCCTTGCAAGCTATGCAGTTGCTTGATATTCTCAGGTGGAGGCATTTTTGTGATGGCAGACACTTTAGCAAGGTCTACCTCAATACCTCGTCTTGACACGATGAAGCCTAATAGTTTCCCAGATAGCACACGAAGACACACTTCTTTGGATTCGGCTGACTTTGTATTCATGCAGGCGTTCAAAGATACGCCACAAAATGATAGGATGATCCTCTCTTGTTTTGGACTTTCCCAGGATGTCATCTACGTAGTCTTCCATGATGTCATGAATCATATCATGAAATATTACTGTCATGGCCCGTTGATAAGTTGCTCCCGCATTCTTAAGGCCAAATGGCATCACCTGATAGTAGAAGGTGCCCCAAGGAGTTGTGAAAGTTGTTTTGTGTTGGTCCTCCTCAGTGATTTTAATCTGATTATAACCGAAAAGCCATCCATGAGCGATAGCATTTCATATCCTGTTGTTGAGTCAACAATCATATCAATGTTGGGTAATGGAAAGTCATCTTTAGGGAAAGCCTTATTGATGTCTCTAAAATCCGTATAGATTCGGATACCAACAGGTTTCTTCTGGATAGGAACAATGTTCGATATCCATTCAGAATAGTCAATTGGTGGATGAATCCTGCTGCAAGCAACCTTTCCAACTCTTCCTTGACCAACAAGGCCACTCTTGGATGCATCTTTTGGAGTTTCTATTTGATAGGCTTGGCGTCTGCGTGCACGACCAGGTTGTGCATGACCAAAGTCGGATCTAGGCCGGGCATGTCTTGGTAAGACCATGCAAACACATCAATGAACTCTCGCAACAACATAGTGAATGTCTTTTGTTCTCTAGCTGAGAGTGATGCCCCCAATTTTACTATCTTGGGATCTTCTTCAGTACCAATGTTGACATCAATGGTTTCTTCGACTAACAATTTTGATAAATCCTCCATACGCGTAGGATCGGGAGGTAGGTTGAGATCTTCATCCAAGGATGTCTCTATGAGATTTTCATCCTTGGCGTGGTCACTTTGTTTGTCCTTTGATTTTCTTATTTGTTTGTCAGCCAGTGCCTCAAAGAGGTTTTCACTGTGTGACTTGGACTTTGATTTTTGCCGAGGCTTTTCTTTAGAACTCTTGCCCTCACTTTTCTTTAAATTTTGTTGACCACGAAGTTCAGCCTCCTCGCGAAGTAGGCGCAGGTGTCTAAGTCGATAAAGAAACCCTTCTTGTGATCTCCAATGGGAATTGTATCCCTTATGCCCATGAACTCTGCAATAGCCTCGTCGTTCTCGAATAAATCTAGTGGCACGTGACGTTGTTGGTCCCATTCAACAAGGGAAGGGTACACAAGGTCAAGGGTCGGTTCGGTGAGGGTTATGGTCAGGACAACATTGTTCATGAAAAGGTTCGTGGAGGCCAGATCCTCATATAGGCTACAATGGGAATCCGTATCGCTATCTAGGTACTCGGAGCTATCCTCATGCTCAGAACAAGTCGCATCTTGATCGTTGGGGTGTGCTCATAAGGGTGAATCCCAATGCCATATCTTTTATTTTGAAATGTGGAAGAGGATTGGTTCTCTTTGTCCTTGTTCATTCCTCCCACATCCTAGGCCTTTGTAGCCCATGGAGTACATCATTTGCTAGATTTTTCATATTGGGGTTTGATAACAAGATGGTGAGTGTCCTCGGGGACCCAGTAGTAGGTGGATCAAGCAATTTTCCTCGGCTAACAAGCCTCCGGTAGGAGCGACCCGATAGTGTGTTCCTCTCTAGGTCTCTGAAGTGGTAGTTGGGTCGACCTCTAGTCTTGGGTGACAAGGAGAGGTCGAGAAACCAAGATCGCTTTTTGTACATTATACTCCCCCATAGCCATATTCATAATTTTCATCTCCCATGAATCAAATGGAGATGTGGAAGTGGACGCCCCATGAGCGCAAGACCTAAGAGAATTTGAATCAGTCGAGATTCCATAGCCTCAGACTGAAAAGGAATGGCCATATCCGTGGAGGGACATGCATATGTACCATTTCGTGTAAAGCTATTGAGAGCTCTATAATGAGCAAAGGGCTCTGAGTCTCCTGGTATTGTTACCGTATGTCCCTCATGCTTCAGCTTGATGCATTGATGAAATGTTGATGGCACGGCCTGCATGGCATGGATCCATGGTCGGCCTAGAAGCATATTATATGGAAGTTCCAAGTCTAGGACGTGAAACTTCGTCTGATGGCAAGTGGGGCCCACCTCCATGGGCAGCGTAATGGTGCTCTTGACTCTCTTTCCGCGTTGTCGTATGCGGTGATAGTGATGATATGGGACTCAAGATCTACCTCCGTATGTCCCAATTGTTTGACTAATTTAAGCGTGTAGATGTTGATCCAGATCCGTTATCCTGAGCACCGTTTGATTTTCTGTGGGTGACAACTACCTCAATGTATAAGGGAAGATTATGTTTAGGATTCTCGGTAGGGACCTCCCTATGGTTAAAAGTGAGATGCTCACTTGGTGCAATATTTGCCACCGTGGCTTGAAGGTACGTAGGATCGACTTCTAAAGGCACTCCCGACCCCTGAAGAGTTTGATACAAAATGTCCTTATGCACATTGGATATCTTGAGAAGATCTAAGATCGAGATCTTAGCAGGTGTCCTCTCAAGTTGTTCTAAAAGGTTATATTTACCTAGTTTTGCGGGGTCAACGAGAGAGGGTTCGGAATCACGAGGCGGGCACGCCTTGTTCTGCATGCAGATCCTTTCCCTTGATCCGGATGGTATTGACATGGTCAGTAGGGGAGTGAATACATCGATAAGTGAATCGTAATGATTGTTATCTCTTTTGGTATACAAGTAATTGCGGCTTTATAGGTTTGGGATGAGTCTCCCCGATCCGGCTTTGTCTTTTCCGACTTATCATGCTTAGGAATGGTTCTTATAAATCCCCATTTTCTCGTTAGGTGTTTGCATTTTGCGGGGTTATCCACCTCTATCTCCCCATTATCAATGAGGTCTGAATATAGTGGTGAAGCCTGCAGACATTTGTTTGTCTTATGACCTTTAACGCGATGCATTTCAGTATTCATGCTCCTTATACCATGAAGGTTTAGGAGCGTTGTCATCAAATGGTTGCGTTGTAGGATAGGTCATCATGTGGGCCGCATCCAACTGTTTTAGTATGACGGAACAACGGTTCATTGAGGAGGTGAATGTTCATCGCTTTGGTGGTGGTTGAATTGGGCCCTTGGTAGTTTAAAAGGTTATTTGGTTTGGACCGTTTGAACACGTTTGGAATCGGTGATTCCGTCTCCCACCATGTTTTTTTGTTTTTGTTAAAGATCTTGGCTTTTAGTGGGTTTGACACTTTGGTTGTCTTTAGATTGGGTTTTGAGGGTGCCTTTGGCAATGAGAGCCTTTTCTATTTGAATCCCTTTCTCGATAACCTCCTCAAAGGTGCGGACACAATGCATTTGGAGGTGGAAAGCTATATACAGGTTGAGATTAGGGACGAAAATACTTGACCACTGCTTCTCGGGGAAAGCGCTGAGGAAGCGACTAGCTATCCCTCTCCATCGTTGGAGGAAGTGGTGAAGGTCTCATTTGGGCATTGTTTTGCACCACACAAGTGCCATGGTGACATCACTCTCTATGTTATACGAGAAATGACGCATGAATCTTTCCACCAATTCTAGCTAGGTGAAAATTGATCCTCGTGGTAAGCGTAAACCATTCCAATGCTTGACCTCCGAGACTCTTAGGAAAAAGTCTGATGAGGTAATTATCACTATAAGACACCTCTTGACATGCCATGTAGAAATCTTTAACATGATCCCTTGGGTCTCCCTTTCCTTTGTATTTGTGAACTTTGGCATATCAAATTTCTTTGGAAAGGGTTGAAGGGTCATTGTCTTGTCAAAAGGATAGGGGCATAGTTCTTCATATTGGTATTTCCTAATACTCCCTATATTGCTTTCTTGTATGCTCACAAGCGTTGCTTTCATAGATTGCACTTCTTGTGCGAGCAATTGTTCTCTAGTGGGAGAAGCGGGGACGTGTACACGATGATACCCCGTGTCTTCTTCTCCTTGGTTTTCTCGATGGAGTTCGTGGATCCTAAACTTAGGCCTTGACTTTTGAACGTTCTTGTTTGTGTCTTTCTGTACCTGGAAAGTAAGCAAAGCTAGTTGTCGGCTTAGGTTACTGAGTTGTTGTTGGATTGTGACTTGGTTTGTGTCTTCTTCTTCTAAAGGTTCTTCCTCTTCGTATTGTGGAGGTTCTTCCCTGTCTCATGTTCTATCTTGTTTCTTCGTGGCACTTTGATGAGGGGTATTCTATGCCCTACCACTTTATCATTTTTCTACGTAAGAAGTGGAAGCATGCCCACTTTGTTAAAATATCTTCCATATTGATAAGGGCGTTCTTCCTTAGTAGTGTCATTTGTAGGTAATATTGGTTCATTCTCGGTGGGAAATTTGGCCCCTAATTCCATGACCCGTGCCAAAACTCTATCTTTGTTTCTAAGGAGAAACTCATCTAGTAGAGTGGGGTCAAAATCAAAGTCTGCGTGTGGTGATTCTAATTCATTTCCACTATGATCGACCATCTCTTGGTTTCCTTTTACTGAGAAAACAAGTGGCCCTAAGTCGTGTCAATGAAGGGGTTTGACCCTTGTCATTAGAGGTCTCCCAAGCATGCGCTTGTTGTTCCTCATATGTCTATTTCTTCAACCCTAGACGTGTTTTGGGAGCCATGTTTTCGTGATAGTTTCACTAGGGTGAGTTGTAGATATGTGCAAAGCTTAGTGACTACCCCTAAGTGAAATGCAAAATGAAATTGCTAAGAGTATGAATATGTCAACAATGTGAGAATACCAATATGATAGAGTGATAAATCACCCGTGATACAAGCGTTTGGTATTAAAACTTGATCAAAGGAAGTACTTCCTAGACTACGTTTCAAAAAGTAGTTTGCGTCGCAAGATGATCAACAAGATGTTTTCACTTATGCCAAGTTCAAGGAAATGAACAAAATGTAAGTAAATACAAGAAGTCAATGCGATCTCCCAATCAAGATATACGATGAGCGAGCTCAAACTCGATTAAGACCTATATCTCAAAAAGTGCCAATTATAATTCGTGAATGACACAACAATATCACCAAGATATGTTAACCCACTTTGCTAGAAAGTGAAGTATTGATATCGAGGTGTTATTGATATAACACGCACAAATGGTAACACCTAGCACTCTTTGAAATCAAGGTAATAATAGAACCGAACTAAAAATCTCAAAGTATAGCTAGGAATAGTTAAAAATGTGTGCAATGTAACCATACAATATAGGTATTTATGTCGAGTTTACAAGAAACAAGACGTAAATATCAAATTGTAATGATACGAGACAAACAAGCTAACTCCTCTATGGAAGTCGCGGTGATGAACCATGCCTAACTCTGATGACGATCTTGGCGTGGGTATCAAGATCACAATGGCTACAAATGACGTGAAAATGCCTCCGCTCACTTTAGCGTTTAACTAACCTTGACCCACAAACATGGATGGGCGTAAGCGGACATAAAAGTGAGAGAAGCAGATCGAATGGCAACACAAAGGTAATCACACCTCTTTTGATCAACAAAGTGTCAAAAGAATATGAAGAAATAAATCAAGAAAAATGACGAAAAATGCTAGCCTCACTTCAGCAGAGTTTCGCCTCGCCCTAAGGCAAGTAAAAACTAGGCGAAAGTAATACGTCACACGTTTCTCAAAAAGAAGGTTCACAACTCAACACTGTTTTAAAATGGTCAAAGTGGGCTCCTGGCCAAAGTATATTCTCCTAGGTGGTTCTCTCGCCCTAGGTGTTACAAAGTTGCCACAAGTGAGTGCGATTTACCCAAAAAGTCACACTGACTAGTTTGGGAGTATCTCGGCTTTACTTTACCCCCTTGAGAATAGTAGGCAACTAGTGCGTCTACGTGTACTATCCTTTGGGGTCGCCACTGATGGACAACTGTAACGCTATCTCACAAAGGAATCACTAGTCAAGTAGGTAGTGCGGAGCACTTCGTTTCATCCACAAGGTTCCCTCTTGCGTGGACTACTTTGGGTTCCTGGAACCACCCCCATTGTTGTAGCTTAAGGCGTTATGCCAAAGGGGTTATGTTCTAGTTGAGTGGAGAGGGACGTACCCTTTTCCGAAAACCTGCATATGATGTTTTGAATATGTTGTTCTTTTTATCTTGTTTAATTAGGTGTGGTTTGCTTGAACACCTTTTTGACAACTGTATAACAATTGTATTAGTAGTTTTGATTTTGTTTTGATTCCTCCTTTCTTTGACAAGTGTTTTTAGGTCCTGCACTCAAGCGTTAGTAGTTCTCCAAGAAAATCACATTATTTAAAAGAGGATTAAGAGTTGCTTTTGATTCTCAAGATCATCCAAGGATGCAAGAGAAGAGCATACACAACAAATAATCCAACTAAAAAGTAAAGAAAATCTTTTCAATCAATGAACCATACAAAATTCTTGATAAATGTTCATTCCCCTAAACCAAAAGTGAAAGATGAAGTTTCAATTTACCAAATGTTATAAAATGAAGACTAAAGTTGTTTTTGATTCTCAAGATCACCCTAAGGTGCAAGAGAAGAGCATACACAAACTTTATCCCAACTATATAGAAATGGAAAACTTCAAATCAAAGGACTATTGAAAAATACTTTGTAAAAGGTTCATTCCCTTAAACCAAAAGTGAAAGATGAAGTTTCCAATTTACCAAATGTTATAAAATGAAGACTAAAGTTACTTTTGATTCTCAAGATCACCCTAAGGTGCAAGAGAAGAGCATACACAAACTTTATCCCAACTATATAGAAATGGAAAACTTCAAATCAAAGGACCATTGAAAAATGCTTTGTAAAAGGTTCATTCCCTTAAGCAAAATGAATAATCAAATTTTCCAAGTTTAATCCCAATGTTAAAAGATATAGATCAAAGTTGTTTTTGATTCTCAAGATCACCAAAAGGTGTAAGAGAGCATACACATGCTTTGGTCTAAATCGAAAAAAGCATGGAAATCTGACATTCATCAAAACATTAGACATGTTAGAAAATGACCAGTTTTAAACTAACAGAAAAACTTGTAATTTTTGTAAGTATAAATCCAAATTTATGTTTTCATTGCATAGTTAACTTCAATACCTTTCCAACGCAAAAAAAAATGGAGTCATTTCGAGTTCGGGAGCAAAATTTATGGCCTTCGGAAGATGGGTTACGCATATGCTCTTATGCTCACGGGTATGCACTTGACATGCACTCAAAAATGTAAAAAAACGTCTCTTAATCTGCAAAATGGGAAAAATTTTTCCAACCAAGATTCAATTTTGACAACAACCCATCACATCAATATATGAATAGAAGACTCAACGCTATCAAACATTAACATACATGCTCAAGAATTTAAAATTTTCAAGAAATTGACAAAACTAGCATGTAGAATGATGAAAAAGTAAGCTCTAAAAATGAAAACATGATGAAATCTTGAAATTTTCTCACCAAGATTAAATTTTGACAGCAACCCACCACATTAATATGTAAATAGAAGACTCAACACTATCAAACACTAACCTACATGCTCAAGAATTTAAAATTTTCAAGAAATTGACAAAACTAGCATGTAGAATGTTGAAAAAAGTAAGCTCTAAAAATGAAAACATGGAGAAATCTTGAAATTTTCCCATCAATTCCAATTTTGACAGCACTTCACCTCCTTTATACCTATGAGGAAGACTCACACATGCAAACTCAACAAAACAAGTTAAGAAAAACAAGTTAGATCAACATGTGTAAAAGAGGGTTAGTAACCAAAAATGAAACTTAACTACAAAAACTTGAAATTAAGTGCAAAGGACAATGGAGTAAGTCCCACCGGGTGTGCCAAATGTGTGCATGTATACTTTTCTTAATGCTAAATCAAATGAAGCAAGAACTACCACCTAAAATAGTTCTACAATTTAGCTAAAACAAAGCATAAACACCATCAAGATAGAGAACTAAGCAAGATCTAAACTAACATTATAACTTTGAAAACATGAGATCAAAACTATGCATGCTATTTTAACATCTCTACTCTCCTAGATTACCAACAAGAATGAATGGACCTATTTAGCTCTAATGGCAATAAAAGTTTTTTTGCTTTGTTTGATCCTTAAAGAATGCAGAGAATAGGAAGCTTTAGCTCTTAACAATGGTGACCTCTCAAGAAAACAAAAGGCAAGCTCTTAGTCTCTTTCTTTATATGCTTTGCATTTGCTCTTAAGAAGTTTAGGTGTAAGTAAAAGGTAGGTGGAGGGCTCTTTATATAGCCCAAAGGATAAATGATTCAACACATTCTCATGAATGTGGGATAAAGGTAAAACATGATTAGGAATGGATAAGGTTGCTTTATTAAAGGTAACCTTACTTTAGAAAGGGTTTAATTTATGCTTAGCAAGTCATGGGAGTTGGGGGTGTTTTAATTAATCAAAGGTGATTAACTAATAGGTAGATGTAAGCTTATAGAAGATAATTAGAGGAATATTAGTACGATTTAGGCTATTATAAGGGGATTAAATCAATTAAATATTGATTTATTGGTTAAATGGAAGGGAAAGCTAATTAATTAATAATAATTAATTAGTCTAGGTAGAAGGGGTGATTTATTAATGGAAGGTCATTAATTAGGGTATTTGTTGGATAGGCAACTTAATTAATTAGCTTAGTGTAATTAATTAATGATGATATGAGGAAAATGAGTGCTTTTGACGATATGTCATCGATTTGCGAGAAAGGGGATAATTAGCGCAAGGCACTGAGCGCTTCTATCTAGTAGGCGTCGGTGTTTGGAGCCATAAAAGATAAATAAGTAAAATATCGACTGGGCTATAGGGTGTGTAAGACCAAATAGAAAACAAGAAACACAAAAAAGAGGCCAAGGACAATTGTTAATTACTAGTTTTCTTGCTTAGGAATCATATGAATGCTAGTATGTGTTTAGGACCTAGAAATGTACCCAAGTGCGTGATTTTGTGTCTACGATGGGCCCTTTGTAAGCGTTTTATTTGCTTACTTCAATGAGTACGGTGGGATACAATTAAACCTATGGTGTCAAAATACACGCCCATATTCGAAGAGCACATTTCTTGAAGTATCGTGCACGTGGAAAGTGTACAATACTTTTAGTGTACAATCTTGACACTTCCACACATGAAAACAAGCTCCACTGATATATCATAAACCTTATTGCAGATTAAGCGATGTAAACTATGATATACTGATTGCTAAGTACAATATAACATAAGCAAATAAGCAAGTAAGTATGAAACCCTAAGTAAGAGATGTAGAAAGAATTACTTAGTTGATTGACGCTTGATCTGGAAGTGCTCTAGGATCGGGAAAATGCTAAACAGGAGTGAACAATGTTGTAAATGCTCGGGATAAATTCTGGAACTTACGAATGATGTCGGACATGGACGCCGCACTGGAGATGCTCTGCACGACACTTGTGATTGCATAAATAGTCGAGAATCTAATTTTCTTGTGTCGCACAAGTGTCACAAATATTCCATGTTGATCATTTGTGTGTCGCTCTTTGATCATCGAGGGTACCTATAACCTGCAAAATAGATATCACATGCGAAAAACCACAAACCACATCAAATATAAAAAGAAATATGTAGAATGGGGAGTTAGACCTGACCGACTGGCGGTCACCCCAGAGTAAACTTACATTGAGTGCTACACTACATCTCATACTCCATGTAGTTCTGGTGAGTGTGTGTAAAAATCGTGCCCTAGGATGCCCTTGTGCAAGTGCACTTGATAGCAGGTTGTAGCTAGATGTAGTAATGTAATAGAATGTGTGGATGGAAAAATGAACTTCCCCTTCCTATGTTGTGTGCATAGAGTTGCAACCCTTGTCCCTTGAGTGGATGCTAGATGGATTCTTTAGAGTGCTTTAGGTGCTTTTTGGATGCAAACTTAGGTGATGCTAGTAATGCTTAATGCTTGGTCCTTGATTTTGAACACATAACTATGTATTTATATGATTCCCTTATTTGAATTTTGTAATTGACAACTGGAAGACCGACCCATAAGTAGAAAAGATGCCTAAAAGATAAAAGAGACCCAAAAGAAGTGAGTAAGGTGAAAATGGTTAGGGCGCCTATAGAGGACAGTGGGCGCTTGGGTGCTTGTCCTAGTTGGGTGTTGGTGTTTGGAGCATAAAAGATAAATAAGTAAAATACCGACTGGGATGTAGGGTGTGTAAGACCAAATAGAAAACAAGAAACACAAAAAAGAGGTTAAGGACAATCATCAATTACTAGTTTTCTTTCTTATGAATCATATGAATGCTAGTATGTGTTTAGACATAGAAATGTACCCAAGTGCATGATTTTATGTCTACAATGGGCCCTTTGTAATGTTCTACTTGGCGAATTCAATGGTATGGTGGGATACGATTAAAAATATGTCAAATCATATACACTTTAAAACAAACTACACCACAAACTTCCAAATGAATCGTGACTAAAATTAACTTACATTGAACTCCTCCGAGATAATATGAATCTTCAATATCAAAGGCCTCTAATTTTGATGAAATGATGATTTAAAACTAGGGAAAATTGGATCTTTACCAGACAAAATGAGGGTTTGAAATGCTACATAATGGATCTTGAATAACCTTTGATGTACAGAGACAAAACACAAATGAGCTCTTTATTTATAGTGTCAATTATTATTCCAATATGTGAATCTCTACCAATTAATTTGGCTATAAGATGGGCGTTAGGTCATCACCTTGGGTTCATTTTGGCTTTAAGTTTTCACCATCACGCTACTTCATCCGAATGCAATCTTCACCATCGTCGAATATTCCGTAGGATTTAGAGTTTTCAAGAGTAATTGAATTTGTTATCTTTTTCTCCAAATACTCATCAATATGAATGAGATTTAGGTGTCTTGTGACTAACCTAAAATATGGTAAAAGGAAGGGTTTAAATTGTCGATGTCTTCTATTTTATGTTTTCATTAGTACTTATGAAATAAAACTATATTTCAAATTCTTTATTGTCTTCTTAGTTCTTCAGAGGATTGCCTTTGACATTAGATGAAATTCCATGGGCATTGATGATAGACACATGGCGAACTTGTGGGAAATGCTAAGGGAGATCGCTAATGTGGATATTGCCATTTTGATGACCCCAATTGCCCCACGACTATCTTCCTCATAGGTAAAAACCACACTAGGAGCTTTAAAATTGGGGTCAAGGTTCAAACTACGAGTCATGTATAACGACACCACATTTCGTGCAAGCTTAAGCCTGTGTGTGTACCTTCCATCAATCGGAACCCCTTGTGTTAATCGAATTTTCGTCGTGGAATAACAAATGTTACATACATAATATTTATGTCTTCAATTCTCCTCTCTCAATCCCTTTATTCATCTCCCCTCTTCTTCGTAATGTTTCCACTTCATTTTTACTTTACTTTTTTACGTCTTTTTGACATCTCTATTATGCCACTCGAACACTTAAAAATCTTCCAAATGAAAAATATAAAATACAAAAATCTTTAATTAAGTACTAGTATAAAATTTATAAACCTACATAACATTTAATTAGTGTTATGGACCCCTAAACTTAAGGACCACCAAATAATAGCTCTTCTCCAAAAATTAAGAATTAGCAATCGCATGTGTACAATGCAATGTGAATGTTGAACGTATATGTTATTTGATTTAGAGGGATAGTTATTACTTTTTTAGTTGATGTTGATAAGGGGTGTGATTGATTTTGTAAGTGTAACAATATAGATGAAGCATTACATTTAAAGGTTCTATCTCTACATTTAAAATTTGTTATAAATTCATACATATACATTTACAAATCTTATATTGTGAGTGGTAGCGTTTTGTGGACTATTTTATTTGAACTAAACATGAATACATGAAGACTTCCGTACATTTGCAAGTTTTATATCATGAGAGTTATCCTTTTGTGGGAAATTTTTGGCACTAAACATGAATACATTTGATCCATTTGATACCACATTGGATAGTTAATTACTTTTATAAATTTGAGCGTGGTTTGTAATTATTTGGGGGAATTGTGTGAAACCACACTGAAAGCAAATATGCACCAGCCCAATAAAGGATATCATCATAATTGTGTGAATAGATCTAGTTGTGACAATTATGATGGTATTGTTGTGGTGATCGCTATGGATTTGGTTGTGGGTGTAAAGGTCAAAGTAACTCTGTTAAGGTTGAATTGGCTTTCTATAAACACATGGTCATTAAATTTATAAATTTGTGGTGTTGTTTGATGTAGAAAAGGTCAAATGAGTGGTGTCATCTAGTTGACAAGCCATGCCTTGTCTGATTTCTTTGGGTGAGGGACCCAACACTAACCCTAATTTATATAACAAAAACACATAGGAATATGCAACGAAGGGAGTAATTGCCCACAATGATTGAACCATATGTATTTTTACTACACACATCAATAAGGGTTAAGTAGGGATTGGTATGATTCAAAAAATGGTGAAAAATCCTTAAAATATCTATGAGGAAGGTGGGATGATGCAAGAAGAGTGAGAAAATAGATGCGAGATAGAGGGCTAAAGAATAAGCTAGGTTGCGGTAAAACTAAATAGAACATTTGACAAATGCTATGGAAATTAGTGGATGCATTCACCTCTTTCCCTTTAACCCATCTGATATCTCTTGTGTGATTTGCATGATGCTTTTTGTGAATGATAATAGGCTTAACACATACCAGCAGGCAATGCCCAACAAGTAACTGAGAGGAGTCTAGTCTTTTGCCATGTATTTGAACTAGAGGTGGGGCCTTGCCCAAGGGTTTTTGCATGTGTTAGATGCTATTATGGCCACACAAGGATTCAACCTATTTAAAGAGCTATATATGCCCACGGTGATTGAACCATCTATCTTTCCTTTCTTTGATTCAGTGATCTAGAGGATGTGTGAAGAATTTGCTAGCTTCTTAGCTAATGAAATATTTTAATCGGAAGGCATGCTCTTGAATGAAACATTTAGTCTTTCAGTTAGATAAAAATTAAGATAGATGTTACTAAGCTCAACAGTAAACAACACTGCATAATAAATATCATGAACAATGGAATCCTTGAAGCTCTGGACTTGTTGAGAATATCTTGCATGCTCTGATAAAATTTCCCTTTCTCAAAATCTCCATATTTTTTGCATTCATTGCCGACTGCATTCCCCAACAGTGTGACCACATCCAAAGGTGCAAGTACTCTTCTAACTGTTTGTCTGAAAAAAGTTGCAAACAAAATCAGGCATTATTTTCTTTTCTTCTTGAAAGTTAAGGATGTTCAAAATATAAAAGTACACAAATTTGGATTACTTACGAGGCATTTACCAGCCATCTGTGATGCAACAACTAACTCATGCTTGTATCCAGCTAGGTACAAAAAGTATTATCTCTGGAATGCTCCATGTACACGTAATTAGAGATCTCAGTAATTAGCACTTTTTACTTGTAATGAGAAATAAGAAATAAGACTGAAACAGGTTCAAACAGGGACATCAAGGTTTCAATTTTAATACAAGGAAATCAAGGTTACAATTTTAATACAGAGATTTCAAGGTTACAATTTTAATATTTTTATACATGCACAATAATTATTAAATTTATATAGCTATTATCATATTAAAAATATTTAAACATAATTCAACTTTCTACAACCATCAAGACATAACTTTATTCAGAGTGATCATTAAGGGTTAATAGAAACAAAAAATGTTTACATAGACATGAGAAATTGGTTTTCCGTTCAACTGACTCGGGTGGCCATTTGTCCCAACCTAGAAATGGCCTGAGTAATGCGGGTTTCTTAGAAAATAGGTTTTAGAATTTGAAAGTCGTTGGGTGTTTTCTTTTTGGTAACATAGGTAAATAGAAATCATACTATTATCTCTACGGAAAGATTGTCTCTAAGGGATTCTTTAATATGCTTTATAAACGAGACCTTTACAAAACTCAAAACACCAAGATCTTAACTTCTTAAGGCCAGTGATAAAACTTCAACAATGATAAAAGAAGAAAACTAAGTGATCATGGTTTTAAAAGATCTAAATCCAAAAAGAGAGTTTAATACAACCCACCTCGAAAAAAAATTGACATCTATAATATGGGTAAAGGGAAGACCATGATCTCTATGTGATTTAAGTCTTCTATTAACATACAAAGAGCATGTCATGGACAATTTAGCATACAACAAGTTTTAGATTCCGTCGAGTATGCACATATTAAGCGATCGAACCCAAACGTTAATGTTGGAATTTCTTGAAAACCCCATATATAAAGTGTGCAAAAATTTATTTATCTAAGCTCCAAATTTAACACAGATTAACATTGAAAATTTCCCCAACATTATCTCCTTGAGTAAAAGCGGATTCAAAAGAAAGTCACACTTGTCCCTCAAACCTTGGTATCTAATCCGAAAGGAAGTATGTACGATTATTTGTGCAGACCTCAAGGGGCTTGTTTCCCAAAAAGGAAAGAGAAAGGGGATCCAAAATTTAACACTGACTCTAGTTTTCAAAGAATAGAGGAGTAACTTGAATATAACTAACATCTTAGGTGATGATTGACAAATTCCTACTTTAAAACTAGATCCCAAAATGAATTATGCAATGGTAAATCATAGGAAAAAGTTCCCCAAACATCTCAAATCAAGAGCCTCTTTGAACATGAGTGTGACCTTGAATTGAGCTTTCACATAAAGAGAAGCAGTGTGAAAAAATTCAAACCAAATCCAAAATTTATGTGATAATTACCTAGAGCTACTTCCCTTGAATTGGTGGACATGGGCATCGACCTTCTTGAAGTTAGTTGGATGTTGATCTTTGCATAACAAAGAGTAATAATCATAACATCTCGAAGACCCAAAATAATTGGAGATTAATTTGGTGACCCAAATCCTTACAAACTTCAAAAGCTGGAGGAATCCAAGAATAAATAAATAAAAATACGAAACCAAAAAAAGTTTTTTTCGGATAGAAAAAATTGATTAACATCTCTGAGACCGAGAAAACTTAATTAATTTTACCCACAAAAACAAACAAGACCCAACAGTTGGACATAAATTGACCGACCCAAATCCTTGAAAACAAAAACAACAAACCAAACAAAAAATGTTGGGTAGAAAATATATAGTGTTTTGGACAAATCATTGATGATTTTTTCGCATCCTCAAAGAAGAGAGAAACCGTAGTGCCCACTTTCCTTTGGCACCTTTTATTACTGATCATGATACTGTAGACTATGACAAATATTTTAATAGTTTGATTTAGTATGGTGTTAGATGTCAGATCCTGGATTATTGTTGAATCTGATTATATATAATGCATGGTGATTATTAGAGACACTCATGTGTGGATGATGATATACTATTGGCATGGATGTTTAATGGAAGTTATTCGGACATGTGATTTTGGAGATTATGAATAAACCTAGAAAAGGAAAAAAATTATTTGATGATGACATAGTTGTCGATATAAATTGTAATTAATTTGTTTGATTGCCTTGATGACTGTTGTGATTCATATGTATAGATGATTTCATGATTATATTATATATTCATTTTGGACGTTCTGATATGGCCACGAGGCCGAAGGAGGTATTTGTGTTTTGCAGGTTTAAAAATATCACAACAAAACATCGGGGGATCAAGACCAACCAAAATGGAATTCTAGGTGAATTCAACACGGTCACCATGGCAACTTGTTTTGTGTGTGTGTTGTATTTTGTTAGGGATTCCCATGGGGGGATTACCTTTACATGTGACCGTGGGTTTGTGTATTTTATTAATGTGTTTCCTTTTATTATTGTTGTATGTATTTTATTAAGTAATGTGTTCCTTTCCTTTAAATTAATTAAAATTGTGATGGATTAATGTGGGAATCATATAGTTAAACTTTAAATAAATCAAATTGGGATATGAGAAGTAATTATAAGAGTTGATGGCTGTTGTATTTAATTTTGTAAGAGCTTGTGTAAGTCAGATTTGGAGTATGAAATACTCCACCTCCATGGAAATTCAAATTTGACCTTGGGGGCTATTTTTGGAGACTTGTGGGACAAGTAAAACTTGTCCCATGCCTCTAAATTTATTATACCAACCATACTTATGGATGGAGATGTGATTTGTGACTTTTAAATGCATTTTATTCATCATGTTGCTTGTTTTGGATTGCACTCTCTTACATTTTATTAAATAGTTGTCCCTTGTGGTGTGGGCTCTTTTGGAGTGTGTAAGTTAATTTGTCATTTCATTTATTGTGCTTGGGAGAATGGAATTTTGTCTTTTGTGTTTGAATTGGAGGATGTGTGATGTGGCATCCTACATGGATCCACATCATCCTCTTCTCTCCCTCTTCTATTTAATTCAAACTCTCTTCTTGTTTTGGGTTGTTAAACCTTTTTGCATTCTTCCTTGGGGCGCATTTTCTGGTGGGAGCTCTGGTTTTTGAAGGAAGTTTTGAAGATAGCTTTGCATGCTTGGGAGCTTTCTATTTTGTACTGTGTTTTGCATGCATCCTTGGGCACATTTTTTATGTGATTAGAGCTCTTGTTGATTTGGAGGAAATTGGAGAGCATTTGATACTTTGGCACTGTTGTTTTGGGACTGTGTTTTTGACATTCAAAGCTTGTTGTGTGGAGAAAATCCTTCCATGGAGAGGTAGGAGTTTATTTCTTCCTTATTGCTGTTATTTTCTTATTGTGTTGTGTGTATGGTGCATGCATTGTTTTATTTGTTGGCTGGTTGGGTAGACTGCCTTAGGAATGGTGTAGGAGAAGGCTATGGGGAATTCTTGTGGGGGCATAAGGGAAATGCCATGGGCATCAGAATTTTGTGGAGGGAGTTTTGGGTTTGGGATCCACCATGGAAAAGAAATAGCTTGCATTTCTTACTTGTGGGGGGCATAAGGGAAAATTTGTGGGGGCATAAGGAGGGGTTGGGAGATATAAGGTTTATGGGTTATGATATGTTATATTGGCGGTATGATTTTTTGGTGGATGCCCAATTCCCAATTGGGAGGCATAAGTAGCTTCCCCCATAGTCCTTGCTCCTTTGGCTTGCATGATCAAGCCTGAGTTGTGATTGAATGTTTTTATATGCAGTTGTGAACTGTTGTTTGCTTTTGGTGTTGCTTTGTGTTTTAAAAAGGAAAATGTGTATGTGAAAGAATGTTGTGTGTGGAAGCCAGTTGTTGCCATGGTTGAATTGCACCTTTTATTGCATCTTGGTTGGGGCTCGGGGCCAATGATGAAGGAAGGCTTCTCCTTTCATTGGATGTCTTGGTTGGGTGGAGAGCATTGCCTTTCCCCCTCTTTGTTGTGATAAATTTGGAGAAAAAAAAAGAAATGGAGCATGTTGCTATTTTGAGCAAGAGGAAAATATAGTTTGACAGTCCCTTCTTGTGAGCAAGTTTATTGTATCCCTTCCCACTTTGATGTGGATGAATTGTATAATTAATTGCAATAAGAAAATACTTGTATTGATGAAGAAAGATTGAAATGGAAATGTGAAATGTAAGGAGTTATATTCCATTCTCTGTTTTGAAAAGGAATGTGAAGAATTGTTATATGTATTGTATATTGTATTTTAGAAATCAAATGTAAAAGAGAAAATTGTAAAGAGTTATTGGAAAACAATAAAGGATTGCATTCTTTTCTCAAAATTGTACTGGATATTGGATTTGAATGGCTTTGGTGAATTAAAATCTCTGTTGGAAAGAAGAATGCGAAGGAAGGAAGTATATTGTTTTTGCATCCTTGGAATTACATTAAATTTGGAATCAGAACTTGTAATTTAACTTGGAAAGGATTTGTTTAGAAACAACTATATGCATTGGATTAATTTAGAAACTATATGCCACACTTAAATGATAAAATTGACAAATAGATCCTTTAAAAATTTGATCACTGGCATTGTGACTTTTAAAACTGGTAATTCTAAATAAAATGCACAGTTTGAACCAACACTTAACAATCTACCTAGAAACCTTAAAATCCAACATGATATACTAGTAATGAACTCAAATCGACAAGAAGATTTAAGAGAATAACTTGAACCATTGCAAATTCGAGCTTAATCTCCTTCTCAACCATTTCCTGTCATTTGTTGGACAAAATCCCAAATTGGAATCAATTGTACAAAATTGACTTTCCTAAAACACTCTAAAATCTCCCTAGACCAATCCTCCATGTCTGTTTGACATGTTGAGTGAAGGAGGAGATATAATTTAATTAAAATTGAAAGTTGGAAACTTGCCAGTTGGCTAATTAAAAGCCTACATATCCTTTTGTAAAATTTACCCCTTAAAATTCATCAAAAAGTAAATTTTGTGATTCCTATGCAAAGAGGGCATCGAGAGCTTTCGAAAAGTCCTCGTTTGCCCAAAACCGAACTTTCTAGCTCAAGTTATGGTACTTTGAAGTTTTTGTGCCTTGGCGGGAAAATTTGGGAAAATTTTCCCTGGCGGGCCCCATAATCCAAAAATTTCCTTCCAAAATTGCCCTTAGAAATTTTTGAAAATTTTGGCTTGGGAAAATTTTCATCTTTTTCTCTGCCGGTCCACAGCCAATCAGAGGCTGCCACGTGTCCTCACGGGGCAGCGGCGGAGGCGCGACAACTTTTTGCCCTTTGATTTTTTTGAAAATTTTCCATTTTGCCCTGCCAGTCCGCAACCAATCAGAGGGTGCCACGTGGCACCTTTGGGGGTGGCGGTGGAGGTTCGGGAGAAATTTTGCTTTTACGCCGCATGGGGAAAAATTTCAAAAACGCTTCGCGACCCGCCAACCCGCCAAAGGAGATTTCCCCTCCTCTTGACACGTGTCCCCTTGGGGAAAATTTGATCCCAAAACTCCATCGGACCATATCTTGAGTTCCCGAAGGAGTTAGGAGGACTTCTTTATATCACCGGAAAGGTGAGAAAATTTCCTATCCATTGAGAATGGTTTAGGGAATTTTGGAAGCGTTAAGTATGAGAAAATCAAGTTGAAACTCTGAGCCTGTTAGAGAGTGGGTATGGGAGTAAAATTGCTCCCTGAACCTAACTGAAACTTATAGCCCTAAGTTTTGGACCTTGTGACCTCTAAGAGTTGTTTTTAAGGGAGAAGTTTGTCCCAGTGAAATTGAATTGCTCTGGAACCTATCAGTGGCAATTGTTGCTTTGCTAACTTGGTGGTAGACACTCTAAATCAAGTTCTGGGAGTGGGTAAGTGAGACCTTACTCTATTGATTTTAAGTATGTATTCCTTTCTCACTGCAATTAAACCTTGCTCTAGTCTTGACCTTATGGAATTAAATACCTAGGGTATTTAATTGTTTTGGGTCCCTTAACCCTAAAATTTTTAATCAAGGAATATTTAGCTAAATGTCAATGTAATCGATGAAACAAAGCAATCCCAGAGAGATTTAAGCTAGGTGTGGACTTATTGCACTTGTTGCTCTATAATGTGAAATCAGTAATCATTATAATGGGAAAGGTTATCAGTTGAATGTAATTGTCTTTGAGACTTTGGTTGTCGACTCCTAACCCTTAAAAAAATAAAATTATTTCATAATTTTCTAACTAAACCTAGGTGGTTCATGGTTCTTAAGCGGGTTGTTTTAACTGGCATTACATAAACCACCTCCACAACAAACTCGGGATTGCTCTCATCTTGCAATTGTGTGAATTGCTCATCCGAGATATCCTTGCCGACCATAAATAAATAAAAAACCAATCTTTACATCTCGAGTCTTTGCATAAAAATACCAAATCTACGAATTGAGATCAAGTTAGAATAAAATTAAACCATAAGATTTGAAATATGGCGCTACCCACCTCACTTGACATGGGCGTTACTCAGTACATTGCCCCATAGGATTAACCAGGAAAGTCCAAACAAGATCGGAGGAGCATTCAAAAGGCACGACATGTTTTGTGCGTTATTTGATAAATTGGTTGTAGGGGTTAAATTCATAACTAACAATAGCCCATTCAAAACATGCAAACTACAAGCCTGGAAACATAAAATATCGATGATTTTGAGACTTGTGGATTTCAAAATTTTATGAATAAAAATGCGAAAACATTAAAACGCTTGTCAATTTTAAGACATTAGCATGAACGACCAGGGCTTTCCCATAGGGGAACACCTTCGACGTAATCAAGGAGAGAATAAACCCCAACTTCTCTTGTCAAAGAAACAATGGTTTGTTCGGTGTTCCCATTTGATCAAATCCTTCTCACCAATACACTGAATATCAATGACTTTGGAGTCCGCTGATTTATTGAAAAAAAACAAAGGACACGGAGTAAAATAATATAATAGTCATGCAGATCAAAACATATCCATACCCGGTTTCTCCCCAGCTATCTTATTATAGGAAAACTTTTTTTTTTTTCAACGATCGATCAAATTCAGCAGAACCCAGATTTGGAGGCGATTTCTGTAGATTCGTTGCAGTTTTTGCTCCTTAGGTAAGCACGTTTAGCTTTAACTTTGTCCCCTGTTCAGTGAGGGTTGGCTAAAATGGATTAAATCCTCTTTAATACCACCTCATAAGTTTTGGCAGGTTTCCAAACTTTAAAAGACAGACGAAAACAAATATTTGAATTCTCGTTGTTCAGAAACCTTTCAATGTTCTTATGTTTTTGCTCATTAATTTACAGGCAGGGTTGTTCAAATTTGCGGCATAAGTGTATGAGAACCCCAAATTATTTTCTCCCAGAAAACAAGGGTTTCAAGAATTTGCAGTGTAATTCTCAAGAAGTGTAACTGAAAAAGGGTTAGGTGAAAAAAGTGAAGAGAAATGGTTGATTCTGATGACAAATTGGCATACTTTCAAGCTATTACTGGGTTAGAGGATCGGGATTTATGTAGCCAGATATTGGAAGCCCATGGGTGGGACTTGGAATTGGCTATTTCTGCTATGACAGACGGGGCAAATGCTTCTTCTTCTAATTTCGTTGAGAATTTCAATTCTACGAACTTGGCTGGAAATTCTAATTCTACTCCGAGTTCATGGGAGGGTTTAGATGGATCCGATGCAGAGAACAATCAGATAGCGCCAAACCCGCAGCACCTGGAATTGTGTGGAAGCTTGTGACATTGCCGTTTTCTGTTGTTAGAGGCGGATTTGGCCTTCTTACAGGCGTTTTAGGGTTTGGCATGTGGGTGGCAGGTGGTGTTCTGTCGCATTCTATGAATGTCATTGGATGGGGTCCGGGGCAAGGTCAGGGTGATGGAAATGAAAACACTCGGCTTGTTTCTTTGTCGTCTGGGGCAGCGGAAGCGGTAGCATTTCTTGATGGTTTTGAGAGGGAATATGGCGATTTTCATCCTGCCTTCCAGAGGTCCGGCTTTATGGATGCCCTGAGGACCTCTAGGGAAGAGTTCAAGTTGCTGTTTGTTTACTTGCATTCTCCGGAGCATCCAAATACGTCTGGTTTTTGTCAGGATACTCTATGCTCAGATGTGGTAGTGGATTTTGTCAACCAGAACTTCGTTTCATGGGGAGGAAATGTGAGAGCCAGCGAGGGTTTTAAGATGAGCAACAGTTTGAAGGCATCTACTTTTCCTTTTTGCGCTGTGGTTATGCCAGCAACCAACCAACGAATTGCTCTTCTCCAGCAGGTATAGTATTTTCTTGAATGCATTTTTTTGACAAATAGAATTTCTTGAATGGATTTTTAATTGCTCATTAACAATAATATTATATTGGAACAATATTACTAATATACTTGTTGAGGCTCACATTTCTCTTTCATCGCAGCTCAGGCGCCCATTAGTTCTTTTCCGATGCCCATTAAATTAATAATATATTGATTCAATATTAGTTGCATATTCTCTCAGGCTCACATTTCTCATTCCCTAAAGTGCAGGTGCACATCCCATTTTTGCAAATGCCAGTCAAATTTAGTAATATATTGAGCGATTACTACTATTTTTTTCAGGTTCATATTTCTCTTTGATTATAGCTGAGGTGCACCTTTTTGGTTTTGTTTACGAAATGGATTTATGTCATGTTTTAGAGAAATGTTGCTAAACATCATCATAATTAGGCCAATTGTATATCTTTTTGTTGTGTAGCTATTGCATGTTATTAGATTTGTGCAAAGTCCTGATCAGGCAAGCTTCCCATGCATTTGTGAGCTGAGTTCTATGTAAGTGAAATTTGCACCTCTAAGCCAGTGCCCTAGATGCAACCAAACCTCTTCTTGTAAATCTGCCAACTTTTTTATATTGGTTGTATACCCACAACCAGGTGGCAAATCTAGTTATGCTCAAATTCCCCAAAATGCTTTAATTTGATTATTTTTTATCTGTTGCACCTTGACGTTCACCTTAAAAACAAATTGCATGGCATGGGTATATCATTTCTTGTAACTCAATTTTGCAAACTTTTGGCCTCTATTGCAGAGCATATGTTGTCCGAATACCTTTGGAAAATGTTGTCTGTCGAGAATGAATTGTTAGCCTTAGATAGAAGCTATTGCACAGTTTTCTCCATAATTTTTGAATTTAAATTGACGTATTCTGTCATCCAGGGATCGCAATAGCAGATTGTGATACAGGCATTTTGGTCATCATTGACTAAAGTTATCGGATTAACAAAATCACATATGATGTCCATTTTACAAACTACATTCAAGGGGATTTGCTTTAAGGATATAAACACAAATTATAGCTTAATATTACCTTTTTACATTTTAATGGTTATGATTCAGTGCTAGATTATCAAATTATACTGTCATTTTAGAAATTTATATTATCATTAGCAGAAAACAAGTGTACGATGAGGAACTTCTTTCATGGTGAAATAATCTAAAAGTGAGATAGAAGTGGGGAAGTGGGGGATGCCATTGATATGGGGCTCAAGAAAAATATTTCTTATCTATAGATACACATACAAATATACATGTGTTTACCAGGCATATAAACATATCTGTATGCATATGTATTTCCTTGTATATAGACATATATCTATACAACATATACAGTATACATACATGTATATGCATATGTCATATGAATATATGTGCACGCGCTCACACACACATACCTAAGTAGCTAGGAAATTGAAATGGAAACAAAAAACAAAACATTGATACGTTGATTATTGAAATATCCTTGGAAACAAAACCACACGGGAACTTTCGTACAATAAAATTTATAAAATATAAATATATATAAAAACACACAATACTCAGTTTTAGTCTGTAAAAGATAAAACACTCAAAAAAATATAGTATTCACGAACATTCAAAACATTCAGCATGCTCAAAATTTGATATTAATATTTCCACAGGTAATATGGAAGAAATATATTAAATCAAGAAGTTTGTAAATTAAAATAATATTTTTACATTTCACTGGCTCCACCTTAAGCTTAAATGAGCTTACGAGAGAGTGGTTTGTATACGGTACTGCTCAACTGTCCACTCGATAACCAGCCGCCCGAGATTACTAACCACTTAAATATTAATGACTAACATTAATATAAAGTGACTAACAATAAAGTAATCTAAGGGGGTGTCTCTCATGAGAAGCATGCCCCAATTCTAACACCTTTATTTAATACAATATACTAACAACTTATTAAACATAACACATTTGAATGAAATGACCCAACAAGCCCCCTTGAACCAAAGGGGTATAAAAGAAGCTCATCCGGAGCATATAATTGTGAAGTCATTCAATAGTCACTGCTGCAACTATAAACTGGCATACTGTACATTGCGGTAGTAATCAACCGATGCTACTTCACATAGAAGCCTGCAACCCTGCGAGTTGTGGCCAGAAACCCCCTTGAACCAAAGGGGTATAAAAGAAGAATAATCCTAAGCATATGATTGTGAAGTCATCCAATAGTCACTGTTGCAGCTATAAAACGACACACTTTATATTGTGGTAAGGATCAACTGATGCTACTTCACATGGAAGCCCGCTACCCTGCGAGTTGTGGCATGAATGATGAACATCCTGCTAGCATGCCCATCACCTCTGACCATTCTATACCCGTATTGTAGTATAACCGCTATCAAGGTTTGCTTAACTATATTGATCCACATAAGACTTCACACAGAGGCCGTCTAGTGACTATTCAGTACTATGTATTGCACATCTACATGATGCCTAATGACATTGACCTCACTTTGCTCAACACTATTGGTGCTAGCAACTCCCTTGTCAACTCATACAATTGCCAATGACTGATTGAAGGTCAATACAGTCTCTCCCCTATTAGGCGAGAGGTGAAAAGTCTTTGTAGTGAAAAAATCAATCAAAACAACCCGGTCTGCACCTCATCAATAATTTTAATGAGTCTGAAAACCAAATTTTGATAGAAACAACACATCTATCTATTTAAAATTGCCACTGTAGCATAACCCATTCTCAGAGTTAGTAGCTCATTCAAGATGGGTGTGTCGTTGGCTTAATTGGCTTTTCAAATCTCTAGGGACATGTAAACCTTAAAGTGCAAACTTGTTGTCTCCAACAACACAAGCAACATGAAACAATGTTACATCCATTGTTTTTGAGTACATCAACCTCTGAGGAAAATAAGGGTGCTGGGTTCCACCAAAATGCACTTGTCATACATTAAAACTTCTTTATTTCTGCAAGCACTAGAATTAAAAACTGTTCACGTAGAAGCTCTCAGAATTGGATTCCTTGAAAAATGAGTGGTTATAAGCCAAATTTGCTTATCGTATGCAAAAGTTATGTCAAATATAAGCTTTCCACTACTTTCAAGCTAGATATACCCCTCACCAATGCAATTTCATCAACCTGTACTGATTTTTGGAGATTAAAATATTCTAGATTTGCAACTTGTATCCTATTGTTTGTGTACTCGTTGGAAAGCTTTCCAAATCTAGTTTTCAGAAAGGTGACTTATACAACAATATGTGATCGGACAGAAAAAAATATGGTGTCAATTGTGACTATGGGTACTGATTTTCCTAGTTTTGACAATTAATTCAATTTACCTTTTGTCCAATTTTTTTTTTTGGCACTTGTAAGGTTTAAACTCTTGACCAATGGGCTGGTAATGGATGGTTTTAGCAAAGTAATGATAACCAACTCACCTAAACATTTTTGAGACACTAGCAAAAGTGTATATAAAGTTATAAACCATTTTCGAAGACTGCTCAAAATTTAAAAAAAAATGCAGAACAATCTTTTCTTGTAGGTGGGCAGCAGCACTAAAAATGATTTATTTTACCTGGCAGTAGATTAATCTTCGAGCAAGCTGAGAGATCCACTTCAAACTCCCAATTTTATTTACTTCTCAAATCTTCTCCATGAAAAATCCAATGCTTTATTGAAACTTCAACACCATGCTGATCTGGAACTCTTGGAGCAACAAATAAAATAAAAATTATCACGTCTAGCGTGCTTTTTGCACCTCCAACACTATTGTTAACTACAGGCATTAATTTTTAAAACAATTTTCTGATTTATTCATGCTCTAGGCGGTCTTTAAATGCTTTCACATAACTTTTTAATGCCACATCTTCGTACTCCAGTGCCCCTCGGACAAAAATATTCAGAAGACTATTTTTAATGCCCTAACATTAAAAAACCTGCAGCTTTTCCACACAAAACAGCATATATTTAATACTTGTGGATGAACTTTCTCTCTGTTGGTCAATGGTGCTATAAGAAGGTGGATGGCACTCCAAGCGGAGACAATTTTAACCAAATTAATACCAGCAGCAGAAAAACAAATATTCAGCGCCTACCATAGAAATTCATGCCCCAAACAAAATGGATACTGCCTCCGGTAGAAGACACAACACAAATAAATTCTTTTATGGCAAAATTTTCACAGCTCGCAGCTTCATGGGTCTTCCATCTCTCTCTTTCTCTCTTCATGGATCAGTAGCCGACATTGGCTTTGATACCACTAATAGTAATATTTGCATAGGTAATATGGAAGAAATATATTAAAGCAAGAAGCTTGTATGATAAAATAATATTCTGTTACATTTCATTGCCTTCATCCTTAAGCTTAAATAAGCTTATGAGGGAGTGGCTTGTATACGGGACTAATGGTATACCCAATAACCAACCACCAGAGACTACTAACAACTTTAACTTTAATGACTATCATTAATATAAAGTGACTAACAACAAAGTAATCTAAGGGCGTGTCTCACAAGAAGCATTTGCCAATATTAACACATATTGATGTAATACAACATACTAACAACGTACTCAAGATAACACATTTGGATCAAATGACCCAACAAAATTGCGCATGTCCATGTGACGTATCATGTGATGTATCGGCTATGTGACGTATCGTGTTCAAACGTCAAAATGTAAATGTAAATGATTATAATATAGGATAAATCATCTAGATTCTTCTCAAAATCAGCAGCACCAAAATAAATCTTTGTTACTACTGCTTTTTAACTCTAAACTCATTCATCTTGTTCCTAAACTTGTTGTTCTTGCTCCTGTGAACCCTGAGTTGCCTGCCACTAAAAGGTTGAAATGCAAAAAGAACAAACTGCTGTGTTTTTTAACTTCTTTGAAATGTTTTTACTTTGTTTATGATCTAGTTTTTAGCTTTTGTTTTCTGTTTGATATGTTCAACTGTAGTTAGGGGGTGGGTTAAAGCTAGGTGCAGTTAGTTTTAGGTTTTTAATGTAAAGAGATTGTTTTCAAGTTTTTTTTGATTAAAAAGAACCTGGAAATTTTTGGGCATGTGCCGGCAACAGCTGTGCCATTTTTGTGCTGTTGCACCACGTACCAGAACTAGGTCACTGATTTGGGTGTGTTTCGGTTTGTCCTTTCACTTCCAAAATTCCCCCAGGAAATGCTTCTTGGTTATGCTGTTTTCTGTCAGCGTTGAGCAAAGTCTTGGAGGTGAAATGTGCTCTCCCTCCCTCCCTGCCCGTGTTTCTCTCTAAGCAAATGTGAATGAACTTTGGATCTTTTAGTTCTTGCATTTTGCATTTTAAGAACCATATATTCACTACTAAAGAGTTGATTTTGTGTTTGAGAAATGGGAGGCGCCTGCTGCTGCTTTTATGTGACAGTTATCAGACTTAGTTTTAACAAGAGCCTTGGGATTTCACCATCAAAATTGACAGATCAGCATTTATGTTCTTTTCTTCCTTCATTATCTTCATTTTACTTTTTCCAGTTTCTTACTTATGCTTACAGGATAACAATGTGTATGTTCCCTTTTTTTTGTGTGTTCACTTTCTGAAAGAGAAATGAGTTTAAATGAAATAATTAAAAAGAAGAATTTTAATACAAAGTTTGGATATCAAAAGGTTTCTGACTTCTCTAACAGGTTGAGGGTCCAAAGTCTCCGGCAGAGTTACTGGCAGTTCTTCAGAGGGTAGTAGAAGAAAGTGGAGCTGTACTTGCTGCAGCTCGTATTGAAGAGGAAGAGAGGAGACATAATAGGCGACTAAGAGAAGAACAAGATGCCGCCTATCAAGCTGCTCTTGAAGCTGATCAGGTAGCTATTACTTTTTTCTTTTCTTTTTTGCAATCCTCTGATTTAATGATTTTTCATTTTGAAAAATTACTATTGTGATTAAAACCAGATAAAAACAAAATCTAAAGAGTTTGAGAATGATACTCTTATACTTATAGCATACATGAATCCTCTATAGCCTATGTTTCTAAGACAATCTTTTTGGCTGGGAAGGCTAGAGAGCGTGAAAGGCAAGCAGAGACAGAGCGCTTGCAAAGAGAGGCCGCTGAAGCCGAGAGGAGGCGTAAGGAACAGGAAGAGGCTATGGCAAGAGCTGCTCAAGAGGCAGCTGAGAGAGAAGCAACTTTAGAAAGGCGGCGCCAAGAAAAGGCTATGGCATTGGGTATAGAGCCTGAGAAAGGCCCTGATGTTACACAGGTATCATTTTCAAATAATATAATCCTGGAATTTTCTACATCTAGTGAAATAAGTTGGTATAGATTAAAATTAATTCATAGTTAAAAATCCTGAATTTTAAAAATTAAAAAGTTTATATTACCTATACTAATAGCCTAAAAATAAGTACAACTATTATTAATCCTATGTAAGATTTGGAGTGGAGTAAAAAAATGCAAATAGTATATTAAAAACTGGCTATTATTTTTACATTTTTTTCAAAGTGGCAAATATATTTGTCGATTTCAGTTGACTAAAAGAATTTAATGTTTGTCAACATCCAATCAAACTTGTCTGTAATTATAATAGTACTGCAAGTTATTTATAGACATGGGTCTTTGTTACAAATCCCACTTGTTAGTTAATGTTTTAACGTATAGACATGGGTCAAGTTATTTAATTTTTAAACATATAGAGTCCTTTCTAAGATTTGTTGAGTGGAGTAAAAAAATGCATATATTATATTAAAAACTGACTATTATTTTTACATTTTTTTTTCAAAGTGGCAAATATATTTGTTTATTTCAGTTGACTAAAAAAAAGAATTTAATGTTACTCAACATCCAATTGGATTTGTCTGTATAACAGTACTACAAGTTATTTATAGAAACGGGTCTTTGTTATAAATCCCACTTGTTATTTAATGTTTTAACGTAGAGACATGGGTCAAGTTATTTAATTTTTAAACATACAGACATGGGTTTTTGTTTAAAATCCCACTCGTCTGTTATTTAATATACAATCCATGGTAATGAAAGTCGAGTATTGATTAGTGAAAAAAATGCTTTTTCTTTTAGAAATGCATCAGGCCAGTAATGGGCCGAATAAAGGAGACAATAAATCTGGTGCAAACCAAAATTGTATTCAACTAACTACACAATGACAAGCCAATACATATTTATTACATTGAGGAATGACTGTTCAGTTCATCTCTAGGATGACTGTTCAGTTCATCTTCAAATGACTCTTGAGATTCTACAAGAAGACAAATGCTTACACCTAGGATTATTAATATATTATGTACAATAATATTACATCCCCCTTTAATCCGTAGGGATTATTGTGAGACCAAGCATGCCTCCGATTTTTAGAAACTTTTCTTTTCCAAGCACCTTTGTTAGGAAATATGCTGGTTGCTCTATAGTTGGACAATGTTGCGATTTGACATTGTTGTCTTTCACATAGTGCCAAATCAAATGATATTTGGTGTTTATGTGCTTGGTTCAGTTGTGAAATATTGGATTCTTGGCCATTTGGATTGCTGAAGTGTTATCAACCATGAGTGGTGTAGAAGAAACATGTTTTACCTGTAAATTTGCAAGAATTCTTTTGAGTCATAGTATTTCCTTGGTTACCTTTGCAACTGCCATATATTCTGCTTCTTCTGAAGAAATTGCTGGCATTGACTGCTTCTTTGACTTCCAAGAGATGACTATTGTTCTTAAGTTTATCTTGAAATCTGAAGTCATTTCATTTTCAAAATCACCTCCATAGTCAAAATTTGAATAACCAACTAGTTTGAAATCTACTGCCTTGAAGTATTTGAACCCAAATTTTGTGCTCCCTTTACCTAGTGACTTTCTCTAGGTGGTTGCATGAATCTAAAAAGACCACCAACGACAAAAGAAATGTTCGTTACAGTTGTGGTTGCATAGATTTGTTATAGTTGTGGTTAGTTGTATCTACAAACTTTGAAGTATTATTTCTCATTCGAACTTGCTCAGAATTTCACTAATGTATTTCTTTTGCGATGAAGACGTATTTGGATTTGTAAATCACTTTAATACTCAAATAGTAATGAAGGTATCCCAAATATGTCATTTTAGCGGCTTTTATCAATTATGCTTTGATTTTTGCAATGTATCTTTCATTATTTCTTGTGAGGAGGAGATCGTCTGCACATTCAACCATAAATACAACTATTTTGTCAAAAGAGTCGCATCTTCAAATTTAAAACGCTAAAAGTTCATGTTCAAGAGGTGCTTAGTGAGCTTTTTGTATCATGCTCTAGGGGCTTGTTTCAATCCATACAATGATTTATCCAACTTGCACACTTTGTGCTCTTGGCTGTCAATTGCAAAACCTTTTGGCTGAGTCATGTACACTATTTTTTTGAGATCACAATTCAGAAAAACAATTTTACGTCCATCGATGAATTGTCCATCCGTTATGTTTTTCTAAAGCCAACAAAGTCCGAATGGTAGTCCATTTTGTTGTTGGTGCAATGGTCTCATTATAGTTGCTTTTTATATGATCTGTTAACTTCTACTTTGGAAACTTACGAAATCACACAACTGCTGTTCTACTTTCAATTTATTCGAAAATGACAGTTTTGAAAGTTAGTGAATGAAATCTAGTGCTTTAGAACTACTTGTAGCAACAAAACAATGAATAATTAAGCACACAACACCAAATTTTATCTGAAGCCCCAGATCGAGGGAAAAACTAGTCGGGAAGGACAATTGCTCTTTCTTCCCAGTATTATATTGACCAATTAAGAATTTCAGATTACAAGAAGTTGAAGGAAGACAACAATGTTACTTCCACCCTCTCTACTTGCTTTCTCTGCTCATACACCTTGCTTCTACAAAAACAATTCCAGCACCAATGGTTTCTTGCTCACTTCTCCCATCCAAAATTGATGAATTCCACATGCTCTTCTTGTATTTATAGCTTGCTCCCTATGTCCTCCCGTGCACTGGAGAATAGGAAGAGACATCCAAGGAAGAGACAACCTAGACGTTCAAAATCCGCGATTGTTCGTGGGTTTATTTTTTTGTTTTACATCGTGATAGGATTGCTATTTGGACATAGAGGGGTGGTTACACAATCCCGAGTGTCCACGAGAGGGGCGATATGAAACGATTGCTCTGCAGAAAGTGGCGGTTCTGTCACTTAACCATTTTCTCCTGCTTCTCATTTTTCCTTTTGATCTTGGTTGATCTGATGAAGTAGTGTTTTCTTGGATCCCTATGGATCAATATCATGCTCTAGGGCTTGTTTTAACCTATTCAACGATTTCTCCAACTTGCACACTTTGTGCTCTTGGTCATCAATTGCAAAACCTTTTGGTTGAGTCATATACACTTTTTCTTTGAGATCACTATTTAAGAAAACAATTTTTACGCCCGTCTAATGAAATTTTTATCCGAAGGTCCATTTTGTTGTGTGCAAAGGTCTCATTATAGTCTATCCCTTCTTTTGAACAAATCCCTTTGCTGCAAGCCTTGCTTTGTGTTTGTCAAGTGAGCCATCTGCTTTGTATTTGTTTGGAAGACCCACTTGCAACCAATTGGTTTACAATTGATGGGAGGATCAACTAACTCCCAAGTTCCATTTTTGACCAAAGCATCATATTCATTTTTCATTGCTTTTCTCCATGCATCAAGCTTTTTAGCTTGTTCGAAGGAAGTTTGTTTCGGAGTCGAAAGCACTATTGACTTCTTTTGGATGGTTAAAAGCTGGTTTGTGCCCGGATGCACCCTCAAGATGAAGTTTTCTAGCTTTTCTTGAATCTTTTCAAGCATTTTATCTATTTTCTAGTTAGCTTTATATGTGCTTTTGGTGCATGTTTTTCCAACTTCATTAGGTCTGACATTTGTTAATGTCTGTGTAAACCATTTGGCATCTTTTTTTTTTGTTTCTTGAAACAATTAGCACATCACTTTGTTGATATGAAGCTCCATCTTCTAACCGTTGGAAACAAGTGTTCATCATCTGATAAAGTTTGAATTTCTATTGTCGCGGGAGTTTCATTTTCAATTATAGGAGACAATACAAATTCAAGTGATTCTCAATTACATGTCCCTCCACTATTTGGAATTGCCATATCAATCTCCTTGAAAACATCGAAGTTAGCAAATTTATAAAGTCCACTCAATTTTTGATCAATGCTTGTTGAGTCATTAACAGATTTCACAAAAAAAGTCTCTTTGCAATAATTTTATTTTTGGTTCTTTTCATCATATAACCTCTAGGTCTTTAAGGATTATGAATATTCTAAGATGATGCATTTGCGACTCTTGCCGTCAATTTATTTATTTTCTCCTTCGGAATCAATGTGTACCATGTGGATTTGAAAACTGAAGATATCACATTGAAGGTAGATGACCACACCAAACTTCATGTAGTCTTCCTTTGAAGGGCTACTCGATGGTGACATGTTGTAGGGATTCATTGCTATTTAATAGAGGCAATTGAGTTGTTGGACCCCAAAATGTTGTCCAAGTCATCACAAACAATGCTAAAACGTAAAGCAACATGATTGATTATAGAGGGTAGATATAAACACATTTTTTGGACCCTATGTGTTGTTCACTCCCTTAATTTGATACTCCAAAAGATTGGGAAAATCCCGTGGATTGAGCAAATTTACAATGAGGCAAATGACATTTAGATGTTTATCACAAACCATCATATGTCATAGGCCATATTCAGGAGATTCTCAAGGTGAGAGTTGTTGAAGGTTGCAGAAACAAGATTTGCCTCTCACACGCTCGTTTTGAGACGACTTGTGAAGGTGAAAGAGGCTTTAAGCAGTATGGTGATCAACAATGTTTGGACAATGTGGAGGCAGTCAAATACAGAGAAAGCTTGAAGGTAAAATCATTGGTCCTTGATGATGATTGGTGGGCCAAGGTTGAGTACTTGCTCAGTTTTACAGAGCCCATTCTCTCCATGATCAGATACGTAGATATTGATGCAACATGCATGGGAGAGATATATGATGGAATAGATTCTATGCTTGAACGTATCAGAGATGTCATACAAACAAAAGAGCAAGATCCAGAAGAGACCTTCTACAATGAGGTCAAGAATGTGGTCATGAAGAGGTGGAATAAAATGACCACCCCATTACATCTCCTTGCTTATGCATTGAACCCAAAGTATTATAGCTCTGAAATACTTGGGCTACCTAACAAGCAACCACCATTCTCTGACTCCGAAGTTGCAAATGGAACCAGGGCAGCATTTAGAAGACTTTTTCCTGATCCATCTATAGCCAATCTGGTCCGAAATGAAATGGGCATGTTTGTAGCTTCAAAAGGCAACATGGGAGCGATTGAGGCTCTTTTCGACAAGTGCACCTTGAGCCCAACCACATGGTGGTGTGTACATGGCCATGATGCCAAGTACTTATGACCTATTGCTATCAAAATTCTTTCACAGGTATAACATTTATAAATTTATAATCATTGAAAATTTTAAATTTTATTAAGTTAGTAGGATTATTTTCCGCACATTCTTAGTATGTTACTAATTTGAATTTTCTAACGAACTTTTTTTGTAATAGGTGGCTAGTAATTCTTCCACAGAGTAGAATTGGAGTACTTATACCTTTATCCACTCAGCTAAACGAAACAAGTTGGCATCTAAAAAAGCTGAGGATTTGGTATATGTGCATTCCAATTTGCGCCTCTTGTCACACAAGTTTGAGGACTATGTTAGAGGTCCTCACAAACTTTGGGATCTTCTTCCAAAGACCATAGACTTGGATGCCTCCACAACCACTCTTGCCCAACTTTCAATATTTGATGGCGAAGATGACATTCAAGGGAGTTCACAAGGAGTGGAGAGTGGAGCTAATGAGAGTGGAGCTAGTGCAAGTGGCATGCAAGAATTTGATTTTGAGGAAAATCTAGATGATATATTCTAGATTTGTTTGTATTCATGTTGACATGATATTCCTATATCATATGTATGGCAGCCACATGATCAATGAAATGTAAAATCTTAAGTATATTGTATGTTTTGAAAATTTGAACATTGATCCTAGTATATTTTTCAAGTTTTGTTTGTATTCATGTTGACATGATATTCATATATCATATGTATGGCAGCCACATGATCAATGAAAATGTGAAGTCTTAAGTATAAGGGAGAGGAGCCAGTGGTTGTGCACCCTAAGTTGAGGGGTGTACAACAACCATATAAATACCATAAAATTTGAAAAAAACCCTTTAATAGATTTTATTATTTTTATCTAAATATTTTCTTTTGAGCATTTATATTGTATGGAAAGTGGGTTTTTAAGGTATTTAAATCAAGTAGTTTTCCATACAAAGAAATTTAGGGGTGGACCATTTGTAGGTATTATGTCATGCATTTTTCCACTTATGTGGCATCATTTGATTGGGTGATTGTTTGATGTGACACATTTTATTGACTACTTTTTTTTTTTCAAATTTTAAGTGAGAAATTGACATGTACTAGTCCCTAACTTTACATCTACCCTCACCATTATTGGTCCATGCTCCACGATTGGCTCCTCTCCCTTATTGACTGTTTTAAACATTGATCCTACTATATTTTTCAAGTTTGTATTACTATTTCTTATGGACTAAAAATGAGTATATATATATATATATATCTATATAATCTATATGCATGGACGCATCGTACTCAAGGGTTTTTTAAAATTGACATATCCGCGTATCGAACCTGTACACGTACCTGTATCCTGGCAACACAGAAGCCTATAAGAGGGGAACAATGACCAAGATACTTTTCTTGGAGATCGACAAAATTGACACCTTACACGAAAGTATCAGATGTACTTAAACCTCCATTCCAAATATAAGAAAGAATCCTTTAGAAGACACATTCTGTCACTCAAAATTTCTTAAAATCATTGAGTAAAACAATCCTTGTTCTAGGAAGGATAAAAGGATCACTTGAAAATACAATCATCCAAACAGCATTTGCGGAGTTGGAAAAAGGACTTTTTCAAACCACAGTTACCAAGTTGGGAAATCCGGATCCATTCGCGAGGGCAAAAAAATCTGAAAAATACGAAACTCTTGGAAAAATTAGGAAAAATTAGATGTGAAATATATACATATTATATACGAGCATAATTTATAAATATGCAAAAATTGACAAATACAGAACAAAATATAAATAATGTAGTGTAAATGTTAATTTTTTTAATACTAGCAATTGCACCGTAAGTGTGCAATGAAACGCAGATAGGTGGCAACGGTGAGGGATGTATGTTCAACCAATGATTGTGGTTAGACTTGTCAATACAATAGTAAGCAATAACGCAAGGAACGAGTTTTCAAGTTTTAATCATTTAACAGTAGGTTGTATTTCAAGTTTTATTCCTTCAACAACAACTAATTGTTCTGTGTTAGACAAGGGGAGAATACCATCTATTTTGATTTGAATATATATTTAAATATAACAAACATGTACACTGACATTGTTAAACCTTTATATCTTTTATGGGTACATAAACTCCACATTGTTTGTGTCTGTTGTTAATAGCAGCAATAAATTTTTGCCACTACCAACTACACCCAACATTGATTCAATTAGACTTGAAATAATGAGTTTGAAACAACCAAACTCAAAACATGTGATTATTTGAGCAGTGTTTGTTGCTACACATTTGTAATGCTTGGGAGATAGGACTGTACCATAACACCAACCTCTGGTATGTGATCACTACCAATAAGAACAAACAAAAATGAGTTAAATAAACCAACTTCCAAATCTATAGATAACATTCCTAGAATACAGGCCCAAGCAGCTTTTTTTTAACATCATCAAGAAACTTAAATGATTGCCAATAGGTGGATGCATTATTCCACATCGATCAAGCATAGGCAAGGAAGATAAATTGAAAAAAAATGTGCATACCAATACAAGTTGAAGGCAAGCAACAAGGCCAAACTCCTTGATTGAACAAAAAGGAATGCAAGCGACACCTCCCTAAAAACACCAAAAAAAAACAAACTAGAGAAGCAAAAGGGAAAACTTATGGTACATTCATTATTGTTATTGACCACTGTATGCAATCAATGCACTCAGTAAATACACTGCATGAATTTGGAAGTCAATATTTTAATTGCCCATTTCGATTGAATTTATTTAAATTCCATACGAATTCATGCAGCATAAGAAAGACATTGAATATCACAACAAATAGCCTCACCTCTTAAAAAACCACAAGCTCTAAAATGATATGGGGAATGGCTGCACAATCCCTTGCATAATGGAAAGAAATACACCAAACATACATTCAATAAAAATAATGAATGCAGATTGATTCTATCCTCTAGACTGTGTATTTAGATCAAGTGATTGCGTTTTTCAATGGCACCCTTTATATTTCAATACAATCGCATCAAAAGCCACACCATTTTGGTAAATACTATAGGGATCCTCTGTGATGGAAATATCGATCATCTATTGATTCTAAGAGTATCAATGAACTAAATATTAACAAACATAGTTTCCTACATCTTACATAACTTATTAAGATATGCATTATTGCTATATCTTGCATGTAACGTATATCTATAATAATAATGGCATCTTATTTACAACAACAAAATATATGCATACGAACTATTATTCATAATCATTACTTCAAAGCTTGTAAGTTTGATAAACATCTACAGACTTGCCAGAATCTCAATGACCATTGAAATAATGCTACCATCAAGAAGTTGTGAGAGACATCAAGTTCTATATGCATCAAATGTTGTCATAAGTCTATTTTTCATAACTTTGTACTAAATCAGATGCATGAAGTGAAATACTAGCAAACTCTTAGCTCTTTATCTCTCTTTATGACTAATGTACATAAAATATCCAAGTTTAGCCTTAAACAAAACTAAATGAAATACACCGTGTGTAATAATATATAGACCACAAGGCAGTGTATCTATTGCCTTAAGGGTATACATTAATCTAGCCAGTGTCTTAAGAGTAATTGCATGGAGTGGGTGGGTTTGCCAAAAAAATGCACTCAAAAGCAAACCAAGATGAAGCCTTATGGAACTCTACATTTTCCATAGTTTTGAAGTATGTTAAGAACACGGTTGACTTGTTCAAGTTTATGACTGAGTACATGGTACTGCTAAGGGCATAATAGGGTAGCACTAAAAAAGAATATGCTGTTGTTAAGACTTTCATAATTGATGAACTGAGAGGTGTGTTGTTAGCACATTGTTTCTTGTAGTGTGGAAATTTCACTTGCATTATTTACCTGGGTAACTTGCACATACCCGCTGTGCAGTAGCAGCATGACAAAACACAGAAAGTGGTTTAATTGGTTTTATTATCGTTCCTATGTAATTTGGTAATACTAGTATTGCTTTTTTGTATTTTTCCGTTAATGGAAAAAATCCATTTTAATTTTTCAAGGGCTTTGATGACTTTAACCCCATGAAACACTCGAGAGAGTTTATTTTGCATGTGTAGCCAAATTGCATGACAACAATTTGTGTTGAGAATTAGAAAAATACAGAAAGCCCTGCCTGTAACCATTGCTGTCTTGTCCCTTAGAGGCGACTTCTATGCAAAGCAGAATCTTGTGAAAGCCCTGCAATATTAGAGCATATGCAAACTTGTCAAAGCATTTTTCCACTCATCTCTGGCTTTTTAACCATGGCATTTGTAGGCCCTGCGGTGTTGAAAAATGGAACATGGAATGACTGTGGTCATACCAAAGGCACTAAAAAGCTCAACATTTGAATGGAATTTGTGATAGGAGAAAAGGGACGTCTTGGAGGTGTTTGGAAATGAAGATGACATGCTGATAAATTATTATAATTAGTTGAGGTACGGAGGTAATAAAATTTTGAATTATTTGAAGCATAGTATGCATATTCAAGTAGTACTCACCTTTTTTTCCACAGCCGAGTATTTGCCTGAAAAACTTGCCAGAACCTGCACAAAGCGAGTTTTTGGCGAATATTCGTGAATACTCGCGAGTTTTTGGAGAGACTTAAAAAAATATTTTGCTTAAAATTTATGTTTTTAAAAGAAATTTGCATATTTTTAAGTTGTCGAGTATTGCCGAATATTCGTTGAGTTTTTGCTGAGTCAATTTTTTTGGGTCTGCCAAGTATTTTCCGAATACGAGTATGCGAACTATGATTTGAAGTAATGGGGGCATCGAAACAATAATCAATTTACCGGAAGGAAGACATGTCGGGGTTCACCAAGTCGAAGGATGCATGGATGAAATTCTTGTAATAGAGAGATGAAAGATTCAAACGACGACTCATCAACTTCGACAAGTCAAAGTGCCACACTGGTGGTCTTCCCTATGAAAATAGCACTTTGAGTTTGGGCATTTCCTATTCAACTTTATTTTCTATCGGATGTTGAAATTATGTGTTCCCCTATGTTGATTCACTTGGGATAACATAGCCAGGACATTTGAATTATGAATATGAGTTAGGTGAATGATAATTTACTTCCAATGGTAGATATTACTCCTCTCTTGATAGAGCTCACAAACAAACATACATATTTCTTACTTGCAAGAAGATTTTCAACAGACAAGGAAGAAGTATGAAAGAATTCCCCACAGCTAACATGGTGAGAAATGTGATAATTAGAAACCTCTGTATTGTGAACCCCATCCCAATTCAAATAAACAGATGGATCTATGTAGGATTATGCTACTTTTGACCCACAGCCAAAATTTGTGTTTTAATTATACTATCCTCCATGTCCACAACATGCCCTTACAATATTCTTAAACCCTACAATGAATTAACTGATACATCCTTTAGTGTCATAACGAAGGAATAGTACGGGGTCAGAAGTAAAACATGTATTCTCCATAACTTTTAAATTTCACATGCTCTTCATATTCTCTAGACTGTTTAGACTACAACCCCTATTTTTACCAGTATAATACTGCAAAGTTTGTTTATCAAGAATGTTTGTATAATGTTCAGAGGTATACTAAGAACCCCATAACTAACAGCAACAAAAGAAATGATGCTTAATGGTGTACGGTATACAGTGTACCTTCCTTGGTAGCATTTGTTATTAGGCCATATTCGATTGAATGCGTTTCAACATATGTTATGGTTGCTTTATGAAGATCCTTTCTCAGGTAGATAGTTGCTTCTTATAGAAATCTGTTGAAATATTGAGCAACCTCGTTGTAAGAAATAGTGCACTTATATTTACTAGTCTGAGATGGGACATGAGGGAGCCTTTCTAGAACGTAAGGTAGGGGTCCCACTGGACAGTATTGTGTATTAAGAAAAACATACCTTTCAAATATATACCCTGGTTGTCACCAAAAGGGAAAAAACCATTTCAGATTTAAAAAAACTATAAATCATATCTATATAGGAACTTTTATGTCTTTTTGGAGCTAGGCACTCAACCTTGATGATGGTGGAAAACTTTTTGGTAACATTAGGAATGAAGGCTCTCACCCGATCTACAGTCATGTTGAGCAAATACCTGGCTGTGAGATCATTCTGTGCAACGTCAAAAGTATAAAGAACGCTGTTGAAATACTCGGTTTAGGAAGTATGTTTTTAAGAAAGGTCCCGCATTTTCATCACTGGCCATATAAAATATATGCACATATATAGAGCTACAAGCAAAAATCCAGATAAAGGAAAATTTCTGAACATTGGATCAATCATTGCCAATAGAGGTGCAATACAGTACCAAGATGAAAATATCAATAAACCATTTTAAACGAAACTAGTAATTCTCTTGTTCTATTTCATATCACTGAAAAAACAGATAGAGAAGTTAGCACGTCTCCTGGTAGACATCCTCATCAAATCATCTAATAGCTTCTGCTCTAGAGATAAATATTATTGTGTTATGCCCTGCCGCCGCCTCTACTCCTGAAATGTTTTGACCTGTAACAAAATGCAAAAATTTAAATAGTAAAACAAAAACAAACAAGTGCAACTCTTAGAACATAGGTTTATCTGCAACAGATTAATATGTTCAATTCAAGACTATTGCATATTATTCATTAAGATTGTTTTTGGTGTGAGTGCAAGAGTACTTGTTTTGTGAGAAGAAAAGCTCATACAGCAGGAAGTCGGGGGACATATGCTAGGTCCCTGAGGCTTCCCTCATCAAAGCCAAACTTCATGATGGCTTTTAGGAGCTTTCTTTACCGAAGTACATTTTCTTGCCATATTTCACAGAATGGCTAAATTGGGTCATAATCTCCTATTTTTGGTTTCAGGGCTATTAATATTATCATGAACTAATATGAAGAAAACTTCGTTAAAGACCAAAACAAATCTAGGAAGAATAATGCAAAATGGTTTTGATCATTGACAGTTTCATACCCTCTTCCCTACATAGAGATGAAAGGATTTCTACGATCAGAACCATTATATTAAGGTTAGATTCTAAGAAGAAAAACACAAACTTACTTCAGCATTGATGATAGCAACTGGTTTAGGAATAAAATTTGATTCCATTTGATAAACATCAGGCAGAAGCTCGATGACAGCATGCAGTGCGATGGAACCACGTCGTGTTAAGTTCTGCAAACCCACCTTAGAGCATAGGAAAAAGTGGAGGCTGTAAATTGACAAGAAAACCTATGGGCAGGCAACGAGTTCCCAGTTGATTCGTTCCATGTTTAGCCAAAGTCACAAAATGGCTGTTGGAAATATTGTCATTGATGTCAAAGGCTTAATCATTGATGTATTTGGTTAACGGAATCGTGTAATGGAAGTTGACGGATGTTGATGGATTTTGACGGAAATGGTAGAAAGTAACAGAAATAACCAGCAGTATAGAAGGGCAGAAAATGAAAGTTTAAATACATGAAAAGAAGCGTTTTTGCATAAGGATTATCATGGTATAAGCGAGATATACACAGCTGTACATAAGAGAGAGATATCAACATTTTAAGGTGTTCATATGCCATGTTTTATGGTGAAAAAGAAGATTTAATGATGGCTGGCAGCGATTTAATGATAACAGCGATTTGTCTAAGGAGGGGCAGCGCTCCTATCAAGTGGTTAATTGCATTGTTTAATGTGCATTTAATAATTATGGGCTGCATTAATTATTTTTGGTTTTAGCCGACTAATGCACTTAATTAAGTTGTGTTAATTAAATAATGGAAAGGTTGTGTTGGTTGGAATGATGTGTCTTTTCGAAAGGATGTGAGAAGGATATATAAGGAGATGGAATCATTTGATTTAGGCAAGCAATTTGAGTGCTTCTTCATTCAAGTTTAAGGGAGAGAAGAAGAAGAGCAGAATATGAAATATAAAAAGGAGTGAAGGGCAGATTTATTTTTAATGAAGAGTTGCAGCGATTTATATATGTGAAGGGACTGAAATAAATAAGAAGAATATTCTTAGCAGCAGTTTTGTTCTATCATCTGTTGAAGCAACAACAACATAAAAGATAGAAAAGAGTTTGTTTTTCGTAAGGAAGGTTGGTGCCTTCATATTCGAAGAGATCGGTGTCTCTTGTTGAGTTGGTGCTTAGCAAAAAGGGGTTGGTGCTCCTGTAGGTTGGTGCCTACAAAATTGTAACTTGGGGATTGGTGTCTCCCTGTAGGTTGGTGCCTACAAACATTTGAGAAATATAATAAAGAAGATTTTCTCCGTGGTTTTCTCCCGAAAGGGTTTCCACGTAAATTTGTGTCTATTTGCAATGTGTTGGTTTGCTTTGCATTCATTGATTGCTTTGATATATTCACTGTGAAACTGATTAATTGTGATTACAAATCGAGATTAAGTGTTAAATTTAAAAGAATATCATAATACTGATTCACCCCCTCTTAGTATTATCTTGTGCTTAACAATGGCCACAGAGGCGCAGAGCATAAAGAGTATGTATAGTTCTGGAAGCATGCATGATTTCAAGAGGACTCCATAGTGTTAGAATTTGCGGAGAGAGAGAATAAACCGAATAAATGTGTAAAGAATGATTGAAGAGAAAACCGGAATACACACTGTTCAAATGGGTTGTGTGTCCGGGTATTTATTATGCAAAGACGGTTACAAAACTAGTTAGTGGTTACAACCGCATAACCATACAAAACAATTATAAAAGGGGAAGTCTTATTCATTTATTCCTACACCCCCTCTTAAGACTTACCCTACATAACTCAAAAACAAACAATCTAACAAAACAGAACTACGCTATCTTCAAACACTTTCACTTTGAAAGCAATGCTATGATAGGATAGGGCTCCATCAAGTTGCTTCATGACCTTCGTAAAGGTGTAGCTCCCGAGCTGAATTCCCGAGTTCCCGGATTCCACCTCCCCGAACTCCCGAATCACAGATCTCCCAAATTATTGGACAACCATCCATACTGAGCCATCCACAAGCTCCATCAAGTTGTCTCATGACCCTCGTGAGGGTATAATTCCCAAGATCCACAGTCTCCCGAACTATCTGAGCAACCATCCATACCGAGCTTCATCTACCCTGTATCCTTTCTTGCCTTCAAAGTTTAGAGCATCTTTATAGCACGTATTCGTCACTGTCCTCACTACCTTCTGCATCCGGTGGGTCTTCAACCATGGCTATATTGGTTGTATTTGATATGACTTTACCCTTGAGCACATCATTGGCTCGAACACGACAATCCCATGCTGTGTGACCTCTTTTCCTACAATAATGACATTCAATCTCCGACTTATCTGATCTTCTATGATATTTTCTGGTTCTAGAATAGAATGCACTTTCTTGTTGGGAATGACCTTCTGCATCCTCTGTAGTTCGTTTTTCCTCAGCTAGAAGAGCTGCTATCATATCATCCAGAGATTGAGATTGAATTTGACTGAGAGTAAAAACTACATTGCTATATTTTGAAGACAAACTATTTAATAGGATAGCTTTGGCATCTTCGTCCTCAATTGCAGCTTTCACTTCTGCTAGTTGTCTGATCAAGGACCTTAGATTATTGATGTGGCTTGACATAGAGACTCCGTCATCCATTTTGAACCTATATAACTGAAGTTTCAGGGAAAATTTGGCATTGACTGCTTTCGCTCCAAATAATTTATTTAGAGTATCCCAAATGTCCTTCGATGATTTGTCTAGGTCTACATGATGAAGTTCAGAGTCAGAGAGAGCAAGGCCAATAATAGCTTTCGCTCTATCATCTCTGCTTTGCCATTCTAACAATTTCAATGCATCGGTAGGTGTTGTCTCTTTCCCGTTTACAATGCCCCACAAATTTTTATTCATAAGTTGCATTTGTATTTTCACTCTCCATGTATGAAAATTTAGACCAGAATATTTTTCTATGGGCATTTCCATTTTAATAAAATAGAATAAATACAACTGCGTATTTTGGCAATGAATAAATAAAATAAAATAAAATACTAGTTGCATAGTTCCGTGCCCTAGCGCAGGTAGTCTTTTTGCTTCTGTGTCTTTCCTGCCTTATGTCTATGAAAATATTTGTGCCCTAGCAATTCGTGACTGTAAAATGCAGCATATTAGCGCAAATCACGACTGTATTTTCGTGCTCGAAAATACTGTTAATTTCCTTTCCTTGCTCGAAATGTGTGTATGGCCTGTCGTAGTTGAGGAATTAATGGCTTTGTTTTGAACTTTTCAGCCCACGCGACCAACTTGCGACTATAAATCTCGTCTCTGACTATGCTGTCGTTTCTGAAATCCGTCAATGAAAAACCCGCGATTTTTCTATGCTGTCGTTTCTGAAATCCGTTGAAATCCGTCAATGAAAAACCCGCAATTTTTCTATACTGTCGTTTCTGAAATCCGTCAATGAAAAACCCGCGATTTTTCTTCAGTCTTCGTTATGCCCTTGCGCCTCTATTTTATCTTCAGATCGCTGGTAATGACAAAGATGAATGCGGAAGTCTATGATTCGTTTTCGAGCTTCACGAAAAGTTTTGATTTCTTTCACGTGCCCTAATGGGACTGTCACGAAAATATCTCTCTTCCTCTCTATGCTTGCCCCACGCTCTGATACCACTGTTAGAATTTGCGGAGAGAGAGAATAAAACGAATAAATGTGTAAAGAATGATTGAAGAGAAAACCGGAATACACACTGTTCAAATGGGTTGTGTGTCCGGGTATTTATTATGCAAAGACGGTTACAAAACTAGTTAGCGGTTACAACCGCATAACCATACAAAACAATTATAAAAAGGGGAAGTCTTATTCATTTATTCCTACACATAGTTCAAAATAAAAACCTGAGAAAACAGAAAGCATTCCAAACACTCTATTTGAGTGACGGCCTAACAAATTACTTGCTGCGCATTAGAAAATGAATGAAGGGCCACCGTTAATTCATGGTCTTACACGTGTAAGGGAAGCCACCCACCAGCGATTCCAGTCGAAGATGAAAACAGAAACAGCTCGTCTTCAGTGGCGCACAGTTGATGAATGGAAACAACATTAAAGTAGGAACAACATCCCCTTAACTGCACAAACCCAGGGGATACTGCGAAGGCCGGCATTTGACACTAAACATTGACCCCATTAATGGCAGAGGAGAGGGAAAATTCTTTCGTGCTGTGCGTGCCGACATTCACACTGCTCGATGCCCTAGTGCGCTGTACAAATGCACAATGGCTAAAGACATGAAACCTGGGAAAAACAAACTTCAAAGATGCAACAAAGGGCAAGCACCTAACTGCGATCCATTCTCCAAAGTTGCAGACACAATCAACCGTAGACGTTTAATCCATGGTCTTGCACAGTACAACGTGAATGTCCTCCGTCGATCGCACAAGGACTAGCTGAATGCTTGTGGTAAATACGCCTATTGGCGTAAAAAATGCAAACAAATTGCAAACAGTTCATCAACGACGGAGATTGACCAAATGGTTGTCCTTTGTACAGCAGAGCTCCCAACCGTTGATATGCACCTCACAGGTTAATGCCGCCCACTATTGAAACACCTGTTGGCATAATTAAATAATATAAAAAGGGAGTTAGGTGTATTTCTTATTGCAAAAAAAAAAAAACTTCTTTTTTTATGTTATTTTTTGAAAAAAAAGGGCTGACCCGGATTGAATTTATCTAGGCTGCCTGGAAAATCTGAATCCGGCAGGATTTGGTAACTATGGTTCAAACTATAATGTCAACCATGTATCTTCATGTTTGCAAATTCAAAAATCTGACCATCCGAACAACACTTTTGGAGATTGAGGAGGTCCTATAGTTACTCAAATTGTGGTTTCTTCCAATGACTTGACCTGCATAGTGTAGTCGACTAATCCTAACTTTTATTTTTTCAATTGATTGTTCATAACTTCATTCGAACACGTTTGTGCAACTACTTAGTAGAAGATATTTGACTGAAGGAAACACATCTTCTAATGCTATATCAGACTATTTTGAAAACTAATAAATAAAAGATAGGTACTAGTGTAAGCATCTTAGGAAGGCTCCTTTATCAGGAGTGTCCGTGACCAAAAACCCCTTGATTGTGTCTTTTCAATAACTAAATATGATATTTGTATAAAAAAAAAAAGAATAAAGCCTTTGATTAAATTACCCCTTGATAGTGTCTTTTCCATAACCAAATATCTTTCAAAACTAAGAATGAAGTTTTTGATTAAGTTTATCTTTTTTCCTCCCACAGCCTCTACCAGCTACCATGTAGTTTGTTGATATGTTGTAGCTATATTTATATTTCGGTTGCATTATTGTTGTATGTCACTAATAGCTCAATATTTTGGTGCTTCTGTCATTAATAGGTCCTTGTGCGGTTTCCGAATGGTGAGCGCAAAGAACGGAGATTTTATAGCTCTGTAGTGATTCAGTCCCTTTATGACTATGTGGATTCCTTAAATTGCCTGAATACTGAGAAATACAGCTTAGTCACAAATTTTCCTCGAGTTGTGTATGGCCCAGACAAATTTGCTCTGTCTTTGAGGGAAGCGGGCCTTCATCCACAGGCCAGTCTCTATGTGCAGGTGGAGGATGCATAACAGTTTTGAATATGCTTTTGTGATTGCATTGTTACTGGTCAATTCTAGTTGAGCCATTTTTTAAACGGTAAAGTAAATTTTCTTATATAACTTTGAAGCTACCCTTTTACAGTTCTTGAGAGTATGATTTATCTGTGCCAGCTGAGATTGCTGTTGTACTTCCTTGTCTACCTGCATGCAAGATTCAAGATCTTGGCTGAAGAAGCTCTTCTCATTGAATTGTGTTGCTTTTATGGAACTTGTATCATTTACGACTATTGTTTTTGTTTAGGGTCTAAATTTAATTTTGTGATGTAATAATGCACAAAGGTACAACAAAAATGTACGTGGATAAACTCTGCATACAAGTTGGCAAGTTAATACCAACTGCTAACCAATCGAATAACCTTGCATAATGTATCTATCGTGGCTCTCCGTCATTGGCATCTAGTCTGCTGCCACTTGCAATCCTTCATGTTTGTATTTTCAAGATTATGCAAGTTAACAGGAGCTTGCATACTAATGACACTCAAAACTTGGGAAAAATCTTGGCTTTGATTCATTACTAATCTGGCTTTCTGCAGATTATCAATTGTTTCTGAAGCTAAGAAAAGTACATGCCAAGTATGCTATGTAATTTTTCTAAAATTCTGTCTAAATTTCTTATGTAATTCTATTATACCAACAAGAGAGGATATTAGAAATTTGTTTCACATTTTATTAGATACAATAAAGCTGCAGGAGATTAACATTATGGGCCCTGACCAACCACTTTAGGAGGATTTAAGCACATTGTATGCTTCAATGTCTTCAAGGAACTATAATATACAGCTTAATGAGGTTTTGAGATAGGCGGTCCAAGAAATTCATCCTACTTCTGTTTATAGAAAGTATTCGTGGATGCAATGATCCATCATTTATCAGAAACGTGGTGCTAATGTTGATTACCAAAACTGATGTTATAGTTGCTTTCTTTATGCTAGAATTTTGTTCTCTATTTAATCGTATCTGATTTCTGAAGTTAGTGAACTCCAGGAAAGGTATAAAGCTCAATACTGGTTACATCTATCTCAGGGTTTTTTATTTTTATGAGTAAACCCGTTTTGTTTTTGCGGCAGAGGGTGCATGAAGGAAATGTTTGCATCAAACCTGTGCCACCTGCATGGTTGGCGGCCTTTCCGACCACTAGACAACCCGGTATCTTGTAAGGGCATTAAATACAAATAAAGTCAATGTCACTATTATTGCCAAAGCTGTCTTTTTAGTGCGTAGACTTGGCTTATCCTTAATAAATCCTACAGTATTTTCCATGCGTTTTGCAAAAGCTTTTCACCACCAAAAAGTGGATCAAAAATTTCATTTACGACTTCAGAATCTTTCTCCTAGAGCATGCGCAATGCTAATTTTAGATTTTTACTTTTGATGATACTGCCATTACCAAGAAAACATTATTGAGTTGCGTATGCAATTGTCAATTTTTAAAAATGTCTTGCAGAAGATACAATGCTGTAACTCTATTTTACAAACAATAGTCAAACACAACTGAAACATGAAACTACATCAAGGATAATATGAACTCTCATATTTATTTGAACATGTTAAGTAGAACCCACTAATTGTATGCATTACCATATTGTAAAGGTAGGAATGCATGGGTTTTGGTTCATACATGTCTTGCACTAGTTTAAGATTACAAAATTTTGGTTTATATATTTGGAGCATCAATCAAGGCTTCACAATAGATTGGAACATTTTTAAATGAATTATCAGTTCATGTTGTACATTCCTTTTAATTCAATATCAATTGTTTACGTGTCAATGGTAAATATGTTATAATTTAACAATTAAATTTTTAACTATTCCTTACAATGCTATTCTCTCCTTGAACTTCAACAATAGCGCAGATATTGTAGTTTATGCAGTGTTAAATAATACAAATCAGTACTTCACAAATTTATGGGAGGCAGAAGCAGCACATGACATATTGCTGTCCACAACCATATGATACAAATCAAATCACAATATGTGAAGTAATAAAATGAGTGACCCCACAAATGTAGAAACTTAAATTATGGTTCAAGAGTAGTTAGTAGTCATAAAATTGCATTATTCTAGGGCACTCGTCTGTTGGTCGAGTATATGTTCCTATTGGTGTGTTTCATGGTTTATGGTCAGTTTTTTTTTGCAGCGTTTCCTATTCTTCTCTCTCCACCTTTTCTTTATCCATGTTTTCTTGTAATTGTGGGTTTTTGTAGTTTTGGTTCCCTCATTACTATATCCATACAAATTTGGTTCCTCTAAACCATAATTGGACGCTGATGGGGCATTTTTTCTTAGGTCCATTAGGGTGCCTTGTGTTGTGTGGTACTTCCTTTGATGGCTTTTCTAGCCATTTAATATAGACAAATGTTCACACGGTTATAATTTGAATTTAAGAAGTCAACAAAAACATAAGTGCATAAGTGCATTTAGGTGTATAAAGGACTGAGATGGGAAAATCAATAATTACAAACTTGAGTTCACATTCAAGCATTTATAATTTTTGAAAAATATGTAACATTAATTTGTGTTGCAGTAAAACATGTATTAGATCGTTTAAAGTGATAAGGGTTGGGTATTTGCATGATGCTAGGTTTTTATTGTGTTCTTAAAAGGTGGTGTTGCACTATTAGGGTTCTAAGAAAACATATTAGTTTTCCAAAATCCATAATTAAGGAAAAATGAGCAAATTATGTAGAGCCATGAAGTTGACAAATATGTTTGACATAAAAGATTTTGACTAGCAAATATTTAGGATTGTAGGCCAACAAAATCATGGTACAAATATATAATGGTTATCGTGAAGCTTCTCCGTTCATGTTAAATGTTTGGAGCCTTCTTTGCTTTTTTGTTAGATATGCTCTAATGACGTCTATTCAAATGATTATGTTTGGATTTGGGGCAAATCCAATATTCTTTTGACATTCTCCTCGTTTGCTTCTACTTTAGGAATTTTCTTTATGCAATTAAGTTTGATTTACTGTTGTATGTCTAATACTTAGATCTAATGCAATGTTTGTGGATAGATGTATAATATTTTTGATCTAAAATCACTTTTCCATAAAATATTTTGGTGAACCAACATTGTTGAGCATGGTTTGTAGCCTTTTAGGGTTAGATTTTGTTTCTTTGGTGATAAATTTAGTTGTTATAAAGTTTGTATTCTTTCATGTGTAGTTGCTTCTTAACCCTAATTGTTGTATATTTGATTCTAACCCTAGTGTGATGTGTTTGCTTTATGCTTCAAATGTTTTATATAAGTGCTTAGTTTGATTCCAAATTTTTAAAAAGCTTCATGGATCTTAGAAATGTTTTTAGAAGTAATAATGTCCTCGAATGATGATAATGTGCAAGATATTTATGATTTTGATGACAATTATGATTATGAGGTTGAGTTTGAGTAACAAAATAGGGATGAATCCATTGCCAATTTTGATAATTGCTTTAGGGGTGAATCCATTGATCATAAAATTGCTCGTCAAAATCTCCCTCATTGAGAAACCCCAAAACCTATTTCATGTTTATTCTATTTCTTCTTAAATTATGATGCTATCAAAAGATCAAAATGCTTACATTGCTAATTCTCATGATGTGATTCCTCTAAATTCCTAAAATTATTTTGTGGCTCACAATCCTTTGAAATTCCTCAAGCTCAATGATTTGTGGTTTCTTTAGTTCCTCCTAATGTTAATCCTTTTTGACTTCTGTTTCAAAATTATGAAATGAACACTATGATGCGGTATTAAATGATTTATGATACGAAGTTCAAATGCTTTTTAATAGTCTCAAAAGTTGAAGGACAAGGTAACTTCTCATGATATAATTTTACTACTTGGCATGATGTATTCGCCTATACATTTCCAAGTGGATTTATGACACATTGGTTTGTTATTTTTAATAGACAAACCAAAGGACAAAATTGTGCTCACATTAAGAGAAACATCCACTTTTGAGGTTTTTATTGGGACCGGTTGATACTATGAAAAAGCAAGCAACATCTATCCAAATTATGTTTATGAAGAAGATATGCCACATGATAGTTAAACAAAAATTCATATATGATAAAGAAAAATATGCAATATTGTTACGTAATAGTTCACAATTGAACATATGTCTAAGAATTTTATTTATATTGTTGGACTTTTCTTGGTCGATTTAGCTTATCATGCTACAACCATACCGAGATATGCCAATATTGGAGCCAAACCCCTTGATCTACAACCATCATGAGATATGACAATATTGTAGTGAAACTTGGAGGATCAAATATCATCCAAACTCTATTTTGCGTGGTGCCTACTATTGGAGTGTACAATATTTTGATTGATCTACCATGGTTATATTAGATGAAAGCAATACGGACTATATTGTGCATCAATGTGTAAAATTTGAACACCATGGTCTAGTAGTTACAATTTAAAGGAATACTCATCTTTCAAAAGACCACCTAACGGATGAAAATACATATATAGAAGTGCCACAACAAATCCTTGAAGATAAGTAACATAAAATATGGAGGTATACATTAATACCAATAAGGGTGCAATTATCACAAAGTATGTTTCCAAGGCAAAGACATAACGATAAAGAACATCAATGTGGGGGACATTAGTTATTCAAAGAACAATATTATGAATGACTATGATGATGTGGATTTTTTTATTTATACTATGTGTTCCACCGATTCTATCTATGCTATTAGTATACCTCAAATGATTATATCTTATTATGATTCCTATCGGCCTATTTCTATTATTGGATAACCTTGTTAACCAATTTTATGTTTAAAAACTAAGCACTCTCTATTTCTATATTAGATTATGTGTTTTTTTATTTTTAAATTGTTTTGTGCAACCCTCGTTATTGGTTAAGGGTCACCTCTCAAGGCTCCTCACATGGAGAGGTATTTTGATCCTCTAATGAAGAGTGGTTTTAGTTGCCCATAATTAGGAGCTTGAGGCTGGACCTAATTATGAACAACAAGGTCCTTAATTGGTTGAGATACCAAGGAAGTGTACATGTATTTGCTTGTTAGACAAGGGTATGATTGTGATATTATTCTATTATAATTATGTGCTTGCAATATATCATCCAAACCTTTGATTATCTTAGTCCACACACATACATACCTAAGAATATGAAAATGCCAAATATTAATATTAGATTATCCATAATTTACAATGGGGGCACATGGAACCACAACATGTGGCACAAAATGATTGGTAGTATGACACAAAATTAGGTATATTCTAGATATGTGTGGCAACACAACACACAATTCTAGGGCTTACATTAGAAGTAGTTATTCATCTTGATATCGGACATGTATATGAAATCACGAGGTCATTTGACTTTCGCACAAATCAAACATAACGACATCCGGTGTAGGATTCTTACATGGTAATGTGCAAGGTTCTTGGATAGTGTAAATGGTGGGATTACTTGTTTGTTGAGTCAATTTAACAAATGAAGGATGGTGGAGATTCACCTAATTTAGGATTGTAATCCTTGAGCCAACTTGTGTTTACATCGAGTTGTGCTATGATATGCATCCTTTGGTACTTATCCTTCATTTAATATTTGCAACACATCGAATATGTTTGTAGATATGATGCTTTGGGGCCTAATATCATAAGTAGTTGTTCACGCGTCTATATAAATACATCACTACTTTTTTATAAGGTATTCAAGAGAAAGGAGTCAAGAAGTTCAAATTTGGATTCAATTGAGATGATTCAAAATCTGTAATGAAGTAGTCTTGTGCAATTACAAGGAGTAATGTTTATAAGAGTTACGTGTGTGGATCTAGGAAGGACTATTATGATGAATCACTTGGATCAACATTGCGGTGTTGAGTAGTCATAACTTGTGACCATTGTGTGTGTTATTGATGTAACAAGCTAGACTTTGTAGTGTGTGACTTTGAATGTGTAATGTCTTATTGTTGATCAATAAATATATTATTATTGTTAAAATATTCCCTTATGTATACGTGTTGTTAAGATTGTAAGTTTAAGACATCTTTTAATATACATCAATACACAAGGCCTAGTCCTACAAGATTAATTAACACACAAATAAACTAATAATATACTATATAACGAGTCCCATACTAATACTTAATAAACTCACAAATACACTAATTAATAAACACACATAATTAATAAATACACAAATAAACTAATACTATACTATATAATGAGTCCCATACCAATACTTAATAAACTCACAAATACACTAATACATCCCAATTAACTAATTAATTGCAAATATAACATCCATCAAATGCAATTAAACATGTTCAATTTTAACTACAATATCACTAACAAGAATGTACTCCTTTTAATTGTGAGGACCGGGGTTAAAAATATTAACCAAGTTTAATATTAATTAAATAAACTAAATTAAATATTATACAAAACATTACAAATAATTGCAATAAAATAAAATGTAACACAAAGACCAAAATTAACGTGGAAAACCCCAAAGGGTGAAAAACCACGGTGAAAAAGATTTTCCATTAACTTGAGAAACGTATACCCAGAGAATCTCCTATACTCCTCAATTCTCTCCTCTTGTAAATTCACCACATGAATTTCACATAATGTGATATGTTTATCAATTGACCCCACAAACCAATATAAACAAAATAAACGAGTGTGACTTGTCGTGAAACACTAATTGATTTATTAAAATCAATTAATCTATAAACATATAGTTTATATTAAATAAATTAAAATATATAATTTTGTAATTTATTTAATTATAGACTATAGTTTATAACTGGAACACTTAATATTAAAATGTTATAATATTAATATGTGAGAAAATATTTATAGTAATGGGTGTGCCCTTTGATTAAAACACAAGCTTTTAACGTTAATAATTAAATTATAGGCATTTAATTCTCTCCTCCCGTGAATTCACCACACGAATTTCACATAATGTGATATGTTTATCAATTGACCCCACAAACCAATATAAACAAAATAAACAAGTGTGACTTGTCGCGAAACACTAATTGATTTATCTAGTAGAATCTCCTATACTCCTCAATTCTCTCCTCCCGGTGAATTCACCACACGAATTTCACATAATATGATATGTTTATCAATTGACCCACAAACCAATATAAACAAAATAAACGAGTGTGACTTGTCGAAACACTAATTGATTTATTAAAATCAATTAACCTATAAACATATAGTTTATATTAAATAAATTAAAATATATAATATTCTAATTTATTTAATTATAGACTATAGTTTATAATTGGAACACTTAATATTAAAATGTTATAATATTAATATGTGAGAAAATATTTATAGTAATGGGTGTGCCCTTTGATTAAAACACAAGCTTTTAACATTAATAATTAAATTATAGGCATTTAATTAACAATTTTTTTGAAAGGGAGAAGTTGATATAAAAGATGGGAAATATTTAGAACAAAACTAATAATCTAATTATTATTGAAGTGCAAAAATAGTCTTTTATTTTACCAAACAACCCAAGACGCGTTGACACATCACCGGGCAAACTCGAATGCTCACCCGAAGTGTGCAAGGGTACCGGTCCCTCTTTATGTGAGCTTTGTCAAGGAGTTATCATGATAAGCACATACATAGATATATTCCAGATCCATAATAACAATGCAAGGAAAAACCATAAACAGATCTAGATCTTAACCATAGTGCATAAAGAATCAGACAAGAACTAATATCAGATTCACCATACAAGATCCATCCATATTAATATCAACAACCATTATCCAACCACATAGATCCATTGTATTAATCACTGTAAAACAAATAATCCAAATACATACATAAGAGTATCATCATAGTCACACGCTCATACATCAAAGAACATAAACTTACAAGTAATCACATGTCTCTCAAACCGTGTGCAAATCAATACATATTTATAGGAGTGGGGACTTGCCCTTCACTACCTAAGCATCCTCAAATATAGGTTGCATGCTAAGAATAGCCATGCACTGCTACAAGATAAATAGAAAAGTATGCAAGCTCGTTAATAATAGATTATCTAACAATACCTACAGATCTAGTCCTATTAATAGCTCAAAACTATGCATGTCGTTTGATTTTCCTCTTATCCAAAATAGCCTTGCTTCGCTTCCAAGTCTTCATGCTGATTCATGCCTCACACTCAACATCTATATTTAGCCTCATTAAGCAAAAATGCATATCATGCTTTCAGGGCGCTCCTTTTTCACTATACTTTCGCGCTTTATGTCTGCGCGCCCTTCCCTTTTGTGCCTTCAATACTTAGGTTATAAGGAAGGTTCATTAGCCCAACACAAAATTTTATAAAAGGTTCCAAGGAAGGAGATAGGTATTTAGAAGATCCATACATAATTATGGGAAAATAAGAGGTTTTGGAGCCCTAAAATCGACAAACAATATCATCAAATCAAATTTTGTCTAGCTGGTAGTTGCAAAAACCGTAATTTGAAATCATTCTACATTATTTGTTTTTGACTACTAGTTCCAAGTTTATAAGTGTGTATATGTTAGATTTAAACTTCAAATAAGGAGATAACAATAACACAAATCCTAATCTAAACCAAACATAGTACCTCAAGATTGAGCTAAGAAGAGAAATCAATACCTAAGCATAAAATAATTGCAAACCTCTCCTTGAAGCATGGATTTTCTCATGGTTTTTGGATAGTCAATGGATCCTTATACAAGAATGATGTTATTATGTGCCTTATATGATGACTTAAATGTTTGATTTCTCAATGATATTGTTGAATGAATCCTTGAAGAATAATTTTGTAGAGTAATGCTATGCTAGATGATGGAACATATTCTTCCTAATTGAAGGTGCCGAGGGATATATTTATAGTTTTTGGGGATGAATTAGTGGGATTTGAGGTGGATTATTAAATTATTTGTTTGAATATAGTGGAGAATATTTTATTATCGATAGTGGTAATATGAGTTGAATTTGAGATAGCGGAGGTATGTGTTTAATTTGAATTTGAGATAGTGGAGGATTATTTTACTATTGTTGGTGGATGTGGGCATTGAATTTGAGATAGTGGTGTTGGAAGCACAATGGAATGAGAGGTGGAGGGGGTGAATCAATCCTACAATTATTTTACTTCATTTACCATTATTGCAACATCCATCAAACATCCATTCAATCATATACATTCCACATTAGCTTATTAAGTGTGCATCATACATTCAAATGAACATGAAACATGAGAGAGAACACATAGACACAAGATGTAAGTGGGAAACCCTTAAAGGGAAGAAAACCCACTAAAATTTTTGTTGATATTACTCACAACAAAGACTCAAGTGAATATTACACATCACAAGAGATTTCTTTAGTGAGGCACCAACCCCACAAGGAGCACCAACCCCTAAAATATTGTTGATATTACTCTCAACAAGAGACTTGCATGAATATGACTCATCAATCAATATTTTGGTAATAAGATCACTGTAGATATGCTGCAACAACTCAACTGATGGTGATCACAAGATTTAGCTCCAAATTCCTTTAAACCCTCATTCAAACACACCTTTAACTCGCTCTTTTTAGGTCTTTCATGGAATGATTTTCATTCAAACCATTACACACATGTTCTTCATCATTCTTCATATTTTTCACTCATCTTAAGGTCCTTCTTAATGCTCTTGAACATGTTTTACACTCTCATATAGGTCACATTTTCCCTCACAAAAGCAGTAGTTAACAAATTTGAACTCAAACTTTACTTTTATATGCTTCTCATCTCATAAACACAAAGTAGGTCAGTATTACATGAATAATTTGACAAAAAAACTTAAAAACATCCCAATACATTCATTAAAACATTCATAATTGACCCATGTAGGCCAACCATGCCCAAATGCACCAAACAAGCACAAAACTAGCTCTAAACCCCATCACCTAGATGAGATAAAAACAAAACAACTATAACCATGTTTATTCAAGCTCCAAAATTAATCACACATGTAAAATATGACATAAAAACATCATCCATGGTCGTTAATTATCTTTCACCAATCAAATTCTTCATAACTCAATCAAGAAGGCTCATATCCTTCTCAAAACAACTGCATTTCAGGAACCTGTCTTCACCTTTGGGCCTCAAGAACACCCAAGAACATATCAACTATGGAATGTAACCACTAATTGGAATACCATATACATATAGATCACATCCATGCTTGATATAGCTCATGAAACATCCATATGTGCAAACCACACCAAATTTCCTCTTCACCAAACTAAGCTGCCCAAAAATTAGTTTTACAAAATCAACTGGTTTGCACCCTTTTTGCCACTTCCAAGACCTCAAAATTACTTCAATAGGAAAAAATTCATTCATATTCACTTTAAAAATGATATCAAACATCAAATAATCCATTTCATGCATCATCTACCTCATTCTTCCAAGTAAACACAATCTGTCATGAGAAATAAACAAACTTCTTATCTACAAACTAAGATGGTTGACCTATCAAATATAATCATCATGAGACAAACATTATACCATTTGAAATACATTTGAATCCTCTTTCCATAACATCTTACATTTCCTTCCAACTCTAAGTGGAAGGCCTTCAACCAAGTCCATCTTTGAAACTGCTTCAGAATTGCCCCAAAATTGCCTTATGACCAGTCTTCATAAATAGGGCACACTTTTCCATTTATAAGCACAACCATGATCTGAAACCATAATGGAAATCAAGTAAAAATCCCATACTAAAAAAATGTCAATTTATTTTGTAACTCCTTTGGACAACTTTGTCCCAAACTGAACTTCTTTAGAAACTTGCATTTTTAGGTGGGGTCCACTCATCACCACATGCTCTATATTACCTTTCTGGAAATTTGGAGGAGTACTATACAACATCCAATCATCATACTAGCAAAATAAATAAATTCGGGAACTTATGATCAATATCTCTCCTATTGCTTTTGAGCTAGGGTTTTGAACTCATAAAATGTTGTTTACCTTCTTAACATTCATTCATAAAAATGACGATGAAATAACATCATTGTTTTTGTGAAACCTTTTTAAATCAATGAAAAATACATAAGACACCATGTAAAGCACAAAATTCATGGTGAGCATCAAAATGTGCAATTCGAGATGGAAAATGCTCTTTCTTGGACCTTGTTTCACACAAAACATTATAACTTGCAAAATATTCTTCAGAATGACTCCAAAATTTTCTCACACCTCTAGGAAACCCTGTGAAACATCTCAAATCATTATCATGGGTTAAATAGGTCTCCATCTTCTCATCCCATCTCATTTGCATGACTAGCCCTTGGGGTTTTGCATGGTTTAGGCTAAGATCAACTGAACCAACACTATAACTCATCATGAAACCTATGTAAAAGGCCCTAACATACCTGGAACAACATGTATGACATCCTTGTATGCCTCTATGAGCTCTCATGGCTCTAAAACTCATCCTCATGCCTCCAAACACCTAGACTAGGTCTAGATGAACACTTGAAACTTGGTCTTCAACCTGTACCTACACCTGAAACTCATGTGAGTGCCTAAACACTCTCCAATCATGATCTCCATATTACTACCATGCTCCTCAAGCTGCCAAATAACTCAAACTACCATGCTCCATCACCTAGGCTAGCTAGGTCACCTGACTAGGCTTGCTAGACCAAGCTAATCTCACTGAATCACCTCATGCCATCATGAAACCACCTGATACTCCATGTCATCAACCTACTGAGAATCCTCTGATCCTTCTCCATCATCCTCTTTGTCATTAATGAGATTTTACATCAATGAAAACACCTAGAACTCAATATGCTAACAAGTGGAGGTTGGTGTTGAATTTGAGATAAGTGGGGGATTAATTTATTGTTTTTCGTGGAGGTGGGTGTTAAGTTTGGGATTGTGGAGGTTGGCGAAGAGGATAATAGAGGATTTGGTGGATATGGGTGAAGAATTTGAGGTAATGGAGGATTATTTAATTGCTGATAGTGGAGGTTGGTGAAGACTTTAGGATAATGGATGATTTGATGGAGATAGTGGAGGATTATGTAATTGATGATAATGGCGGTTGGTGAATAATTTAGGATAGTGGAGGATTTGGTGAAGATAATGGGGAATCTTGGAAAATGGAGGTGAAAGTATAATTTGAGGTGTATGAGATAATAAGATTTGGGGTGGAGGATGAGGTGGATTATTAAATTATTATATGAATAGTTGGCATAGGATTTAATTAGGATTTGATTAAATGGGATAATATGTGATTAGATAACTAATAGTGATAATATGTGATTAGTTAATTAATCATGGGATGTTATGGGACTAAGATGGGATGAATGGCTTAAATTAATCGATTTGGTGGTGTTAGGATGTGTTTAGTTAGAGTAGTGGTAGATTTGGGGTGTCTACATTTTCCCCTCTTTGAAAGGGTGTTGCGATTAATAACACATTTCCAAAGAAAGTAGATAAGAATATGCTCGTAGTGGCATGGATTATGGGAATACTTAGGGACCTGGAAATATTTATTGATGAGCCACTTCAATGAAATTTGTGAAGGGATCGATAGGTTTATTTTGCAAGGTAGATGACAATGGGAAATGTTAATTGATGAGCCACTTCATATGTGAAGGGATTGATAAGAGGATTTCAAAAGGTAGATGACTTGGTCAATAAGATTGATTGATTGATGGGATGATGCCTCCTTGAGAGGGCATGTGGGGATGAAATACATTTAGGGGATCTAAAAATGAGAATGAAGGTGAAAATGAAGGCTTGAACCCTTTAATAGGTGTTATAACAGATGATGCTTAGATCATGTTATGGTGGATAGAGAAAAATGCTATAAAATGTGATGACACATGCTATTGGAGAGTCATTGGGAATGATATGATATCATGATGAAAAAGCTACAATTTATAATTGGCTTTGTTGTTAAGGAGTGTTGCTTTAGGGAATGAGTACACAATTTCCACAAGAAGGTAAAACAAATGGTTGAGTGTGCAGAGTGGTGGGTGGAAAGTTCGAACTCTTGGATGAATGAATTGGGAAATGGAAAGGATAATAGATTCCTATGCATAACATATATGGAGTAGACAATAATGTAGAAGCATGGAGATACAAGTAGAGGAAAACATGAGTTACCACTTTGTATGTATTGGAGTATGGAACAAATCATATGGAGATGCACGTAGGGGTTATACAATTAGGTGCACATACCGTTATTGTTGATGAATTGATTTCTACTAGGGAAATTTATGTGCAACCATAAATTTCATAGAATGTGTTAGTGCTAAGGTTGTTAATAAATAATGAGGGAAAATGAATCAAGAACTTTCCTACCCAACTCGTTGTCCTAGCTCATCGACCTAACTCTTGGCCAAAGATAGCTTGCCATCCTAGCTCATTATCCTATCTCGCTAGCCTATCTCACCACCCTAGCTCGATATTCTAGCTCACTATCCTAGCTCGCTAGCCTATCTCATCGTCCCAACTTGCCTAACCACTTGTCTAGCTCACCCAATTTGCCAAACCAACTCATCCACCTAGATCACCCACTCACACACTAATGCAGAGCATCATCCTATCTATCTAAATAAACCGTGAAGACATTATATTTGGTGTGTTAGGTATGTTCATGAGTCCTAAGAGTCATTAGGTGTCACCATGTGTGTTTGGTCTAGTTACGGGCCTTTTCAAAATTAAAATGGAGCTTTTCCATCCATTTTGCAAGATTTGAATATCTAGGCGATTTTGGCTTGTTGAATTTGTTTTAACCATTCTTGAATCTTGGAAGCTATGTAAAAGGGTGGAATGAGACACTATGTGTGTTATTAGGTCCTCTATAGGGTCACATGTCATGAAGGGAGCTAATTCATGCTAAACTTAAGTTATTCTTAGGTAAAAGTAACCCCCCTTTGAGTGGAATCTCAACATGAGCCTATTTATAATTGACCAAATGAGGAGAATCTCAAACAAGGGTTATGGAGAAGATATAAAAAACATAATGTAACCATTTCTCACTCATTCTATTCGGATATGAATCAAGGTGTAAGTTTCAAGAAAGGTAAAAAGGAGAAAATTCAGGTTTTGTGAGATGCTTCTTGCAAGAATTTTGTGTTAAAATCAGCTTGTGATAGCTTCTTGCATGGTTTTGTGTTTTGGTATTGTGCATGTAAAGGATTGTGACCTCAGAGTTGAAGTCAAGATGATCTTAAGCTTAGTGTTGAGCATTGAGTGCTAGTGTATTGATCTTGGTGATTCTTGTACATTACTAACTTTGTGATTGTTTAAGCACCTCTACATGATTGAAAGAACATGAATTATGATATGTACTGGAGCATGTTGTTGTGATCCTCAAGCAAAATAGATGATAATGTCATTCAAGCCTTGAAAGTGTTCATTGTGTGTAAGTATCTTTGTATGTTGAAACCTTGAGTGGATTGTAATTGTGAAGAAAAATGAAGAAGTATTGTGTCCAACTTGACCTATGAGTATGTGTATGAGTTTTTAATATCCAATTAAGTGTGAGGGTGTTGATAACACACATAAGAAGTGGGAGATTGATACTCATTATCTTTTCTTACATGTTAGGGTTTCTTGGAAATACCCTAAATTGAACTGTGTTTGATTGTTGATAAAAGTAAGTCCTATTTGACACCATAATCCATGAGCAAAGGGATTGACATATTTAAAATGAAGATAGGAGCGAGTGATTTGAGAAAATAAGGGAGGTTTCTTTTGATAAAAGGTTCTAACCGTGCTAATTGTGATGCAATGGTCTGTCTCTAACATGCACAATGAAGTTCTTTTGCTCGGTTGAAGGTAGTATGCTTGTTGTTATAAACCAATGCTAAAATAAAATGAGTTAGGAGGAGCATAGATGCCTCATGGTAAATTTTGGGCTCTTAGCACCAACGGAGAAGGAAGATATAACCAAGTTTACCCTCTCGGGTCACACTTTGTAACCTACGATCTAGATAGAGCTAGGGCATGCAAATTGAACCCTCAAACCAAGGTATTTTACTTGAAATTTGGAAACAATGACAATGGGGATGTGCATAAGGTGATTCAAGTGGAATTTTAGTCTTTCAATGGGTAGAAACTAGATATTTATGACAGTTGGGAAGTTGATGGTCACACACAGTCAAGGACCTAATACAAGGAGTCATTTTACAAAGAGAGTAAGGGTTAAACATAGAGTTAAATCTTGCAAATTGAAACATAGTTAGAATGCACTAATGGGTGTCAAAAATGGTTGGAGTTGAGGTTTTAAACCCCAAGAAAATGAATATATGCATGAAAATCATCTTTCTAAGACCTAGTTGAGGGTTTGTGAGCTTAGGAAGAGAAAGTGGGATAAGGAGAGAAGAAAGAAGAGTTGGATCCTCAAATTTAGGGTACACCTTAGGGGTGAAAAAGAGAACTACGGAAGTTAGAAGGGCCTTTTGGGTACCTGTAGTTTCATCTATCAATGAATTTATCTAACCGCTTTATCTTAAGGGTGCTTAAGGGCAATCTTGTACTGATGGAGAGTAAGGTTGTGGTTTGAGTTGATTTTTTGGTAAATATAACTACGTTTGAAGTGAGTGAGTAGGGGAACTAAGACAAGGAACATTTGAGAGGTTTAAAAGTCCAAATTTCATTCTTAGACAAGGCACCAAGGAGCTAAAAGATGATAAGTTGATGAAAGGTGGGTTTCAAAGGGAAATGCTTAAAACCGTAGACACCTAAAATACGCTTCCGTAGTTTTAATGCTAAAGTGGTACTCATTATCCTCTATCTCATCATTTTCATTATAATTAGTGTTTTCTACTAATTAACTAACGTTTCCCTCCATTTTGGTCAATTAACGACACTTCGTTAATTAACTAAATTCTATCACATTCCAGATGCCAATTAACGACACTTCGTTAGTTATAATCCTCTTCAAATCAATTAATTAACTATTATTAGTTAATTAAGCCTTTTTAACATGCATTTAATCAATAAACCCTCTTATTGGCTAAATCTTACTTTCAAATGCTTCCAATCTTATCAAATTCCTCCTAAATCACCTCCAAATAGCCTAAAAAGCTTATTCTAGCCTATTAATTAATCCCAATTGATTAATTAAAGCACCTCCAACTCCCATGAGTTGCTAACTCACTAGTTAAATCATCTAATCATGGTTAATTATCCTAGAGTTACTTTATCATTTGTCCCACATTCATTGTGATTCAAGCTTTCCCAAATAGAAATCTATAAAAAGGACCAAGCTCCTACCTTCACACCTTACACCTTGGTATTCACACCAAACACCATACTTTGAATAGTATCTCATATAAAACATATGATTTAAAAGCCTTCTCCATTGATTTGGAATAGCTTGATCATCTATTTGCATCCATTCTTCATGCTTGGTTAGTAAAGGAAGATCTAACATGGCCTTGTAGCCATTGTTTAGAGAGATCCTTTCACCATCTTGAAGCAACAACATAATTTGATTGCTCATAGATATAATTAGGTTCATTTTAAAAGAAATCATTAACATAGTCGAATGCTTGTAGTTTAGATGACTAATTTCATGTAGATTTCCTTATGCATTCTCATATGTTTTGGTCGTGATGGTTTATTGATGAATTTGTTAGCTTATCTCTAGACTACTTGGTGTTAGTTTAATTTTAAATTACTTTGCTTAAGTTTAGCATGTTCACATTTGGCACACCTGGTGGGACATACCTCATTGTCATTTGCATTTATTTTCAAGATTTTTAGATTAGTTTCAATTTTTTGATGTACTAACCCTCTTTTGCATTTTTGATAAATATGAAGTGTAGACACAAAATCATGCACTTTAGGCATTATTTAGCCCGGTCTTGTACAACTATTTAGAGGGTTCTCAAGTAAAGAAAGTAATAATTAATCCCACCTTTTTCCATCTTGTTTTTACCTTTTATTTTGTCATTTCCGCATATTTTTCCTATGTATGCCCATCTATTTAAACTATCGTCTCCGTCAATTTAGCCTAAACCGGGCGCCTAGGCCTATACAACGGTGCCCTAGTCCCACATGTTTATTGATGAATTTATTAGCTTATCTCTAGACTACTTGGTGTTAGTTTAATTTTAAATTACTTTGCTTAAGTTTAGCATGTTCACATTTGGCACACACAGTGAGACATACCTCATTGTCATTTGCATTTATTTTCAAGATTTTTAGATTAGTTTCAATTTTTTGATGTACTAACCCTCTTTTGCATTTTTGATAAATATGAAATGCACTTTAGGCATGGGTCTCATACTGACTATTTAGAGGGTTCTCAAGTAAAGAAAGTAATAATTAATCCCACCTTTTTTCCATCTTGTTTTCACCTTTTATTTTGTCATTTCGCATATTTTTCCTATGTATGCCCATCTATTTAGCCATCTCTTCTCCCGTCATTTAGCCTTCAGGCCTTATATTGGCGGTGCCCTAGTCCCACATGGGGATCCCGATCCATGTTCTACTTTCTCGCCTCTTTTTGGCCTCTTTAAGCCATTTTTCATCCTTATCTTTTTCCTAGTCAGCCATGTCGGGTTAAATACGAAATTAGAGCAAGAGAACCCTATAAATACAAAGTTATGAGACCATAATGAGGGTCCTAACGTCACATAATGCTATTACTACATCTAGATTTGTATCCATTACATCACTTGCATCTATATAGTGCCATGCATAAAGTCTAGGATATCTGCATCAACACACAACATAGGGGAGGTATTCTATTATATTTCATGCACACATGCTATTACATTTTCTATAGTTATTATTGTTCGCTACTTCACAAAGTGCAACTGACACAAGAGAACCTAGGGCATGACATGCACACACACACACACACATTGGAACTACGTTTGGGTCTAAAATGTAGTGCAACACTCAGATTAGTAAGCCCACTGTTATGGCAGCTGAGGTCAGTTTGACCCATTCATTTTACATCTTTTATTTTTAGGGTTTTGATACTTTTTGTCTTTTACAGCCACTCCCATTTTTCATTATTTCACACACTCGGCGCAGATTCGGAAGATCCAATGCGACAAATAGAGAGAATTTCAGGACATCTTGCGACATTGCTGAAACCAGATTCTAAGCATTTGTAGAGACCAGGGAACCTATTCTTGAGACAAGGAACCCTAGTACCTTCCTAGGCAATCGTAGTCTATTTACATCTACCGAGATATGACCTCTACGGACCCCTAAGTCATTATTTCTACTTCGAGGATCTATAGTCGGACATGCGACAACCTCGTGATAGTCTTCAAAGCAATCGATAAGTCCTTTCCTTTTGTGTCTTTGCATAGTTAGGGTTTTATTTCTTTTGACATAATTTTCATACCATTTTAGCGTATTTTACAAAATTTTAGTCCTCTTATATTAGATTAACTAGTTTTCTATACTTCCCATAATTAATTTAATTTTATTTAATCATTTTGGTTAACCCCATGTGTTAACACATCCTTTGCACCATGTCATCTCCTTATCAAGTTATGGCCCAATCTTCTTGTCCTACCTATACACCTACTAAGGTCACTAATATAGTTACTATCGCCACTGATTTTATGCATGTATGTATTTAAAACCCTCCCGCTTTGTCACGCCTCCATCTGATCCATCTATCAATGTAGTTACTACTTATCACACTCGCCTTAATCCATCAACCACTCCACCCATTTCTCTTCCACCACCCATTACGCCCACCACCCCATTAGCCACTTCCAAAGGCTATGAAATTATTGACCAACTCAAAAATACACCGACTAAGATCTCTCTCTATGACTTACTACGAAATGCGCTAGATTGTCGAACCACACTAGAGGCTGCCCTCTGTGCTATTCATGTTGAGCACAATCATTCCACCGAGGATTTCACACATCTCATTCAATCTCTCGTAATTTACCATGTTCTATCTCTTTACTGATGAGGATATATCCCCCTTTGCAAAAAGTAACCCATGTGCTCCATTGCTCATTACCACCATTGTTAGCACTACTTGTATCAAGCGTGTTCTCATTGATAATGGATCTGTAGTTAACCTTTGTGCCCACTCTCTCTTATGAAAATTAGGTATAAACGACAGTCTCATCTCTCATAACTCCACCCTCATTCGTGGTTATGACTCTTCCACTCGCACATGCTTAGGAACTATCTCCTTACATATTCGGGTTGGACCTAAAACTGTTCTCACTGAATTCTACATCCTTGATGCTTCTTTTCAATTTAATGTCCTCTTAGGTAGGCCTTGGATTCACGCAATTCAATGTCCTCTTAGGTAGGCCTTGGATTCACGCAATGCAAGCTGTGCCATCCACTGTACATCAATGTGTCAAGTTCCTCCATGACGGCTATGAACACACTATTACCGCTGATCCGGAACCATTCAAATACTACCGCATTGATCATGTTACCTCTATGCCCATTCCACCTCCACAACATATTTCATACACTAGTCTTGATAAATATGATGTTGGTCAATCTAGTGCATCTTCCTCCACCACTCCTGCTATTACTTCTCCTACTATATCTACTCACACTCGGCTATCATTTCACCTACAAGATATGTTCCCTGTTAGTACTCCACCTTTTCCATCCACTACTTCTTCTACCCCTCCCACTTCAACATCACCTACCAATGTCCTAGATAACGCCACCCAAACCGATGATGCACACACTGATACTTCAAGAGTTTGATGACGAGGTTGATGTAATAGAACTCATAAATGAGTCATTATGAAAACTTGATTTTACTCCTCTCGGTGTAGATAATTCTTATTTTGAAGAAACCTTTGTAGATGATGGCCTAGGTCAATACCGGTTCAAAAACCATTCATCCACCAATGCTATGGTCTTATATAAGGGATCTATTCACAAGTGTTGATGCCATTTCATCTTATTCTCCACAAAGGTTGCTCCGTGACCCCCTTTACATGCACATTATATATGAATAGGTCATTTTAGGAACACATTCCTATTGATATCACTAGTTTAGATACTATATGTACATGTGACTACTTGCCTAGGTTTGGTATGACACTCAATGAAATCCTACCACCCCTTCATTCACCTCATCTTTATCATGACTACTTCCACATCACAATGGCTTATGGCTTATGGGTTTTTCATTTGATAGTATTTGTTGCACGTACCCATCGTGATTCTCCACTTACACTAGGACAATCTTGGCTCAATTATATTGGTGGTATAATAGATCCTCTCCACTCTTCACTCTCATTCCCCATGCCCTTTGGCACTGTCTCCATTACTAATGATTCCTCTCCCACCTATGTTCCTAATATTTTGCGTTGGCATGCTCATGGTTGTCCACCGATCACTTTTACGGATGAGGAATACATGATGAATGTCTATACACTCCGTCGTAATGGGTCCCTATATGACCCTCCCCATTCTATAGCTTACCAAGTTTTTATGTAGCTCTAGCTGGTTTTGATCATGACAACGATGATCTACTTGATGGCGTATCCTAGCTACATGTATCCCATACATTTAGGGGGACATAGCAATCACACACCCTCCCCTTTATTTCCACATGATTACATAGTCTTACATCCCACTTGTCATACTTCTTATTTACTATCCTTTCCTATCAAAAGTATAACATATCACCTATCATAATACCCTCATTACCCACCGACGCACTCTTGTGCTTCAGCTCACACTTGGCTGTTGAGGGATTATCGTTATACTGAACCTCACACACCACATCAGGCACTACATATTACATTTCATCCTACATTGCACATCATACACCATTCATTCTACACTTATTTCTACATTATACTAATCCTCATCTACACATTACATTCATTACGCTATCTACACACTTAGTCACATTATACATTGCACATTTTCATATCATACATTTTCCATATACTACACTAGTCATCATTACATATGAGTATAGTTTTACATTTCATCCCTACATTCTACATTTACGCTAGGTTACATTATATATGGGTCTAGCTTTACATTTTATCACTACACATTCTATTTCCTATCTACACCTATCACCACATCTTACATATTACATATTCTACACACCCTACACATCCTATATTTCATTTCCCACACTGTGCATTTACATACCATATTCATCACTTGGTCATTTATACTATGTTGTCTTGTACGTGTTGTCATCACCACCCTATGACATACTTTAGTTCCTTAGTCCACACTCGATTGAGAGGGTTTACCAATAAAATGGACCTTACATTCACCATGCAACATTTCCTCATGTGACATTTCTAGCATTAGTGACATACACCTTAGGTTAAATTGTCACCTATACTATCATCTTATAGTGGTATATACCTTAGGTTACATCACCACTCCCTTATTATTCCTCTTGTAGTGACATACGCTTTAGGATAAATCATCACTCATCCCTTCATCATATAGTGATATATGCTTAGGGATAAATCATCACTCATCCATTCAATAAGTCGTGATATATGCTTCGGCTATAGGGTTCACACACACCTCTCCACATGTCACATTTCATCACCATTACATATACACACTCACTACAACGCGCTAGAAACAACCAACACTACTCGATGATTTCTGATGATGTACTATCATTTACGGTTCATTCTTGACTACTGAGGGGGAAAAAATTGAACCTCATTGCATACAATTTCATCCACTCGGGGGGCACACTTGGTCCTACCATTCCATCTTGCATTTCCATTTTATCCATCCACAACATACCGCATTGTCTTTGGGGAATTTACTTTTCTTATTAGTGTTTTGCATGATCACTTTATTACACATATTAGACTTATTTCTTATATGCCATTATCATACACACATGCGCATTCATGAATTTGTTTAGTGTGATCAAAGACATAGGAATGTTACACGCGGTATGGATGCTCACCTTCTAACCTTCCTATACCGGTCGTTGCGGGTATCCACATTTGTCTTATCCAAGTGCTATTATTTCATTTTGTACTTAACATATTATATTACTTGCTAATACATGATTTGAAATATTGGTTATCGCTCTAACATGCTAACAAGTGTTCCATGTGCAACACTTGTTTTGTAGGATTATACGTCTCCATGACTCCTTTTTGTTTATTTATAATTGTTTGCCATTGTTTGCATTATATGCGGGATTTTGCACACTTGCTTGTTGTTTACTGGCCATGATGACCTTGCATGTCTTGTGACATCGTGAGTGATGTCCCATGTTTGCAACCCGCTTTGTGTGGTCTACTTATTTTCTTGCGTGTTTACACTACTTTGTTTGGTAGTTATTACATTGTCTACATATTTTACACTTGTCTTATTACATACATGTGTTTTCGGACTAACACGTTTTTGGCTAGCCATCCCCTTTTACGCATGCCTTAGTTTCTACCAAGAATTTTCCCTTCACCTCTACAGGATAGAGTTCTATAGGTCAGAGTGTGGTAGGTCCTCTTTTGGAGCTGCATTCTCCTTTCAAAGTGACGTTGCATGTGCCCCTAAAGAGGGGGCATCATTGAGGGTTTTACACATTAACACAACGTATTTACATTAGTTCAATACAATGCACTTTTTTCCCTTGGCATTGTGGGTTTACATACAATGAGTGAGTTCATACTAGTCTACGAAATCCATACACAACAACCTCTACAAGACATGGTGTCCTTTTTCATTTTCGGAGCAAGATTGAGCTTGGAGGTTACAATGGGTGTTCCTCCCTACACTACTTCATCTAGTGGTGTCGGATCACCCAAAAACTAGGACGGTATAGAGATCTCTTCACACATTTCAGCAGAAGTGGTTAAATGTTGGAGGACATAGAGCATTTCCTCCTTATACTTCTTCAGCCAGGGTGGTGTGAGATCACCCAAAAACTCGTGACAGTACATGATATCTTTCTACACCCTTTCTCTCGATGTGGATTAAGTGCACATATTCCATTTTCAATTTTTCTTTTCATGTATTTTAAATTTGTGTACTTTACACATGCGTATTTTACACAACATTTTTTTATAGACATATATATATTTGACTACTTGATCATTTCCTCCTTGTAGGTTCGGCCATATGAGAAACAAGTAGTCAAATTGGGGAAAAAACAACAACAATAACAACAACAACAATAATGACGAAAATGACAACACACCGTGACAACATTTGCCTTTACTAACCATGCAAGTACACTACACACTTCAAGCAACTACACATGTGTTTCGCCCTAGGTCCACTCTCATCACTTTTTATGTGCATTTTTCATCTTTAGAATCCATGCTCCTCCACCTTCTCTTTTTGTCATTCCATGCTTGAGTCTAGTCCATCGATATGTCTCTTCTACACTCTCCATGGATATCAGGTATGCATCTCTATCTACTTTATGTTACCAAACGTTCCTCTCACCAACATAAAGTGGGGGAAAAATGTAGACACAAAATCATGCACTTTAGGAATTATTTAGCCCGATATTATACTACTATTTAGAGGGTTCTCAAGTGAAGAAAGTACTAATTAATCCCACCTTTAGGCCATTTTGTTTTTACCTTTTATTTCATCATTCCGTGCATTTTTCCTATGTATGACCACCTATTTTGCAGCTGTCCCATAATTTTAGCCTAAACCGGGCACCTAGGCCTATACTAGGGTGCCCTAGTTCCACCCGGAGGATCCCGATCCATGTTCTACTTTCCCACCTCTTTTTGGGCCTCTTCTATCCATTTTTCATCCTTATCTTTTTCCTAGTTAGCCATGTCGGGGTTAATTACAAAATTAGAGCAAGAGAACCCTATAAATACAAAGTTATGAGACCATAATGAGGGTCCTAGTGTCACATAATACTATCACTACATTTAGAGTTACATCCATTACATCAATTGCATCCACATAGTGCCATGCATCAAGGCTAGGAGATTTGTATCAACACACACAACATAAGGGGAGGGATTCTATTCTATTTCATGCAGACATGATATTACATTTTCTATAGTTATTATTGCTTGTTACTTCACAAAATGCGACTAGCACAAGAGCACCTAGGGCATGGCATGCACACACACACACCAAAACTACATTTGGGTTTGAAATGTAGTATACTACTCGATTAGTAAGCCCACTTTGTTGTAGGTTGAGGTCATCGACCCATTCATTTTACATATTTTTTTAGGGTTTTGAAACTTATTTATCTTTTGCATGTCATTTCTTCATCTTGCATTATCTCAAATACCTGACATAGTTAGGCAGATCCCGTGTGACAGAAGGAATTATTTCGATCATCTTACGACACTAGCAAGATCAGATTTTGAGCTTTACAGAGATCGTGGAACTTATTCTTTAGACCAAGGCACCCCGGGGTGGTCCAGTATCTTCATGGGTGCTGTAGTTTATTTACATCTCCCAGATCTGACCTCTGTGGGACTCTTGAGTGATCATTTCTACTTCCAGGATCTACAGTCAGACCCGCGACAACCTGCGATAGTCTCCAACAATCAGATAAGTCCTTTCCTTTTGTGTATTTGCATAGTTAGGGGTTTATTTCATTTGACATAATTTCCATATTATTTTAGCATATTTTACAACATTTTAGTCCTCCTATATTAGATTAACTAGTTTTTATACTTCCCATAGTTAGTTCAATTTTAGTTAATCATGAAGTTCCTTAACTAGTATAGTTAGGATTCCTTTGTTTTTCTGTGTTTTACAGGATCAAAAGAGGTGAGGTGCTGTCAAATTTGATTAAAGTTGACAAAGTTTTGAGATTTTGAGATTTTTTCAAAAATTCCTATGTTTTAATGAGCTACATGACAACATCATGCTATCGCTAAGTTCCTCACGCTACTTTGCTTGCAAGTTCACGCTATTGCTTCGTGGCTCACGTTACTACTTCTCTAGTCGTGCATACAAAACATTGTGTTTTATTCATCTATGTACTCGCTCTATAACAGGCTCATGCTACCACTTGGCATGCCACACTACTACCTCTTGGGTCACACAACTATGACACTTACGTTTTTTTTTTTACAACGCTCTCTAGCTCGCACTAGTGCATTATGTGCTAATTTTTGGCACTCATTTTAAAGTTTGAGTTGCTGATTTTTGTGCTTATGTTAGTTACAAGGTTTCTTAACTTTTTTCTACATGTTTTTAACATTTTAATCAAATTTCTAACCAAATTTTCTTAAGTTTTAATGAATGTTTTAGTTTCCATGCTTTGTTTAAGTTAGTCTAAGAGTTTGTGTATGCTCTTATCTTGCACCTTAGGGTGATCTTGAGAATCAAAAGAAAATTTTAGTTTTCATTTTCTAACATTTTGGTTAAATTGGAAACTTCATATTTCATTTTTGGCTTAAGGGAATGAACATTTACCAAGCTTGAAAAACTAGGTATAAAAGAGATGCAAGATTTTCCACAAATGGTTCATTTAATTGCAAAGATTTCCTTTACTTTTTAGTTGGATTATTTGTTGTGTATGCTCTTCTCTTGCGTCCTTGGATGATCTTGAGAATAAAAAACAACACTTGATCCTCTTTAAATTAATGTGATTTTCTTGGAGAAATACTAACATTTGAATTGTAGGACCATATTATATGCTTTCCAAATACTTTGGATCTAAACAAAACTCTAACTACACGTGTGTTTTAGGTTGCCAATGGTGGTCTAAACCAAATTTATTAATCCGAAAGATAAAAACACACCACATTATTCAAAACACTATACTTGCAGTGTTTCAAGTTATGAGCTACGACTTGTCTGCTTTAAACTAGGAGAAGTATCTTGGCATAATCCATCAAAACCCATAAGGATGCTCTTAGGAACCTTAAAGTAGTTCACACCTTGAGAGAACTAGTGAATGAAATGGGAAGTGATCCACTACCTAATTGAAGGAGAGACAAGTCCTGATCCTGTGGAGCAGCAATAGAAGACTTTGGAATTTCTTGTGAATGATCCAATGCTTTGGAACACATTTTTGATGTTTTGTGGAGGTTGTGAATGCTTGGAATGATCTCTGGTTCATCATGAGTTCTCTTGGATGCATGGATAATACTAATGCCATAATGCCCAAAAGCCAAGACCGAGGAAGAACCCGAGAAAATGGTTGGAATTTATTATTTAAAGAAATCGATTGTGGTTAGGTAGTAGCACCGATCGAGGAATAATAGGTGTCGGTTAGGGAGAAAAGGTCCTATTTTTCCAAAAATAGCCTTTTCTCTCAATTTTTGGCATTGGTCAAGATTTATGGACTAGGAGTCTGGGTTGGCACTAAATGAAGCGGGAAATTGGTAGAAAAGATAATAGGCAATGAATGTTAGGGTTAGAATGGGTCTCAATTAGTTAAGGTTAGTGGTGAATTAGTCTATGTTAAAAATAGGATTGGAATGGGTCCATAGTGAGGTGGAGAGGTGAGGTGGAGGGGCGAAGGAATTATTAACTTAATATGGGTAGTTAAATTAATAATAATGTGTGGAGGGGTCATGGTAAGGGGTATGTTAGTCAAAGGGGGCCTAGAGGGTTGCGACCTAATTTTAGGTGTCTACATTTGCCCCTTTTTGTCGTGTATCTTGTATTGATAAGTGAAGATGAAAAAAACAAGAGGTGGTTACCCCAATTATGGGTAGAAGTGAGGTTGCCCCAGGTATGGGTGGAGGCGATCCCCTCAAACTAGGAACTAATGAAGTAGTAGGTAGAATTAGTGATGGGTTTGATAAGGTGGTAGGTGATGAAAAATGAGGTAAGGTGCGGGTATAGGCAATGGTGATATTGGTGTGGGTAATAGGTGGGGGCATTCAAATGCACACACATGTCTAGAATGTGACAAGGCACTAGGTGAAGAGCTCACAAACTCTACATTATCAAAGGTTGATAGTTTATCCAAACAAGGTTGATATGGTCCAAGTATCCAAGGTATAGGAAGTGATCCTAGAAACATAACGAGGCTAGGTGTAGGAACAGGAATAGGTGTGTTCTAAAGCACCAAAATTTTTGGTCTGGTTGAGATAAACATCATGACATAAGGAAAGGAAAGGTCGGTAGGCTAAACAACATGAGTAACATCATCACAAGGTACAATGAGTAAGTGAATTTGAGTGTCAAATGGGTGAGGTTGGTGTGGGTGTATAGGTAAGGCCGTGGGTAAGGCCGAGGTGTAGGTAAAAATGTACCCCTAAGTATAATTAGGAGGTGACAAGGTTGGTAGGTGATAAGGCTATTAGGTGAGCCTTGTAGGGTTGTGGTAAGGTTGTGGCAACAAGAAAATGGCCTCTTAGCAAAAAATTGGGTAAATTAGGCAAAATTGGTTTAGTAGCAGGTGATCGATACCGGTTTAAGAGGAATAGATTCTGTAAGGACGACCGACACCGGTCACCTAGGGCATGACCAAACTAATGTTCACCCAATCGACGGGTTAAAATGAAAAACCCACGTGGAAAAGGTTTATTTGAGCATTTTGAATTTTTGAAAATGACAAAGAGAGGGTACATTTGTGAGGAAAATGATAGAGAGACTGAGAGAGGTGATTTGGTGAGAGGTTAGTAGTTGTAGGAGTGGAGTTTACGGGCCCACGAGATCTACCCGATTGAGTTGATTGGTGAGAGATTGGGAGGTTGATTTAGACATGGTAGAGGCAAGAGAGGAAGACATGGAATAGGAGGTCATGTTCCTATTCCAAAGATCCCACCATGGAGGTGACATCGAGTAGAGGTAGGATTCGAGAGCTTTGTTGTGTTTTTGGTGAAGAATAAGGTAGAACAAATTTAAAAAATTTGGTTTTGAAATTTGATTGGAATTTTGGTTAAAATAAGAAGAAATTGGGTATGGGGAGGGTGAAACTAGTTTAATTAGGGTTAAAAATACATCTAGAGGCAATTTGGGGGCATTGGGGTGGGTAGTTTAGGTAGTTTTTGAATTTTTTTAGAAATTGGGGATGCGGGGTTCATCCTAGGCCCAAAATAGTAATCGACACCGGTTGGTTATCAACCAACGTTAGGTAGGTTGATTGATGTCAAGCAGGTGAAAGGGGACCGTGATCGGTCATGGTGACCGATGCGTCGCCACCGTGAAAAGTGAAAAGTGACCAAGTTTTTGGAAAAGGGTAAATTGGGGAGGTGAAAGGTAAGGGAAGGGTGGGTAGGGGTGTCCAAGGTAGGAATGGGTGGGTTTAGGCGGTAAGGGTGGGTAGGAAGAAATGAGAAGGTGTAGGGACAAGATCGAAGGTATAGGTCAACAATGTAGGATGGGCACAAGATGGATGAGGTAAGTTAGGTAAATAGGTGAAGGGGGAAATAGATGAAACAAAGAAAGTGTAGATGTTTAGGGCAAGTTAGAATGGACTTAGTGAAAAGTAGGTTGGGTAAAGGTGGGTAGGCTAGGAAAGGCGTAGGTAGGTAGGTAGGTAATGTAAATGGTTCAAAGGGCCAAGGGTAAATGATTAACTGGTGTGAATGTTGATGATGTAGGTAAGACAAAAATTGACTATGAGAGAGAGACTGCCACCGCCATTATTTGTCGAGATGAGACTCAATAGCATCACGAGAGAGGATGAGTGGGATCACATGAGGGATGTTGGGCAAGTGTTGTTATGGTATAGGTGGATAGTTTGAGATCATAACATGATGGTCATCCCTTATCGATAGATGGGACTCGTGACCAACACATTCCACCTACCTACTAGGGAGATGACTATCACCTTGGAGGACATCTACATGATCTTGAGGCTACCTATTGTTGGGGAGCCACTCTATCATGTGTCATCATTGATAGATGTGGTAGATCATATAATGATGGTGTACAATTTTGGAGAGGCTATGGTTGAGTTGTCTTATCATAGTGCAACATTCGATTATGGGAGATGTACATGGATACACCCACATAAGACTCATTTGGAAGTATTGATGATGGTTGGTGTTGGATGTTTTTCTCTTCTAGACTCAGAGGGTGGGAGATTTCCATGGGCACTGATGGGAGTGTTAGAGGATATGATTGAGGAGAGGGTCTACTTTGTATGGGCACCAAATTTCCTAGTGAAGTTATATAGGAGTTGTGGGCATATAGGAGGATTCAATGGTTTGGTTTGTGTTGTGCCCATCTTCTTCACTGTTGAGCTTAGAGCATATATTATGCCCTGCATCCACTAGGCCTACCATGAAGGGATTGGTACATGGGTATTTAGAGAGTAGGGTATAGGATGTGGATTCAAATAGGGGCACATGTGAGGGTGGACGTGACATCACATGAGATGTGACATATTACAGTGAATTTACTAGATGACCTATCGTAGTTGATATCTTGTGGAGGCCATATCTTGGTTACCCTTCATTTGGAGGTATGGAGGAGGAGTTAGTAGGTTTACAGCTAGTGTGATGGATATAGGGACGTAGATCTGGAGAGCATGAGATGATACCAAGTCGACCGGGTCAGATGATAGTTTGGGCTATGACAAGATGTGCCTCCGCCCTTCCCATAGTACCACAGGGATGATGTGGAGAGACCATTATCTCCACCACACATCAGCAGATTTAGTAGGGGTAGAGGAGCAGTAGTGACATATATGAGGATAGATGATGTAAGATATATGGATAGATATAGGCAAAGTGGTGGATAACACAACTAAAGGTAACACCTCCGAGGCCAGGACAACCGGATTTGGCTCTTGTTATTATTGAGAGGGATAGATTATAGGGAGATGTGACTACATTATAAGATAAGTCATGGCATTATAGTGGAAGTTAGGAGAAACTCAGGCAGGCATAAGTAACTACGTTATAAGGACAATTAGAGGTGGCACATGCACATGCTCGAAGACGGGGGGAAGGTTGTAGCATTGCAAGCCTAGGTTGCTATGTTAGAGGCGTAGGTGGCCACTTTAGAGACAAAGTTGGTGGCACGGGAAAAGGTACATAAGCCAATGGTGGGGGAAATGTGGCTTCCCCCTATTTTTACCTCCTAGGACACATGATGGAGCATAGGTACATGGAAAAGGTCCATCAAGATAGGTACATATATAAGGATATGGGCCACTATTATTGGGCCAGGGTCCACAAGTAGGTGTTAGATGATCGATGCCACCTCCACTGTGGTGATATCTATGGATAGATACAGAGAGGTCAGGCAGAGGCCCAATATTATGAGGATTGGTTAACAAAGAGTGGTATCCCTTTTGTGAGCTATGCCACCTATAGAGCCCAACAGGAAGCCAATGAGAGGTCTAGTTCACAAACCCGTAGTACCAACATGTCAGGGAGCCATCATTTGCATGGGTAGGGCCATCGAGAGGTGACTAGTTCATGGAGACAGAGGCCAGGTGAGGAGACATGAGAGAGGGAAATAGAGGTGCCGTGCCCTCCTAGAGATAACAATGATGATGGAGATATTGTTTATTTTTTGATTTTTGACTTATATATACCGACTTGTGTGCCGAAGAGGCGAGATGTACATGAGAATTTTTGAGATACTTTATTTATATCTGTATATACATTGTATTGACATACAAACTTTCCAGTATATATATAGATGATGACATTGATATATATTTTGTATGTTGTTTCATTTCCATTGTATTATTATTATGGAAATTAGTTGTAGGCATGTCGATGTGTTTATGTTGTGGTGAATGATTGATTTTATTTCCATTATATTGATGTCATGGAAACTAGATGTAGGCATGGTTTGGTTATGGTTGTATGATTTGATTTCATTTCCATTATATTGATGTCATGGAAACTAGATGATTTAAGCATGGGTGTAATGTATGAGTTGATTGAATGGTTTAATTTCCAATGTATTGATGTTATGGAAACTAGATGATTAGGCATGGTTTGGTTGATGTTGTTGTGATATGAGATGATGTTGTTTTGATTTCCAAGGTATTATTTTTATGGAAACTAGCTATGTAGGCATGGTTGAGTTTGATTTGGATTTCCAATGTATTGATGTTATGGAAATTAGATGTAGGCATGGTTGGTTGTGTTTGTTTTGATTTAATTTCCAAGTTATTGGTATTATGGAAAGTAAATGATGATGTGTATGGGTGATGTATGGTTTGTTTTGGGTTAATTTCCAAGTTATTGTTTTTTATGGAAACTAACTAACTAGGTTTGTTTATGGGGAAAAAATGGTGGGGAAATGGTGGAAAATGGTGGTGAGATAACCTTCGAGACCCCATGTCCTCAAAGTGTTGCCTACATAGCCCTTACAAAAGGGCCTCAAGCTGATGTAGTTCTCCCATAAACTAGGGAAGAATGAGATTGGGTTAGGTAAGTTGAGTAGGTAGGTTGGATAGGTAAGTTGGTTGGGTAAGGCATGTTTGAAAATATGTAAGGTCGAATGTTGAATAGGTAATAGGAAAGGTGAATTAGGCATATGCATAGATGAAGGTGTTATGGTTGATTCAATTTTGATGGTCTTTCTTGTTAAAGAAACAACAAGTAAACAAATAAGAAACCAAAAGAAGTGGCATGCCCATATTTGGCAAGGACCATAATTGTCATACCCCTAGACTTATTGAACATAAGTCACTAGATACACTGCATGAGTGATGGGTCTAGAGTTGAAAGAAGTTACATGATCACAATGTGTAGAATACATGCCACATCCCTTGATTTGATTTATAAGATAATAAAAAAAGGTAAGGTGGAAGAGTTCGTTAAGCGTAACCTTGTTGTGGGACAACATGCCCCTTCTGCAAGATACCCAAAACTAGAATAGGTAAGTCCATGACCAAAAGTTTGTATTTTTTTTCATATTTTTTTTTTAATTTTAATTTTTTTGATTTTTGCATGTATATAGAAATTTATGTGGGAATTCTATATTGGGATAAAATAGTGTCTCCTTGAGGTCTTCGTGAAGTTGATCGATGCGGGAAGCTCCAAGATAATTTTACTTTTGAAAAATACAAATTAGTCTTTTTTTTTGGATAGACTAAGTACAATAGTAGTGGCTAGATTTTTATAGCTATCCTTCGAGGGAGCAATCTACTTATAAAGCAAGAGAGAGACATAGATGTTAATTTGAGGGAATCATCTATTTGTGAAGTTTGACTCAAGGAGTAAATTTTTGTTATCGCCCCCGACCACACACACACACACACACACACACACACACACACCATATATATATTTTATATATTTTATATTTTTATACTTGAAGTCATGGAAAAGACTATAAAGAAGTATAGGCCTCTTTTATGAAGACAAAACCATAACACAAAAATGTTAGCTATGAAAGAGGGGTTTTAAGTGACGAACAACCATGGATTCCATCCTGAAAAGGATGAAAAGTATCCATGAGAATCATGCCATGAGTAGATCCATGGTACTCATATTGAAGACAAGGTTGAATGGTGACAAATAATCACACAATTCTAGTTTAGTCATTGGTCCTTAAAAGAGGTAGGTGGAAGGAGAGGTTCACTCAAGGGATGAGCATATAAGTGACATAAAGTGATGTAGTACTTTATTCAACAATAGAATGGTTGAAGATGCAAGGCATTAAGAGGCTCAGTTCGGGTTTACCCTCAAGAGAAGATAAATGATAAGCTCTTGATCCATAGGTATGGGTGACAATATAAGGTCCAAGCCAATTAGGAGAAAACTTGCCTCGTTTACTTTTCTCCATTTTGGTCACATGTTGATTTTCCTTTAGGACAAGATCACCAATCTTGAAAGTTTGATCATGATTTTTTTTCATAGGCACGCTTGATGCATTTTTGGTAGATTTGGAGATGGTCTAGAGAGCATTTAAAAGATGTTTTTGTCAATAGCTCAAGTTGTGCCAAATGTTCTTGGAAAAAATTGTTGTTCAGAGAGCATATATTTAAGTGATATATGAAGAGATGGAATTTGGACTTCAAGAGGCAAGATGACCTTTGTACCGTAGACCAAAGAGAAAGGTGTGGCATTGGTAGAGGTGTGAATGTTAGTACGATAAGCCCATAAGGTGAAAGGAATGTGTGTGTGTCAATCCTTACCAATATTGTGTTGACCACTTTCATAAGAATTTTGTTGAGATTTTTATTAGAAGATTCAACTTGACCATTTGTTTATGGGTAATATGGTGAAGAAAACTGAGTTGAATGCCAAAGTTGTCACATAGTTTACATAGGGTTTTATTTTTGAATTGTTTTCCATTGTTAGTGATAAGGTGATGAGGAACACCAAAAGAAAAATGATATGGTGGTTGATAAATTCAGTTATCTTTTCATATTTGGTAGAAATGAGAGGGATGGATTCCACCCATTTAGTGTAATATTTAGTCATTGTGATGATCTAGTGATGACGTTGAGAGGAATGAGGGTTAATATCTCCAACGAGATCCAAACCCCATTGAGAGAAGGGCCAAAATTCTCTGGTGACTTGTAAGGTGTGACTAGGAGTATGATGAAGGTTAGCATGCTATGCGACACTTTACACAACATTTGACGTAGTCACAATAGTCTTGGTTAAGGGTTGGCAGTAATAGCCAAGGTGAAGGATACATTTTGTGACCGCAAGGCCACTAAAATGTCCCCCACAAATCCCATCGTGAATTTCTTTGATGGTGTATGGGATTTTGAACTGGTGAGGCACCACAGAGGATATCATCAAAGCCACATTTGTAGAGAATACCCCCATGATGACGTAATGAGATAATTTTTTAGGAAGGCTCATCATCCATTATGAGTGAGATCTAGAGGTAGAATTGAAAGGAGAGGTAGTCAATGAACTGCTTATACCAAATATCATGTGGGTCGGTTTTGATTCTTCCCACAAAATTTATGCCACGAATAATATAAGAGGGTGACTGCAACTATTGTATTGTGAAAATATTTTGGATTCGAAGGTGAGGCAAGTATTTGAGAGGCTAGACAAGCCATGGCATCCACAAATTTGTTAATGGATTGTGGAGTGGTTTGAATGAGGAAGTGATCAAACGTGGTCAAAAGTATGTCGACATGATGTTTATACTTTTGAAGTTCCTCATTATGAAACTGGTACAAACCATTGACTTGGTTCACAATAATGACTGCAATTGTTTTACTATGAAAAATATTTTGGAGTTTGAAGGTGAGGTAGGTATTTGAGAGGCAGAAAATCCATGGTATCTGTGAATTTTTAGTGGATCGCGGAGTGGTTTGAATGAGGAAGTGATCAAACATGGTCAAAAGTATGTCGACATGATGTTTATACTTTTGAAGTTCCTCATTATGACAACATTGGTACAAACCATTGACTTGGTTCACAACTAGTTGAGAGTCACCAAAGATATTAATGGATTTAACATCTAGGGAAATGAGTTTTAAAGACCTAACACAAGTGCTTCATACTTGGCCATGTTATTAGTGCAGTCAAAGTCTAACTTAAAGGATAGTGGCATAGGTTCACCATCAAGAGGAATGAGGATGACCCCACACCTCCCCCACATTGAAATTTGGATCCGTCAAAGAATAAGGTCATTTGGTAAACGGTGTCATCAAGGAAAGAGTGAAAATGGATTTGTTAGGAAAATCAAAGTTAGAAGATTGATTTCTAGGAGAGGAGTGTCTACAAGCTGATCTGTAATGGTTTTCCTTGAAATACTTTTGATGAATGAATTCCAAGTCTAGGTCTACAAGGAGCATGAGCCAACGTGGTGTATTGGTGTTGGTAAGGTTTAGCATACATGTAATGTAGAGGGTCAGTGTTGGTGACGATGAAGGTTTTGTGGTTAAGTAGGTAGTGGCGAAGTTTGGTGGCCATGAAGACCAAGGCTAGGAAAATTTTTCAGCGTGAGTATACCTAGTCTCATATTCTAAAAGAGTACAAATTATGTAATAAACCACTTTCTCCCTATGTTGCTCATCATGATGAGTGAGCATGGAACCCAAGGAATGGTCAGTGGCAGAAATGTAGAGGTAAAAAGGTTTGTCATATTTAGGTGGGATGAGCATAGGTGGCTGAAGAAGGTATTTCTTTAATGCTTCAAAGGATTTGTGGCACTCATCATTCTAATTAAAGGAGACATCATTTTTAAGGAGATGATGAAAAGGTGACATCGGTTGAAAATTTGGGAAATAAAGCAGTCAAATGGATTGTAATTTTCCTTACAAACTATAAAGCTGTCGAAGGTTAGTAGGTGGAGGCATCTCGAGAATAGCCTTGATTTTGGTGGGATCAACTTTGATGCCCCACAAAGAGATGATGAAACCAAGGAGTTTTATGGAGAGAATGAAAAGACACACTTCTTTGGTTGAAGGCAAACACAATATTGGATGAGATGATCAAATATGACTTTAAGAACTATGAGGTGTTCAACATGAATTTTGGACTTATCGAGAAGGTCGTTGACATAATCTTCCAATATGTCATGCATGATATCATGGAAGATATAGGTCATAGTGCACTGATAAAGGTGGCACCAACAGTGTTTTTCAAGCCAAAGGGCATGATGCGATAATAGAAGGTCCCCAAGGGGTGATGAAGGAGGTTTTGTGTTGATCTTTTGGAGTGAGTAATATTTGATTATAACCCGAGAATTCATCCATAAGAGATAACATCTCATGGTCAACTATAAGATCAACAAGTTGGTCGATGCTAGGTAGAGGAAATTCATCCTTAGGGTAGGCAAGGTTAAGGTGTGGAAGTCTCATGCAGATGCAGAGTCCCCCTGTTGCTTTGGTGATTGAACAATGTTAGAAATCCATTGTGGATAGTCAATGGGTAGAATGAAGGAAACAGAAAGAAGGCATTGGAGTTCTTCTTTCACAAGAAGGGAAATGCATGGATGCATTTTTCACTGTAGCTTTTGTTTCACAAGTTTTATCGGGGATAGTCATGATATTGTGGACCATGATATTAGGGTCAATACGGGCATATTAGCATAAGACCAAGCAAAAAACGTTGCTATGATCTTCAAAGGAAAGAAGTGAAGGCTTCTATTTGGTAGAATCTAAAGATTGGCCTATCTTTATAATTTGAGGGTTGTCCTGAGTGTGAATGTTGATCTCTATGGTCGATTCATTTAACATGGTTTGTGTCTTAGAAGGTAATGACCGGTGAATGTAAGAATCATCTACACCTAAATAGGTGAGAATAGAATCATCATCCTAACATTGAATGACATTGATAGAAGGTGTGTCATCATCCAACATGTCAGGATAAAGAAGAGGAAGGGAAGAGGGCACCTCACCATCACGATGATAGGTTAAAGGTCCCAAAGAAATGGTGTTTACAAAAATAAAAAATTTAGGAGGGATGGATTCTGGATCCATGGACTCGTGGGTGAAGGCGGTGTGGTAGGTGAGTTAGGTGGGGAAGGCTTATCTTCCTCTACGAGGTCGATTCTAGCCTTCTTAGGAATAGGTGAATAGAAAATTTGATACCACAATGATCTTTGTGTTTTGAGTGGTGCAAGGTATGATTGTGTGATGACCTTGCTCATAAAGACCAAATCCAAAGCCCTTCTAGCACATCGATGAAGAAAAGTGTGGGTGAAAGTGGTGATTGGTGAGGTATTGGAAGTTAGATGAGAAAGGCTGGGTTTGGGTAGGTGGTTCAAGAGAATAAGAAGAAGTGTTTAGTCCCCCATATGTCAAGTTGGTGTGAAGGTGGGGAGGACCGTATGGAAAAACCTCTCCTACATGATGGTCATAATGTGGGTGTTGGTGAAGGCTTTCATACTCCTGAGGAGTAAGGAAAGTGTCTATGTTGTATAGTGGTACTCTCCCAGGGAAAGGCATTGAAAAACACCTACCAAGGGGTCAAAGGTCATGACTTGGGTAGCGGGGATGGATGAGCTACTCGAATCCTGAGAAGGTGGGTCATTAGTTATTGGTGAAATAGGTGGGTTGGTAGATGGGATAGCTATGGAAGCTATGGAAATAAAGGGGATAGATGGGCTGGCTGTGGAAGGTGTAGTGGAAAAAGTGGTAGATGAGGCAGTGGAAGAAGATGAAGCAAGTAGGGGTGGTATATACCTTGACTAGAACAAGGACATCATTTGGTCGGTAAAGCAAACATGTTTTAAAAGGTGAAGGATTTTAAATGGTGTAGGATTCGAACTTCATATTCAAATTTTAGGCAATGGTGAAGGGTTGAAGGTACACACCCCATGGCATGAATCCAGGTGGCTAAGCATAAGTTATATTGAAATTCCTCTCAAGAACATAGAATAGTTTGGGACTAGTGCGAGGACCCACGCGTATGTGGAGGATGACGGTGCCAAGGGTAGAAGTCATGACATCATTGAAAGAATGCAACATAACAGGTTATTATGCATGTAGTTGGTAGGTATGCATAATTGTTTCATATGCATGGGAAGAAATGATATTAATGCTAGCACCTCCATCAATCATAATGCATCGAACATGAGTATCATTGATGTAGGTAGAGATGAAGAGGGTGGGATCAAGATCATCTGATTATAGAGGGGAAATATCTGAGTTAGAGAAACTGACAACAAAACCTGAGGAGAGGTAATGGGGGCATAAGTTTGAGGTGAAGTGGTGAGGGTGGCCACATGATGAGGGGTAAAGATGGCATCCATAGGTGTAGGATCATTTGGTGGAACCTCGATAGATTATAGGACCTCAATGAGGGCCTAACATGATGAGACTCAAAGGTTTGAATTAGGTCGTACAAGGACATCTTTTAGAGGAGATTGATGAAGCTATTTAATCATAGAGTGATGTGTGACTCCATCAGAAATAGGATAAGCCACCCATGGATGGTTACCTTGGGGGTAGGTGTAAGTGGAATGGTGGGTGAAGGTGCATTGGATGGGATACTAGTTTTCTCTTTTCCTTTATCTTTTTGTGATCGAGTGGCTACTCGGACCATATTTATTTCAAAGATCAAAGGAGGAAAAGAGGGTTGTGGAGATGCAGGTAAAGGCCATTGAATAGATATAGGGCTAGACCCATGTGGCACAAGAAAAGGGGGAATGTAATTCTCCTCCAATAGGTCATCTTCATCAAAGAGACCATCCAAAGTATAGAGTTGAAGGAGAATGTTTTTGAGGGCCTTACAACCTTCGACATCATGCCCGGTGAGTGATGATATGTGTAGATTTTGGTGTCATCAAACCCTACTGGTTTGGGTTTGAGTGGGTCATAAGGCTTAATAGGTGGTAAGTGAGATAGCGAAGGTTTCTAACAACCTAATGAGGATGTTAGAATAAGATCCTGCCAATGGATCACAGTGAGAAGTTAGAGTTGGCTTGGATGAAGGTGTGGGTGATTTTCATGGGAGAGGTGCTACTAGAGGTGGTGTAGGTGTGACTACCTTTTTGGTAGGTAGTGAAGGTTTTGGTTTTGGTTTAGGTTACACCTTCTTGGGTAAAGGTGTAGGAGGGGTGTGTGAGGTAGAAGGAGATGTAGAAGGTGGGGTACCCTAGAAAGTCCAAGGTGAGAGTGGTAGTGTTGGAAATAGTGTGGTTGTAGGTAATGGAGAAGATGTAGGTAGAAGAGGTGATGAAGGTGAAGGTGTGGGAAAAAGAGAAGGTAAAGGTGTGGGTGCGGGTTGTCATGCCTTGGATTTTCCTTAGTGAAGAGGTAACTTGACCAAGGTGGAAGGGTGTGGGCCTAAAATCTGAAGGTAGAGGTGAAGGTGAAAGAGAAGGTGTGGGAGAGACTAGGGTGTGAGGCCTAGGAGGTTGGGTCTTCCTCTTAGGTGTGGGAATCGGTTTTGTGATGGGTGGTGGTTGAGTAGACAAGTCTAGTTTCACTACGGGATGCAGTAGGCTAGGTGTTGGTAGGAACCCTAAGGAAGTGGTAGGTTTAGGTGTGGATAGGGGTTTGGGTGAAGGTGAGGTTAAGAAGAAGGGGATGATATGATCAACTCAGGTGCCATGGTTTTAGTTTCCTTGAATACCTTAGGATAGATAGTTGAGGTATCTAGGGACAACATTTGCATTTGGGTGGATATTGGGAGTTAAAGGTACCCCCAGAGTGTGGAGTAATCAACATACTCTAATCGGTCCACCAAACGTGAGAATGGTTTTGGTTTAGAAGATGATGAACCAGTGGTGAAACCCATCTAGAAATCCGAGTCCTATGATATAGGGAAGGTTTTCACCTCTGATTCAATAGGCAAGAGTGATGTAAGAAGGTTGATAGGATCTTGGAAGACCCTGGGAGAAGCATTGCCTATAGGAAGAGGAGATAAGAGTGGATCCTCTATGGGTCGAGGAGAAGGAAAAACAAGTGATGTGGACTCCTCTTTAGGTAGAAAGGTGGATAAGGTTAGTTCCTCCTTGGGTAGAGGAACATGCAAGATAGGCTCTATAGTAGGTAGAGAAATAGGTGGGGTAGGATCCTCCATGGATAGAGGAGTAGGTGTGATAGGCTCCTTTGTGGATAGAGGAGTAGGTGTGATAGGCTCCTCATGGATAGAGGAGTAGGTGTGATAGGCTCCTCCATGGGTAGAGGAGTTCGTGCAAGAATTTCCTCGATAGATGCTATGGGAGGAAACTAGCTAGATGGAACAGGTACTGTGTTAAAAATGACATGAACCTCATGCACATTGGTGTCACTAGTAGAGGTCTCAAAACTGGTTTGATGAAGGGGTATGATTAGGAAAAGGTTTCTTAAACACACCCATATTGGCATTGGCAGGTGCATTAGGGTTTTCAGGATGAGATCACCACTATCTAGCATTCCTTGGACAATGTTCTTGAAGGTTTTATAATTTCATCACTATGTCCCCTAACTGGTGATAGTTACATAAGTCATTTTCTTTGTACCACGATGGTGTAGGACAAGAAGGATCAAAACCAATGTTTAGTTTTATAGGTGGAAGGGTGATGGCTCCAGCTTTTAAAATATTTTCCAACACAAAAGAATATGGTTCTCTCGATAGGAGTGTAAGCCCTCTATTCATACTTGTATTGAAAGTTTTGAACAAGAGAGAGGTTGATATGTGGTTTTGGTTGATTAGATGGATGAGAGGGACCAGATTTTAGAATCACCGTGTTGGTGGATCTTTGGATTTGGAATGGTTATTAGAATGATTTTTCAGAAATTTAGAAGAAGAGTCAGTTCGATTTGAAGTTAGCATTCTTGTTACGTAACTTAAGTTTCTCTTCTTCAAGGGCACAAATCTCTAGTTTCCGAGGCCATGGTGAAGGCTTCGTCAAACGTGCAAAAATTTAAACCTGGAGAGTCGGGAAATGTCTCTAACACATGCCCTTGTGAATAAATCTATGAGCTATGCTTGTGGTATCTAGAAGGTGAGTTGATTGATGAGGCCTCACCAACGTGCGATAAAATGTGATAGATTCATCCTCATATTGGTGAATAGAGTATAAGTCTATCATAGAGACCTTCTTAGAGATATTGATTGAGAAGTGATCAAGGAAGGTTTGGGCCAATTGGTTGAAGGAGAAGACCGAGTGCCTAGGAAAAGCACTATACCAATCTAGGGTGGGTCCCGACAGCGACATGGGAAACATTTGAAGAAGTAAGGCATCATCATGGCCTATCAAATAACAAGCGTGTTTGAATGAACAAAGTGTTATTGGGGATCTTCCTTGCTATTAAAACAGTTGAACTTGGGTAACTCCCATTGCATGGGATAAGGGTGGATAGGTATGGATGGGTGGATGGGCTCGTTATATATTTCATCATAAGTGAGGACATTACGAGATCTGGAAATGGAGGCCTCGAGTGTTTGCATCTTATCCATCATCATCTTGATAAGATCCATGGTAGGATTAGATTAAGGAGAAAACCCTTTGTGGTATAAGGGGTGGATGAGATGAATAGGTCATATATGGCATACTAGTGTATGGTGGTGCCAAATATGTGAAATGAGAAGCGGGTACATAGGCAGGAATAGATGATGAGGGCATGTACCCTGAATACGAGGTGGACACTATAGGTGTGGATTGAGGGGTGTAGGTGGGAGGAGCTTGTGGGAATATCCTTGTGGTAACAAGTGGTAGAGTAGGAGGAATCAAGACCACCAAATTTTGATAAGGCATATAGGATGTCGACACAATTGGCGGTTGTGAAGTAATAGGTACTGATGATGTGGGGATCCCTATACTAGGAGTCATGGATGAAGATATGGCAGATGTCGAGGCATGCTGAAGAGGTCGGGGGAGTGATAGATATCGAAGGTGTGATAGATGCCAAAGGTGCGATGAATGTCAAGGGTGTAGTAGGTGGTGTTGATGACATAGGAGTAGGTAATGCTAAAGTAGCATTCATAGATATGAAGGGGGTATGGAGGTAGGCATACCAAACAATGGCTGGCCCGATGAGTCACGGGTAGAAGAGTGGGCGAGGTAATGTTGTAAGGCTATGACATTATGATCAAGGAATTTAGTGAATTCCTCATCACCTGTAGGTATAGTTGCAGGAACATTGGGGTCCATTGGTGAAGAAATGCGAAGGTGAAATAGGTGACAATATGTAACTAGAGTGGAAGGAAAGTGCTCACGCCTATAGGTGAGTCTAAACCATAAGAAAGTGGGAAGATATATTGTAGGTTTTGCAGAACCGTGTAACTGACAAAAAAAAGATGTTTGATGAAGTCTGGAGGATAGAAATAGGTTGTTGTTTCTGATAAAAATAAAAACATAGAGACTGATATTGGTTAGTAAACCGTGTCGGTTAGGTAGAAAGACCGATGCCAGTTACTATGAAAATGAAGAAATTTGAAAATCGGTGAAGAAAAGTGGAAAACGGGTATTTTGGGCTCTGTTAAGGGTGATAGAAACTAGAAAATGGTTGATCAAAAGAATAAAAAAACAAAAAGATGGCATGTAAGAATAAATTGTTGTTTTTGACAAAAATATAAAATCTAGAGAGAGAATGATATTGGTCAAGTAAAACGGTGCTAGTATGATGAAAGAACCGACGCCTGACCAACCGATAGATAAAAACTAGAAGAATGAAGAAAATATGATTGTTTGAGTTAAATTTGATGAAAAGAAGCCCTGAAAGAGGTTGTGTATGACAAAGATGATTTAACACACTAAGGAAAAACTAGAATTAACCAGTTGTGATGGTTGAGTGTGGAAAAAAGAAGAAAAAGTGGTGAATACGTCTCCTCAAACTCAAACTACATAAGATAAGAAAGAAAGGTGACAATCAAACAAACAAAAACTAAATAAACACATTATCCTAGGATCATATTTTTAGTGTTTAGTTGGCTTATGCCTTAAGATTGATTGTGAATGATATAGAATGTTTGGATAATGAAGGTACCTAGAAAGTAATCTATGGATGGTTTCAAGTTTGTTTTGGTGAAGGATTCCTCAATATACCTTTCGGTATGTGAGGTCCAAGCTCTGATATGATAAACCGGCCATAACACCGGAGGGGCCCACTATCAATGAGTTTTTAAATCCTTGATGACTTCTTCCTGGAAGGGAATGTTTAAGAAGTTTGTAGATTGTGTTAAGTGATTTGGACAAGGAGTGTGTGCACAAATGTGAACTACGCTTTATTAATCAATCAAAAATGGTCATGACCTCCGTCATATGATTGCTACTTAACTATGTGAGATAAATATGTAGACATACAAGGATGAAATGCAAGTGTTTTAAGCCCCAAATAAAAATATGATATTCAATGTAAACAAGAGTGAATAGGAAGAAGGATGAATTTCACTAATGCAAGAACAAAAGAAAGAAGAAGGATTATTTTTAAATGCACCAAAAGAAATGTTTCATTTAGAAGCAATTAGAAAGAAGGAGCATATTACCAAAGAAGAAGATTTAGTGAATAACGATTTAGAAAGGAAACACACAAGATGCAACCTATATGAATAGAAAGGAACCCACAAATAAGGGTCCCACTAGGCGTGCCAAAATGTTTCACCAAAATGTTGCATATAAAATAGATAAGGTAAAGGTGAGGTGAGGAGGAATACCTGTGAAGTCAAAGAAGGTTTTGCACCATTGAGAAGACCAGGCTGATCGTGAAGAGCTCCTTTTTGGATAGGAAGGACTACATGTAGAAGCACAACAATACCACCAAATAGAGTTAAATAGCATATGACAGTGGACTGCCTAGTGTATGCTAGATCCGAGAAGTGTGATACTTCCTAGAAAGGCCATCAATCCATTGTTTAAAAACAACTTAATGTAAATAAATGACAGTAAAAGAAAGGTCCTATTGTAATAATACGATTTAGGTATCTCATATGCTAACAATAGACTAGATTTAAGCTAAATATTGAATATACAACTAAATATAGAGAAGGAATGGTGTTGTCAAGGCTGGAAGGTGTGGTAGAGGTGTTTAGGAAGGTCTGGGTGAGATTGGGTGAGGTTTGGGAAGGTTTTGGGTAAGTTAGGAGCTCACTAGTCGATATAAATTACGATCCAGAGAGAGGATTGGTATCGGTTGGGCAACCGATGCCGTACCTAGTAATAGCCGATGCTAGTTGGGTGACCAATGCCAGTAGGGAAATTGGGTGTAAAGATTAAAATGAGGTGGTTTGGAGCTCTCTGTGATTGCACAAAGAGTTGGGGAGGCTTAGGTAAGGTGGTAGGATTTTATTAAAGACTTAGAGATGAAGAAATAGGCATTTGGGATGGGTACAAAGGTCAAATGGGAAAGTGGTTGAGAAGAGTACAAGGCTCAATAGGCAAGTGGTTGGGTGGAGGTGCTATGGAGGAGATTTAGGAGAGGTAGAAGGTGAAAGAAATAAAATAAATGATTAATAACCAAAATACTAAAAGCAATCACAAGGTAGAGATTACTTACTTGCAGATTGGAAGCTGGTTGTAGAAGGAATGGTTGTGGTTGAAGGAGAGACAAGTCCCGATCTTATGTAGTAGCAACATAAGGCTCTGGACTTCCTTGTGAGTGATCCAATGCTCTGGAACACACTATTGATGCTTGGTGGAGGTTGTGAATGCTTGGAATGATCTCTAGTTCGTTGTGAGGTCACTTGGATGCTCGAGAATACCAATGCCGAGAATGCCTAGAAACCAAGATCTAGGAAAACCCGGGAAAAGGGTTAGAATTTATTATTTAAAAAAATGATAGTGGTTAGGTGACCAGTAAGGCTTGACCAAGGAATAACCAACATCGGTTAGGGAGAAAAGGTCCTATTTTTCCAAAAATAGCCTTTTCTCTCCATTTTTGGTGTTGGTCAAGATTTGTTATGGACTAGGAGTCTAGGTTGGCACTAAATGAAGCAGGAAATTGGTAGGAGGGATAATAGGTAATGAATTTTAGGGTTAGAATGAGTCTTAGTTAGTTAAGGGGAGTGGTGAATTAGTCTAGGTTAATAAATAGGCTTGGAATGGGTCCATGGTGAGGTGGAGGGGTGAAGGAGTTATTAAATTAATATAGGTAATTAAGTTAATAATAATATGTGGAGGGGTCATGGTAAGGGGTATGCTTTCTGAAGGGGGCCTAGAGAGTTTCAACTCAATTTTGGGTGTCTACATTTTCCCCTTTTGTCACGTAGCTTGTATTGATAAGTGACGATGACAAAAACAAGAGGTGGTTACCATAGGTATGGGTGGAGGTGATCCCTCTCAAACTAGGAACCGATGATGTGCATGGATGTTTGATATTGAGGTGATCCATATCAAACACTTTCCAATCCACATATCAAATGTTTCCATTTTAGATGCCACACCATCATGTTCCACTAGTGTCTCATCCTCTCGCATCATATCCTTCTCAATCTCCACCATCATGTGATTCCACTTTGGACACAATCTCATCATAATCCTTTTAGGAGTCCTCCACATTGTTACCACATCTATTTAGATTAGCACAATCTATATCATCATGTGATTCTATCTTGACCACCACATCATCTAATTCATCACTTTCTTCGATTCTATACACCCACTTAGAATACAACCAATTACCATACCCATGTTGCACTCTTCATCACATCTCAATTCACTCATTGTTTCATCTATTTTAGATACGTCTTACATGAATATCTTATTTCCTTCACCACCACTCATTCAAGCACCCTTCTTTCTACCGGAACCACCATTGCATATTATACCATCTATTTTTCTCATTCAAACTCTTGCATCTATTCCCCGTCATCTATATCCAATCGTTTTCCCATATCTTCCTCGCAAGTTTCCTACAATTTCTCTCATTTTTTCAACTTTTTTAGAGAGTTATTCCACATGCACATTATTTCCTTAACATATCTCATTCAAGCACCTTCTTTATAGCCCCATCCATTCATATCATCTAACACAACCACACAACTACCTATTCTTCCATATTTTTCTTGTAAATTTCATTCACATCCATGACTTCTTTCACCACATTCTCATTTGTTTGACATCCACTCTTACATACCCCTCCTATTCCACACAATCATCCTCTCATCATACCCACTCATCACCAAACCACACCCTTAGATATCATGTTTCCTTTATACATCAATATGTTCTCCACTCATCATCCACCCGACATTATCACTAACACCGTTCCTCATATCACTTTATCTCCTACCATTGATCTATTTTCATGTCCTCACCCACATGAAATTATATCACATTCATCTCACTCAACATATTTAATATTTTCTTCATTTACACAATCATGTGCTCCACTAACTACCATCTTATGGATTCTAATTAATGTTATTTCTTTGCTCATGCTCCAAACCATACAATCAAATACAATTATATACCCATCTATCACTTATTTCTCTACATCATGTGTATTATTCATTCAGTCCCTATAGAGATTGGGGAATCTCATTTGTCTTCAATTCCACATTTTATGCACTCCATACATTCCACTTCTCTTCATACAACATGTATTTGAAACACATATCGATTCTCTGCACACCCTGCACTATCATCATTGACACAAACACACAAAATTAAAAAATAGCTAAACATATTTCAAAATCCAAAAAAATCTTAATATCCCAAAAATTTCAATAAAACAACACTTTCTCATAGATGTTCTTCCCTAATTACTCCATTCATATTTCATTCTAATTCTTAGTTCATTAATACATACTTCACTTACATTTCATTCACATTCCATGTCTTGGTTTGTTTCACAACTTTTGGTGAACTCTTGATTATCTTGTTGTCACATTTTGTGATTCAATAGTATCTACTATAGTTGTTTGAACTTGGTCTCTCATTACTTGGTGAATTAAGAACAACTATCATACTATATATCCATGCACTATTACACACTTAACAACTTATTGTGAAGGCCCCATGACATTATCTGTTGATGCTCACCAATTTCATCTCCATAATCACTTTCACTCCCTCCACCAAGCCACTAGTGGTTCTAAACCCCTTGAAAAATTGAGAGAGATGAATATCATGTTAAAAAAATTAAAAAAGAAGTCAAAAAAGAAAAGAAAAATTAATATGCATAACTCTTCTTAGGGTTCTTCCCAATATCTATACTAGGGCTATGGACGCCTAGCTAGTAGTAGAGTAATGTTGCGACTAGAATCAAATGTATCTCCATTGGGGATATAGATGCCTAGATGGAAGTGAAGCAATGCAAAAATACATTGCCTTCCATTCCATCTATCACCAATCACCTGTTTCAATCACACCTACAAATTGGCTCATGTTTTCACTCATTATCTTACTGGTCCTCACTTCAAGTAATAATTAACCTTCACATGCACACATAGGATATCAATGAGATGCATGGATAGTATGTCACCATATGATGTTTAAACCTTGTTCAAGATCTTGTTTTAGCTCACTCATTGTCTCATGGAATGTGCCTTCTGGCTCATCATATTTTCATCAATAATGTTGTATAAAAACTTTTCTATACACATACACCCATGTTCATACACCTACATAGCGCATGCAATCCATCATTACAACCATGTCATTTGCATGATTTCTTTCTAACTCATTTGAAATGAGAATCCATGGGCATTTTTTTGCCTTGTATATATCTTCCTACATCACCCACTTCTAATGTCATTTTACTTTGCAATTATTTTCAATCACCACTTTGGGATGGGGTGACACTACTCTCACACTCTCTAAATTGTATATAATCTTGTATGTATCACACATAAATTTTTAAATACACATGGATGAGGTGATAGTTTCTAGCTTTCACTCATTATGCCATTTTCCAAGGTTAAATTTCTATCATTTATCATCTTCCACTTTTCATACCATGTTATGATGTGGACTACGGATCCAAAAACTATAAAATGAGGCTTGATATCACATAAAAAATTCTCCCCTAAACTATCTTATCTATCTAGGATATGAGAGAAACCCTAAATAGATAATATAGTTGGGAAGATCCTTGAGAAAAAAATAAGAGATTCATTTGGGTTCGATCGGTTTCTAGCTTTAAGATTCGGTCTAGTGCCATATATATGGGGGAGGCAAGAAAATATGTCTAATCCCATATATAGATAGGGAAACACTCCAATATAGATCTATATGGGATGATGAGCCGAGAGAGGGACTTGATTCCCTCCCAGATCTATATATAGGCCTCCTCGACCCAACCCCCTCTTAAATATATCTTCTTCCATCACCCAATTCTAGTGTCATTTTAATTTGCCATCATTTTCAATCACCACTTTGGGATGGGGTGAATCTACTCTCAAAATATCTAAATTGCATCCAATCTTGTACATATCACACATCACATTTTCAACTACACATGGATGAGGAAACATTATCCTAGATTTCACTCATTATGATTGATGCACCTAGAATTCACCAGATAACACCCTAGTCGCATTGGCACATCACTCATCCTAGACTGAGCACTCACCTGAAGCACGCAAAGGTACCAAGTCCCTCTTTAGGGTTGCTTTGTAGTAGAATGTTAACACGATGAAGACTTAAAACGTATATATCCATAACTAATACATCATTACAAAGTGTATGGCAGATCTAGACTTAGGGAAGAATAGGTTTAAAAATAATCATGTTAGAAATAAGAACATGCACTACCACATTACACATAGGAATAGCACTTCGGTTCGGTCAATATCTTCCATGATTTAATTATCAAAATAACACGAAGCGAGGTGGTTCATTTTAAGAGACCTCTTGGAAATCGGAGGTGGAGAATACCTGGCGAATATCCCCAGAACCGGTTTCGTGGGAAGGCAAATTTTTTGGGGGTTGTATGAAAAAATTTCACCTGAGTTTCAAGTGCTGCAAAGAAGGCTGTAGATGCGTGATGAGAGCACATCATTACGGTTGTTGACGCGCGTCACTAAGGTCTAGTGACGTGCATCAATGCATTTTTTTGACGTGTGACAGAAAAATCTCCTGTCGCGCGTCTGCAGCCTCCGACCTCTACTTTCTCATCAAAAAATCTCCATGTCACGCATCAACAAACTCTTTGTCATGCGTCTGCTATGCGTCAATATCTGTTGTACCTCCTTGACACGTGTCAACATTCATAATGACGCTTACGTCACTAAGGTCTAGTGATGCGCGTCACTAGACCTCAGTGACGCGCGTCACTAGACCTCAGTGACACGCATCACTGAGGTCTAGTGACGCGTGTCACTATGTTTTATTTGGGCCTTATGTTTTAGTTTCTCTCTCTTTCGTTAGACTATCTGTCTCATACTATTTGTTTGACTTTGATATTGTGCAGAATGCATGTCCACCTCAATAATACCTTCCACACAATCAGTATTTTGATTCTTTGTGGTGGCATCTATATGATTGATATTTACAATATCTGTATCTGCAGAGTTTCCAAAATACTTGAAGAGTGATTTCTGGGATTTCTTACTTACTTTTAGGTTATTCGTATTCTTTGAGCTGACACCTTCCATTATTCTGAAAAGAGTCCAAGTAGCGACTCTGTCTAGTGTCGATGTCTGTTGTCACGCGCATCCCCTTTCGAGGTCTTTGTCACGTGTCAACTCTGCACTTGTCGCGGGTCAACAACCCTTTTTCGTCGCGCGCGCCCATGCTCGCATATACCGCGGCGTCAACACTGCCCTTGTCACGCGTCAACTTCTTCACCCAAGTCGCGCGTCAACACTTCCTCTGTCGCGTCATTACAGCTGTTGTCGCGCGTCAACAATGCCCTTATCATGCGTCATCACTACATTTGTCACGCGTCAACAATCATAGGCTAATAGTAATCTGAATCTCTGGTGCTTAAGGGTATGTGAGTTCAAATTTCACAGTATTGGTAATTTGTTAAGCTACTTGAGGTATACTACCCAGCGAATCAGCTAGGTTTTTATAGGTCTGATGTTTTCAAATGAAGGTGAAGCCGACCCCAAAAAAAAAATATACTATATATTTTAGGCGAACAGGACACCGACCCACTCCGAATAATTCGCCTTTTCAAATTTTCCTAAAATGAAATTTTCACCATATTACGAATATTCGCCGCTAAAATTATCCCCTTGCACAGAAGCTCCTTACAATCTTTGGAAATCTATGTGGTTGCGTGCATGGTTCGATACGGTAATCCAAAACATGCACACTATGTCATCTATTTCTCTATATCCCTCTATCTTACTACCAAGTAATTCACTACATATATATATATATATATATATATATATAAATATAGGGTGGGACTTTCCTTCACCGCTTATTTATTCCAAAAATAGGCCGCATGCTACTAATAGCCACACGCCATTTTCATGTATAGCCATATATGTAAGTGTGCTATCTATAGACTATGATAGTTAACTGAGGTGACAATCCTATTCTTAGACTGTCTCCATGAAAAAGTGCTCTGAATCCAATCCTCTAGAAATAAAAAATTCGTGGCACGCACGTCTCTGCATTGTTGGTGTGTTTTGCACGCCATCTTATAAAAATAGATCTTCTTGCCCAAAAACAACTAAGTCTTGAAGGCTGAACTTCTATTCGTACACACATTCTCCTATTCATTTACACCCTTGAACCTAGCTTGTTTTCCCACGCGGACTTCTTGTGTGAGTTTTGTCAAGTGTTCTTTGATCAACATTACCCCACACTAATCTCATTGTCACCCTAACAATGGGTATCTCCAAAAATGTTGAATAGAAAGAATAAGAAAGAATTTGAATGAATAAAGAATGCTTTTATGTGGTAGCCTCATCTGTCTCATCTTGAAGGATCAACTCTGGATACTCCTCTTTTATTTTGGCCTCTAAGGCCTGCCACTCGGTGAGAGCCTTCTCTGCTTTCTCTGGAATGTCCACAACGATGGACTCAAGTTCATCCTTCACAATTTCCCCTTTTTCATTCTGCAAGACCAACATAATGTTGGACATTGCAGCCATTATTCCCTCTAGTACATCCATTTTTTATGTGATGAGTTTCCCAAGCTCATTTAATCTTTCCTTGTGCGGATGTTGTGCTGCTGCCGGGGCTCATGCTTTTTTTTTACAATAGTTAACCTCTCTGCGTGGCCCAAGGTATCATCCCTCATAGCCTTCTGGACTTCATTATCTTCTTCCAAAGTCTTTACCTTGATCAACGCCTCTAGAGTTATGCATATATTTAAGGCATGATCCACTTTTTCAATTCTTCTTGAAGTTCTTGTAGCATTCCGTTGTATGATGCAACCTTTCTGACTATTGCAGCCTTTTCTCATTCCGCCTCTTGTGTTGGATCCTTTGGTGCTGGCATACATAGAGGTTCATCTTCAAGTACTAGGTCTACTAAGGTACTTACATAGTGTATCACTGAAGGAAATGTCTTTGGTACCTTTGGTTCTAGGTATGGCCTAGCCTTCATAACAATATCACCAATTTCCTCTGCGAGGCTGATAAATACAACATTTTTCTTCTGTGCCAAGTCTCTTTCCTATGTTAGGCACACTATTTCCCCATCCTTAGTTTTAATCTCTTTCTGAGCACCCTAATTGTGGTGGCCTTGTCCATATTGCACCTCGCCACTTCTATTGATACTTTGACCAATGTATTACTCACTGTTCATTTGATATGATAATAGGCTTTACTATCATATGTCTAGCTTGGGGTGCCTTCTTCAACCATCTTGACACGCATGACTCCTTACATACATCAAATTCAAGATCATCCATGTGGGTGTGCATTGACCATGATAGCTACTTTCGAGTGCACACGGTCGCCATATCCTCATCCATTAGCTCCCATCCGAATAAATCCTTTTGTGCTATCATGCTCTAGAAGTAGGCATGGACAATCTTTCCGAGTCCTCAGTGTATCCCATGAGTGGTGCACTGTGTTCTCCACTCATCCTCTTTGTCCTTGGCCCTTTTGGAACTTGAGCTTCAAGGTTAGGAGTCTGCATAGTATCCTGGGTAGTCTCATGTGCGGTTTCAGATGTTTCCTTCTCTCCTTCTTCTCCGTCTTTCATCTCTTCATCTTTTGGCTCTTCTTCTTTCTCAAGTGGAGTAGGAGATCTTGACACACTCTCCTCTCGATCCTTTGGCCTCTTCATCTAACTTCAACTTCCTTCTCCTTTTTGGCTCAATGGACTCCTTGTGCGGAGAGAGATGAGGTGATCTCCTTACCATTTGTGGGGTTCCACCTTGAGTCCTTGTGCATCTGAATACTTTCTTGAACCTGTTTTCTCTCCTGTTCTACCCCCATATCATCTTCTTCATCCTGCCCCTGTGGTGGAGTAGTGGCACGCGCTGTGATTCCTTCCTATCTGAAGGTTTCCTCCTTCTATGCTCCAAGCCACCACTATCTTCACGCTCTTCTTCTTCATCTTCTACGTCAATGGTTTTTGTGGGCTTCGGCAGCAGTATGTTCTCCATTGTATGTTGACCCTTGGCAGCCCTAAGAGTGTGAACTCATTCTCCATGTACTTATTGTTTTCCATCTTGGGATTCAACTAAAGGTATACTAGTGCTGCCCCAATATCTCCGACAACTAGACTCATGGGATTTATGCTCAATACTTCTAAAATGAGCCTCTCGATATATGCGCTTCTCCTAGATACACATATTTCTTTCTCAAGGTGTGGTAGTCATAGTCTACCTTCTCTGCATTGAAGGCCAGGCGGCGTGTGTTTGTGAATCGTGGGATGATGAAAGTACATCCTTTGTGAAGGCATAAGGTAACTTGCACCAAGGGCTCTAGGATCCATCTTTCATTAGGAAGCATGTGATGAAGAAATGTTGATATACAAAAATTCAAATTGTTTCCCTAATACCGAAGGTAGGTCCTTTGGGATGCGCCACTCTTCTTTAAAGGCCGCGTAGAGCCTGTCGTACCATTTCTCTACTCTTTGCTTGACATCATTTGTCATGGACCCTTTACATAGGTATTTGTTGAACCTTTCAGCTGGTGACTTATTCTCCATGGGGTATTCCCATATCTTCTCCTTTGGTCCGTCTGGTACTCCAATATCCATGAATACCAGTGACAATAGAATAGCTCCAAAGCTGATTTTTCCTCCCATGTGTGCTTCCTCAACTATCTATTCTGTAATGTAGCCTGCAATATTGTAGATTACTCCTTCTGACATCCACTTCGCAACATGTAGCCACATGGTGTTCACCTATGACCACCTCTCCTGGTCATTCAACTTTGTAACAAGATGTACTGCTACTTGTACAACTAGAAAATTCTTTAGTTTATAAATGTCCATACCATGTGGACCCTTCAAGTATCCCAACTCTTTCCTAGTTTCTAGAATCACGACCTTATCTGTTAGATCAGTCTTTATATCCCCTCTGTTGCCTTCAAAACTGTCACTATTGAGATCATTGTGGATGAGATTCTGACTCTGCATCCTGCAAAGTAGAAAAATTCCTCATGTACTTTTACTTATGAGCCATCACTATAAAGGCTCATACTTCCTGAAGTATGGAAGCTCATATAATTGGTATACTCCAATGCTTTTCAGAAGTTTCTCACCTGCATCATCATAAACCGACATGTCATCTTCCGTGTGTTGTTTGTCTTCGTGTTGAGTAGGGCATCGAGTTCCTTTTTGTTCTCTGTGGTCCTATGGTTATATTCGCTCACTTTTATTTTTCTTATATGTAAATCCCACTCTGGCCGACTATGACGCCCTCTGGATATTGCATTTTTGAAAATTTACTTTCAGGTGCCATCTCTTCCTCCTCTACAACTACCTTCTTCTTCCCCTTTGTTCCCATTGCAGTTGCTTTCTTGGGTGCCATTTTTACCTTGCAATCCTTCTATAGACACTTGCCTCTTCAACTTTGTAATGCTCGACTCAAACCCTAGCTTGAGTTAGCGTGCCCTAGGTGAAATCACATGCCCTAGCTCCTCTCTGCCATCCTGCTTCACTCAAACCCTTCACCACCGGGGACACAAGCTTCTTCTATGCACAGATCTACTTGTCACATCTGGTTTCACACCCTTCACACCTCAAATCGATTACTTAGCTCTTCACACTTAGCTCTTTCTCAAATACTCTTAATCACAACGGTAAAAATGAACTCGCATCCTATCCTTATATAGATTTTCAAATTTTGATGCATTTATTACTTCTCCACCTACCAAATATCCTCTCATTCATTGACCAAATTTGTTCTTTCCATGCGGTACATATTCATGCCCTAGCTATAACCTTCTAGTGCGCCTTCCTACCCTCTGGTCACAAACTTCTCTTCAGCATGTGCCCATGCACCTAAGTACCTCATCATTGTACCTTATCCTGGTAGTTATCATGGCCTCTGCTTACCTCGCGTTATACTATTCCTTCATTCATCTCCATCCTTGGTCACTTTTGAGAAGCAATATTTTTACTTTGACAAACACCCGTAGTAGCTTATTCCTTTCCACCTTTCAGTTCTAGCAGTCCTATACCTTGATATCAATAACCACACCCCACACTAAAATTATGTGCAGTCCATTGTGCATCAACATGCTCCATATTGTAGTTAGCTTCATGTACACAAGCACACGCTTATTACACAAGAACAAAAACTAAAGTGACAAAGCATAACGACAATGAAGGAAATACATTAAGGAAATATAGAATGGAAACCTAATCTAATTGGCAATACTACCTTATTACAAATGCCAAGAAGACTTATTTATAGTAGGGCTTCAGCCTACTCTGTTAAAGTAACCAGGAGTAGCCGTGTTCCATCTAGTGCTTCTAACTGGAAAGTGCTTGTTTCAAGGATGTAAGTAATAACATACGACCCTAACCAATGTACCTTAATTTTTCTTGGATGGAGTAAGAACTTCATAGAGAAGTACCATTTGTCCAATTTCAAACTTATTATCCCTTATGTTTCTGTCATGCCATGCTTTCACTGGCCTTTTCCTACTTTTGACTCCATCGTGCTATGGCTTTTCACTCATCCGGTTGAATTATCATCTTAATATGATATTCTAAAGCCTGCTCATTAGATAGACCCCAATGCACGTAATATGAAAATAAGGTAACATAAATTCTATAGGAGAATGAATTTACGCTAAACACCAACTAAAATGGTGTGGCTTTGTTCAACCTCTTATAAGTTATTCTATATGCACAAAGAAAAAATGATACTTTATCATCCCAATCCTTTCTTCCAACATCACAAAATTTTGTCAATGTCTGACTCAAAATATTGTTGAAAGCCTCAACAGTTCCATTTGCATGAGGATGATATGGTGTAGTCTTATGGTGTGCAACCATAAACTCATCTAATAGGATCTTGATTGTCTCATTCAAAAAGTGTGTACCCCTATCACTTGTTAAGCTTAAAGGACATCCATATCTTATAAGAACATTCTCCCATAGAAACCTAGCTGTTATAACCACTGTACAGTCCTTCGTAGGTGCTGCTTCTGCCCACCTTGTGAGATAATCTATACAAGTAATGATATATAGCAACCCAGTCCTACGCACGACTGGTGAAGTAGGTCCTACAAAATCGATGGCCCATTTCTCAAATGGTTTGGTACTAGTAATAGGTCTCAAAGGAATCTCATCTCTTTTCCTTGGTTTACCTAGATGCTAATAATGGTCACACACTTTACAATATGCTTTACAATATTTATACAGTGTCTCCCACCATAATCCAACAAGTAGGATCTTTTGGGTAGTTGCATCACCTACATAGTGGCCACCTACAATACCACCATGTGCCTCCTCCATTATATCCTTGTGCTCATGCTCTAATACACAATGGCATAATACTTCATCTCTGCCTAACTTGTAGAGGTCACCACTGATTAACATAAACAGAGCTATGCACATATAGCAAGCTATTTCTTTTCTAATTCTTTCATTCCTTTTGGTGCCACACCAGTCCATAGAAAGACAATAATTTCTTCTAAGCCTGATGGTGCACATTGTAACCTATATAAGCGTGCATCGTTATAGTTTCTTCAATTTTTCTGTACTTCTTCTCCTAAGTGAATTCTAGATAAGTGGTCTGGTCTAGAGTTACTTTTCCCAGCTTCACCACAATTGTGAAGTCAAACTCCTAAAATAGGAGTACCCATCTGCATATGTGCCCTTATAAGATGGGTTTGTTTACCAAATAATTCAATGCCATGTGATCTGTATAAAACAAAAATGGTGTTGCTAACAAGTACTATCAAAACTTGTGCAATACATAGATCATTGACAAAGCTTTACACTTTGTAGTTGTATAATTGCATTCGGCAGAGTCACTTCCTACTAGTAAAAAAATTGGATGATCTACAATAACTTTTCCGAGGTTGAGATAACACGGTGCCAATGGCCATGCCAGAGGTGTCCACATGCACATGAAATGGTTTATCCCATGAGGGAAAGCACAAAATTGGCGTGGTAGTAAGTTTCTCCTTTAATATCTCAAACGCACGCTGCTACAATTCTCCCCAATAAAATGTACCTTTTCATTTTAGTAACTCTTCCAAGGGTGTAACTACTTTGACATACCCTTTGATGAACTTTCGATAATATCCTGTGTGACCCAAAAATCCACACACCTCACTTTGAGCGGGCGCTTCTGTGCCTAGAATGGCTGCAACCTTAGTGTATCACCCAAAAACCCTTCCTTATAGATTATGTGTCCTAATAGTATTCCAAAAGGTGTAGATAATATGCACTTCTTGATGTTTAAAGAGATACTCAATTGTCCACATCGTTCAAACATTAAGTGCAGATTGTTACAATGATCTTTCAGAAGCCCATATCCTTTCCAATCATCTAGATAAACCTGTAAGAAGTTGTGAATAAAATATTTGAATGCTTGAACAACTATCTCGTGAGAATACAATAGGCACATTTTTTAGTCTAAAAGGCATCACAAGTATAGGAAAAAATACCCCATTTAGTAGTAAAAGTTGTCTTTTCTTGATCCTCTTGAGAAATCCTAACTGATGATACCCAAAAAACCCATCTGTGAATGAATATATTTTGCGCCCTACCACTCCTTCCAGTATTTCCTCAGTGAATGGTGTAGGAAAAGGGTCTGTGACACATGCAACATTCAACTCCCTATAATCTACATAGATTGAATCCTACCATCCTTCTTGATACTTATCACCATAGGACTAACCCATTCTGACTCATCCAAGGGTCAAATAATCCCAGATTTCAACATCTTATCAATCTCTTCCTTCACCTTTTCACATAAATTGGGATTCATTCTATAAGGTCACTTTCTAATTGGGCATGCACTGTCCTTAAGCTTTATCTTCATTTCCCCAAGTGATTCATGCACACCTTTAAGTTCATGATACCCTTGAGGGAATAAGTCTTGATAATCCTTGAGTAACTCAATGATCTTTTCCACTTTCGATTTTGACCAATAGTCTCCAATTATGACCTCCTTTGGCTCAACCTCCGAACCTATATTCACCTTCTTTATCTTCATGGGTTCATGATAGGCATGCGTATCCTTGTATGTACTATCTAATACCTCGCGCACCCCTTGTGAATGTTCAATATCTAGGTTCTCAACTTCCTCATCATCCATTATGTAGACCATCTTTCCTTTCTCTTTCTCAAGACAAGCGCGTTCAAGTAGTATGGAGTCCATTTCTTCTTCCTTTAAAAATGCACTCTAGACTCTGTCTCACCAAATATTTCTTGAATAATCTCTTCTACCTTTGCACTATCTCCCATAGTTAAGCACTTGAAATTTTTAATGATTCTTCTACTGGAGGTTTAATCAAGAAGTAGTCAAAGGTCTGGATCATTCTTGCAATCAAATTCTACCAATTTCTAGTCTCTCTATGTAGTTCTGCATATACATACCAGGCATGTGCGCATCCTTGTAGAGTAGAATACAATCTATGCACCTAGAGTGAAGGTGGTAATGCTTCCTATCCCACTATCCAGAGTCTCTCACACTGCTAAATGTGATGCTGAACAGGTTGATCACCATTATAAGTGCAAATCTACATAGGTGCATTGCTCCTTAAAAACCTAGTAGATAGGGTGATTCCGATCTCCTCCCATTCTATAAGATTATATCTGTGGACTACCCACTAGTGCACTTTCTTTGTCCCACATAAGGTATACACTTACACATATCTTCTATTACTTTGATCTATCCACCGTGCTTCCATGGCTTTCAAAAATACAAGAAGATCTTACGCCCTAAAGATACCAAGGTACTACGCTACCTATCTGTCGAACAAAACGAATTCCATTCTTGTGCACAACCACACTTTTTACCTTGCATCCTACTAGTTCATATGTACCATGAGCCCAATTATCACAAGCAATACTCATAATATCACTAATAGAATGACAATCTTCCCCATGTAGGATGCCTTCCTTTGATGGCTCATTGACCTCTGGGTCCTGAATAACACATATATAGATTTTGTTTAAGTCCTCCTCACTTAGAGGCTCAACATATGGTGTAGACTTCCCATATGTCAAAGGTATTACAACCCTTTCCTCCTTTTTCTCAAAGATGATATACCCCTTATTGAATCTCAAGTCAACATTATTTTCATAACACCAAGGGCATCCAAGCAAGGCTGGAAAACTATCTTCTTCGTAAGTGCTAATACATCAAAATCCCCAGTGAACTTGGCCCTTGTATGGTTATAGATGCATCCTTAAAAACTCTAATGGGAGTGGCCTTAGTCTGGTTTTCCATAAACAACACATTAGATGATGACTACAATGGAGGCCTCCCCATTTATACCCATGCATCTAATGTAAGCACATTCACTTCCACACCTGTATCAATCAATATGTTGCTCAACAACCATCTATCCACAACAACATTTAGAGTAATTTACTTGTCTTAGTCAATGTTATCAGGAGTAATATTTACATGTAGGATTTTCTGTTCATTCTCAGTGTTTACGCGTGGGGTATTCCCCTTTAACCAATTTCCTAGCAAAGAGAATAATATTCTCCTAGCACAACATTTTACAAACCTCTCTGATGTCATCAATATTAGAGGAGAATTTTTTTGCTTCTTTCTTCTACTCCATCTTCCTTAACTACTCCTTTAAACACTGTATCTCACCTTGAAGATTCCTGAGGACCTCCATGGTCTCTTGATAGACTTCCTTCTGATGAGCAGGATCTAGTTACCTTGCATGCAAAACGTCCCCCTTGGTGATTGTAGGCTTCTAGTGTAATGCCTCCCTTACGCGCGCCACTTCAGCTCGTGTAGTAATCTTCATTATTAATGCCTCAGGTCCTAGTGCTATCTTGGGAATCCACTGATCTTATACTATGCATTGGATTCTAACCATCCATGTGCCTTTATTTTCTTTCTTATGTTGCTTACTTAGATGCTCATATAAGTCCGGGCACTCCTCATAGCTATGGTTCTTTCCATAGAAAGAACATGTAATATTCAGGGACATTCATGCCTATAGTGGTCAGGAGATCCGCATGTATAACATGTTCCATGAGGGAACTCACCTCTTCCTCCACCGCGGCCTCATCCTCCATATCCACCGTGATATCCACGTCCTCTTCCATGACCTCCTTCAAAATGCCCCTCATTCTGTCATAGCACATTTGATTATGATCTTGATCCTGGTGCTCATTCTTACCCTTAGAATTATCCATTACACTTGTCTATCATACCCCAATGTCTATAGCATCCTGGATCTAACCAATCAACCTACAATCTTTAGTATCATGGGTCATGGATCGACAAATTTTATAGTAACAAGATACATTCTTCCTTATCACTCATCTGTAATAAGGATAATGACTAGCATCATGATTCAAATGATAGATCTCATAGTCCAATAGTAATGAGCATATAGATCTGCAAGGGAAACTATCCTTGGTGTGACCTTCCACTTCACAATCTATACACCAAATCCCTAAGTGCATTTCATGGGTTGAATTTGCTGATAGCTTCTCTAACTATTTTTCCATAGCTGCAATTTGTGCCTCTAAGAATGGACTAATGCCAGTGTCAATGCTCCTAACTACCTCAACATGCAAAGCTACTTCCAATGCTTCACGTGGATCAGTGTATGTCTTATGTGACAATGCTCTTCTGAATGGTGTAATCAATCCACCAACAAACCATTGTGCATGTTGGCTTGTGTGAATATCATAAGAAATATTAGATAGGAGTGTTTTAAAATGGGCATCATACTCACGTACACTCTTAGTAGTGCCTTGCTTGATATCCTTGAGCGTGCTTATACTCTTCTGCTCAAATTTCGAGATATAGAAATCTTTCAAGAAAGCATCCTTCAAAGACTACATAATCCACACAAGTTTGATCAGGGTCAAAATTTCTATACTAGCTATGTGCATGTCCCTGTAATGTAGTAGCAAATTAACTTCCTTGCACTTAGAAGCCATGATCCCTTTCACGTGCCACAATATTTCACACATGTGCACATGCTCAATAGCATCCTTTATGCCTTTATACTCTGGAAGATGAAGAGACATATCCATATAAATATTTTGTGGTTAGTGCAAACCTTACACACCCGATCCAGGAACCTCCGTGTTTCCCCTACCTCCGTAAACACTAGATCCACCAGAACTAGAACCACCTATACCTCCTGATTCTCCACCTATAGCTAGAATAGGACCTGTAGATGTAAACCCATGTTCTCACGATGATAGTACTATACCTTGAACCACTATAGTCCTGTGAAGTATTTCCACTTCCAAAGGTGAATCCAAAATTCGATGCACTCATGTTCTGTGCAGATGATGCACCTGAAAACACACCTCTAAATAAAAATGAATCCATCTGCCCTACCATTGATGTACTTTCTCTCTTACTTCCAAAACTTTCTTGTTGATTACTTGTCGTACTAGATACTAGAAAACCAAGAAAAAGGGATAGGTCACCAGGTGGATTAAGATGTGCACCTATGGCCCAGGTAGTCTCTGTTGGTGCACTTCTATGTGAGGCCAAGGGGGGATCCCTGTTGTAATTTCCAAGATGGGGGAGTTCTTGATGCTCTGGATCCATGTATTCTACATGAGATTCAAACCCTTCACGAGCCATCTCTCTCCTCAACACCATACTTTCTATAACAAAACGTTGCTTCTCTATCTCCCTCTTGCGCACCTCTTTATACTTAAACTGCCTCCTCTCTCTCGCCATTCTACCGCTAGGTCTGCCATCTTTCACCAAACATGTTCCTACCCTCATGCATGGTGAGGTTTAGTTAGTCATCGGTTTACTCTCCAAGTTCAAAGTTACCATCAAGATCTTGATCGCCAATGGAATGCCTTGCAGATATGTTCCTCTAAGATACCGCAAAAATTGGAATTCAACTACCTCTAGGAAAGAATACATCGAAATTGAATATTTCAGAATATAACTGTTTAGAATAAAGCACATGAAACCACGTATCCACATCGCGAGTCTAGATCAAATCAGCATCATAAAGGGCCTTAAATTATTCCTCTGTCCAGATAAGTGTGCGATACCTCCAATTCTGCTTAGATGCATAAAAACTAGCCACTCATATAATTTTACTAGAAAGATGACAAAAATATCTCATATAAATTGTCATATAGGTTCTATTTCCACCCATATGTGTGTGTTAAAATCATATCTAGTGTTGAATCGCCATGCATATTCTTCCTCTAGATTGTGTATTCACTCTTCAATACTTGCTAGAGTTAACCAATACGTCTTCATCATGAATCATCCTGAAAACAACTGAAAAAGATGTCCTGGCAATGGAACTAATGATACAACCTAGAATTCACCAGATAAAACCCTAGTCACATTGACACATCACTCAACCTAGACTGAGCACTCACCCGAAGCGTGAAAAGGTACAAGGTCCCTCTTTAGGGTTGCTGTAGTAGAATGTTAACATGATGAAGACTTAAATCATATATATCCATAACTAATACATCATTACACAATGTATGACAGATCTAGATCTAGGGAAGAATAGGTTTAAACAATAATCATGATAGAAATAAGAACATGCACTACCCAATTACACACATGAATAACACTTAGGTTCAGTCAATATCTTCCATCTTTTAATTATCACAATAACACAAAAGCTCCTTACAATACTAGCAATCTATGCCATTGTGTGCATGGTTCCGATATGGTAATCCAGAAACATGCACACTATGTCATCTATCTCTCTATATCCCTCTCTTACTACCAAGTAATTCACTACATATATATAGGGTGGGAATTTCCCTTCACCGCTTATCTATTCCAAAAATAGGCCACATGCTATTAATAGCCATGCATCATTTTCATGCATAGCCACACATGCAAGTGTGCTATCTATAGACTACTGATAGTTAACTAAGGTGAAAATCCTATTCTTAGACTGTCTCCATGTAAAAGTGCTCTAAATTTGATTCTCTAGAAATAGACAATGCGTGGCGCGCACATCTCTGCATCGTTGGTATGTTTTGCACTCCATCTTCTAAAAAATATCTTCTTGCTGAAAAATGGCTAAGTCTTGAATGTTGAATTTCTATTCTCGCACGCATGTTTTCCTATTCATTCGCGCCCTTGAACCTGGCCTATTTTCCCATACGGACGTCTTGTGTGAGTCTATCAAGTGTTCTCTCGATCAAAATGAATTTTTCTAAGGTTCACTTTCTATCATTTATCATCTACCACTTTTGATTCCATGTTATGCTATGGCTCGTAGCTCCAAAAAATATCACTTGAGGGGGATATCAGATCAAAAAATTCTCCCCTAAACTATCTTATCTATTGGGGGAATGAGTGAAATCCTCAATAAATAATATAGTTAAGGGAGATCCTTGATAAATAAAGGAAGAGAGTAATTTTTGTTTGGGGTTTATAGCTTTAAGAGTTACTCTAGTGCCATATCTATGGGGGAAAAATATATCTACTCCTATATATAGATAGGGAGGTACTCCACTCTAGATCTATATAGGAATCCAAGCTAGGAGAGAGAGTCAATTCCATCCTAGATGTCGGGAGGAATGAGTCCTTTTTAGAGAGGGTGAGATGAAGCATTATGAAAGTGATGATGCCTGTTTGATGAGGTATTGAGAACAAGTTGATGTTAGAAGGAAACATAAGAAGGATAATTGTGGAAGTGTAAAGAAGATTCATTGCGAAAGGGTGAAAGTGCATAAAAGAGTTCTAAGATGAAGGATACATTTTATATGAGAAAATGTGGGGAAATAAATGTTTTAAGAAAAATTCATTATTAGGAGGAAATTTAATAAAAAAATTAGGTGACATACGATAATGATGCTTGATTAAGATATGCATGGAGGAAAAAGATGTGCAATGTTTAAGTGGTTATGGGTGAGAAAAGTCAGCAAGTGGCATGATTATGAGTGTTGGAATTAACAGTTAATGAAACCCATAATGGTAGGTACATATGGGAAGGATAAGAAAAATTAGACCGAAGAGAATATAAGAGGATTTTGATAAGAATGAGGTTTGACTGTGAAGTGTTTGCATAAATAATGACATTGGTGAATAAGATGTGGTCATGGATTGGGGATGAAAAGATATTAATGATATGGAGGAGGAAACCAAAAGATGATTAGGTGTGTGAAAAGTTAAGTTGTTCTCGTCATGGCAAGGAAATTGTTAGGGGTATTAAAATGTGTGAATGAGAGGGTGAAGAAAGGGTTTATAAATGAAAAATGCTAGCTAAGTGAAGGAGCACATAATAATTATGTGGAAGAGAAAAAATAAGGGGAAATAGGGAAAATGGAGAAGGAAAAATATGGGGATGGTGAAAGTGTAATTAGGATATGGGTTAAGAGTGAAGTAAAATAATGATGACATATGGGAGGATGACTATGGATTTGGTTATGCCAACAAGGATAACTATTCATTAGTATATGATAATAATGGAGTGAGGGGTAAAGGGAGTGATGAGGTGATTACTATAAAGATGATAACAAGGATGATATGGGAGCAAAGTGTAAGTCAAAGGGGATGATAAAAGAGGTTATACTTGAGGAATTACAAAAATAAAGTTGGCCACAAGGGTGGTAGTTGATTGGGGTTGGAAATATGAATGGGTGGTAGAGTGATCAATTGAGTTCAGAAGAAGCATTACACACTCCAAGGGTGAAAGTAAAATCTCAACCACAAAGGGAAACTCTTGCTTCAACAACAGATCAATAGATCTACCTCCTTGCTTCAGCAACAGATCAACAGATCCACACTTGATTGACAGTAAATAGAAAGAGAAAGAGGAGGGAGAAGTAACACCATTTAAAGAAGATGAGGAACTAACTTCTGGATTCATAGAGGTCATTTCAAAAAAAAAAAAAGAATGAAAGGATTTGAAATGATCCCAAAATCGCTATACAAAGTGAAAAGAAAAAGAAAATTGACAATTGGGAAACTTCAACATCCAGAACTACTAGATCTTCTGCTAGAAGACTAGTAGATTTTGGAAGTAGTTCTAAAAGAGGAAGGCCCTCAAAAAAGACTCTTAGATCCAAGAGAACAGAGAAAGACATTGCAGATGGAACTCAACGTCAATTGAGCCATCAGGAAATACCAACTCCCATTCCTATTAAATGAAGATTATCTCTTGGAACATCGAGGACTAAACGGAAACTCCAAACAGAGAATCATTAAGGAGTTACGGGATTCTAGTAGTCCTAGTATTTTGATTTTGTAGGAAACTAAGATGAAAGCTAAGATCCTTGAAATTAGTAAAAAAATTTCTGGGAAAACTCTGACATGGCTGCGGTGGACTCTCAGGGAGCCTCTAGAGGTCTAGCTACTCTTTGGGATAAAATACACTATACTGGTATGATTCTTAATGCTAGCACTAATCATCTTGCTATTAAATTTCATGCTATTGAGAACAATGGTGAATGGATCCTTTCTAATATCTATGCCCCTAATACGGTTAGTGGGAGACGTAAACTTTGGACTGATCTTAAGATCTTTAGAACCCAACATACTACAACCAACTGGCTTATCATGGGTGACTTTAATTCTCCTCTAAACCCAGGTGAAAAATATGGAGGAATCTCTAGCTTTTCCACAGGTATGGAGGAATTTGCAGATTTTGTTACTAATCTTAATCTCTTGGATGTGGATCTCCATGGGAATAAATACACTGGAACAATAGAAGGTTGGGAAAATATCTTATCCAAGTTAGACTGGATAGAGCCCTGATTTCTGCTAGTTGGATTCTCAGTCAGGACTTCCACCTCTCTTCCCTGCCCAAAATTGGATCGGACCACAATCGATTGCCTTAAATCTTCTCAATTGGACTAAGCCCATCAGAAGCTCATTCAAATTTGAAAAGATGTGGATGGAGCATGATGACATTTATGACAAAATTAAAGAGTGGTGGGTTTGGAATGGTGAAGGCACTGCTCAATTTAGATTGATTCAGAAGCTCAAAAATGTTAAAAAACAAGTTAAAATTTGGAATAAAAGAGTTTTTGGTAATGTGTTTGAAAAAAAAAGAAGTTAAAACAAAAGCTCCAAGATCTGGAAATCAAAATGAATACAATGGGGAGATCTTTTGAAGACCAAACTGAGGAAAAGAACATTCTTTCAGAGCTGCATACGATTTGTAGCAGAGAAGAATCCTTATGGAGACTAAAATCTAGGGCTATCTGGCTAAAAGGAGGAGATAGAAATACGAAGTTTTTTCATATGACCACTTTGAAGCACAGAGCTTGTAATAGGATTATGGAAGTGGCTAAAAGTAACGGCACTGTTATAAAAGATCCCAACAACATCAAAGAGGAAGCTCTCAATTTCTATAAAAAACTTCTTAATGAGAGGAATATCATTGCTGATGAGGTAATTTCTTTCATGTTGGAGGCTATTCCCCAAGACAAAATTGAGGAGTAGAGATTTAAAGATATCACTAAAGCTGTCACACTTGAAGAACTACAAAAAGCTGTGTTTACTTTAGAAGGTGACAAGGCTCCGGGCCCGGATGGATTTTCTATTAACTTTTTTCAAAAATTTTGGGAAATATGTTCGGATGATCTTCTCAGAGTGGTGAATGAATTCTATAGAACTGGGGACCTTTTGAAAGAGCTGAATAACACCCACATTGTGCTTGCTCCAAAAAAATGGATGCTAAGGACTTCAAAGACTTCAGACCCATCAGCCTTGTGAATGTTATCTATAGAATTTTTACCAAAATGATTGCTACCCAATGAGCAAAGAAAGTGGATTCATTAAAGGTAGGATTATCCAAGATGGAGTGATTATGGTACATGAGACCATACACTCTATGGAAAATAATAAAAAAGTGAATATGGTCCTTAAGCTTGATATGAATAAAGCCTTTGACAAGGTCTCTTGGGTTTTTCTAGACAAAGTTTTAATTAAATTTGGCTTTCCTGCTAAATTTAGAAAAATATTAAGGCTTGCATCACTACGGTCAAATTCTCAGTGGTGGTTAACGGTGAGCCGGTGGGATTTTTCACAAGTAGCAGAGGGCTAAGACAAGGGGACCCCATATCCCCCTGCTCTTCATTCTTATGGTAGACAGTCTTAGTAGATCAATTGGTAAAGTAGTTATTGACGGTCTTCTGAAAGGTTCAAAGCCCACTTCCATCAGCCACATAGCTTCTCATCAGCAATTTACGGATGATACAATTCTTCTCTTAATGGCATCTGTCCTTGAAGCTAAGGCTACCAAGGCTATTCTGTAACTTTACGAATCTACTTCTGGGAAAGAGATCAATTATGATAAAAGCTCCATTTTCTTCTTCAATACTCTTGAGGAAAGACAACTTAAAATTGCAAAAATTCTAGGATGTAAAATAAGTGCACTTCCAGCCACTTACTTAGGACTCCCTCTTGGCACTAAAAAAGTTTCTACCAAGGTGTGGAATGATCTGTTGGTGAGATTTCAAAAAAATGGTTGGATGGAAAGGAGCCATTCTTTCTAGTGCTGGTAAATGCCTGCTCATAAAAATCACTCTTCAAAATCTGCCTATCTATATCATGTCTCTATATAAGATCCCTTCTGCCTTCAGAGAAAAAATTGAGAGGATTCAAAAAAACTTCTTATGGCAGGGCATGGAGGAGAAGTTTAAATATCACTTAGTTTCTTGGGATAAGGTTTGTACTCCAAAATCTATAGGAGGCCTGGGCATAAAAGACATCAAGAAAATGAATGAGGCTCTTATTGTGAAAATGGGTTGGAGAATGCTATCTGAGAAGCAACCCTGGATAGAATTAATTAAGGCTAAATACCTTAATCAACAAGTTGTCTTTTCTTTTCTTCAAGATGAGCATCTTCCTTATGGTTCCATTTTTTGGAATAACTTAGTGAAGAGCAGAAATTTCATAAAACAAGGAAGTAAGTGGAAAGTGGGAGATGGTTGTGATATTAAATTCTAGGACGATAACTAGTTTAATTATAACCTTATGGACAAATTTGGTGTAGTCAAAGACAGTCTTGAAAGCAAGTATGGCACTAGAATCAAGGATTATATTGAAAGAAATGGTAACAAAAAGAAATGGAAAAAAATTTCTGTGGATAGAGATGATCTGATCCAAACTATTTCCTCCCTGCAAGATCAGTTGGACCTTATCCCCTTAAGTCAGCTAGAAGTTAAGGATGAGTTAGTCTGGAGCAGCTCTATTGATGGGAGCTGCTCTAAAACCGGTTATAATACTTTCTTCGAAAATAATCAAACTGAGTTTAAATGGAGTAGAATTTGGATGAATGAGCTAACACCTAAAATTAACTTTTTCTTTTGGCTTGCTCTCGGGCGAAATTCTTACCACTGACAACCTGATAAGAAAAGGTTTTATAATGCCTAATAGGTGTCATCTGTGTAAAAAGATTATGAGGATATCAGTCATTTGCTTATCCATTGTGAATATGCTACCAAAATGTGGAGTTTTTCCCTCTCTAATTTTAAAGCTTCCTAGGTGGTTGAAGGATTTCAGTCAGCTCTGGACCCAATGGAGCCCACCCTATAAACATTGTGTTGTGAGAAGGCTCTGGAATTTGGTAATGCCTCATATTATTTGGAGGATATGGAAAGATAGAAATGATATCATCTTTAGAAATAGTAAATAGAATTATAAGCTCAGTATTGGGAAAATTTCTAGTGCTATTAAAGAGAATATTGCTAGATTTAAACCCCCCAAGAACAAGAGTTATCCAGAAAATGAAGAGCATATCTTGTCCCAATGGTAGATTAGAGCTGACAATATCTGAAATAATTCAGGTAATAATATTGATAGATATTTGATACACTGGCATCATCCTGATCTCAATTGGTGTAAGTTGACCTTTGATGGGGCCTCTAAGGGTAACCCTGGAATTGCAGCTGGGGAGGAGTGATCCGGGATCATAAAGGCAGTTTGGTTGCTGCTTATGCTGGTAAAATGGGAATACAAACTAATCATTTTGTTGAAGCATTATCCACTTTATGGGGCCTTAGAATTGCTCAGACTCATAATATCCAAAATCTCATTCTGGAAGGAGACTCACTTAATATCATTAATCATCTTAATCAGTGTTTGCCTCAAGTTGGAACATCAAGGAATTCATCTTGGAGTCCATAAGTATTTTCCAAACCTTCAATAATATTCAAATCAAGCATACTTACCGGGAGGGTAACAAGGTGGCAGATGCATTGGCTAACTATGGCATAAATGTTAATCACATTATTTGGGATAATAGTGATCACATTCCTGAGCAGATTCAAAACAACATACAAGCGGATACTTATGAGCATGCAAATTTGGAATAAGATAAATGAGCATTTGGAGTGGGTCTTTAAGAATAAGACTTTCACATGCGCTGATAAGTTTAAAACAACACTCAAGCAGATCTTGACGGGCAATCAAGGATATAGAAAGTATAATGATGACTTAAAGTGGATTTATATGAAGATTAAAGCCACACATGCGGGAAATATTGTGCCTATAATAGCTATTAATTTTTTTTTATGGATTTTCAAGTCCGTAGTAAGGATGATGATGATTTGGAGTGGGTTTCTAAGGGGGTTGATGTTCGCGCATGCGGGATCTCATAGGTACAGAGCAGCATTTATGCAGGCATTCGTGGGAAGTGTTATGACAACAATGGCTACACTATTCATCATTCCCATCGTGTGAGAAAAAATAGAGAAAGGTGGGTTGGAAACTCGTGGCTATTATAGAATTCCTCAATTGAGCCTAGCGCGGACCGAAGTGGAAGAATAATGAAATGCTTTGGAATATTCTCAACTAGGAGGCATTACTAATTTTATTGAGAAGATATGGTCACAACCAACGCATTTTCATGCAATTTGTGAAGGATTGGAAGGATCGCAAAGTTGAATATGGCAGACTGAAATTTTTGATCAATGAAGAGTTAATCGCTGAAGCTACTAGCCTTGGATTGGTTGGGTACCACTTTTTCAATAAAAGGATTGACATGCCTGCCGAGGAGAGGAAATTTGTGGAGGGTAATGAGAAACTAGTTTTTTTCAGGATGGGTTTGTAGGTCAGCTCTATCTCTCTACCTTTTGATGAGGTCACCCATATGATGGTGAGATACATCTCTTTAGAGGGGAGATTTGTCACAAGTGCCCTTAAAACATCTTGTGTTCCTCAATCACTTCTGCAGAAATTTCATGGTATGTTTCCCTCATTATCTGCTTAATTCTCTTGAGTGCTCCATTTTGGAGTTCCAAAAGCATACTCATGCGGTCCCTTTGCATCAAGGTCTCATTTTCTTGTTGCATAAAATCTGTCTTCTTAAGCTTCCCGGCATTCCAACTTCCCCCATCTCTGTTCCATCTTTTCCCCTCACCACTGCCGATACCACTCCTTCTATCCCCATCACCACCGATGCTACCCCTATGAGTTCCTTCTCGACTCCCCTATCATCCCCCCACCTCTCGCTCCTACCCCATTGCCTCCACTTCGACCAGACCTATAACTAGGTCTTCTAAAAGATCGAACACTGGATACCCTTTTTTTCGGGAACGTTCCTCAGGACTTGAAGGTTGCTCATAATCTCCTTCATATTAGTAGTGCTGAGGTTCTCGGGAGACACACACTAAGAGCTCTATAAAAAGGCTAGAAGTATTATAAACCGACATGTTGTCGCGTTGAAAGAAGAAGTCAAAAACTTGGCTAAGCAAAAAGGTAAGAGGATGAAGGAGGAGGTGATATTGACAATAAACAGGTTGAAGATATCTACAAAAAAATTTACTCCCTGGACAACCGACTAGGGAAAACCAAGACTCACCATGACCATAATATGGCTATATTTAGTGCAATCAAGGAATTTATTGAGCAGCATGTCCGTTGCGTCTCTAATCTTAGTGGAATACCAACAACTCTTTGGGGCATGGAAAAAGAAAGTAAACAAACCATTCAACAGCTGGATATCACTGACCCTAATCATATGATGGCATTGGATATGTTCACCTCCTTTCAGACTATTAAATCCAAAATTGCCAAAGCTACCAAGAAGTAATTGTGGATTTGCGCTAGTCTTGCTGCCTTCTATCATGTTTTTTGCTATTTTTTTGCTATTTTTTGGCTGCTCTTCTGCAGTGTTCAAACTGGTTTGATGTTTTGGGGTAACTGCTCTTTGGTTACATTGGTTTTTATGTCTTATCTAGATCTTGATCCTTCTTATAATTTTTTTCATTCCTATTCTGGCTTCTAGGCCCTTTTTGTATACAAGGGTATAGTCTCTTTCAAAAAACTATTTACCAATAATTAAAAACTGAGTGTCAAGCAATTTATAGAGGATGAGGAAGAGCGATTTAGATAAGGGGCGAGTTTACATATGGATTAAAAGGAATTATAATCATTGGAGGGATGTTGTGGAGGTATTTGAATGGGTGATAGGATGATTTTGGATGTGAGTATGCATAACTTCCTACTTTATTGGTGATCATGCAAACTTATTTATGTAAATGGAAGATGATATATGAATGTGAATGAAGGGATTATTGTTAGAGATATGAAGGGAGGTACATGTTATCCATATTTTGAACCCCTAAAAATGGACAACTTAACATGTTAGAGTGTTGGTAGTTATTGGGGAAACAATGTAGCTCACCTGCAGTAAAGGGACAAGTTGTTTGGTTATAGGAGACAAGTGGTAGCTATTGCGCCGAAAACACATATGACTATTACCGACCGGGTAACAAGAATAGTTGTTACACAGTCAAGAACTAAATTTCGATGTTGGATAAAAGTAGTGAGGTTTCTTGACTTTGCTACTATGTGTGTATAAATGTTACTTGGTAATAAGAATGGTATTATTGATGGGTAATAAAACCAACTTGACATCATGTGCGACGATCACGGCCAAAGAACATGAAAGCTCTGCTTTGGTGAAAACACACAGGATGACATGTTACCGATCGATAACATCTCTGGGCCAACCTGGTTCTAGGATGACTTGTTCCTAATCGACATAATGAAAAAATGTTACCGATCGACAACATAAATGTTGTTATCTTGCTGACTACAAGAATATCGAAGACAAACCTCGGATTAGGTGAGGTAGGTGGGTGAAAAGATAGCTCAACAACTAATTTTAATGAAGTATGGCACCCATGTCTTCTTCTGCTTGGAAATTACCCTCGGGAAATGGATTTTTATGGCTATTCATACCTCTTTTTAGAGAAGTTAATGTAGATGTCGGTTGGTGAAGAAAATTTAAGGATTTCTCTCTATATAATGTAATAGACCCCTCATTTGAAAGAGATATTTTCTAAAATGGAAAGGAACTTTGTCAAAATTTTTCCAAAGTTATTGTGAGTTGCAGGCCTTGAATTTGGGAATTTTGTAAAGGATTCTTGCCTTGTGCTTATATTGTAATGGATTGTGCATCTTTTTAAGCAATAAAATTAGTGTTTTGTGGCTTTTCTTGCCCTAACTCGAGTTATATTGCATTTTTTTCCTCCCATTATATTTTTAGGTATATTGTGCATATTTCTATCTCTTTGAAGGCCCAAATATGTTGTGCTCCATGAAAATGGAGATTTAAATGTTGTTTTAGACTGTGGCACTTTTGTTTTCCCTCTCTTACTACGTTTTCTTCCTATTTTCACTCACTAGGAATATCTCCAACCCTTGTTCTTGGTGCTATCACCTCCCTTAGTGTAGGATTTAATTTCATGTATCTTTCTCTTCCTTGGTCCCTTAGAATCTTAGGTTAGTGTTAGATAGTTGCATTTATCTTTCTAGGAGTATTTTTAGTGCTAGGAATAGGTAGAGGAACCAACCTTTTCTGGAGGTTTGTCTTAATTACAGGGGTCTCAAACCTTGAGACAATCCCATGTTGATCAAAAGTAGGGTCTGAAATGTGAAAATCTAGGGTGCTACTTTTTGACATAATACACACTTCATAGGAGGGGATTCTATTGTTTCCATGCACACATTTACTACATTCTACATCTAGTTATTTTCTCGCTTCTTCAAAAAGTGCAATTAACATAAGAGAACCTAGGTTAAAATTGCACACACACACCTAGAACTACATTGGGTATGAGATGTAGTGCATCGGTTAGTGATAAGTCCATCCATTTGGAAGGTGAGGACAATCCGACCCCTTCATATGCATCTTTTGTTTTTAGGATTTTGATGCTTTTTTGGGATTTTACAAAGCGATTCTTCATTGTAGGTTTACAACGGCATTTGAAAAAGTGTAGTGAAATTCATACAACAGAAGTGAACATAGGAGAACACTTAGCGAAACCTCGAGGAGGTTTTTCTCGGTCATTTTCATAGACTAGGGCACTAAGATCTTAGACTAGGGCACCCATGGGTACCCCTATCCCTCTCTAAGTGCCCGGTCTAGCTAGACATTCCATATCTACACTTTTGAGGATCCTATGTGAAGGTTTCCTCCTCCCATTCACTTGGTCTACACCGCCACACACTTCTCGTGACATCGTGAATCAACTAAGCCCTTCTTAACCCTCTTTACACATTAGGGTTTCATATTTTCTATCTTAGTTTGCTTTGGATATTATTTCAATATTTTATTAATTCATTTATTCAGTCATTTTACTACTTCTATAACATTAGATTACACTAGAATAATTCAATTTTAGTTTAATCAACAAGTATCTCGCGCACCATCTCTCACACAAAGTAGTAAAAAGGCATATTATGGGGTATCTCCCCCAATTCGGTAATGTGCCATAGGTGACATGGTCTAATATATCTATCTTGGCATCTAACAACCCCAATCAAAGTAACGTACTTATGTGACGGACCCACTCGAAACTCCCTAGAATGTATATCTCTCACAACACAACAAAGAAAAAAATCACACTATTAACACGTAAAATCTGTTGGTCCGAAAATCATCGTGAGAGAGCAGATCTATGGATAGATGAGCCAACAGTGTGTAGGGCATAGCCCCTCTTTGAGACAACAAAGTGAAACTGGTTTATTGCTATTCTACCAGTAGGAACCTGTGCAAGTCTTACAGTATTCTGCCTTCAAGGGGTTTGGGATCTCATCCCAGTAGAGGTAGTTTCGATGAAGAACAAAAAGGAATGAAGGAAGGAAAGGAAGGAAGACGGATCTGAAGGGAGAAAAGAAATGAATTCCAAAGTAGAAAGGTCAGAGGGTCTATGTTTTGGGTTGGTAGTAAACAGAGCCAAACCTACTTGTATAGATGAACAAAGCAATACTGATGAACAAATGACAAAAATTAGAGATAGATCCAACAGAATAAACGCATAGATCTGACATAAGAAATATTAGATGCCCATAACACACATATTCAACACAAAGTCTTAATATTTGTATTAATGTTTTTTCTGTTACAAAAAGTACAAAGCCTTTTCTTCTCACTTCTATTTTTCATCTAAAAAGTGTCCACCTGAATACAACAAGTATTCAAGTATTTATAGAAGGAGAAGAGGAAAGAAGACAAAAGAAAACCAACCACTTACAAAATATCTAGAAAATATCTAAAAAGTCAACAATTGACTTGGGCAAGTTTTTGGATGGCAACATCCCATGGTGCAACATGGATGATGTCATCATGTATGCTAACGTACTTTTTTAATATTTTACAAAAACGATCAATGGATCCTAGGAAGAAACTACTCTTCAGTGTAAAAGGGTGCACTTTTCAGCATGTCGACAAGAACTTCTCAGCGCCTTGGCACACTTTTCAGCATGTCGATAGGAACTTCTCAGTGCCTTGGGCGCACTTTTCAGCATGTCGACAGGAACTTCTCAGCGCCTTGGCGCACTTTTCAGCATGTCGACAGGAACTTCTCAGCGCCTTGGGTGCACTTTTTAGCATGTTGACAGGAAATTCTCAGCGCCTTGGGTGCACTTTTTTTAGCATGTTGACAGGAACTTCTCAGTGCCTTGGTGCACTTTTCAGCATGTCGACAAGAACTTCTCAGCGCCTTGGGTGCACTTTTCAGCATGTCGACAGGAACTTCTCAGCGCCTTGGCACACTTTTCAACATGTCGACAGGAACTTCTCAGCACCTTGGGCACACTTTTTAGCATGTCGACAGGTACTTTTCAGTGCCTTGGGTGCACTTTTCAGCATGTCACCATAACAATTTTTGCACCCAACTCAAAAAGACTGAAAAATGGCTAAGTCCTTAAAACTTGATTTTTGGAAGGGAATTTGGGCTATTTCGAACGTTGTCAAACTTCCTTGGGGCCAAAATAAAATTTTCGGTATGGTTACCTATAAATTGCCCTTGACAATTTTGCAGGATAACAAATACATACAAAAAAAAAAATCATAATAGCCTTGCATCCATTGAAATACACACATTTCACCAACTAGTTCCAAAATACTCCCTTGGAAACTAATGCCCATACATAGGTCGTAGTGCTTGGGAAATGGGTGCTAGTGTCTCGAAGGATAGAAATGCTATGTCTACTTCCTTCCTAGTTAGAAATGCCAAATACTACAAAAATTCAAATTTTACTAAAACTGATAAACTCATGCATTTTGAATTTTTTTTCCAAAAATAGTCACACATACTGACTCATCGGTTATCTGCAAAGCCGTAGTCAACGCCACTCTCTCAAATCTCATCAAACTAGTTGCTCTAACACGTGGAATCCTCGACACTCAGAGCTCAAATCTCAAATATTATTGGTATAAATGAAATTACTATTCACTTTTTCCATATTACTATATACAATAATTCCAATTTACTCTATGCTATAGTTACTACTTACCACAATTCTTACAACTAATACATGACACACGGTTTTGCTCATATATTGAGCCTCGCTACTCCATTTTCTCCCCATTTGCGCCATACGAGATAATTATTTCCTCTCACATTGTATGTACACTTTTCACCATTCCATATTCACATCTGGAACATGTAATAATCAATGCATACATATTCTTTTCAATACTACTATATCTCCTATGCTATCTCTCATATACTATTACAAATTTTTACAACCTTGTTTTCAGCTTAGTGCTCATCTCTCCACCCTTCACCCTTTCACCGAAAGGGGGCATACAATCAAGATCATCCTATAATCCCTCTAAGGATACAACATAATTGATCAAAATTTCTAATACATTACTATCACAATTTTTTTTGATCTCATTCAAACACAATTACAATTATTCTATACAACATTCAATAATTATTTCTATTTCAAATCTATCCCCCCAAATGACCTAATATGGGGAAAAAATCTCTCCATGAGTAATTTTCTAAATACATCTTATGTAATCAATTACTATCACTCAAATCAATCAATCAATACAATAATCACAGTTACTATCACTCCTAGATGACCTAACTTGGGAGCCGCATTACATTACCATCACTTCCAAATGACCTAACTTGGAAGCCATCTAGCACTATTCAAATCAGAACACCCGTTATTATAGGAGTGGGGGTAATGAGACATCATTGCATTTCCTATATTGCTCCTATGTGGGTTCTTTAATTAGAACTAATCCGAACTAAATTTGGTCTCTATCCATTTGTAGTGGTAGGACCTTTTGGGGAAGTGTCATAGAAGGAGAGAAAAATAGACCTCTCTCCCCAACACTCTTCATCTAGTGGAAGGATTCCTAAATACTCTCATTATGAAAAAAATGGGTTGGGAACTGATCACTTCCTACCCATATCTATTACCTTTTGCAAATAATTCAACATCTCCAACGACATTACAACTATTTCTCCAAGTTTCTCCTTACGATAGTTGATATATCCTCTTAATCCATGTGGGTCAAGATGTTGACCCATGATTCACCATGCTATAAGTATATAAATTCTATGTGCACTCTGCAATATGGATTCTCTGGACTCTATACAAGTATGTTCCTTACTTCCTTTACACTACTTGAATTTCATTCAAATAGAATAAAGGGGGAAAATGTAGACACAAAATCATGCACATATTACTATTTTACTATGCCGTCAGTATGTTATTATATGCATGAATCTTAAGTAAGAAAAGTATTCATTGGTGACACTATTTCTTATCCATCTATGTCTTTGATTTCTTTTTACTTGTAACTCTCTCCCACATTTACTAATTCTGTATCCACTTATGGTCGAGTCACGGGGATCCCTTTCTATCTAAATTTTTACATTTTTTGTCATTTATCCTAGGAAACTAGCACCCACTCTGGACACTAGCACCCAGGCGCTTGTGTCCATTTTGGTCAGCTTCTATCATGTTCATTATTTTTACACATTTTGAAATTTATAGTCGATCTTTTCACTTTTCATATTCTTATCCCATGGTCATAGTTTTCCTTTTGTGTCATTAGTTTCAAAATTTAAATAAGAGATTCATATATATACATAACATGCACACTATTATTACGGATAAAAATTCAAAGGGACTATCACATCTACATACTACCACTATTAATAGGGACCACATATTTTGGGATGCATACATTGCATAAGAAGAGGAAGTGCTGAATTCCATACCACAATTTTACATCTAAGCTATCTATAGCCCGCTATCCGGGAATCATTAGCATGAGGGAAACTTAGGGATATTATTTCACACACAAACATAAAGAACTATATGGATTATAAAATGTAGTGTAACACTCGTTACTAAGTTCACTCTTCGGGTAAGCAGAATGGGTCGGATTCGACTTCACATATTACATATTTTATTCAGATATAATATGTTTGTGAGCTTGTGTAGATAGCTAGGGTTTTTAGGTTACGGGTGACATTGAAACCCCAATAAAGAATTCAGAGTGATAAAGCAAATATTGGATTGAAGAACCTTAGACCTAGAAAAAGGTAGATCCTGAATATTTTCACAGACACACTTAGCACCCACGTGAGCTTTTCCTCCCATGGGTGCTCCTATCTAAGCACATTTCAAAGTCCCAAAACTCTTTTTCAATCACTGTGACATTATTTCCGATTAGATCCGGTAGATACACAGTCTCGAATGTCTTTAGATTACACAGAATCAACTAAGTCATCTATCTCTCTCATTTTCTTAGATTTTTACACTATTGAGTACTTAACACTTGTATATTTGTACTATATTTTTTCATTTGTATATCTTTTATCACATCAATTACTCTAAGATACATATTTAATTCAATTTATATTAAATCAACCTCCATCTAGGTTTCTACCATGCCAAAAACACTAATTTTGCCTCTTTCACCATTTTGTAACTTTTAGAACCATGAATCCTAAAATACACTTTCGAGTCTATTTTTGAAAAAATTCTCCCTACAATATAAGCTCTCACACAATGTGAAAATACTCCTTATTACTCCCCTATCAAGATGAAATCAACCTATAATTGATAATGCAAAATAAGTGCACATTCCTTGAGAAAATTCCATGAATAATGAATCAAACATATTAACAAAATATTGATTAACTTCTTTAGTGATTTCTTCCTCCTTACTTGTCATTTTAACTTACATGATCATCGGCTAGCTCCTCCTTTTCAAAATTTATTCAACATTGCAAAAATAGCCCTGATTGAAACCTTAACCACTTGTTAGAAAGACTTAGTAATCATTCTCTATTTGATACCTTCACATATTTGTAGCATGTTATTATAGTCCTCCATAGCCAATGGTTCCTTGTCATGTTGCATATTCTTCTTCAAACTGCCTCCAAGACACATGATCATCTTCCATCCGAGATTTTGTGAGCTTAGATTGTACCGGACAATAAGATCATCAAAAACATCTTGAAACTTAACTATCAACATTAAAAAACATCCTTCTAACTCTGCTGCATTGGCCATATTTTCATCATTCAAACTTGTCTCACAAGAAATTCATGTCTTCAACCTAAAGACACAATATCTTCATGTAATAATTATATATCATAACCTTATGATTCCTTTAACTCGAGCACACCTAGACCTTAAAAATTCATAGGGCATGATTTAAATGTCCAACCTTGAACATCATACTTTAGAAAAACTTAGACTATTGCTGTAACTTCATCAAGAAACCCATGATTTTATCACTATATCATGACAATATTTATCAAACAAGATCATACATTGTAATCTTATCAGTTGATGATGCATTTATACCATCATAGATGCCTTGGATGCTTATCCTCATGATTGTATTTTTTTGTGTGTCTTCATAGATCTTATCAATACCTTATATTCATGCTCAACAACATTAAGCTCAAAATATACAAATTCAAACCTTGAGATCTCCAAATCAGTAGAATAGACTTATGCATGAATAAGATCACAAGACACCATGCCCGAATTGTAACATGATAAAACAAGGCACATACCTTCACCATTCTATCTCTCGCCTGCTAAATAAGATCATAATTTCTAGATATCCCCATGATCTTGCATAAGCAACATGCTCTACCCAGAGTTCATTGTAACTAGACCTCCTTGAGGAGGTTAACAATATAATCCCGATGACTTCATCCGCATGGAGATCCGACTAGACCTCTATCTCCTATTGCTTATTTAGAACCAAATAGAATAATTTCAAAAACTCCATCAACAAAACTTGTCATAGTCATCATACCAGTTTATAAACACAAGTCTTCATATTTTAAGTATACTAAGCACTCAAAAATCCTTTAATGTTTATACAAAAAAAAAAGTCCATGAAACCTTATACATTGGTAGATTTAGGATGTACATCTTGAACATACCTTAGCTCACTAAATACTTACAAAGTCTCCAAATAATTTCATCAAAGAAGAAATCCTTCACACAAAGTCTATATATTCATCAATAAGCACCGAATTTTCTTGAACATCTTTATATTCTCTCCATAAGATGGTATACCAACAACTTATGTCATATTGCTCTGTCTGAGACCTTCATAGAGGAAACACATACAAATTTAAGATCCACTATCAAACAATCAAATAGAGCTACCCATATTTTGGTCTTCGACATTGTCAAGTGATTCTCAAAGAATTCCTATTGATCTTTGATATGATTAAAAAAACTTCATCAATATGCATACCTTCTACATTATCTTAGAAAATCTTTATGAATCAACCTTTTTACTTGGATCTTTAAGCCATATTATGACCTCATATACAAAACACCATCATGATGTTTCTTCACAACACTCTTCAACGTCTAACTCAGACTTGATACATGGAATCATGACACAAATGAGAACACCGCAACATACCCGGTCATGATTTAAATATCTTTCCTTGAACTTTGCAAGGCAACTTCATAAATTATCAACTTTAAGCACTACTACGGAACCTTCGTGGATCTTCAAGTTGATCACATAAAGCTTGACCCCTTCTGTAGACACCTATAATTTAGCTCGAGCAATTTAAATACTTAAATTGTGCTAATTATACCCTTTCCCACAAATTGACGACATATCATCAATATCGCACATTTTCTCTACTATCATCGTTAATTAATTACATTACGTTATTTAATTAACTCTTCTATCTAACAATGACGCCAATTAATGACCTTCATTAATCAACTCCCCTTTCTATCTAGATTAATTAATTATTTATAATTAATTAAGCTCCCTTTTCTATCTAGATTAATTAATTATTTCTAATTAATTAAGCTCCCTTTCTATCTAGATTAATTAATTATTTCTAATTAATTAATATCCCTTTCTATCTAGATTAATTAATTAATTAATTCTCTCTTCTATTTAATCAATAAATCATCATTTATTTGATTAAAATACTCTCATAACATAAATCATACTAACTATTCCTCTAAAAAGCTTCTATGGGCTTGCACACCTATTAATTTATCACTTTGGTTAATTAATAAATCCCCTCAATCCCCATGAGTCACTAGAGGAAAAAATAAACCCTCCTAAAGTAAAGTCAACCACTTATAAACCATGCTTAACCATAACTAACCTAGCTTTGCTATTATCCCACATACAATAGGATGTAAAGATTCGTCAAACCATTGGGTTCTTAAAGTTGGTACAGATTATTGGAAATAATCTTGCACAATAAAAACACCGAATAAAATAATATTAGAATAATTTTCAATTCATCGGGATATGTCTTCATTTACATTGAGAGGTATAAATACACATATGATCTCCTATTAAATAGGAGTCATCCTTTATCCCACATATCTCTCAACCTTCCACTAATCTCTCTCAATCCCTTAGTTATCTCAACACACTCAACTAATCCTAAAAATACCAACGTGAGTTGTTTATACAACAAACTCACAACTAATATATAAAACCTATATTATTAATATGAGATATATTTTCTCATATTTAATAATATTACATTTTATTTATTCACCCATATATATTATCTCCATGATAATATATATTACATTAAAACATTCACCAATGTAAACAATATAATATTCCTAACATGGGTTATAAAAGGAACCCTCCTCTAACCTTTCTACTTACACCTTAATGAGTGTAGAGCCTACACTATAGCCATTTTATCATCTTAGATCATTATTCATCGGAGGAGATAGCTATTTTAATTTCTCGCATTCATTCTTCCAAGTTTGAAGTCATATGGAGATATGTCAAATGGTCTTGTAGCCATGGATTGACAAGACTCCATTCTTGAAAACCTTGGGATTCAAGCATATAATCAACCCTTTTGATTGCTAAGGATATAAATAGGTTAATTTCATTAGCATTCAATTAGAGATAGATGTTAATTTTTTTAACATGTTATTTTGAATCTTCATTTCATGTTCTAATGCAAATATGTTAATAGATTAGCTTTGCTTAAGCTCTAAGCATGATGGTATATTGATCTAGTTAGCATTGTATTGAAGCTATTAGGTGTTAGATTTGATTTCATTTGCATTGTTAACTAATTCATATACACATTTGGCATGCCTGGTGGGACTTACTCCATTGTCCTTTGCACTTAATTTCAAGTTTTTGTAGTTATGTTTCAATTTTGGTTACTAACCCTCTTTTGCACATGTTGATCTAACTTGTTTTTCTTAACTTGTTTTGTTGAGTTTGCATGTGTTGAGTCTTCCTTGTAGGTATAAAGGAGGTTAAGTGCTAGAAAAAATGGATCTTGATGGGAACATTTCAATATTTCTCCATGTTTTCATGTTTAGAGCTTCATTTTTCAACATTTTACATGCTAGTTTTGTTAAATTTCTTGAAAATCTTAAATTCTTGAGCATGTAGGTTAGTGTTTGATAGTGATGAATATTCTATTTACATATTAATGTGGTGGGTTGTTGTCAAAATTGAATCTTGGTTGGAATAATTTGACCTTTTTGCAGATTAAGGGATGTTTTTTTCACATTTTTGAGTACATGTTAAGTGCATACCCATGAGCATAAGAGCATATGTGTAACCCATCTTTTGAAGGCCATAAATTTTTCTCCCAAACTCGAAATGACTCCATTTTTTTGTGTTGGAAATGTATTGAAGTGAAATATGCAATGAAAACATAAATTCAAGATTTATACTTACAAAAATTTCAGGGTTTTCCTTTATTGTAAAACTAGTCATTTTCTAACATGTCTAATGTTTTGATGAATGTTGTATTTCCATGCTTTACTTGATTTAGACCAAAGATTTTGTATGATATTCTCTTGCACCTTTTGGTGATCTTGAGAATAAAAATAACTTTTATCTCTATCTTTTAACATTTGGATTAACTTGAAAATTTGATTATTCATTTTGCTTAAGGGAATGAACCTTTTACAAAGCATTTTTATGGTCCTTTGATTTGAAGTTTTCCATTTCTATCTAGTTGGGATAAATTTTTGTATGCTCTTCTCTTACACCTTAGGGTGATCTTGAGAATCAAAATCAAATTTAGTCTTCATTTTCTAACATTTGGTTAATTGGAAACTTCATCTTTCATTTTTGGCTTAAGGGAATGAACATTTATCAAGATTTTTGTATGGTTCATTAATTGCAAAGCTTTCCTTTACTTTTTAGTTGGATTATTTATTGTGTATGCTCTTCTCTTGCATCCTTTATGATCTTGAGAATAAAAATCAACTCTTAATCCTCTTTTAAATAATGTGATTTGCTTAGAGAACTACTAACGCTTGAGTGCAAGACCTAAAAATGCTTGTCAAAGAAAGGAGTTTGAAACAAAATTTTCTAACTACATGTGTGTTGCAGGTTTCCAAATGGTGAATGAATAAACCACATTAAGTCTAAAAGATAAAAAAACACACCACATTCAAAACACTTGATTTGTAGGTTTGGATAAGGGTATGCCTCGTCCGCTTAAAACTAGGACATAACCCCTTTGGCATAAGCCTTAAGCTATAACAATGAGGGTGGTCCTAGGAACCCTAAAGTAGTCCACACAAGAGGGAACCTTGTGGATGAAATGGGAAGTGATCCACACACCTACTTGACTAGTATACACGTGAGATTTAGCATCAAAGTTATCTATATCGTGACCCCAGTGAGAGTACACGATGAACACATTTATTGTCCCATTGTGCTTGAAGGGGTAAAGTAAAGCCAGGATAATCCTTGGGAAACCTTGGCAAACCAAGCTCACTCTTAGATAACTTTTGACACCTAGTTGAGTGAACCACCTAGGAAGCTATCTTTGACCAGGAGCCAAATTTGACCATTTCAAAACCAATTTGAGTTGAGATCCATTATTCATCACAAAACATGTGAAGCATTACTTTTGCTTAGTTTTTAACTCGCCTAAGGCGAGGTGAAACTCTGCCGAAGTGAGGTCAAAAATTTTCACCCCTAATTGATCTACTTCCTTCACTTTCTTTTGACACTTTGTTGATTAGAAGAAGAGTGACTACCCTTGTGTTGCTAATTGATTGTATTCATCACTTTTGTGTCTGCATTTACGCTCATTCATGTTTGCGGCTGAGTTGTTAAATGTATAAAGTGTGTGGAGATATTTTCATATCATTGGTAGTTTTTTTGATCTTGATACCCAAGTCAAGATCATCATCATAGTTAGGCTTGATTCATCACCTTGATTCTCCTTTGAACTGTTATTTTTTTATATCGTGTCACTACAATTTTGGTATTTACGTCTTGTTTCTCATAAACTTGGCCTAAATATCTATATTGTGACGTTACACTATACACACTCTAACAATTCCTTGGTATACTCTAGCCCTATTTTGATTTCAATTACTACCTCAATTTTGAAAGGTGTTGTTGTTACCTTTGTGCACATCATATCAATATTATTTTGATATTAATACCTTACTTTTCCATAAAGTTTGGTTAACATATCTTAGTGGTATTGTTGCATCATTCATACTTGTAACTTCCACTTTTTGAGATATAGGTCTTGATTGGATTCAAGCTCACTTTTAGTATACTTTGTTTGGGGATCATATCAACTTTTTGTTATTATTTACATCTTGTTCATTTCTTTGAACTTGACATAAGTGGTGACATTTTTTTGATCATCTTAAATGTCAAACTACAATTTGGAAATAACTAGAGTTCATTTAAGAGACTTATGGGAAATCGAAGGTAGAATATTCCTAGCGAATATCCCCAAAACCACTTTCGTGAACATGACAAATTTTCTGGGGTTTGTGTGCAAATTTTTCACCCAAAAGAATCTTTCATTTTCAAGTCGTGCGACAAAAAGGCTACAGACGCACGACATGAGATTTTTAGTCGTGAAAAAACAAGGTTATTGTTGTGCAACAAAAACCTCTGTTGTGCGATAGTAAGGATGTTATCATGCGAAAAAAACCTTACTGTCACACGGTGAGAGGTTTGTTGTCACATGTCAACAACCTTGTTGTCATATGATTGCAAATATTCTGTCGTGTGTCTACAGCCTCCACCCTCATGTTGCACATCAACAACATAGGAATTTCAAACATCAACAACCTCATGTCATGCATCAAAACTTCATTCCATGTATAAAAACCTCCTATATGCATCAAAAACTTACCATACAAGTTCAAAATACTTGATATGCAAAGTTCTCAAGAAACTAGTAGTAAGTTAGTAGTATACTATATGGTGAATCACCTAAGTTTTTATAGGAGATGTTTTCAAATGTAGGTGAAGTTGACCCCTAAAAAAATATATATTGTAAATTTTAGGTGAATAGGTCATTGACCTGCTCCAAAAAAATTACCTTTTCAAATTTTCCTAAAATGGAATATTCGCCAAATTATGAATATTTGCCACTAAAAAAATTCCGGAAACAACTTGGGAAGTAATTTCATTGATTAATTAGTTCAGAACAAACCTTGTGTGATTGTTTCTTGTGATTATTTGTCATTTTTACTTATCCATTTAGGACAATCACTTTGATCCATTGATTCTTCATTATTCTTTGGTCATTAATTTGGCTTTGTGTTTTGAACTTGCATGATTGTTCCTTGTGTTTATCCACCTTATAAACTTATTTCTAGGACAATCCTTTGGGTCTTTGATCCTCTTGATCTTCTTGTTTTTCCTAAGTTCATGGTCATTTTTGAACATATCTTTAAAACCTTAGCAAAAAAATTTTCCTATCAAGAAACTTTTGCATCAATCAAACATTGGAAATATTTCCTTTATATCCTTTATGTTGCTAAAATTTTGATCAATCCTTTGACATTTACGCCTCCAAAATTATTGTCCAAACCTTGTTGGATTATCAATCTTATGTCAACATGATGTATGTTTTCCTTATATTACCTTTGGAAAATCACACAAGCATCCCTTATCTATTTGCAAAATGTCTAGTTGGTTGACGTTATGCTACCCAAATCGACATGAAACCTTCTTCACTTTTGAAGAAGTTTGATAATATAATATCGGTGTAGGCCTTTGAACCAAACACACACCAAAAATGACTGATTATTGCAAGGTCCCTTATACATACGACAATAAGGAATCAAATTTTTGGCGTTCAAATCAAAATATGCCCATCATGACTAAACCTCATTTGGTTATTTGTGCTAGAGAACCCATTCGGGTAACCCATTCCCCACCTTCATCTCATAGTCGGTGGTATGGTTTAGACACTTTTGATCCAAATTATTATTTGGGTTCCCCCCACTCTTCTTTTGATTCTAATCCAAACATTTCCTCTTCTTCTAAGGATTCCAATCCAAATATTTCCTCCAATTATTCTAATGATTTAGATCCAAACTACTATTCAGATTCATCTAATTTGACTCCTAAGTCGATGGTCCTTCCCTTCTTCATAGGACCTCCTTCATCATAACTTCTATTGTGATTCTTAAGTCCCCCTTTCTTCATAGGACCTCCTTTATCATTCATCCAATTTGAATCCTAAGTCAGTCCTCCCTTTCTTCACAGGACCTTATTTATAAAACATATAATGTGATTCTTCAATCGCGGTCCTCCCCTTCTTCGCAAGACCTCTTTTATTAGTCACCTCAACAAACCCTTCCTCCTTTGAAGATTCATGTGACTCAAATTCCTTCTAGTCAATCATCTAATTCGACTCCTACATCACAATCTATGAAATTTTTGATACGAAATCCTCCTATTCTTCCTCCATGACGTCATCTTATAGGGAAACCTATACCAACCAATTCTAAATCCACATCTTCTTCTACTCATGAGACATCTAGCCTTAATTCTACTTCATCTCTTGAGTCATCTTCTTCTATCAATCATCATCAAACATATTCTAAGTCTTCCACACCAGTTGGACCTTTTTCTTCCAATCAAACCCTTGTGGTCAATCAACAACCCATACCAATTTATTTCTTTCAAGAACGAAGGAGTGATCATGGCCTTTATAGGGGCACATGAAGATATCCCTCTAACAAATTACGAGCAAGGATTATCTTTATACTTCGATGCATCCGCGTATTGTGAGGAAAAGGTTGATTCCTTTTATTAAAAAATGGAGGAAGAGCCTCAAATCATGCAACTTGATCCTCCTCTTATTCTTCCATCTTCACATTCTTCATTACATGATGAAACTATTGGTCTTGCATTGATCGATGGCCTATCTTCTCATCACCCAATTACTCTTTATATATCACAATTCCTCAATCAAAATCTCTTATGGGGTCAACATCAAGTAGCCCTTCATCTTCGTCTAGGTATGGTCACATTCTAGTAGCCCCCCCTATGCTATTTGTGGGACATTTTAGAGTAGTACACTGTCTTCTATTCTTAGGGCATGTCCAACTATCCCCTTGTATTCTATGTATGGGTCACCCCTAGGTAGTCCATCATCTTCTATTCTTGGGCCACATCCTAGTATCCCATCATCTTCCATCTATGGGTCACACCCCAACATCCCTTCTCCTTCTATTATGGGGCCACATCCTAGTAGCCCTTTGTCTTCTATATCGTGGCTCACCTTTTGGTAGCCCATATTCTTCAATTTTTAGACTATATCCTTTTCATCCATCACATTATTCTTCTACCAAAGATTGTGGCAAGCCCACCATCATTTCTCACATCAATTCTAAACATCCACGTTCTTCTCCCACTTCTCAAGATCAGACAAGTAAAGAATTATCTTATAAGAAACCTAGACAAGTTTTTTACCAAGCTAAGACCAAAACAAAGAGCTCTAAAGCTCCCAACAACTCAAATGATTATAAAATTTAAAATCAAACACGATTCCATAATGCACACCAATGTACCCATCAAGTATGGCACAAAGTGTAGAAACCTATGGATAGGGAACTCAAGCTCCCACATACGAAACCAATGTTTCAAAACAAATCAAAATCATTTGTTGAGTGTGAGCTCACCACGATCATTGAGATCGGGGATAATATTACACTTGATAAGAAAACACACTTAGTATCTCTTATCAAAGAAATCAAAACATCATTGTTGGATCCTATCACGCAAAGTGACATGTTTCATTCCGATAACCATCAAAAAATAAAATAAAATCATAAAATAGTTCAAAAATACAAAAAAAGAGAAAACATTAAAACATTACAAAAACAAAATCAAAGGTATAAAGATCAAACATTACAATCAGGTATTGTGTACAGATGGATGTTCTTTCTTCCCTTTCTTTCATATTCCTCTGCAAGTCATCCACCATTTTCATCCCTTTGATGTTATTTTGATTAGCCTATTTGCATGCATTTTGTGACATTTATCTCTATGGAATCGTTTGACCCTAGTCTTTTATCACCTTGGTAAATTAAAGAATGACTGACCTCTTAGAGATCCTATCACAATTCACATTTAATAAACTTGTTGTGAAGAAATTTTGGATATATTTGTTGACACTAGTCAATGTCATCATCACAATCACTTTCATATCCTTCCATCAAGCCATTAGTGGTTCTTAACCCCTTGTAAAACAAGAGAGCTGAAATAAGTTTTCTAGAAAGCAAAAGAATCAAAATCAATCAATCAAAAAGAAAAATCTAAAAGCAAAAAACAAATTGATATATAACTCTCTCTTGGGGTATTTCCAATAATCTCTACCGGGGCTATGGATTCTTGATTGGAAGTAGAGAAATATTTTGATTAGAATCAAATACATCTCCATTGGGGCTATGGATTCCTGGTTGGCAGCGGAGAAATGTATGATTCTCCTTCCACAATCCATTCAAAATCACCTTTCAAACTAAATCATTCCTACACATTGGCTAGTGTCTTCACTTGCTATCTATCAACTCTTTCCTTCAAGAGGTAATTCATTTCCATGTGCACACACTGGATCTCTATGAGAAAATAGGATTAGTATGTTACCAGGTTTTGTCTAGACCTTGTTCAAACTCTTTCTTTAGCGCATGTCTTGTCTCATGATTTGTGCCTTAGGATAATCAATTTTTCATCGACCACCTTCTAAATCTTTTCATAACATCCTCTGTTCTTTAATTATTTAGAACATCCATGTGTATCGGATGTCCTCTTTTCCATGTTTGTAGACACTTTTTTCCCTTTTAATAAGACAATTTTCTACTTCCTTTCTCTCATGTGTTTATTGGCTAGCTTATGTTGGGGAATCCTTTCTCCCTCATGATTGAACCTATTTTATATTGGCCTTGATCCCCCTTCAGCACATGAAGAGTTTTCCTTTGAATAATCCCACCTAATCATTGGGGCATTTTTACATCTTCACTTTCTTGTGCATACACGCGTGGCATTCTGCCCTTGTACATCCCATCTATTATTGGGGGAATCCACACTTCTTTGTCTTCCTATACATAGTTTCAGAAAAATTTCAAAAAAAAAAATTCAAATATGTTTCTAAAAATTAAAAATAGTAAAAATTATCCTACAAAATGTCACTCTTTTGTTTTTGCCTGTTCTTGTGTATGACTTACGGATCATCTTGATCTACCTCCATTAATAAAGCTGGTTTACTTACTATTTCTGTACTCTGGGGCACAATGAATTGCTTGGTAATGTTTCATAGTACATAATTGGTTTTCATAGGACCCAAGTGTCCTCCGTTATTCACCTTACATGTATCCTTGCTTGGGGCACCATATTTTAATCCTTGTCATTAATTCACACAAGTTAGAATCAAAGCTTGATAACAAAAACATTGCATTATGTTTCTTTGTTAAGTTAGCTTGTTTACTTTCTCTTATTGCATTGCATTATGTATGTTGCAAGGAGTTAGGCATCTTTTAATTTCTTGTATTGAATTACATTTTGTATGTTGCATGGAGTTGGTATTTTCAGCAATAGAAAATTGTTCAGTATTATGGTTTTTCATGTCATTCTACTACTCTTTTTTATTTGCTTATATTTTTAATAAGGACCGATGACATAGATCTTTGGCAATATGATGACACTAAAGTTGTTTCAATACATTGGATGAAAGATTTCTCTTTTCTTTTTGTCTTCATTCCTCTTCTACATCATTCTCCTATCAACACTATTCTTCTAATTCACTGGGGCATCCTGCTCCTACACATTCTTCTATTCATTTCTCTCACCTTTTTCGATCGTCGATCACCTTATTTCATCACCCCATCGACACTCGAAGGGGCATCTCTCACTTCTACTAATTTTTCTTCTACACCTTCAAAATTTTATCGTTCTACTATCTTTGAAGTGGCGTCACTTATGCCACCCCAAAGAGGGGAAAATGTAGACACCTATAATTTGGCTCGAGCAATTTAAATACTTAAATTGTGTTAATTATACCCTTTCCCGCAAATTGACAACATATTGTCAATATCACACATTTTCTTTGCTATAGTTGTTAATTAACTACATTACGTTAGTTAATTAACTCTTCTATCCAACAATGATGCTAATTAATGACCTTCCATTAACCAAATCCCCTTTCTATTTAGATTAATTAATTACTTATAATTAATTAAGCCCCCTTTCTATCTAGATTAATTAATTATTTCTAATTAATTAAGATCCCCTTTCTATCTAGATTAATTAATTATTTCTAATTAATTAATATCCCCTTTCTATCTAGATTAATTAATTATTTCTAATTAATTAATACCCCTTTCTATCTAGATTAATTAATTATTCTTAATTAATTAATTCTCTCTTATATTTAATCAATAAATCATCATTTATTTGATTAAAATCCTCTCATAACATAAATCATACTAACTATTCCTCTAAAAATCTTCTATAAGCTTGCACACCTATTAATTAATCACTTTGGTTAATTAATAAACCCCCTCAATCCCCATGAGTCACTAGAGGACAAACTAAACTCTCCTAAAGTAAACTCAACCACTTCTAAACCATGCTTATCCATAACTAACCTAGCTTTGCTATTATCCCACATACAATAGGATGCAAAGCTTCTTCAAACCATTGGGTTATAAAAGGAACCCTCCTCTAACCTTTCTACTTACACCTAAATGAGCATAGAGCCTAAGCTATAGCCATTTTATCATCTTAGAGCATTCTTCATTGGAGGAGCTAGCTATTTTCATTTCTTGCATTCATTCTTCCAAGTTTGAATTCATATGGAGATATGTCAAATGGTCTTGTAGCCATGGATTGACAAGAATCCATTCTTGAAAACCTTGGGATTCAAGCATACAATCAACCCTTTTGATTCTAAGGATCTAAATAGGTTCATTTCATTAGCATTCAATTAGAGATAGAGGTTAATTTGTTTAACATGTTAGTTTGAATCTTCATTTCATGTTCTAATGTAAATATGTTAATAGATTAGATTTTCTTAAGCTCTAAGCATGATGGTATATTGATCTAGTTAGCATTGTATTGAAGATATTAGGTGTTAGCTTTGATTTCCTTTTCTTTGTTAACTAATTCATGTACACACCCCTTGAATTAAGACTTCCACTTTCTTCCTTCATACCGAGACTCAACTTACCTTATTTAAGTGCAATATCTATCATTACAATCTTTAGAGACCTTCATAATACAATTTCATTCACATGGTACTCATAAATCCTTAATAAACCTAACTCTTGTTCTTCGAACCTGTCACCTAAACCTTTATCCTTCAAGACAATATCGACTTCCTTAAGACATCTCGAATACCTTCAACCTAATAACTATAGGTCTTGACTCCCCTTGGGAGCATGCTCTTGTCATTCTTGAAATTTGTAAAACACTCCATGATGGAATAACATCAAACTCTATCACTCCCTTGAGATCTTGTCATAACTTGACATATTCATACTTAGATAGACTAATTGAGAAAGATTCAATTTTTATCCTCATGAAAAAGCGTTCTAGCTTCAACCTTTGATGACACGTTTCTCAAACTGCTGACCATTATTCTTCTCTATAGGATATGTTAGTGTGAGTTATCCTATGTGTCCTCCTCTCATGTTGGAGGGTCATCTCACATGGGTTAGGTTTAGGGTTAGGTTTAGGGTTTCATATGTGTCATGCACTAGGGTTACTCAGCACCCTATATGTACCCCTTTTCTATTCATTTATGAGCATGCCAAGACACTCCACTGTCTTTCCTCTATGCAAGCTTTGTTTCTGTTGAGCAAGTTCTTCCATTATTGATCAATTTTTTTCCTTGCTATCGTTGGAGCTTTCACGATTCCATTAGAGTGAAACTACTTCGTGGTGTCTTGTTTCCGATTCGATTCTCACAAACTCTTTTCATGGTATCAGAGCTACACAACTTGCCATCACACCAAAATCTCGAACTAATGGTGGAGAGGGATCTCATCGTGTTAATCAGCTACTACACCAACACCCTCCCGCATGATGGAGTCGGGTATACACCCAATCAGGCCCAACGACACATTAAGAGGAAGTGACACCGGGAATTTCGGGAGGTCACCCATCCCAACACTACTCTGGGGCTGGTGTGCTTAACTAGTTGGTATCAAAGCTACATGACTTGCCATCACACCAAAATCTCAAACTTTCGGTGGATAGGGATCTCATCGTGTTAATCAGTTGCTATGCCAATACCCTCCCACACAATGGAGCCGGGTATACACCCAATCAAGCCCAACAACATTAGGAGGTAGTGACATCAGAATTTCTCTGGGAGGTCACCCATCACCACACTACTCTGAGGATGGCGTGCTTAACCGCATGGCTGCAGTTTCTCTCTTGGTTCGGGTCCTATTAGTTGGTCTAGCAAGAAGCAAAATGAAATTGTAATATCATCTATAGAGGTAGAATACAGAGGAGCAGTCAATGCTGCCATATAAGCTATTTAGCTACAAGGTATTCTGATAGAGTTTTACATCCACTTTCGGCGGCCTACCATTATCTACTGTGATAACACAAGCACTATCTCTATTTGTAGAAATCTAGTTCAACATCAACGGACGAAGCACATTGAGATCCATATGCACTTCATACGGGAGCTTATTCATGATGGTATCATCGACATTCAGTACATTCAGATAGCTGATTAGATTACAGACTTATTCACTAAGCCTTTCACTGAGATAAAGTTTCTTCACTTACAGTCTCTTCTTGGGGTGAGGTCTTCTACAGCTGCCCATCTTCTTAGGGATATTTAGTCCTTCTTTTCTTCTTCTTCTTCTAGGAAGATTGTGTTTGTATCTCAGGCACCTTATCAGGCCTTTAGTTCTTTGGGCCCCATTGACACATCTTTCTTATTTGTTTAGGAGTGTCTTCCTCTTCCGTTTGACTCATCACAACCACTACCCTAGTTTCGATGAAGGGAGGGTGTTAGTGAGTTATCTATGTGTCCTCCTCTCATGTTGGAGGGTCATCTCACATGGGTTAGGTTTAGGGGTTTCATATGTGTCATGTACTAGGGTTACTCAACACCTATATGTACCCCTTTTCTATTCATTTATGAGCATGCCAAGACACTCATTGTCTTTCCTCTATGCAAGCTTTGTTTTCGTTGAGCAAGTTCTTCCATATCGATCAATTTTTTTCTTTATCGTTGGAGCTTTCACAATTCCGTTGAGTGCAACTACTTCATGGTGCTTCATTTGAAAAGAGTTTGTGAGAATGAATCGGAAATGAAGCACCATGAAAGTAGTTGCACTCCAATGGAATCGTGAAAGCTCCAGCAATATCAAGGAAAAAATTGATCAGTAATGGAAGAACTTGCTCAACAGAAATAAAGCTTGCATAGAGGAAAGACATCGAGTGTCTTGGCATGCTCATAAATGAATAGAAAAGGGGTACATATAGGGTGCTGAGTAACCCTAGTGCATGACACATATGAAACCCTAAACCTAACCCATGTGAGATGACCCTCCAACATGAGAGGAGGACACATAGGATAACTCACACCAACAACATGACTTCATCTTCAAATGAAAATAGAGCTTGTGTTTCTTGTAGAGATGACCATTCTTCTAGATATTCTTTTACAACATATTCCTCAATCATATTCATACCTTTTACACCATTTTTACTTAACATTTCCAACACTAGGTCACACTTTTATTCCATTAGCACACATGAAATCATTACCTACTTCTTTGAAGTATTGACCTTTAACTTTGAGAAGCCTTGTAGACCTTAATGTGTATGGACTGTTACCATGTTTTCTAACTTGAATACCTCACCTTTTCACTTTCACATATCTAATCATGCCATTCCATACCTCTTCCAAGATGCATAAAAATCTAAAGGAATCTCAACTATGACTCAAGGACTAATACCATAACATAAACCATGATAACTAAGGCTTTCTTCATACTCATAGTACACACCTCTTACATACTTGTCTATTACCATATATTCATCCTTTTCAATATATCCAAGACTTCATGAAATGATGACTATTACAGACTAATAATATCATATATTTTTGACACATCTTAAGGCATACCATAAATCTTGAACTTAACATTGAGATGCAACATACTTTAGAAAATGAAAAACTCAAACTACACACCTTAGATGAATATGACTTGATCATATCTTATCATCTCATGAATAGAAAACAAACTCGATTCAAATTTTCTTCTTTAACTAGACAACCTACTAATCTACAAGGACTCCAAAATCAGAGCTTATGGACAATCATAGTTCATACCTTATTACCTTTTATGTATCCCAAATGCATAGCCTTCTCAACTTTTCATGCACTCCTTGATATGATTTGAGATTGATTGACTTGTCTTCCTCAATAGAATTAGACCCCTCTTTGACAAAATTCATTGATTGGACTTCATGTTTTCCACCTATACCTTTGGAGCAATCTTCTTAGCTTGAATTTTATGATTGGATTCTTTGACTATCATGGATTTTTCTTTAGGATCATACCTTTTGATGAAAATATTATTTCTTTGACACACTCTTGCTATATGACATGATCTATGACATGACGGTTGAAACAAACAATATTATTTTTTCCTCTTGACTCATATACACTTAGATTCCAACCACAATCCTTAGCCTTATGACCATACTCACAACATGAGTAACATTCACGTTTGAAGAAACTTTCACCATTCCCATAAGACATTCTTTTGTAATCTCTATCTCTATGACCCAAATCATTACATGAATCGAAATATCCATTAAGGAAAAAATCACACCTTGTTGGGATGAGAAAATGACCAAGTATTAGAACATGCGAAAGGAAATAGAGGTAGCATGAGAGAGGATGAACAAGGTTATGCATAGAACTGCACAGAAGATAGACAAAGGTTGAGGACTTAGCCATTTTCTAGGGATAGGATAAAAATAGACTTGGAGTGCTCATCACACACAGGGTAACTTAGAGATCAAGCATTGACTATTTTTGGAGAATGTACATACAAGTTATACATACACATGAAGTCTATTATTAATATTAAAGAAAGTTTTATTTATAGGATAATACATTATCGAATCCATTATAAAAGCATGCAATTGTTAATGCACGGCTATTTTGAGCTCTCCTATTATTAAGAAATGCATGGGAGGTGAAGGGAAATAGAGGTAACATGAGAGAGGATGAATAAGGTTATGCATAGAATTGCACAGAAGATAGACGGGTTGAGGACTTAGCCATTTTCTGAGGATAGGATAAAAATAGACTTGGAGTGCTCATCACCACACGTGGTAACTTAGAGATCAAGCATTGACTATTTTTGGAGAATGTACATACAAGTTATACATACACATGAAGTCTATTATTAAGATTAAAGAAAGTTTTATTTATAGGATAATACATTATCGACTCCATTATAAAAGCATGTAATTGTTAATGCGCGGCTATTTTGAGCTCTCCTATTATTAAGAAATGCATGGGAGGTGAAGGAAATTCCCCACCCCTATATATATCTATTGTATGCCATTGTTTTGGTACCATGTCCTATTGTTCATGTTTGAGTGCTGAGAGTATTTGTATGTGAGGTTATGGATTAGGGTTTGATGTCTGTGCATGTTCTAGCGCCTTGGTATCCATGGGTATTCAAATTTTGTTATGTAAGAATTATTTATAATGGATTATGGAGGATGGATTATGGTTATTGATGTGTCTAAATATGGTGATTACATGGTGTAATTGATCTTAATTGTTATTTGATATGTATGTTTCCTTATTACATGTGTTTCTAATTGAATGTATGCATTGGTTTAGTATGAATGAATGAGTACTTGGTTATATCTCATCATGTATTTTCATGCTAACATCTTAACAAGCATAAAAAAGAGGGGCATGGTATTGTGCACACTTCGGTGAACATTCATCCCTACCGAATGAGATGTTAGTGCATATAACATTTAGGTGAAATAAAAGACTACATTTTGGTTCCATTTCTGGAACCTCTTTTAGAATTGTCTGTTAGGATGTTGATTGCAGATGGCATATCGATTGACTCAGAGATAATTTAAAGTTAGGTAGAGAACGGTAGGTAGAGAACGGTCATGATCAGTTGCAACAAAGATATAGCATTGGACCTGATTTCAATGCATGTCATTGGGTATAAAGATAATATTTATCATGATCTCTATGAAAATTTCTTCACTTCTTTCTAGTAGAATTGTATGAGTGGTTAGCTGCATATGCATTAGGAAAGCGTTTGGGTACTAGACCGAGACTTTGGACGTAAGATCATTACCAAAATATTCTTCTTTATGCAGATGTGGAGTGGACTATAGCTATAGATTGTTGGTGGATTGGTGTGTTGCGTAATTACACATTAGAGTATACTATTTAAATATATTTATGTCTAGAGGAAGCTGAATTTAGATTCTTGTGCGATCCCAGAGGATCATACTTACACACTATACCTTTATTGATCAAGATTTTGATTATAGAATTGGATTTAGAAAGCCTACCCATGGCTAGCTAAACCCCCACCATGTGTAGGGGAAGGAGTAGGCATGGATAAAGATGGCAGAATTTGAGGCAAAAAGATAGAGAGAGGAAAGACGGCTCGAGTTTAAAGAAGTGAGAGAGGGAAATGAAATGTGTGTAGGAGATTGAGGAGGCACTAGAGTTGAGGAGGATGATGGATCACAAAGGTTTTGAAGCTCTCATAGAAGATGAGGAGCCACATCATTAAGATCTCCAAAATTTTGGCAAGCGCAGAGATAATCCTCTTCACATTCAAATGAGAGTGCATCATAGGAAAGAGTAAGGACCGCATGCATGCATTTGATCCCACCTAGCCACCTAGACCTTGTGCTTAGTGTTCTAGATCTAGAGATATTCATTGAGAAGTAGGGTAATATATGTAAAGCAAGAAGAGACAAGTAAATATTTGTTTGTGTTGAATTTAGAATGGAATTGAGTTAGTAGAGTGCCCATGGCATCACAAGCTAGCGCCATTGTTTGGGAGTACCTATGCAAGATTATTTTTAGGTATGTTGTCAAGAAAAATGTTGGCACAAAGAATGTTGGAAGTATTTCAAGAAGAATCGTGACCATGTAGACCATTGGTATCCAGGTTCAATACTACAACCGGTACATAAGAAAGTTTCTCAAATGGACTATATCCTATAACATGGGGCACATGAGGATCAAGTGGATTAGGTCAGCCACCACACAGAGGAGGAGGTTTTTGTTCTAGATCTGGTGGATAAGGACCTCAACCACCAAAAAATCAATGACCACCTCGAAACCCAAGTGCACCTAACACTCAAGTTTACTATGATATGTCTCTCCATTTACTAGAGTATAGAGGGATTGAAGATGCAACAAAGCATGTGCATAAGTGTGAACTACTATGGCACACTAAGGGAATTATAACCTCAGATAAGAAGGCTATTCAATTTTCTACTATGCTACAAGGGTGCACATAGTTGGTATAGGAAGTATGACCCACATTAGACTATATTGGACTATAATGCTTTGCATATCTTTGTGTTTCGGCTGAATAGTATAACATCAATGTGCTTAAAGATATAAAGTAGGGATTATCTAAAAGCGTGAGGGAGTATGATGTGTGTTTTAAGACTATGTTGTCTAAGTTGTCTTATGATATTCATCCTAGTTAGCATGCACAATGGTTCGTTGGAGGATTGCTGAATCCATTCTGAAGAACACTCTCTCATAAGACATGTGGATCCACACGAGGCATTGAAAGTAACTTTTGCGCTGAGGCGGTTGTAAGTGTTGATCTTGGAGTGAATCCATTTTTAGAGGTGCAAATTGTAGCTATGGAAAAATATTTGGAAAAGCTCTCTTCCAATTCAACATAAGAGATGCACAGTGGTATATGGTGCATAAATTGTGAAATGGAGGGAGATACTAAAGATAATTTCCCATGCAAGTTAGTACACACATTATTACTAGATTATGAAGTATGTCACCTGAATGATGATGTTCAAGATTTGCTTCTTTTGCAAATCATGATATAGAAGAAGGTGTCCATTTAATGTAATATTTTAAATTTGCCCTAACGACACACTGCGACTACAAACCGATTGATCACATCCACGAGGCAATTGAGAAAGGAGGAACCAGACTATTGTGGTGAGCAGATCCAAAGAACATGAAGAACAACATAATGAGGGGTGCAAAAATGGAGATAATGGGAATGGATGTTTTAAAGGAGGATATTGAGGTCAAGAGTGCAGTGGTAGTAGAGGTAGGTTCGCTTGAGGAACTTTCTATACTCGTGGATCCCCGATCATTACCAATGAGATTTCCCTTAGAATATAACTTGTTCATGGTGTGGGAAACAACACTAGTTGGAGGATTTCTTGGACCTATATGAGTACATAAGTAAAAACAAGAAGAAGGACAAGGGTGCGGGGATGATCAAGGTGCAACACGTGAATGCTGATTTATGGATGTCTAAGAAGATGATCGATCAAGAATTCCAACCCTTGCTGGTTATAACACGTGCCGAGGAAACACGCATGCATGAACCTCGAAATCCAAGTCTCTCATTACTCAGGAGGAAGTGATACATGTAAGTATCTAGACATGGCGCATCGAAGTAAGTCTATAAGGAGACAATGGGAGTCATAAGATACCGCAGGTGAAATACAATGCATAAAATAACATGAATGCACAAGAGAGCATGCAAAGATGGTGTTATCCATTTTCACCCTTGGTGGAAATGGACAACTCTCGAACTTGGGCCCAAGAAAGTTGGACAAGAGTAGGAGATAGGCCCGGGACCCACATTTAGTTGAAAATGGATAAATTGTTAAAATTTGGCTCTGAGCCACTTTACTTTATTTTCCAACTTCCTCAATCCTAGAGAAATCCAAGAATTAAGAAAAAGTTGGAAGAAATCTGAAAACATTGCCTAAAAGGGGTAAAGATCTAAAAAATAGCTCATCGAGCGATGTGGGTGTTGGGTTGGTTTGTTGCATGATGAGTGAGCCATTTTTCTCTTGGCGTAAGGGATGTAGATCGAGTGAGTTGGAGGACATTTACATTGTGGGGTTGGTAGATAACTCATGGTTAGGCCGACGAGCTCGAGAGAAGCGTGTGGAGGTTGAAGGAGTTTGTGGCCTTCATATTACGGCCGCATCGGGGTTTCGAGTCCAAGTGGACCGCAAGGAACATGGGTTGTGTGTTCCCTAGGGCTATATTTTACCATACAACATTCTAGGATAGTGTAATGTAGGCATGAAGGATGATGCGGGCCCAAAGGAGGTAGTTGGAATGCGAGAGAGAAGTGCTCGGACGAGTGCAAATCGATCAAGTGGCCAATGCAGGGACACAAATCCCACGAGGAACTTGGGAAAGGAGAGTAGTATGGGCCCGATGTAGTTATGGATGGAGTTTAGGGAATAATGTTCCATGCAAAATATTGTTCCCGCAAAAAGATAAATCCCAAAATATGAACAAGGAGCCCACCAATTTGGCGAGATATCGAGCCAACAAGACAATGCACGCGGGGAGACATAAGGGAGATGGGGAAGATGACGTGAAAATATGCAGATCGCAAGGTGGCCAAAGTTGGGGCCAAATCATCGGGACGTGAAGAAGGGATCATGAAGTAGGGAACATTGAGCCAACTTTCCGAGCTAGGTGGTGAGCTAGCAATGAGCCAGTGGCTCCAAGTCTAAATAAACACATAATCCCCCCCTTAATGCATGATTTAACAAATATAATTTTGTGGGGACCCCAAAAATTTAAATGTCTTCACCCAAAGACCTTAGAAACATAAAATTTTAATGTGAAAGGAGAAAATAAAAATCATCTACAACCACCAAAATTAATTACACAGGCCCGAGAATGCTAAAATGGGACAAAAAGTGACCTACACAAAAATGACCATATCTCCTTCAATTCTAAACCAAATTGGACAATATTGTACTTTTTGGAATCATGATTCTATCCTCTTCACTTAGAAATCAAGAAATTATATATTTGGTGATGGAAGGTAGGTAAGAAATGAATAAACTCTCCTGGTTTTCAAATGATCACTTCTAAGTGGGTAAAAATGCATTAATGAAGGCATGGGGCAAATTTTCTTCTACAAAAAGCTACATGGCAAAGTGAGGGATGGGTTTTGTAGGATCCCCATGACTTTTTTAGGTCATTCAATACTTCTTGTTGGTGGTTGAATTCATATTTTAGGAATTTATCTTTCCTCTCCCTCTCTCTCTTCTTCTATAAATGTAAACTATGAATCTCATTGTAAAGGTTGTTGGACATTTTTCTATCTGCTCCTCCACTCTATAATTTGTTGAGGGTATCTGTGAGCTTTAAACCTTCCTATTTTTATATTTTGTAGGAATTCCATGCCTCTGTGAATCATTGTAATGAACTGTGTTATATATTGAAGTAATAAAATCAAGTATTGTGATCATTGTTCAATCCTTGCTTGTGTTTATTGTCTTTTTGGTCTCTACTTTACAACTGAAGGTATTTGTGCATCTTTCAATTTCTGCAAACTCTAAAACAATTGTGTTTAACTGAAATAAAGTTGTAAATGTGTGTTTATAGATTGTGGTGTTTTGTATGCCTTCTCTATGTATATCTCTACACATTTTCAGTCTTTGGAAAGTGTCCTAATCGCCCTTTTCTTGGTGCTATCACCCCCTTAGTGTAGGATTTCTTCATTTTATGTTCTTTCCTACCCCCTAGTCTCTTAGAATCAATAGGATAGGATTAAATAGTATATTTCCCTTCATTAGGATTAGTTCTTGCATTAGATTAGGAAGAGGAACCAACCTTCTCTAGAAAATCATCTCAATTGCAAGGTCCCACACCTTGAGATAATTCCATGGTACCTAGTTACATTAATTTCCCAAAAAAATAATTTGTAAGAAATTAAGAGGGTGCTGTAATTTTGTGATAATAGTTCTCGACATGCACAGTGGGACCAGAATTCAATTCTTCCATGTTTATCAAGATTAGATGTGTGTCTTGGTGAATTTCCAACCTTTAGAGGCTCTATAACAACACATCTGGCGACTCGATAAGAGAATTAACTGGTTTTAGTAGTATTGGTGGTTCAAGTTCATGATAAGGATTCAAACATAGTCTAGAATTTCCAACCTTTAGAGGCTCTATAACAACACATCGGTGACTCGATAAGAGAATTAACTGGTTTCAGTAGTATTAGTGGTTCAAGTTCATGATAAGGATTCAAACACAGTCTAGAATAAGAGAAGAAGGGATATTTGAATATTTACAAATATCTCCAGGTAGAGAAAGGAGAAGAAGACAAGTTCAGAGATCTCCATCTCCACCAAATAGAACTCTTTCAACACCTCCACCTAGTAGGCCATTTTTACAATCTACTAGAGTTATTAGACCAATTAGAATGGTTGTATAACCACCACCAAATCCATTTACAACTTTCATGGGCAGCAATCCACTTTCCCTCAATGCACAAAATCCAATTCCTGGTGGCATCTTTAAAAACATTTCATTTTTAAATGGAGAAAATCACACAACCCCAATTGACCATATCGAGGACATTGCAAATGTCTCGTACTATACACAAGATTGATGATATGGACATGGTAATAAAACTTCTTGCTTATGTTTTCAAAGGAAAAGCTCTATAGTGGTTTGGAAGCTTAACAAAAACATCAATTCATAACTAGAATGAGCTATGCATGACTCTTTGTGACCAATTCAGAGAAAGGGGGATAATCTGCTCTCTGTTGGAACATTTTACCACAATCAAGTGAGCTCCAAGTGAACAAATGGAATACTTCAACTTTAAGTTCTAAAGAACGTGGGATAGAATTCAAATTGGTGTGAGACCAAATGTTGAAGGTGTATTTCTCTAATTTTTGAAAGCTCTTAATTTTAACATAGCAATAATGATACAATCTATGGGAGTAAAAAAATTACTAGGAGCTTATAACATAGCCATTAGAGTGAGAATTGTTTCAAGCTGGTAAACTTACACCTAGGCCACCCATGCATATTTATCTAGAAATGGGAAATCCTAGTTATATCCAAACACCCGAGTTAGCCCTATTCTTGCTCCTAGAAACCAGAATTCCAGTGAGTCTTCTACCTCTATATGTTATGTTTGTGGAGCCTATTTTCATGTTAGAGTTTGGTACACCTTCCATGTGTTACACTCGGATATTTTTATGGCGGTCCTACTCGCCGGTGAGTGGGTCAGGGGGTTCGGGGTGAAGCCCCAAGCAAATTTTCATGGGTGGTTTATTAACCCATGGGTAATGGGTAACCGTTATGGGCTGTTTTTGGGCCCATGGTTTTTGGTACCCATTGTTTTGTAAAACCGCCTCTTCAGCTACCTATTGATGTACTTATAAATAGATGGACATATAATAGGATTTATATGAGTGTGTTTTGTGAAGGTGAATAGTGTGTGTGAATTCAAGTGCGAATTTAGGAGGGTTTGTTGAGCGCAGCTCCAAACAAGATCTGATTATTGTAATTGTGAAGACTGTTGGCTTGTAATAAAATTTGAGCAAGTGTTCTTGGTGGATGTAGCCCACATTGGGTGAACCACGTTAAATATTGTCTTCGTGTTGTGCATTTTTCATTTCTGTAATTCTATTCATACTTCTTATTATTGCGATTTTGAGGAATTATTCCGCATTAGATATTATTAATTCCTAACACTATAAGTACCTCGGTTGAGCTCCACGAGGTCATGAAACAATTGTAAAATCTAGGGAAGGAGTTGGTGACACTCAAGAGGTAGCATGCCTAAATTTTTAGACCTTATCAACCTCTATACCAACCCAATAAGCCCTCATATTAGTGTAATAGACCTCCTACTCGAAATGGTAACCAAAACCAAGGACAAATTCCCGCTGCTATGGAATTTCAACCATACAATCCTAATGCAACTTCAACATATAAAGCCTTGGAAAGTATAGAATAATCTTACATAGGGATATGAATGGTGTTTCCCTTGTGGTCAACCCCATAATTAAGCAACATGTTTCAATGATGATTTAAATCAAGCCTTAATGGTACAAACTATTGGTGTGTCTCAAGAAACAAATGAAGAAGAAAATCAACAACAAGAAAACACTTAAGAGGCACCCTAGAATGATACTTCACTTGTGAATTAGAAAGCAGAGGATTTTTGTGGGATAAATCAGTCTCCTCTCGAGTGTAGTAGTGAAAAAAAGATATGAAAATAGAGATATTGAAGAGGGGAAGCCATCAAATTCAAATGCTTCTCAACTTTCCATCACAATTCAAGGAATCAATAGCTCAAGCATAGTCCCAAATTGACAGAATCAATGTAAGGTGCCTATTATATTAGCTCACATACATGAAAAGGTGGTGTCAAGTAAGGGGTAGTATAAGGATAAATAAACTCCATTCAACATCGTCAATAAAATGAAGAAAACAAATGTGAGTATCTCAATGTGAGAGTCACTAAAAATTCTAGGACAATGGGATTTCTTACATGAAGCCATGACACAATTTTCCTTTCCAAATCATGCACCCAAGGATCAAGACAAGGTACTAACTAATGCAACTCAAGAAGAGAGAGGTCATTTGAAGGGGACTTTGAAATCTCCACCATTTTAAGTATCTTTGATAATTGGAAATAGTCTCATACACAACTACATGATTGATTCAGGTGCAAGCATCTCGGTGATTCCTAAGAAAAATATGAAACTATCTTTGTGTAATTAGACGAGACATCAATGATAACTGTTGGAGTGATCAAAGGATTGAACCTTAAATTGCATGAATGCCCAAATTTCACCATTCAAAAAGATGTAACAATGATTGATCGACCCCTACTCTTTGCCTTGTGCTTGTCTCAAGGTTTCACTGCAAATATTGATAGGTACTTGTTTGCTGATTGGTCACACATACTCTTTAGGACTAAATATGGAGCCAATGCTACTATTAGGTAAAAACCTATTATTACTTTCCACATCAAGCCTTATGTACCAAGTCACATAAATGTAAATTTATTAGCTTTGAATCAAGAATACTACCCAAGCACTCAGAGAGATGACACCAAGTTTGGAGGCATTCCATATTTGACATTAGGTGAATGGGAAAATAAGAACCATGGATACGACCCTTATAGGGAGATGGAGGAAGTTGAGTTGGGTATTTATTTCTTGCATGAAGAAAACACACCTCTTCCTAGCATCACCAAACCGGATGATGAAGATGAGAATGAAGTCGAAAAATGTTCTTTGATGGTTCAAGGAGTAGGAAAGGTGTAGGAGGAGGAGAAATGATTATATCTCCCAAAGGTAAAAGTGCTACTCAACTTTCTAGATTCCAGTTTAGTTGTTCTAATAACGCAGCTAAGTATGAAACATTAATCCATGGACTACACTAGGAAAGAAAAAGAGGTATTAGAACTTGTAAGTTTTGGGGACATGAGCTGGTTGTAAATCACATTCAAGGATTGAAAACTACCAAAAATATCATCTCAAGAGCTAAAAACATCGAGTATGGGATCTCATAGAGGAATTTGAGGCATTCAACATTGATTCCATACCAAGGAAGAAAAATGAGGATGTGGATAGGATTGCAAAAATTGGGGGCAACATTTGGTGTGGCTGAAATTATCAAGAAAAAATCAGCCTAAGATTAAAGTGGTTGTGAGATTGATGTTCTAGATAACAAAACTAGTTGGAAAGTGTTCGATAATGACCAAAAAATCATTAAATTCTTACAAGAAGAGGCTGAATTTCTGCAAAGAATCAAGACAAATTGGAAAGGCAATATGGGGATCAAGTAGTCCAACTGAGAAAAAAAAATCCCAAAAGATTTGGTAACTCTAGAGTCAATATTTAACCCTAATGAATAGTTCTTGAAGGAAAAAAATAAGATTTAGGTCAAGGGTGACTATTTAGAACCAATTTTAGTTGGAAAAGACAAGGTGCTCCAAATTGGAAAAGTAAGTACTCATCAAGAAAAATTTGATTTCATTCAACTTTGTCAATAATTTATGGATATATTTTCTTAGAGTTATGAAGATTTGAGAGGCTTTGATCCAAGATTGACACAACATACTATCAAGTTAGATCCAAAATCTAAGCCCATCAGAAAAATAAAAGGCTAGTGAACCCTCATATTGAGCCTCTCATGAAGAAGGAATTGAACAAGCTCATTGAGGCAAGTATTATTTTTCCAATCAAGCACTCATCATGGGTTGCTAATCTGGTATTAGTTAGGAAAAGAAATGGGGAAATCAGATTATGTGTGGATTTTGAGACTTGAATAGAGCTTCACTCAAAGATCATTATCCTTTCCCTCCATGGAACAAATCTTGCAAGTAGTAGCTGGATTAGAAAGGTTCTCACTCTTAGATGGATACTCAAGCTACAATCAAATCATGGTGAAAGAGGAAGACTAATTCAAAAAAACCTTCACCATAAAATGGGGCACATATGCTTATAGGAAGATGCCATTGGGTTATCAAATGCCGAGTAACATTCCAGAGGGCTATGGATATGGCGTTTAAGGGGATGATTAACAAGATGGTTCTTGTTTATCTTGATGATATCATGGTGTTTTCAAAAATGCAATATGATCACCTTTCTCACCTCAGCAAGTGTTCAAGAGATGCAAGAAATTTGGAGTATATTTGAATCCTAAAAATATATATTCTTGGCACATGAAGGAAAGATCCTGGGTCACATTGTTTCAAAGGAAGGGCTAACTATTGATCCTAAGAGAGTTGAAGCTATCCTTGCTCTACCTTTTCCAAGTCACAAGAAGGCTCTTCAAAGCTTCTTGGGGAGAATCAATTTCATTAGAGGGCTAATACATGATTTTTCCACTCTTGTTAAGCCATTAAAAATGATGCTCAAGAAGATCCTTGCATTCAAGTGCAAAACAAAAGTAAAGGATAGTTTAAGGCTATTAAACATGCAATATCCCAAGCTTCAACTCTCATTAACCCATATTTTTCCAAAGACTTCATTCTATATGCCTTTGGTGGCTCAGAAAAATCTCTTTCATCTTGTGCAATGAACAGGAGGGATCCAAACATCCCATTGATTTCTTTAGTCAGATCTTGGAATATTATGAGGTGAGGTACTCTTTCATTTAGAAACATGTCCTCACTGTTATAAGGAGCTTAAATAAGTTTAGACACTTGGTTTCAAACAACAACATCTAGTTGCTAGTATCTCATGCTAGAGTTAAGGAATTTCTACTCAACAAGGAATTGAATGAGAAAAGAGATAGCTGGATTACTTGTGTCATCAAATATGATATTGAGATCAAGGTAACTAAGTTGGTCCATAGAAAAGGTTTATGTGAGTAACTATCTTCAAATCAACATGTTGAGTTAAAGGATGAAGAAAGAGTTGTTCTAGTGCTACAAGATGATCAAGAACAAGAAGCAGATGGTATACCCACTCCTTGTTTGACCTCCAGACGTGATCAATTTACTTCAAACAAGGTTTATTCCCTCTAGGATTTAGTAAAGAAAAAGAAGCTATTTTAGAATCCAATCCATTCCGTATGTTCTCATTGATGGTATCTTGTTCAAGAAGGATGTGAATGGAGTTATCTTGAGTGTGTTACCACTAATCAAATTGAAAAAGTGTTACATGAGTTCCATGATGGGGAATATGAAGGACATTTTACTCCATGAATAACAACTCTAAAAATCATGAAGGTTGGTTACTATTTTCCCACAATGTTTAGTGACTACTATATATGGATATGGAAGTGCAAAAAATGTGCATTCTTCATAGGAAAATAAAATCTTGCATCACTTCCATTCCACCCAATCTTAGTTAATCAACCATTCATTGGAATTCATTGGGGTTATCAATCCTAGTTCAAGATAGGGGCATAAGTGGATTCTCACTACAATGGATTACTTCACCAAATGGATGAAGCAAAGTGGAACTCAAGGAGGATAATGAGTCTAGTATACTAGAATTTTATAAAGGAATTGTTATCAGATTTGGTGTCCCACCACTATTATATCAGATAATGCTCTAGCATTCCTTGGCACCAAGATCTCGTGAATGGGATGTTAGGAATGGGATCTATCTAAGAACCTCCTCTAACTATTACCCCTAGGGTAATAGGCATGCTTTGAGTCTACAAAAATAATCTCTTGAGGATTATCAGAAGGACTCTAGATGAAAATCATAGGACGTGGCATACCAAGCTCAAATCAGTCTTGTGGGCTGATAGAATCACACAAAATAGGTTTTGATAGCTCTCCCTATAGGATGGTCCAGTGGAAAAGAATATAGGCTGTCCATATCTCACGAGTTACCAACATTAGAGCTTCTCAAGTAGCTAGAATTATTTGATTTTTAGCCCATAGAAGCAAGATATGCATAGTTAATGGAATTGGAAGAGATGAGAGACTAAAAATGCAAACCATGGAGAAAGATCAAGCTTTGATAAAGAGGTCCTTTGATAAGAAATATAAAGCTAAGAACTTCCAAGAAGGTGATTTGGTTTTGAAGTGGGATGCTAATAGGGAAAAACTAGGTAAAAATTCCAAATTTGATGTTATATGGAGTGGTCCCTACATGATCACAGGGTGTAAGAGTAACAATTATTTCCAGTTGGATGGTGAAGAAGCGCTGATTATAGTCAATGGAATCCTTTTGAATTAGTGCTACTAAAATAAATTGATCCTTGTACATGTTAGTTTAGGATTTCTAAATTCCTCTAAGTGATTTCAACACATTGTTTTGTTGTTAGAGTATTTTTCCCTTCCCTAAGTTCCTTTCATATGTTCTATTGATTCTAGATTGTTTCTTTGCACAATTCACCATGTTTTTGGGAGAGAGAGTGTTGTAAAAAGAAGCTCAAGGTTGCAGGAAAAAGTTGTAGTCTTCAAGCATTTTCAAATACAGAGTAACTAAAATCAGATGTGGAGGAAATTTTAGTGTTCCCATTCCCTTGTCTCTTTAGATCAGTCACAGTTTGAGTTTCTAAGTTCCTCTTAAAAAATTAGAAAATCATTTTTAGAGGAAACTTGATACGTTTTAGAGGATAGGCCTCATGGAACTTTCATGTTCTCGATCTCAATGGGAAACATTCCTCAGTTCCATTCAAATTTATCCTTGGTTTTGAGAAAAGATCAACCTCAAATCCTTCCTTCTCACTCATTGGATCTGGTTCAGTTGAAAATCTTATGGAACTATGAGTAGCTTGGGAAATTTTGAGCAACTTCAACTCTAGGCAGTGTTCCAGAAGGTTCAGGGGTGAAGAATTCCATTTTTTAGTACAACTTGTAGCAGAGAAGGTAAATTTTAGCTCAATTTTTTTCCACTCATGAGAGCTTCAATAATTTTTATAAAAAGATGGAAAATGCAAGAAGCATTCAACCGAGGTATGACATGTGCTTCAAGAGGATTTAGAGGTCGATTTTTAGGTTCAGATCAATTTTGGGCTATTATAGTGACACCATACCCAATGGATATGGAAAGGACACTAATCATCTCACTAAGCAAGAAGGTAGCCCCACTAAGTCACGAAATTTTTTATCCATTTTCACCCCTGGTGGAAATGGAAAACTATGGAACTTGGGACCAAGAAAGTTAGACAAGAGCAAGAGACAGTTCCCAGGACCCACATTCAGCTGAAAAATAGAAAAATTGTTAAAATTTGGCTTGAGGAGACTTTAATATATTTTAAAAACTTCCTCAATCCTAGAAAAATCCAAGGATTTAACAAACGTTGGAAGAAATCTGAATTTTTTTCCAAAAGGGGGTCAAGACCTAAAAAAATAGCTCGCCGAGAGTTGTTTAGCGAGCTAAAACTAGCTCGGTGAGCTATGTGGGTGTTGGGCTAGTTTTTTACATGGCGGGTGAGTCATTTTTCTACTGTTGAAAATGGATGTGGGATAGGAAAGTTGGAGTCCCTTTGCATTGTGGCTTTGAGAGATAACTCGTCGGATAGGTCGGCGAGCTCTGAGTAATGCGGAGGTTGAAGGAGTTCGGGGCCTTTATATTACAATCGCATAAGGGGTTTCATGTGCAAGTGTACTTGTAAGAAATGTGGGTCTCGTTTTCCCCTAGTCATTGATTATTCCACACAACATGCCATGCTAGTGTAATGAGGGCGTGAAGGATGATGAGGTCCTAAAGGATTTGGTCAAAACGTGGGTGAGATGTGCTCGACCGGGGTGCGAATCGTCAAGCGGCCGATGAGGGGACACAAAGCCCATGAGGAACTTAGGAAATGAAATTGGTACGGGCCTAATGTGGCTGTAGATGGAGTGTGGGAAACAATGTTCCCCCTGGAACATTGTTCCCTATAAAAGGATGAAACATACAATACAAACGAGGAGCCCTAGGAGTTGGTGAGAATATGAGCCAACAAGACAATGCATGCGGGGAGACATAATGGAGGTCCGAAAGATGAAGTGATAAGGTATAACTTCTCGAGGTGGCCAAAGGTGGGGAAAATCATCGAGATGTGGAGAAGGGGTTGCAAAATAGGGAGCATGAGCCATCTCGCCGAGCAGTGGTGAGCGATAGCGAGCAAGGTGGCTCCGAGTTCAAATTAGGACATGATCCCCCTTAAAACACAATTTAACAAATATAATTTTTGCACCCCCCCCACAAATTTAAAAAAAAAAAATGAATTCACCAAGGAACCTTAGAAACATAAAATTTTAATGTGAAGGGGGAAAACATGAAAATCATCTACATCCACCATAATTAATTACACAGTCCGAGAATGTTGAAATGGGACAAAACGTGACTTGCTGAAAAAATGGCCATATCTCCTTTAATACTCAACCAAATTAGACAATCTTTAACTTGTTTGAATTGTGATTATGTCTTCCTCACTCAAAAATCAATAAATTGGATATTTGGTTAGGGTAAGTAGGTAAAAATGAAGAAAATCACCTAGTTTGCAAATGATCACTTCTAGGTGGGTAAAATCGTATTAATGGAGGCATGGGGAAAATTTTATTCTACAAAAACTACAAGACAATGAGGGATGGTTTTGTAGGGTACCCCATGATTTTTGTAGGTCATCCAATTATAGACACCTACAATTGGTATCTCTACCCTTATCTACCCGTATGTACATATTTTTATTAGGATCCTATCTAGGCCCCCATTTAATTAAATACATCCCCTTAATTTAATTAAAATTCCCATCCCATCAACTTTAATTAATTAAATTAATTAATTAATTAGTATCCACATCATATCATGCCCTAATCCACTTTCTATTTAGGATGATTTTATCCTAAATCCCTATCTTATGATTTTTCCTAGCTTTCTTCCTATCTATTTTTATGCCCTAACTACCCATGATTTATCCCCAAGCAATCTAATCCCATAGACATGCTTTAAAGCACCCTTCCAACTCTTAAAACCACAAAATCATGCCAAAAACACAAAAATCTGGTCCATTAGGGAAAATTTCCCGTGGTCGGCGGTGACCCAACCTAGTCGCCATCGACCCTATAAAACTAAGTTAAATCCTTCCAAAAGGGATTTTAAATTGGATGCATGTGAATTTTGGAGCTCTCTCATGACTTGTGAACTCACTGTTGTGATTGAGTATTCTTGCAACAATTACATACCTCCCAAACCTCCTTGGAATGTTCTTGTATTGCTCATGGCCATCCTTCATGAGATATATCATCATCATTGCATTAATTTTCTTATACCTATCATATTATCATATTTTATTTGATATAAAATTTTACAAGTACAAAGTAGTCTCGCAACATCTAGGGATCACTCACCAGCCCTTCCGGTTTAGTTCCTTTGATTGCAGGTTAATTTTCATTAATCTATTCTCAACCCTACCCAAGATCTGCTATAGTCACCGTCGACCCATCCCGCCATCGGTGAATTTTTTGTCTCGATTCTTCTCCAAAGTGCATTCCTTCACTTAGCCATCCTTTTGTGTCTGCCTTAATCATCATTATATCTTTTACACATCAAAAATATCTTACTTGTACCCTAGTCTCCATCAACCTAGGCCCAACTTGCCATCTAGCCTCCCTTACTTCCATTTTATATTACTTTTTGGCTTCTCGCTTCCTTAGATCCCTTCGTAGGTTAAATCCAATATCTTGAGACTTCTGCAGACTTCTAGATTGCATCAAGATCTTGTAGGGTTTATATATTAAGCTCATATTCTAGATCTTCCTACCTAGGTCACCATCGACCTACTTGTGCATAGTCTGGGTCACCATTGACCCAAACCTAGTAACCTTTAAATTACTTTTATTCCAATCATATCAACTTCTAGATCAATTTTAATCATTTATCAGATTCAATATATTCATGTCTCCACATGCCATCTGTTGTTCTTAATTTATTTCACTCCTTTTAAACACAAGGGGGTTGACATCCGTGAAAGGAAGCTAATCACTTCTTGGAGCCAACATTGTTTGGGAAACTCCCACATAAACCTATCTAATTAATCCCATTTCAGTTTATCTTATTTGTAGGTCATCAACTACAACAAGGATCCATCCTCACTTTGCACCCATTCATCCATCACATTGTGTTAGAGGTACTGTAAACCATCCATGTTATAAGTTGTTAGTCTCTTTCAGTAGCTAGTTCATTCAACACTACAATATGAGGCCCTGCTTCTTTATTTCTCATGTTGGTTCACTGGATTTCTCTTTGCTAAAGTTCAGATAAAAAGGAAAAGCTTTATCTAGGTTTTCCTCTTTTTCCTTATTTTCTCTTTTCTACATTGTATTTCCCTTTCTTATGTGTGTCGTATGTATGATAGAAAAGTGACAGGTGAGCATGAGAATTGACAAGTAGCCTTTCTCCGTACCTGACCTCTCGAGGTCATGACAAGACAACCGGTGGAAATGAAATATATGCGGATGTGGAAAAACTAGTTGGGCAATCTTATATCCTCAACATGCAATAACGGGATTCTGAGTCTAATCTGAATTGGTGTAATGGAAAGAAATCTCTCCTAATCTGTCGAATTGGTGTAATGGATCATTTAGATATAATACTTCTCATGAAAGTGGTCTTCTAGAATATTAGCTTGATTAACTTCTATGTTTAACATGGAAAATTGTGTTATAATATCTGGCGGGAGTGGTGAGGATCTAAATACTAGCGTACATAAAATGGTGTCAATGTTTAACTGATTAGCAAGCCCGTTGGGTTGTGGGACCTGGGGATCACAACCATGAGTTCGTGGTTGTTGTGGACCTTTATGGTCATGTGAAGAATCAATCTCTTCTTTCCGACTATCTAGTAGTCATAAGATTTTTCAGCTTCTATGTTTAATACCAAGAGTTGTGTGATCTTCTCGGAATACCTTACGGGTGTTCTAGCAACTTGTATATGTAAGCCTGTGTCTATGTCAATGAGAAGGTCTCCTATGTTTGGCTGTGGAACTAATGAATCACAACCAAATGTTTTCTCTCTTTCAAGGTTCTTGTATGGTCATGTGGATATCCTATCAAGGCAATCTATAGTTGGGTTGATTTGACTAGAATTCATATGCTTTGTCATCTTCGATGTTTAATTCTCTCAATTGCTCACTAATTACTTGTGGGTTTGTTGTTGTTTGGAAGACGTGAATTCTAAGACCTTGATCTATATCTACTAATGTTGTGAAGAGATTTGGCTGAGGTATTACCGGTTTGAATATGTAATCCTGGGCTCTCTGGGTCCCGTAATTGTCATGCAAGAGATAACCAAACTTAACTGAATGAAGTAAACTAATTATGAAAATAAATCTACGCTATGCTTTTTTTTTGTATTTTCAAAGATGTGAATTTGAATGAAATTAAAGAGTGACTAATCTAATAAATTAGATAATGAGTGATTAATCTAATAATAGGATTAAAACAAGCAAGGTAGCCAGATGTAGCTATTTTCCTGTGCATTTGTGAATTGATCTTGAATATAAATAACTAACTAATTTAATTGAAAGACCTTCAATCTTACCTCAGAAGTGAGGAATAAATCATAGCTTCTCATAAGCTATTATTCCCCAACTTCCCTAGTAATGTTGAAAGCAAGCTTAACTGAAATAAAATGATTTTCTATTCTATTTGATATATTGTAACTACAACTTTGACAATTCAAACCTAGAGTTTATAGAACAATGGAAAATCTAGTTGTATTGTAGCTTGTCCCCTCAGTGTGATCTCTTCATTCCTACATGTTCGTGAATCCAGAAAAGTGGGAATGTGATAGTGACAATAGGAGAAGATGTTCAAATAGTGGCAGCTTGGATGTAAGCCAAACAAAATGCAAGTAGGAGAGGGATAGCGCAAGAGAACAGAGCTTGGCTATGTGATTCCTAGCAGGATTGTTGCAGGATACAACAAAACACCGAAATCTCTAGGACCTATACTTCCTATGATGAAACAACAACCTATAACTCTAAGTAGAATCAAGATTCAAATGAACTTAATCTAGAACTAAAACTATTTTATGCTAAGCTAGTTGTTTGGAGAACAACAATGGAACAAGATGAAACTAGAGAGATCCAGTGATCTCTAAACCAAAACTATGGAGCCTTGAACTGAGAGGCTGAGAACTTTACAAAATCTAAACTGTTGAGACTTATTGAAGAACTTTAAAACACACTGAATAATAAATCATAGAGGGAGAGGGGCCATTTTCTTGTAAACAAGCTTGGTATTTATAGCACTTTGATTTACTAGAAGGTAAGATCAAATTGAACTCTTCTATTATTAAAAAAAAGGAATTACTATTTACCAGGTGGCTAAAACTTTAATGAAAGCAAGAGTGGTTGAGAATTACAAGCACAACTTGATTTTTTGACAAACGTTGAAAATGCATCGAAAGTTTAGAAAATGTGCAGGACCGCCACCGCTAGCGCAGGGTGGTGGTTTTAGGACCACCGCCTGTCTGGGTGGTGGTCATGGGACCGCCCCAGGTAAGGTGGGGTGGTCTGTAACTAAAGACCAAAATGCAAGGAAAAAGAGGAAAGGGGTTAGAACAAAGCATGTGAAGGTTGGATAAGGAATTTTAGGATGCAAATGTATACTCAATGTGCTTTCTAGATTCCGAACACCTTGTGAAGAGATCTGAATCATCATTGGGGTTTCGTAACCTCTTTTCGATAGTACAAGTACATACAATTTTGGGTATGTACATATTGCCCCCTCGAGAGAAGCATTTTAGCCATGAAGGGGCATAAAACGGTGGGTCCAAGTATGGTGGTCCCGAAATGGGGAGTTAGAAGCTATACCTGACATGCTTGTGTGTCGTAATGTCACCATCCAGATTCTCGTTATCTACAAAATGAAAAGAGGACTCAAGTGTAGATAGATAAAAGAAATCAAAAAATAAATACTAAATTAAAATGAAATGCGGACTTACCATTTGTGTGGGGATAAGAACTTACCTCATCTGGTGCTCCAACTCTGAAAGAACATTTATAAAATAATATATATATATATATATATATATATATAATGAGCTCATTTTCCTATTCATTTGTGTATATCGATTTGGTAATTTTTGAGCTCTGGGGCCCATGGTAACCATTTTTGATGAGAGTGTAGTCAAAACATTCATTGTGAGATCGTGATCATGCCTCTAGAGAGTAGGAGATCGACCCGTGAAGTCTCAGGTTAGTTTTTCTCAATTTATTGTTTTTAAACCTAAAATATAAAAATGTTGAAATATTTGTCTTGGGGGGGTTATTTTCAAAAATCTTAGTGTTAAATGAGTCTCTCTAGGGGCACCCATAGGGTAGGATTTTATTTTTCTCAAAATGGTGTATTTTTTTTTTTTTAAAGCATTTTTAGGGCTTTAGGGGCATACGCCGAATTCGGCACATGACAGGACCGCCCCACACACAAGAGGTGGTCATGGGACCACCCTGATGATGGTGGTCTCAAGGACCACCGCCTATGAAGGTGGTGGTCATGGAACCACCACTCTGCACAGGGTGGTGGTTCTAGATAAAAAGCAAAAAAGATAGCCATTAAAGTAATTTTTTTGTATTTTTGGTATTTTTCTATGTTTTTGATGAGCTTATCTATTGGATTATTATGTTGCTAACTTGTTTTTTTTCTCTATTTTGGGTGGATGTAGAAGGAGGAGTATATTTGGTGGAGCAGAGAGAGGGAGTGTGATTGGCTCCTAGTAGTTTTAGACATGTTGACCAAGACAGAGAGTGAGACACTCTTCGAGGGCGGTATTTTGAGGATTTCATGGGTTCCTCATGTTGCTCCTGCCAGTCACATATTGTGTGACTTATTCTCATACTGGGATGTGGACCAGAATACTTTCTAGTTACCAGTGTTAGGGGTGAGTGGACTATCACCCTGGAGGATGTTTATCATATACTGGGGGTTTCGATTCTTGGGAGGTGGTTGTCTCTTAAGACAACAAGATCTAGGTCTTAGATGATTCAAGTGGGCTACTTATATGGGAGATGTTGTTGTCTCCTTTGGCTCGAAAGAAGGGGTGAAGGTCCGATCATTATTTTGCTGCTCCTATCCCCACCATCCGTAAGGCCATCATGGGTATCTTGGCCTCATGGTTGATTGGGGATAAGGGAGGAGATACTCTTTTATACTTGGGCTCCCATGATTGCATGATTGAGGCCCATGGCCATATTTATGCTTGGGGAGTAGATATTCTTGGGACCACATACCATGACTTATATACAGGTGGTCAAAGTTACAGGGGTAGTCTTTGAGTCACCCTACTCTAGTTATGAGTTGGGTGTATGAGCATATCATTCCCCTATGGGAGGGGTGTGCTAGTAGAGGATCCAGGGGCTATTAGAGTAAGTGAGGTGGATGGGGATGTCAGTACTCAGGATGCCACATCAGCCAGTGGCTTCACTGACTACTGCAGATATGGAGGCCACTCCTTATCGTGGGTCATGGAAGAGAGTGTGGGGGCAGGAGGTGACTTACATTGATTGCTTGCTCTACTACAGGTCAGTTGGTAGATAGGATAGGGAGGGTGGAGATCCACCCATTTGATCGAGTCCCTCAGCAGTTTGGCCTCCCCTATGTTGATATGCTTCCTCAGTGGGGTTAGTGTACATAGGACTATTCGTGAGGCTCGGGGAGGTCCTAGAGGAGATCGAGGTTGGACCACGGTTACTCCTGGAGTTCCTATCATGGTTAGGTGGGTGGTTTGTGCCCGAGGGGTAGTTGGTGCTCCTCGAGCACCCTTACTTTAGATCGGGGCTGCTCCTGCTTTTAGTGGGAGGAGGATGAGCCTATTGATGTGGACTCAGACTCTGAGGAGTTCACAAGAGGGGAGACTGAGGAGGAGATGATGGGAGAGGGGTTGGAGGTGAGGCTGGTGGGATGGCCGAGGAGGATGATAGTGATTCTGAGTGGCATGACACTTAGGATATCTTGAGGGCAGAGAGGGTGGAGGTGAGTGTGGAGAAGGAGACCTTGGTCTCAGAGGAGTTTCCTTCTCAGGACATTTGAGGGAGATGATGAGTCTGTGGTAGGACGTCATTTCATTCCAGATTTTGGGGGAGGCTCGTAGTCGGTAGCAAGCAATGTCGTAGTAGCAGTGCAGATCCTAGAGACCCTACCTGGATGCCTAGAGATCGAGTGAGTTACCACTCTTCTCTCGACCCTGTTAGCTAGAGATGTTAGTTGATATTTTTTTTTGTTGTTTTGCTTGTTTTTGACTTGTTTTTGGTGATTTTCTAACTTGTTATTTTCCCTTTTTTTTATTTTTGTAACTGACTACTAGGGATGGTGGGATTCATTCATCGGGTATGTGGACACCCTTTTGATCCCTCCTTTGGGAAGACTCGGGGGTTTTTATCGAGGGATTGGAGAGCCTTTTAGCCGCGCCAACACACACTGATGTGTTTTCCCTGTCTGGAAGGTGGCAGAGTTAGTGACCTCCCTTCGTACTTAGGTAGCTGGATACGAGACTTGTTGAGTGCCTGATGAGGTGGAGCCATTCTCGTAGTGAGACCACAACCAGTGGTCATGATCATGAGCACTCCCATCATTCAGTGCATTCAGAGATCATCATCGCAGCCGTAGTAGGAGCCCTAGATGTGGTCGTGCACCCTCCGAGGGATCCCACAGGGATTGAGAGGCCATTTGGTCTTTTTGTAGTGATTTTTTTAGATGTTTATATGAGTTTTTTTTGTATTTTTGGGCTCATTGAGCATTTTGACCATGCCTAGTGCATGATGGCATTGTATGTAAAACATGATTCTATATATATATATATATATATATATATATATATATATATATATTTTGGATCTAGATCTTCTTTGTATCTAGAGTTTTGTGATTTGTTTCTCATGTGTACACTAGATGCTTTAGAATCTCTATTTTTATATGCTTTTAGAATGTATGCAATGGATGACAAGTGATAACAAATGTTGAACATAATGTTTTCTTTTTGTTTGTTTTTGTAATGCTGATATGTGATGATGCAAACATACATTGTAGTACTAAACTTTTGGCTTCTTTGGGAAATGTTCATTGCTTCTTCTTGTTTTGGAAAAATGTGATGAATATGTAGTGATAATGAGATGAACTTGCCCCATTCCTAACTCCACGCAACTAGTAAGATGTGAGGGCTCAACACCAAGAGTTGGGAAGGGCACAAATTGTATGAGTTTGACTGAATGGAAATGATGAGAGAAAGACAAGGTATTGATAGAAACCAAATTTAGACCTACGTACTTACCTTACTCAAAAACTACTACATAGCTCAGAATGCAACTTACTTTCCAAGTTTATCTAGACTTAGATCCATAAATGGCAACTTGGTTGACAAAATATGGTTTTGAGGATTTGATCTCTTTGGAATTTGGATGCTTAATTTCACTTTTCACAATACACTTTGCTTTGAATTTTTAAAATACTAAGATTCATTAATTTACGTGAATGGACCCCCTACCCTGCCCCATGCTACTAGTAAGAAGTATGGGCTTATCACCGAAGGCAGGACATAGGTGAGTAAGGGCACTTCTTTCCTTTCCAACCTCGCACCACTAGTAAGAGATGTGGGCTCATCACCGAAGGTTGGTAGGGAAAAGAAGTGTGTAAAATAAAATATTCTATTTTGTTTAGTGTTTTTGATTCAATTTGACTTTGACATTTCTGATCTGTGATTTTGGAGTATCCTTGTTTCAAAGAGATGTAAGAGGGATAGATGTGACACCAAGAAGCTTCTAGAACAGACCGTAGGTAAGAACAACTTAACCTAGTAGAAGAAATGAGTATGACCAAGTATGCAGGCCTTGGTATGGTTTTTGTCAAGATTTTTCTATGAATTGATGAGATGATTTGAAACCATTTGATGATATTATGAAAATTGAAGAGATATGATTTGAATGCTTTTGCCAATATTTTTAGAAGCTTGTAATAAATTGCTTAAGAATAAGTTCCTTGACCACAAAATTTATGAAATGAGTGAACAAAATGAAATAACTGAAGTGACTAATGCAATGCAGATAGACATAATATACAAATGGTGATTGATGACCTATGCGTAAAACCATTTAAGATGCAAGGAATTGATAGTTTCATTGAATTCCTCACCTTCTAGTGTACACAAGAGATACACACCATTTCCGTAGTCTTTCATGACTCGGTATGGGCCCAACCACTTGGGCTGAATTTCCTTCCTTCACCGGTTTTCTTATCAATCCGGCTATCTAGTCTCAGAACTAGATCTCCCTCGTATATTTCTCATTCGTAAACCTTTTGTTATATTTCCGGCACATCCGGTCAAGCATAGGCTCTGTGCCATTGTTTGGCATTTAACTTGGCCTCATCAAGGATTTCTAGTTGAGAGAGGTGTGCCTCTCTATAGGCTTCTTCTCCCAAGATCCCTTGTAATGAGATGCAGAGACTGGGTATTTTGACCTCAAGTGGGAGAACTACTTCTACCCCGAATACCAATGAGAAAGGGGTTGTCCCCTGTTGGTGTTCTTATTGACATTCGATAGGCCCACAAGGCCGGGTATAATTTTAAATGCCAATCCCATTTGTTCTCCTTAACTATTTTGAGGAGAATGGATTTTAATGTTTTGTTTGTTGCCTCAGCCTATCCATTGGCTTGGGGGTAATAAAGAGAGGCTGTGTGATGGTTTATCTTGAATTTTCTGCATAACTCATGGACCTCATCATTCTTGAAGGATGTGCCATTATTTGAGATAATGACTTGTGGGACACCATACTGTACCTAAATGATTTGATTCAAAATGAACTTAGTGATTATAGAACCTGGTACGGTGGTGAGAGGCATGGCCTCTACCCATTTAGTAAAATATTTTGTGGCCGTGATTATAAAGTTATGGCCATCTATTGATGAGGGAGAGAATTTCCCTATCAAATCTAGGCCCCACGTGGAAAAGGGCCATGGGGTTGCGATTGGTTACAGAGCTTGTGTTGGCATGTGAATCTCGTGGGAGAACTCTTGGCATTTATGACACTTTGCACAAAATCTCTACTATGTCATGTTCTAGAGTGGGCAGAAATAGCCCATCCGATGTATTTTGTGAGTAGTGGCATGGCCACCAAAGTGGCCTCCACATATCCCACTGTGGGATTCAGTAAAGAATATTTTTGGATTCTTCATGTCAACACATCTTAAAAGCATTCCATCGAAGGCTCTATGATAGAGAGCACCTATTCTAAAATAACATATTTAGTAGCAATAATGTAACCACCTTCTTTGTTGTGATGTGGCCCCTTTTGGGTATGTGTGGTCCATGATGAAATTGATGATGTTAGTGTACCAAGGACATATAGAGATGGGGGCCTAGTTTTGAAAAAATATACGCACTCATCGGGAAAGTCTAGATCTACCAGATCACCCCCATCCAATGGATTGTTAGCCAACCAATCTGTAATGATTTGTCCCTTAATGGATTTTTGGTTTACAAATGTTAGTTCAAACTCACCCATTAAGGTTATGAAATGTCCAACCTTTTTAGATAAAGACCCTTGCGTGAGGAATGTCCACAAGTGATCTGTCTTTACAATAACCCTTGTTTCTTGATTCAACATGTAATGTCTTAAACATTTTGTTGCAAAGACTATGGCAAGGCATTCTCTTTCTTCCTGTGTGTAATGTGTTTCATAATCAAGCAACGTCCGACTAATGAAATAAACTACACGTTCCCATTTATCATTATCTTCTTGAGCCAACATGCAGGCTAGTGAGACATTAGTAGCCGTGAATACAAGATCAAAGGATGATCTGGTCTAGGAGGCATTAGTGTGGGAGGAGACAACAAGAAGTGTTTAACTACTTGAAGGCCTCGTTGCATTCTTCCATCCAATCAATGCTATAATCCTTCTTTAATAAATTGTTGATTGGATGAACAAAAAACTTAAGTCAGGGATGAACCTTTGAATTGCACCAAGTTTCCCAAGAAATGATCGATATACCAGACTCATCTGATGGTGGAATCATTTCAAGAACAACCCAGATTTTGGTGGGTTGACATCAATCCCTCGTGATGATATAATGTAACCTAGAAGCTTGCCTCTGTTACACCGAATACACATTTCTCTGGATTCAATGTGATGCCATATTCGATCAATCGTGAGAGAATGATATGGAGCACTTCTGGGTGATCACAATGCTTCTGGCCTTGGCCAACAAGTCATCTACGTAGGATTCCACAATCTTATGAATAAGGTCATGGAATATGTATGTCATTTCCCATTGGTATGTAGCGCCAATGTTCTTAAGACCGAATGGCATGACAATGTAACAATAAGTTCCCAAGGAGTTATAAAATGTAGTCTTGGCTTGATCCTCTTCAGATATTTTGATTTGATTATATCCCGAGAACCCATCCATGAGAGACAAAAGCTCAAATCCAGTTATTGCATCAACAATAATGACATCGATGGATGGTAATGGGAAGTCATCTTTGGGGAAAGCTTTGTTAATGTCCTAGAAGTCTATGCAAATGTGTATCTTCCCATTTTTTTTGAGAATGGGGATGATATTAGATACCCATTGTGAATAGTCGACTGGTTTGATGAATCCCACCTGGAGAAGTTTCATTACTTCTTCTTTCACCATGAGAGCCACTTTTGGCTTCATTGGTCTTGAATTTTTCTTAATTGGCTTTGCATCTGGTTTGGTGACAAGATTGTGTACCATGATATGTGGTGCAATTCCCATCATTTCTTTGTAATTAAATGCAAAATCCTTTTGATGTTCCTTGAGGATCTGGGTATGTATTTCTATCTCCTCTGGAGTTAATGAGGATCCCAACTTCAAAATATTTGGTTCTTCCTCCATTCCAATATTTATATCAATCATTCCTTCGATTAAGGAAGTGTTGCCTTCTTCAAATTTAGGGGGGGCGGAGGTAGTTCCAAACTTTCTTCATTCTCTACCTCGTAGATTTTGAGATTCTTTTCATGGGGGAGATTCTATCATGGGATTTCCAAAATAGGAAGAGGAATATGGGATTAGGGAGAAATCTACTATGTGATGAGTGAGATGCAATTCGCATAGGCATTTAGATATCCAAGAGTGACCCTATCATTGTCAAAGTGATCTAGGATGGTAAACTCATTCTCAGCTTCTATATGTGTCAAGATGGGGTTATTGGTATTTTACGCACCAATGGTTCAATATGAAGTGATACCATGAAATTTGTATTTTCCAACTCATTGCTTGGAGTGAAACGGGAAGCCGAGGTTGCTATTGAATATGTGAGAAGGTTCTGTTCTCATGGATTGCTTCGATTGATATGAAGTCAAATCCCTTGGTTAGATCTAATACCACCATTTTATAGAGTTGTAAGTGCTTAACTCTAGTCTCATATACCTCAGATACTTGGTTTGCAACTAATTGTGAGTCTCCTAGCACTCTAATGTTATCAATGCCCATCCTTTTGGCTATGATGAGGCCAAGGAGGAGGGCTTCGTATTCAGCCCCATTGTTTGTACATTCAAAGTTTAACTTAAAGGAAAAAGGTAGGATCTTTCCCTCGGGAGAAGTAAGGATCACACCTGCCCCCAACACCAAAATGACATCTAGCTCCATCGAAGTGGAGAGTCCAATAATTTCTGGAAAAATGGATGTTGGAACATTCTTCGTGTCTTCTTCTTTTTCCTCGGTTACTTCTACCATAAACTTCATCCTGCTGGAAGGGAGCCAATTCCTAGGGTACATCCTATACCCATGGAATCAAATGGTAGGAGAATAGGTAGATCTTTCTCTAGTAACTTGAAATTTTTTTGTGGTGGTTCCTAATGATATTATCTCTATGATGTTGGTCTCATTTTTGAGTGTTGGAATGCCTTTGACCAAATTCGTGACTTCTAATTTTATTGTAGGTACCAACTTTACTTCTGGCTTTGAATTGACTGGTTTGTTAAGTTGATTCGTTGGGAGCTCAAACTCAGAGTGGACCTGGTCTCTTTTTCAAATCTGCTAAGTGTATGTCGAAAGGTTTTGGGTCACCTGTGCCACAAAGATTTTTCCCAGGTGTAAAAATCTTATTTCTGAATAACGTGGAAGGGATTGCCTTCATGTGATGTATCCATGGTCGACCGAGAATCATATTATAGTTGGTTTCCGATCTATAATATAAAATTGGTGAGGAATGTCTTGGGTCCTAAGGTGACTGGTAACACTATAGTCCCAATTGAAGTTTCCTTGAGGCTATCATAACCCCTTAGCATATTTGTGTTGAGGAACAATTTGTTTCTCCATATCCTAGCTTTTGAAGAAAAGTGAAGGGGACTATGTTAACTTGCTGCCCCATCATCAATCATTGCATGCTTAACATAATTATTATAAACCCATACCTACAAATGCAAGTTGGGTCACCTCTACGTGTAATTTCAGCGTCCGTTGGCATTTTCTTATATCAAATATAAACTCAAGTATCCCTATCTGGCTGCCCCGGAGGGTAGACGTCAAAGTCTACATGGTTTACTTATGTTTCAGAGGAGGAGTGATGTTAATCAGATGACCAAGACCCAATGCTTCTAAGAGAGCAGCCTGTGAGTGGGAGAGTTTTTCAACAAATCCAAGAAGGAAATGTGAGAGAAGGTCTTTGTTAGGTCATTAATTAGATCGTAAGCACCTATAGGTTTTCCAGTGTTTGTTGAATGTTGTCTAGTACTGATGGGTAGGTTGGAACTGGTTGAGAAGAATAATCTCATGTTCTTGTTATGGTTTCTACGTGTAGCTCGGTGTCTAACTCTACCAGACCAACTATCTTGGTTTGTGGTCGAGTTCCTAATTGGGGTGCGACCGGTGGACTTGATGAAGTTGAGGCTTCATGATCATTATTTCCTACCATGACACCCTTGTTTGTCCATTTGGATCTAACATGTTATTGTTAGAATGATTCGGGAGAGGATCGTTAAAAATCTTGAGGGGTGCATTTTGAGGGGAAATTGATCCCGTATAGGTGTTCGGCGTGGGTAATGCAAGAATTTGTTAAAAACATATCTACAAAGAGTTGTCTTTGATCTTCTGGAAAATGTTGCATGAATTTATTATAGTCATGGAAAGTCCTAGTATCATGGCCTTGAATCTTGTGGAAACCACAATACAAGTTGGGATTATAGTTTTGAGGTTGTTGGTTTGAAACTTGTTGTGGTCCAAAATTCTGATTAGGTTGCTGGTTGTTAGAGTTGAAATTTTGAGGTTGTTGCCTTTGGCTTTGGTTCTGATATCAGTTGGGTTTTGGATTGGACCTTGTGTTTGGATTTTGTTGATTTTTGTTGTTGTTGTTGTTGTTGTGATGGATGATTAAAATCCACCACGTTGATTGTTGGAGTAAAGTTATTATTTTCACGTTGATTGTTAATGGGTGTTGGAGTGTTTATGACATTTTCCCTTTTAACCTGGTCTGTGACTCCATCTATTGTAACCCAGTTTTTGTTAAGGATCTTGGGTCCTTGATTGGTATTCCCGACATTAGGATAAGTCGTAGTGTTTTGATTGGGAGTGATTAATTTCCCATTCATTCCATATGTCTTGACCATTCTATCTATTGCCACTTGATCGATTAGAGAGAGCACTCTTGAGTACTTCATCATAAGTCCTTAGTGGGAACTTTTGGACTTCTTCCTTTATCTCTCTATTGAGAGAATGAAGGAATAAGTCACATAGTTCCATTTGATCCATGTTTGGAGCACTTGTTGATGAGTAGAGGACTGTACGCCATCTTTGAATGAAATGAGCAGTAGATTCATTGTGCTCTTGTTTAATGTGTAAGAATTCCCGATCCTGTTCTTAACAATTTGTTCATGTCAAAAGCTTTGATAAATTTGACACAAGTTGTTTGAATGAGTGTATCGAGGCTTCAGGTATTCTATAATACCAATCAAGGGAAATACCCTCTAAGGTCTTAGGGAATATCTTAGCAACAACCACATCCCAAGGGAGAAATTCTCGAATGGCCATGGCATAGGCCTTGATATGTGCATTTGGATCTCCCTCCCCCTTGAATTTAGGAAAATCGGGAAGAGGTCTTGGAAGCATGATGCTTCGTATGGTGAAATCTAGAGGTTCTTTTAAATATTCTGAGTAAGTCCCTACCGCATAGGTTTCAACCATCGATGGTGCTTGAGGGGTGGAGGTGGAATGGGTTGTTGATATGGCATAACATATGTATTTGTAGGGACATAAGGAAACCCTTGTGGTTGAGAAAACATCCCGGGAGAGAGAGAACATGTCTCCTGTGGTGATTTTGAATAAATGTTTAAGTAGGGAGGAGCATTGCTCTGATATGGGTTGTTTGGTACTAAACCGGGAGGTATCATACTTTCAACTGGAGCAACATTTGAAAATGTGGTTCTAGTTGGTGTTTGTTGTGGGTAGTTATATGAATGTTGAGGAGGCATGCCTAATGTGCCTATTCCTGTGAGGAGGTCAACTTGGCTGGGATGATGGAGGGTTGGAAGTTCCTGCTTGCTGGAATGTGAAGTTTGATTTTCTTGAGCAAGTTCTAGTCCTCTAACCCTCTCAACTAAAGTTGAGATGACCTCGATTGGTGATGACACAGTGTTTTTCCTTGATGGTTGTTGTTGTACACCTTGAGGTTGCAGAGGGGTATGGTACCCTACTATGAATTGATCATTGATCATTACTCTTTGCCAAACTTCACCAAGAGTATTTTCCATAGGTGGAGGAATGGGGGTGTTTTCTTAGAGTAGGGTGTCGGGTTGTGTTTGCAAACTTCCTATAGGTGGGTACATGTTTTGGAAGCATTTTCACTTCTAGCGTAGTGTGCTAAGTACTCCTCATCCAAGAATGGGAGTGGATCTGACTACCTATTGATTTGTGGTCTAAACAAAACCCGAGGAGATGAAATGGATTCTCCAGTAAATGTCATATTGTTAGAGCTGAGGGCTCAGTTGGTTGTGTTTGTGTGTTGGTCCAACTCCTCAATTGGAATGAAGAACTAGAGCTAGTTCTTTGAGGAGGAGTTTGTGATGACAAGTAGTTGTTTGAGTAGTTGTCAGCCCATGCAGAAAGTGAGGGTGATGGTTGTCTATTTGTTTGACCATAATATGCTTGAGACCTGAGAGAGGTCTACCATATGTGTCGTATCCGACATATTTGGGGGTATATAAATACCCACAGAATAATGGGAAGGAGTGAAGATGGATGAAAGAAATGGAAATGAAAAGGGAGATTAGTTGTTGTGTTCACGTCGGGTTCACCAATTTTGTATGATAGAAAAGTGACATAGCGAGCATGAGAATCGACAAGTAGCCTTTCTTCATACCGACCTCCCGAGGTCATGCCGAGACAGCCGGTGGAAATGAAATATATGTGGATGTGGAAAACTAGTTGGGAAATCTTATATCCTCAACATGCAATAATGGGATCTGCGAGTCAAGGCAAAGAAAGCTCTCCTAACCTGAATTGGTGTAATGGATCATTTAGATATATAATAGCTTGCTCGGAGGCTCCAATCAATGTCGAGCTCTACCGAGATCCTATCTATTGGTTATTGGGATGTGGAAAGTGACTGTAGGTGCTTCGTGTATATTTCTAGACAAGGTCATGAAAGTGGTGGTGCGAGAGGTGTAGTGGATTTGTAGGAAACTATGGGGTTTTTTGGTCTAACCTAGAAAATATTAGCTTGATTGGCTTCTATGTTCAACATGGAAAATTGTGTTATAATATCCGGTGGGAGTGGTGAGGATCTAAATACCAGCGTACGTAAACTGGTGTCAATGTTTAACTGATTAGCAGGCCCGTTGGGTTGTGGGACCTGGGGATCACAACCATGAGTTCGTGGTTGTTGTGGACCTTTTATGGTCATGTGAAGAATCAATCTCTTCTTCTGACTATCCAAGTAGTCATAAGATTTTTTTCAGCTTCTATGTTTAATACCAGAGTTGTGTGATCTTCTCGGAATACCTTACGGGTGTTCTAGCAACTTGTATACGTAAGCCTGTGTCTATGTCAATGAGAAGGTCTCTGCGTTTGGCTATGGAACTAATGAATCACAACCAAATGTTTTTCTCTCTTTAGGTTCTTGTATGGTCATGTGGATATCCTATCAAGGCAATCTATAGTTGGGTTGATTTGACCAGAATTCATATGCTTTGTCATCTTCGATGTTTAATTCTCTCAATTTCTCACTAATTACTTGTGGGTTTGTTGTTGTTGGAAGACGTGAATTCTAAGACCTTGATCTATATCTGCTAATGTTGTGAAGAGATTTGGCTGAGGTATTACCGGTTGAATATGTAATCCCTGGGCTCTCTGGGTCCCGTAATTGTCATGCAAGAGATAACCAAACTTAACTGAATGAAGTAAACTAATTATGAAAATAAATCTACGCTATGCTTTTTTTTTTATTTTCAAAGATGTGAATTTGAATGAAATTAAAGAGTGACTAATCTAATAAATTAGATAATGAGCAATTAATCTAATAATGGGATTAAAACAAGCAAGGTAGCTAGATGTAGCTATTTTCCTGTGCATTTGTGAATTGATCCTGAATATAAATAACTAACTAATTTAATTGAAAGACCTTCAATCTTACCTCAGAAGTGAGGAATAAATCATAGCTTCTCAGAAGCTATTATTCCCCACAGCTTCCCTGGTAATGTTGAAAGCAAGCTTAACTGAAATAAAATGATTTTCTATTCTATTTGATATATTGTAACTACAACTTTGACAATTCAAACCTGGAGTTTACAAAACAATGGAAAATCTAGTTGTATTGTAGCTTGTCCCTCTAGTGATCTCTTCATTCCTACGTGTTCTCGTGAATCTAGAAAAGTGGGAATGTGACAATGGCAAATAGGAGAAGATGTTGAACAGTGGTAGCTTGGATGTAAACTAAACAAAATGCAAGTAGGAGAGGGATAGCGCAAGAGAACAGAGCTTGGCTATGTGATTCCTAGTAGGATTGTTGTAGGGATACAACACAAACACACTCTCTAGGACCTATACTTCCTGTGATGAAACAACAACCTATAACTCTAAGCAGAATCAAGATTCAAATGAACTTAATCTAGAACTAATTTTTTTATGCTAAGCCAGTTGTTTGGAGAACAACAATGGAACAAGATGAAACTAGAGAGATCAAGTGATCTCTAAACTAGAAATGTGGAGCCTTGAACTGAGAGGCTGAGAACTTTACAAAATCTAAACCTGTTGAGACTTATTGAAGAACTTTCAAAACACACTTGAATAATAAATCATAGAGGGAGAGGGGCCATTTACTTGTAAACAAGCTTGGTATTTATAGCACTTTGATTTACTAGAGGTAGGTAAGATCAAATTGAATTGAACTCTTATTAAAAAAGGAATTACTATTTACTAGGTGGCTAAAACTTTAATGCAAGCAAGAGTGGTTGAGAATTACAAGTGCAACTTGATTTTTTTTACGTTGATGAATGCATCGGAAAGTTATGGAAAAATGCACAGGACCACCACCTAGCACAAGTGGTGGTTACAGACCACCGCCCTGTCCTGGTGGCGGTCATGGGACCACCACCTAGGAAGGGTGGCGGTCCTATAACTAAAGACCAAAATGCAAGGAAAAGAGAGGAAAGGGGTTAGAACAAAGCATGTGAAGGTTGGATAAGGCATTTTAGGATGCAAATGTATTTCTCTTAGGTACCCTGTTATCCACCCCCTTTTCTTTTCCACATTTTTCTTAATTATAAACAATAAAAAAGAACTGTTTGTTTGACTTTCTTGGTTTAGTTAGCATAAATATTGTTCTTGTTTCATGCCCGTAATTACTTGTTTAACAACCAAAATAATGGAACAAAACTTCCCTTCAAACTTGATTACGCCTCGACTCAAAAAAATGTATTCTAAAATGATTTCTTTATCCATACCCTTGATTACCTCTTTCATGAGTACTAATCCTCTCTTTAGTGTCTCTCACCGGAATCCTCTATTCAAACCACTACCTTAGGAGAAACTAATCCCTTCTTCTACCATCATTCCATCCCGTCTAGACTAGCCATGCACCATCTGCTAGAACGAAACCTTTTGGACCCCCTCTTATCCCTCATGGTGATGCGCAGTTCCAGGAGCTCCTTGATGCCAATCCAATGGCTCTCCAAGACTATATCCTTAGGAAATCAACTCATCTTCCCTCAGATGGTCCACCACTTTAGTAGATTTACCCTTATTAGACTAATCCTAATGCCAATCAACAATTTTCAGTAAATGAGCTTGCCTCGTCTTCTAACAATCCCCCACCCCACCAAACTGCTCAGTTGGTCATGTCTATTCCACCCAATCTTCACCCAATCAATACAACTATCACCACTACCCTTCTTATTGCCTCTTCGGCCCCAATATCATGTCCCTTATTTGAACAACATGATCCCCTCACATCACATGTGCATGTCATTTCTTCCCAACCTCCTCTTATGGGCACTCGCCTTATTTAGTGTCTAACCCCTTTCAACAAAAATTCAGCCTACCTACACTCATCAAGTGCCTACCTAGTCTCAAAATCATATAACATCCCTATGACACAACATCAAACATTCCAAACTCAACCTTTAGCTCACATTCATCAAACAATCCCCCAAACACACATTCAATCTCACAATTTTTTTAATCCAATTGCCTCACAAGTGGTGCAACCACAACCACAACCCATTATCACTTCACCAAATGATCCTATGCATGCTCTCATGAATAGGTTAGCCAACCTTGAGGCCACCACCATAGGGCCCAAAGTTTCATTATCATACAAATAAATTTGTAATGAGCCAATTCATCCATCTGTACCAATTAAGTCATATCCTCCACATTGGGAATTTCCAAAATTTTCCAAGTTTAACAACAAAGAGGATCCACAACAACACCTTTGTGCATTCAGGCATATGTGCTACCTTATTACACATGATTAGGACTTGATGCTCTACACTTTCCCCATGTCTTTGGCTGGTCTAGCGTTAGACTAGTACAATAACATCCCTCAATATTCGATATTTACCTTCAATCAGCTCACACAATTATTTTTAGAACATTTTTGATCAACATTACGCGTAAAATAACTATCAATGATCTATACGCCATCCAAAATTTTGAAGATGAGTCCATCACAGAATTTGTCATACAATTGCGTGACATTATAAACCAGTTATCATTTACTCTTCCTTAAAATGAACTCATCAAGATCTTCTCACGTTCATGCGCAAAACATATATCTTCTACTCTACAAATCTAATCCTTCCAAACTTTTGACAAAGCCTTCACCATGGCTTGCAAGCTTGAAACATGTTTCAAGCTTCTCAACATGGCTAAAATCAAACAAACCTAAGAAATAATTCACTAAAACATCCTCATTTAATGAGAAGTATAACGGAGCGGATAATGTTGTGGTCATCAAATCTTCTCATGTACCAACATATAATAGGTGGATTCAACGATGAGCCCCATGACTGAAACCTAACTACACTCCCCTTGGGGAGTCATATGCCTCTATCTTTGACAAGTTGATAGTAGAAAATATAATCACACTACCACCTATCCATCCAGTTGATGAGTCAAGACTGAAACCTATGTGGTATCGTGAAGACCATTACTATAAATACCACCAAACCCGAGGTCACAACATAGAGAAATGTCAAAATTTCAAGGATTTGGTTCAAAGGCTCATTGATTAGGGTAACCTTTAGGTCAAAAATCCTAATGCTTCACCCAATCAACTACTTGACATCTTCAAACAACCTTTCCCAAATCATGCACCAACAAGCCAAGCCACCACCACTTCCATAACCCAAGCACCTAATGCCCATACTATAAACACTTTAAACACCATTGATCAAGAATCTAAAAATCCCCCTTCATCACTAACCACATCAATCCCCTTTGATATTATTCCTACATCTAAAAACTCATTAACACTTGTCCCCACAACCACACCAATCATATCTACATCTACCTTGACATCCATTCCTACTACTAGGACCCCATTCGCAAACATATCATTTTTTCCCCTAGAAGTATTTATGAAACAACCATTCCCACCTACTTCTATAGTTGAGATTGGTTACATGTCTACTACATTACCTATTATATCCACTTCATTACTCACCAAATTCACTTCATCGAATCCGACTATATTACCTACATCTATCCCACTTCTACCTATTATATAATCCTCAGAATTAAAATCAATGCCTCTTTCAGAGCTTTTACCCATACCCACACCAACTTTTGAAGTTGCATCCACACCACTGTATTCCTCAGACCATATTTACTATTTAAATAACTTTTAAAATTATTCCACTTCCAAGAACTTCAAATGATTCTTCCACCTCATTGACGAAATCAAATCAATCTTCACTTTCCTTAGTGACACCATCTCTAGATCCCCGGTGGAAGTTTTTACCACTCCTCCTAATGACACACCTGCTTGTTACAAACAAAATCCACAATTGTTAGTACATTACCTCAAAAATATCTTGTACATTCCTACAAGAAAGTTGACATTCCTCTCTCTAGGTCATCCAATGTAACAACCTCTTCATCAAGAACATTTTATCAACCCAAACTAAAACCATCCAACACTAAGACATTAACCTATGCCAAAACTAAACCTAGACCATCAAGACATCAACATACTCAAACTTTATCATCTCATAAATCTACTTCTTCTTCAAAGACCAAGACATTATGTAAGGACAAAGCACCTCTCAAGGTTTTGGGTGAATCATATGCAAAAATTTCCAACACTTATTATGAATTTCCGCAATCACGCTTCTACCTATTAGGAATTTTGACCCAAATAAAAAGAAGCCATTATGGTTTAATGACACCTCATTTGTGCATATCACCGTGCCACCGAACATGACATTGAGCATTACAGATCATTCTAAGCCGTTACACATGGCTTCATTGAGAAAGGATGATTCATCCCCAAACCAAATAAACCTCCTCCTTCTACTCTAACATTTGTGTCTTCGACCTCATCTATCCAAATTGAAAATCCCCTTGGTTCTTCACAAAATTTCACGGCCATCCAACCTCCAGATGACTATTCTTGTGAGGATAGCCCCCCTTTTTGTTCATCGATATTGTTCGTGTCACCATGTAATCCGCCAACGTGAGCCTAAGTCAAAAACCCAACCAAAATATAAAACCTTTATCACCATTCCTCCTCCCAAGGAGTTAGCCACATCAACACCTAAGGTTTCCATATTAATAACACACATGCCTATTGAATAGAATATTTTCAAACAACTCCACCAGGCCCCGGTCAATATGTCACTCTAAGAGCTCATTCAAAGCTCACCTGCATGTAGACATGTTCTCACTTTGAAGCCTTAAAGTGTATTCGACATCCAAAGTGAAAAATCTCACCCTTTGCATCCCTTGTAGGAGAACTTGCAACTTCTACTACCATCTCATTTGATGATGTTGAGATTCTAGATATCCCACTAGAAGAACATGATCTTCCCCTCTTTATCACGGTCAAGATTAATGACACATTTATCTGAGTCCATGATTAATATTGGAGAGAACATCAATATCCTCCCATCACATACTTTTGATCAACTTAAGATACCAAATGCCTCTGTTGCCCAAACACACGCGATCCTTCACAATTTTAACTATGTTGTTTCTCCCACCTTAGGAACAATCATTCTTCCTATCCGCGTTGGTGAGAATCTCCTCCATGAGTTATTATACATCATTGAGGGATAATTTTAGTACTATGTTCTCCTTAGACAATTGTGGATTTGTGCCATCCACTTTGCATTCACTCTACAATTCATCGTTCCCTTAAGTACAAGAATGAGGGGAATATTTTGACACTTTCCGGGGATGCTCCTCCCTTCCGGTGTGTGCAACATGACTTATCAAACCAATGATATTATTGTTCCCAATGATTATTTATCTACACCATCCACTAGCTCAGCCATTCCCTCATCCAAACTCCCTAATGAAGACTCCTAGACTAAAAGGAACGATAACCAGATTGTAGCAAGCCAAGAACACAGATGCTAATCAAACACCACGATAAATAAGATGAAAGAAATTCACTAAAATAAATTTACATAAAACCTTTGCAAATAAATGAGCAACAATATCATATATTATCATGGAACTCAATGAAATACAATGAGAATGGGCCTTGCTTATATAGGCAAGGAATAACAATCTAAGAACTAGTCAAGGTCGTAGATCAAGCCATATATCATGGAAAGAACTAGTCATTAAATAACTAGTTAAGTCCATATATTTATGAGATAACTAAACATCAAGGATCTAGTCAATACCATAGATCAAGAAAAGAACTAGTCAATACCATAGATCAAGGAAATAACTATACCTAACAACTAGATAATATCCCCCTAATATCTAAATAAATAAAAGGAAATATCCACACACATAAGTGAGTGAGGATAAATACAATAAAGGTAAATAAAGTACCTAGGTGAACATGAGCTAAGGTAAATACCTACTCTAACACCCCCTTAAGTGAATATAGGGGCCAAAATAGAAGTGGCATGTCCACAGTATGAGTCTCAACAACTAGGCCTGATGAGGTACTCATGTATAATATATCCATGAAGAAATATCAAACCAAAAGAAGGAAAGAATCCTGCTAGAAGAGGAAAGAAAGAAGAAGAAGAATGAAGATGTTCTCATGAACACCTCCCAAGAACAAATTTTGAAACCCCAAGCATTCCATACAACTCAAGGTAGCAAGGTGATGCAAAAGGCTTCATAAAGATGTTTGCAACCTGCTGCTGATTCGGAAGGTACTCAAAGCAAAGAACTCCATCCTGAATGTGATGACGAATGAAATGGATGTGTATCTCAATATGCTTGGTCTGCTGGTGCTCAATTGGGTTATGAGAAATGTGAATTACACTTTGGTCATCACACCAAAGTACAGTTGGTGAATCATGTGGGAATCCAAACTATGTCAATGACTGGTGAAGCCAAAGAATCTCTTGACTTGTCAGAATCGCTTGCTGCCTTGTACTCTGCCTCTAAAGATGAAAGTGCATTATCCTGTTGCTTTTTGCATGCCCAAGCAATTGGAGAAGAACCAAGACAAAAAAGATAGCCAGAAGTGGAATGCATGTCATCAATAGAACCTACCCAATCTGAATCTTCATATCTAACCAAGTAGAACCCCTAGTGTAGTGTAGGCCAAAGTGGAAAGTGCCTTGTAAATAGTGCAAAATCCTTTTAGCAACCTGCTAGTGACTATTATGAGGAGAATGTGCAAACCAAGATACAAGACCTACTGCAAATGAAATATTAGAGTGAGTATGGGTCAAGTACATGAGATTCCCAACCAAATGATTATACAACATAGGATCACAAAGTGGTGTGGTACATGTGGAAGTAAGAGTAACTCCAAATTGAAAAGGAGATGGACTTGGCTTATAATCAGCCATATCAAAGCACCTAAGAAGATCATGGGTGTAATTTTTCTGACTCAAATGAATCCCTGAATCTTTTTGAGAAATATGCAAACCAAGGAAATAATGCAATAGTCCCAGATTTGTCATGTTAAAATATGTAGAAAGATCCCCGTGAATACTCGAATGTGGGAAGAAGAGTTTCTAGTAAGTAACAAATCATAAACATACAAGACAAGTATCAAAACATCCTCATTAACATGCCGGAGGTACACCGTATGATCTAAGTGGTAATGAAAAAAACCAAGTAGATAGAAGAAAATAATCCATCTTCTCATACCAAGCCCGATGGGATTGTTTGAGACCGTAGAGAGACCTTCAGAGCCTACAAACAAGAGAAGAATCCTAAAAAAATCCAGCCACCTTCTCCATGTATATTTCCTCGTATAGATCTCCATGCAAGAAGGCACTCTTCATGTCCATATGGTATACGAGACACCCATGTGATGTAGAAATAACAAGTATAAGGCATACAAAATCCATCTTGGCAAGGTGCAAAAGTCTCAGAGTAATCAATACCTTCAACTTGTGAAAAAGCAATAAGATGAGCCTTATACTTATCAATGGACCCATTAGTTACGTATTTGGTTCGGTATACCCACTTACACCTAACCATCTTTCTTCCTTTAGGAAGAGATACCAAATCCCAAGTATGATTTTTCATCAAAGAAGAATACTTAGCTTCCATCGCATCATCCCACTCATGTATCCCATGAGCCTTTGAAAATACTATGGATCCTCAGAAATTACTTGACATAAAAGTCTAGAACCTATAGAATGTGTGTGATGATGCCTAGTGGGTGGAAGATCCTCTATGAAAGGTGCTACCTCAGAAATTGTAGTATGATCCCACTTAGGCATAGTGACAACATCAGTGGGAATAGGATCCTCAACGACATCTATAACCTCCTCAAAGAAAGGATCCTCAAGATGAGATGAAGAATAAGGAGGCATGGAAGAAGATGAAGAATCATGAGGAGTGAAGCGCTCATAAAACTGAACATGTGTTTAAAAATAACATCATGAGTATCAGAATCTAGAATTCAATAAGCTCTCATGTCCTCATAATACCCTATAAAGATGAAGGGTTTTCTCTTCTTATACAAAGCTTTCCTTTTATTCTTTGGCACAAAGGCCCAAGCATGGCTCCCAAAGACTCGAAAAAATGAGACATCTGGCTTAATGTTGGACCAAGCTTCCTTTGGAGTCAAATGCTCAAGTGCTCTATAGGGTGTGTGATTCTAAATGTAGTTAGCACAATTAACTATTTTTGCCTAGTAGATATGAGGTAACTCTCTAGAATGCATCATACATTTATCCATTTCCTTCAAATTTCTATTCTTCCTTTTTGCTAAGCCATTCTGTTGTGGAGTATGAGGAACATAATGCCAGTGAATAATGCCTTGAGTTGCCAAAAGTCAGAAAACTCATTTATAAAGTACTCCCCCATTATCGAGCATACGAAGGTTCTTTATTCTACTAGAGATTGTTTCTCGACCAAATCCTTGAAGAATTTGAAGTGTGAAAAAAATCACTTTTGTACTTGAGAAAATAAACCCAAGTACGCCTTGAGAAATTATCAATAAACGTAAGTGCATATTTATGTCCATTGAAAGATGGGGTAAAAAACCATCAAGTCACTATGCACAAGCTCAAGTGGTGAAGAAGCTCTCTTAGAAAAATTCTTAGGAAAATGATCTTGGTGTTGTTTCCTAATGAACAACCATGAAAAACTACCTCAAGAAAATAAAATCTAGGAAGACCATCTACCATATCATGCATGCTCAACTCCTTCAAATATCTATAATTGAGATGTCCAAATCTTTCATGCCAAAGCTTACTCTCGAATCTGTATGAGAAACCAATCTGTCCCTATAGAATAAGTGTCATCAAAACCATCAAAGTGATATAGTATATAACTATGATCAACAATACCCCTGAGCAACTAGTGAATGAGGCTCCAAAAAATTTGTACTTCTTCTCCATGTGGTGTAAAAGTCACTATTTTTCCTTGACCAGAATGACAAATTTGATATACAGAAAGAAAATTTGTAGTGATGTTAGGAACATATAATGCATCTTGGATACTGCCACCATCAAGTTGTATATCACCTTTTCCTTTAACAAAAAGAAAGGAAGAATCTCCAACCTCAATTTTGGAATTAGAACTCAAACCTAGAGAAACAAAAGACTCCTTGGAAAAAGTCATGTGATGAGAAGCACCAAAATCTATAACCCAACTATCTGCAAGTGGTGACTGAGATATCCCAACAAAATTAAGTCCTTTGTCATGTTAATTAGAAGGAGGTGGCATGGAGATAGAATTTTTTTATTACTTTGATTGCATCCTCTAAGGCTTACATTTGATTATAACACCTATGTTCTTCATGATTACTACCCCCACAAAAAGAGCATGACCGGCTAGAATTATTCTTGGATTTAGAAGAATCCTTGGGCTTTGATTTGTTTTCTTTGGTTTTAGGAGAATTTTGAGATGGAGAAGGTGTGGATTTGGTTTTACTATTTATTTTTCCCTTCCCTTAGGATTAGATGCAACTAATGCCTTTTGAGAGGTGGAAGACTCAAGGTGAGACAATTTGGATTCTTCTCTAGTAAGTCTTTCACAAAATGTTTCTAAATTAGACATTTTGAATGTGTCACCTAAGACATCCATGCTAGAGGAAAAAGTTGAAGTAAAAATTTGGAATGGTCCTCTCAACTTGGATAGAATCAAGTAAACACACTCTTCATCTTTTTATCTCTTCCTCTCCCCTTCAACCGTGTCAAAAATGCTTGAACTTGGTAAGATAGTCTATAATTGTTGGAAAATATTTAGGATTAAGAGAGGTGAGCTCAATGTCAAGTTGCATGGCTCTCATATGATCCATTGAAAGGAGATTCACATTTTTCCAAATGAAACACAGGACTTTCACTTACATAAGCTCCTATCAAACCCGTACACTCATCAAATTTGCACCTTTGTATCTTGAAATTTCTCATATTCTCTAGTGAACACTAGTTGTTATGAAGAAGTTAAAGCCCATAATCCTTTCCACTTAATTATTGTTTCCATTCTTGGTTTCCATGTGTGGTAATTATGTGTTGTTAATGGCTCAATGTGATTTAATGTAGAAGTAGATGCCAACCTAAAAAAATCATCAAAAGAAATGTAAGAACCAAACAATACAACAATACCCCCAAGCAATGCAACAAGAGCCCCCTAAAAATGCTACACTACACCAAAAGAAAATCAAATGTAGATCTTGAGAAATCCAACAAACCCATAAATCAATTTCCTTGGTTTCTTTTCTTTTAACACGAATCCAAAGTCAACCCAATGCATTCCTTTTGCAACCACAAAAAAACCAAAAAAATGGTCTGTCTCCACAATAGACCAAGTTTACTGATCGATCTTAGGGTTTTCACACCTTCCAGATCTAATGGTGGCCTTTATTTTACATAAAAATGCATGCAGAAAAAAAAAAAAATCCCAAATATATGAATATACAAAAATGCTTGCAAAATGAAACTTACAGATGGATGTCAACAACAATCTCCTACTCTGATACCATAAAAGGAACAATAACCAGATTGTACCAAGCCAAGAACACAGATGCTAATCAAACACCATGATCAATAAGATGAAATCAATTCACTAGAATAATTTACATAAAACCTTTGCAAACAAATGAGCAACAATATCATATATTATTATGGAACTCAATGAAATACAATGAGAATGGGCCTTGCTTATATAGGTAAGGAATAACAATCTAAGAACCATTCAAGGTCATAGATCAAGCCATAAATCATGGAAATAACTATTCATCAAAGAACTAGTTAAGTCCATAGATTTATGAGAGAACTAGACATCAAGGATCTATTCAATACCATAGATCAAGGAAAGAACTAGTCAATATCATAGATCAAGGAAAGAACTATACCTAACAACTAGATAATATCCCCCTAATATCTAAATAAATAAATGAAATATCCACACACATAAGTGGGTGAGGATAAATACAATAAAGGTAAATAAAGTACCTAGGTAAACATGAGCTAAGGTAAATACCTACTCTAACATAGACAATGTAATGGAAAAACTTACGATGGGGGAGTATTGTATTCTCACACTTAACAACTTGCCCACTCCTCACCATCTTGGTAGGCCGATAAGGATCCCATGTACCAACCAAATGTTAGATATGTTATTCCTTTTGGTCCACCACATCTTCACACCAATCTCATTTATGGTGGTTTTATACCCCCTCTTCTCACATCGATGATATTATTCATGTTAAACCTTATACCGGTGGTTTCAAGTTCCTCGAAAAATCCTCTTTCACCCACACTTATCTCTGTCATTGTCCATGGAAAGGATTTGACATGGGACATTACAAGCATGGGCCACATGGCCTTATTATCAATCAATTCCACAAAACCTCACAAAATTTTTGGGTTAGGATACCAAGAGCATTCCCGACCCCATTCCACCATCTGAGATATTCATGGACATGTCTTCTCTACCTTCTCCATATTTTATGACTCTCGAAGACATGCACATGCCTTATCCACTTTCTCCATATTTTATGACTCTCAAAGACATGGAAATGGATGACACCATTTCTATTTCTTTTGAATTTTTTTAGTCTCCACCATAACTTTGGGACCGGTCACCTATCAGTGTGAAAATCAGACTAGGTCCCTTCCCCTTTTCTATTTGGAAATGATAGAATAAGACTCTTCTACCATTAACATAATTTAATGCATTGATGAAAACACTATTCTTTCCCACATTGGGATAGAGGATTCTTATCTTCATTAGAAGTTACCGTCGATACATCCATTCTTCTCAATGAATCCACCATCAAAGTCAACATCGAGACTCCTCACGAGCCTCACATGCTCAAAGTAGGTAAATTTTTTAATCCAGATGAGCTTGAATCTTTCACTGCATTCCTCTCCCATCATAGCTAGGAATTCACGTGGTCTTATTCATACATGTTAAGCCTTGACCCTTCTATCGTCATCCACAACATCATCACTTTTCCCAATGATAAGTTTGGTAAAGTAGAAGCTCCACTGCGTGCATCCTCACATTGCCCTCCTTGTTAAAGAAGAGTTGCAATGCCTTCTTTCTGCCAATTTAATCATCCCCAATGGGTTTCCAACATCGTTCCCATCTCTAAAGCATCAAGAAAACTTTGCATATGCACCAATTTTTGAGATCTTAATCTCGCTTACCCTAAAGATGACTTTCCTCTTCCTAACATTGATCAAATTGTAGATCTTACTATAGGCCATGCAATGCTTTCCGTTATGGATGGATTTTTTGGTTACAACCAAATCCTCATCACATTGTAAGATCAACATAAGAATTACTTCATTACCCCTTGGGAGACTTTTTGATACCGCATCATGCCTTTTAGTTTTTTGTAGACACCTATAATTACACCCAAGCACTTTAAATACTTAAATTGCGCTAATTATCCCCTTTTTCACAAATCAATGATATATCGTCAAAAGCACTCATTTTCCCTCATATTGCCATTAATTAATTACACTAAGATAATTAATTAAGTTTCCTATCCAACAAATACCCTAATTAATGACCTTCCATTAATAAGTCACCCATTCTACCTAGACTAATTAATTATTCTTAATTAATTAGCTTTCCCTTCCATTTAACCAATAAATCAATATTTAATTGATTTAATCCCTTATAATAGCCTAAATCATACTAATATTCCTCAAATTATCTTCTATAAGCTTACATCTACCTATTAGTTAATCATCTTTGATTAATTAAAACACCCCCAACTCCCATGACTTGCTAAGCATAAATTAAACCCTTCTAAAGTAAGGTTACCTTTAATAAAGCAACCTTATCCATTCCTAATCATGTTTTACCTTTATCCCACATTCATGAGAATGTGTTGAATCCTTTGTCCTTTGGGCTATATAAAGAGCCCTCCACCTACCTTTTTACTTACACCTAAACTCCTTAGAGAGAAAATGTAAAGCATATAGCAAAGAGACTAAGAGCTTGCACCTTGCCCTTTTGAGAGTTCATCATCTTGAAGAGTTAAGCCTCTTTCTTAAGTTCTTAGGTCATATGGGAGGTGTTAAAGGGGTCTTGTAGCCCAACTTTTATAGGCCCTCATTCCTAGGTTACTTGGCATACTAAGGACAACTATTTTGATAGTCATGGAGCTTACTTAGGTCCATTCATTTATTTGTTGTTAGAGAATAGAGGAGTTTAGATATTTAGCATTGTTAGTTTCAAAGTTTGTATTGATGAATGCTAGCATCTAACCCTTGTTTAATTCTTATCATGATGGTGTTTATAATGTTGTTTAATTCTTGTTAATTAAGACTATTTAGGTGTTAGTCTTTGTTTACATTAGCATTAGTTTAAAAACAACACTTGCACACAAGTTTGAAGAATTCGGAGCCACCTACCAAAGTGGTCCATGACTTATATCTTCCATGATATCATCCATAAAACAAAAGAAGAATATGTCAATGATATTTTGGGTAAATATAAACATCTTCATGAACATATTTTGGTTCTCGAAGTCCTTTTTGAATGCCTTATCCATTTTTGTCTTTGAATTAATCGGCCAAGTGTGTATTTGGAATCTTAATTAGAAAGCTCCTTGGATTTATTATTTCCATTAGGGGCATTGAAGTTGACAACACCAAAATCAAAGAAATTATTGAAATGCCACCTCCTTTTAATTTTAAGCAACTCCGAAGTCATCAAGGATGACTCCAATCCATCTTTCATTTCATCTCGTAACTTTCATATCATTGCCAACCCTTTCACCACCTCCTTCGAAAAGAAATAGACTTCGATAGGGATCATGATTACCAAAAGGCCTTCAATGATACTAAACATTATCTTTTGTCTCCACCAATGCTTACACCTCTGCACGAGGGGGAGCAATTTTATCTATATATTTCTGCTATCAATCATGCTCTTGGAGCCATGTTAGCACATCATGATGACCAAGGTCATGAGAAAACTATTTATTACATCAGTTGCACCCTTCATGACTGCAAGAATCACTACACTTGAAGCTGAAAAGATGTGTTGCACTCTCTTCTTCACCACCTCTAAAATTTGACATCATATTCTCAATCACAAGACTTATGTCGTTACTAGCTTCCATCTTCTTAAGACATTACATTCTAAAACTTATCACAATGTTTTTGTTACTCGATGGCTCATGCTTATGACTGAGTTTGACCTTGATTTTATTCCTCAAAAATACATTAAGGGCCAAGCTATCGCAGACCAATTAGTAGAAGCCCCTCTTCCTAGTTCACATCTTCCTCATGAGAAATTCCCAGATGAATCAATTAATCAATTTCATCATGAGTATGACATCCTTAAGATGACCATCTTCTTTGACAATTCAAAGTGTCAAAAAGGGGGAGGTGTTGGCATTGTTCTCATTCCTTATTGGGATACATTGGTTCCTCTTGCTAATAAACTCAATTTTGAGTGTAAAAATAATATGGTAGAGTACAAAGCCCTTATCTTAGGCCTTGAGATTGCTCTCTTTTTAGGTGTTCAAGTCCTTGACATATATAGAGACTCGAACTTATCATCAAACAAGTCACATGTGAGTATCAGTGTAAAAATGATACTCTTCAAAAATATTGCGACATTGTTCATATTCTCCTCAAAGCATTTGATTCTTATACTATCTAATCTATCCCTCGATCAACCAATCATTTCACTGATACGATGACATTTATTATAGCTCTCATTCCTTGGACAATGGAGGAATCCAAACTTTCTATTGTTGTTCATTGTCATGATCGACCATTCTACGATCTACCCCAAGTTAATCTTATTGAATCTAGTTTGTTGGATATTTGGTACTCCCAAATCTTTGATTATTTATCTAAATCCATCATTCCCCTTGATCTATCTAAGAATGTTAGGAGATCATTTCTCCAGCATGCTAACCGCTACATTATCCTAGGTGACATTCTTTACAAACGTGGATTTTATGGTATTCTTCTTTGATGCCTTAAATCCCATGAATCCTCTTGGGCTATAAAGGAAGTCCATGACGACATTTGCGGTGGACATTTTAGTAGTTTAGCTATTGCTAAGTGTGTTCTTCATCTTTTTATTCTTGGTCTTCTCTCAATCATGACTACACGTGTGAATATGTTAAGAGGTGTGAAAAATGTCAACAACATTCCAATCTCATTCACATTCCTAGTCAAGATTTGCAGCCACTCAAGACCTTTGGCCCTTCTCACAATGGGGTCTCGACCTCATTGTCTTATTAATCCTTGATATTAACAAAAATCATTCTATCATCACCTTAACTGGATATTTCACTAAGTGGGTGGAAGAAATTCCCCTCACTTTAACCAAATATGGTCCAATTATTAATTTTATCTATCAACATATCATTTTTCACTTCAACGTTCCTCACAAACACATCACAGACAACAAAAATTAATTTAAAAATAGAGATCTTAAGAAGCTTTGTGATTCATTTAACATCCAACTCAACTTATCTTCTCCATACTATCCTCAAGATAATGACCAAGCTGAAGCCACTAACAAAACTCTTCAAAACATTATTGTGAAGACTATTGACCATTCAGGACGTGACTGACATATCCATCTTCCTTTCGCTCTTTAGGCTTATCAAACTAACGTCTATACTTCCATGGGGGCTACACCAATTTTTCTTGTGTACGGTTCCAAATCCATTATTCCTCTTGAAGTTCAAGTTCCTTCTTTATGTGCATCCCTTTGTGACTTCATCTATGATAAAGATTATCGTGAAGCACATCTAACAAAACTTGAGTTGGTAGACGAGTGTTGCCTTCTCGCTCTTGAACACCATCATGTTTATCAAGAGTGCATCAAATTTTATTACAATAAGCACATCAAATAATGTGAATTTAATGTCGGTGACCTCGTTCTCAAGGAAAATTAGAACGTCATTACTCTAGAAAGGAGCCAATGCATTGAAAGTTTTCCCCTAACTAGATTTAACCATACATTATCATGCATAAGTATGGGTTGGGATCCTATCAATTGGCCTCCCTTATCGGAAGTGGAATATCTTAATGCATTGCAGTTGTGACCATTCTACTATTAGCATGTCTTCCAATGAGCTCTTAGTCATATCCTTAGATCATCCCTCCATCATTAGCCTCTTCCATCTTTCATTGTAGTGATTTGGAATTATGTGGTCATCCATCACTTTCCTAGATATGACCTTAAATATGAGCACCACGGCTCTACTCGTAGCATATTCCTTATGGATAGGTTCTCCCTTTTGGTGAGAAATCCATGATCATTACATCCATCACCCTCTCATTTTCCTATTGGAACCATGTAAAGGGTCCAGGGGTGTCTCTTGTACATTCATTGTCCCCTCCTAAGTGGTCTACTTAGCTATTCCTAGCTCTTCCCCATGTCAAAATAAAAATCAAAGGATGATCCAAGTCAAAAGCTATTAAAATTAGATCTGCTCCTGAAGGAAATATGTTCAAGAAAAAAAAAAAAAATAAAAATAAAAAAGAAATAAATAACCGATCCTTCGAAGAACGACTATCATATATGTTATCTTTTTCCATCCTTATTATAGATGTATAAAGTAGATCATATCCTAAAAGTATGGATACTCCTCTTATCATGGCATCAAAGGCTTCCCACATTGATCAACCTTCCATTTTATCAGCATCCTCAAAAATATTCCCGCATTGATCAAATTTCTTCCAGTATTGCTCTTTCCCCTTTCCCGAGTTGGGGCATAGGCTTAGGGAACACCACTTTTGGATAACCCTTCTTCCATGTACAAGTTACATCTCAAACCCCTTTTTCATGTTGACAATAGGTCTATGAGTTCACTCCATCTGTTATCTATTTATTATCTTTTGATATAACTAACTGATGTTGGTTACATTCTAGTACATGTTTTGGTCACATGTGCCTTGCGTTATTCGGGTCCCCTCTTATTTACCTCTAATGAAATTAGAGGCATATTTTCTTTGTGTGTTCCTTGATATGATGTAATGTCATTCATACCTATAGGTCACCATCATTTGGTGTGTTCTATCCCTAATTGTTTTCACATATATCTTTGATTCATGATTAAATGCACCTTTCATTATCTCAATCACATATCAATCTATCTAAATATATAAATCTTTACTTATAATAATAAATAATAACATCTACATTAATTTTCCATTCACATTACATTCTACCCATTCATCACATTACTATAATAAAATTCAAAATGAACATGTAATCCTAATCCTCATTAACCATACAAAAATTCACATCATCAATCATCTATACATACACAAATCCCAAGTAACACAACATCACATCCAACATCATAATCTAACAATCCAAGTAAAATTAAATCATTTCATCTTATACTTTTACCATCATCATCAAATATAATTAAAACATGCAACCAATCCTCATCATCATCACATAGATAATCAATATCAACATCATCATAAATCAAATAATCAACATTACACAATACACATATATCAAATTGTGAAAAAATGAAATTATATATATATCAAAATTAAATATATCAAGTACATCATTGCCCTCTAATAGGGTCTCTCAAAGAAGAGATATCATTAAAACCAAAAAAGTGAATGTCAAAAATCCTAATATCCTCCCCTTGTGGGACAAATCCCTTCGTCTTCCTATAGGCCTCGAAGCCTCTACCTTGGCCTCGATGTGGTTGAGCCACACTCACTGTGCTCATCAACAAACTAGCTCGTCTTACCGCTATCCTCTACAGATGTTCCAAATATCGAGTGTCTTTGGAATATTCTTGATCAAAATCCCCTCATAATACTTAGCCTCCGTGGCTAAGGCTATGTATCTATCAATCTATATCATATAAGAAGGTTCCATCTCTCCCCCTCCCTATGGTGTTTCCTATCCTCCATTCGCAGCCTTGAGAGCCAATATAGTAACAAGATCTATGAAATGGAGCCTATAGGCCTCCCTATCCTAGTAGTATCGGTCCCTATCCTGTATAACTACATCCATCTCCTGGTGAAACATATATCTCCACCTTCATTTTATCTAGCTCGGTGTGAAGCCGTGCTAACTTAGAAGTCTCTCCAAATCCTCCATCTCTTCCTCCTAGAGTTGTCTTAGCCTCAACCTCCATCTCCATATCCTCTACCTCCTCCTCTCCTCCATCCATAACCACATTAGCTGACCGGATAGTGATAAACCAATAACAAAATCCCGATCTCGAACCCTACATCATCATCATTATCCCATGGTACAACCTCCTACTCTAATGGGTTTGTCATAATAGGGCTCTATAACTCCCTATCAATCTCATCCTGTTTATACAAAATAGGAGCATCTGGTATAGTCTGGATGACCCCAAACTATTGTCACACTTGATCAAACTGAATGGCCTTGATCATCTTTGGCTATCTCCCTGAAACCACTGTGTCCGCCTTATCCTAAAAACTCGCATCTACTCCTTATCATGCGGGAAATCCCTATACAATCACCATATAATCTTATTAGTATTTAACTCCAAAACCCGATCGACATACCAATCCACTCCTCTATCCCCCTATCTCCGAAGTCCCGATCGGCCCTCCATTTCAAAAATCCCATCTCTAACTAGACATGGTCACCACCGACCCATGGAAGCCTTGATGGATGAATCACTGCTATGTTATCATACGCCCAACAGTGCAATAAGAAACCAACATCCAACCCCGATCTCTACCCCCTCCTCTACATGGAAAGCTCATGGTAAACATGAGCTAACAGAGCATTCCCAAAAGAAAATACCATCTAGTGACCCACAATATCTACCACTACAAACACTAGTGCCCATGGAAATTGAGCTATACTAGAGTCCGGTAATGCATAAAGAATCACAACCATCATCACCATAAAGATCAAATAGCTGCAAGGTACTCCTGCCTGTACCTCGTCTCATAAGAAAATTCCCATGAAGGAAACCCGACGTGGGGCACATCAACTCCAAATATCCATGTCAACACTGCCAATCTGTCATCACTTGTAATGGGAACTATATGCTCCCCTATATAGGTAATCTCATGATCCTATACACATCCTCCAGGGTGATGGTCATCTCCCTATCCTAAACCAAAAGGTACCAATTTTCCTGTCCCATCTCTCTACCAAAGTGATCATCAACCCCACATCCCATGGGATCCTCTGATAATATCTGAAGCCACCTAATCCCAATACAGCCAAGTGATCCCACTCGACATCGTATCATCTCCCTTGATCCGCTCATAAAGAGAAGACAATCTATCTATCAAATATAAGGTATCTCTAGCCTGCAATCACAAATATAACATGCAAACATTAGTTTAAAATATTAAATCCAATCAAAATCCATTAAATTTCATCAAAAATCTAATTTAATCCTAAGCCAATCTAATATAACCCTAGTCGATGCCGACCCAAGTCGGGTTGACGTGTTTTAGGTCGATCACCGCACCTTAGGGATTAGTCGACATCAACCTCCCCGGGTCACCACCAACCACCCTTGACGTCATCCACTTTTTCTAAAAAAATGCAAAAAAATAAATAACAAAAAAATTAAACTAAAAACAAGCTTGAGTTTTGTTACTCACCATCCTACACACCCTTTAGCATTTCCTTGTAGCTCATGTGACCTCCATTTCTCATCTTTCTCTTTAATCACTTTGATCTCTCTCATTAATTTTGCAAATGAAAATGAGCATCATCGATTGACCCCCATGCTTATATAGCCACCAAAACTTGGTCGACATCGACCCCATTGGGTCGCCATCAATTAGCCTTAGTTGCCATTGACTGGCTTTGGTATCCTTCGCTTTGGATTCCCCGATCTTTGTTTATGACCTCTTCTTTGGAATTCTTTAAAGTCCACCTTTGTGGCCATATTTATTTTCCCTTTAGGGAATTTTGTTTCAATATTCTGATCCTATCCTTTTGTTATCTTGAAGTCCACTTCGTGGCCATACTTATCTTCCCCTTGTGGCATATTAATTTTATTTTTCAATCTTATCCAATTTTTGCACAAATTCCACCTTCATGGCCATAATCATCTTCCCCTTGGATCATATTACTTCATTACTCCCTTTTTGGCCCTTGTCCCATGTCCTATGTTGGGGTACCATTATTTTCATCCTCTTCCTTTACGGATGCATAATTTTTTTCTCGATTCCTCGTGTATGAAGGCTTTTACATAATTTTTGCATTTAGTTGCATATGATCTCATCTCTATATCCGATAGTGGATGCCTAGATGATAACATATGAACAAGCGTGTAATGTGCTTAATAAACTATTGATAGATGTCGGGTTAAGGATTTTTATGAAGAATTTTGATTAAGGAATTTACATAGGGAGATAGAGGAAGGATAAGGAAATAACGAAGAAAGATAAAGAAATCAAGGAGAAAGATAAGATCGTCGTGCAACTAAAGTAGGAAGTAAGGGAAGAGAAGGGGCTGACGTGTGCCACATATAAGAAGGAAGAAAACATCATGGATACAATTACACTGGTGCACCTAGATTTGGTCCCTCAAGTCCAGTGTATGTATGAGTCATCCCTACATTTTCTGGAATACATGGCACACATGATTACACATGAGAAGAAAAACCTCTCTTTAGAATCCACAAAAGAGGTGTTGGAACAAAAAAATAAAAGTGTCGGTGAACAAATCGAAGCACACCTCACACAATATTAAACGTTAGTAGTAGAAGTTAAAGTAGCTGTGCAAGTAGCGAGAATTTGTATATCATCACTGTGAGGACTTCAATCATGTTGTGGGTTTACTTGTTGTTAGGGATGAAGCAAAGTTAAAGGAGTTCTAGGCCAAAAATAAAAGTAATAGGGAAAAATGGGAAAAGTTTTTGGCCGAAGTATAACAAAAAAGGGAGATACTAAACATCTTTGAAGTCTCTCTCTAAGGAAAGATTGATAGAACTCTTCCCCCAAATCATGTGTAGGATGGATGCACTAAATAATGTAGAGAAGTAGCTGGAGGATTTTATTAAACAACTGAAGGGGAAGGTTGATGATTTAAGTCCTAAAAAAGTGCCTAACATTTTTGATAATTTGTGAGTGCAGTGAGTAAGGTGGTTCTTGAGCACTCACAACTGCGGTGGCATAGTGTAGGTACAGGTGGTTCACTTGGTTACAAATGCTCATTGGGAGTAGATATGTCATAGGTGTCATGGATTGGAGCTGGAGAGCTGTGACAATAATGTGATCATGGAGTATGAGGTATGTTTGGGTCATTTACATATGTTTCATGTTCATTCATTTCCCTATTTTATTTAATACTAGATTCTACGGTGAAGATCTAGCATGCAAGCATAGGTAAGTCTTAGTGACTGGAGAGAAGGAGCTATGTCATTGACATTATGATGATTGGAGATGTTAGGGAAAGATGGTACAAATCATGAAAAATTGATGGTGCATGATGATTGGGAGTTGGTATTGATGTCCATGGAGGTTTCAAGACATGTACATGCAGGTTCATGGTATTTTGAGGTCCAAATAGGTTGGACCGGTCAAAGGCGTTTGGGATCTCAAACAAAGTAGGGTCTAGTAAAATGAGTATAACTTGAGGTTAATTATTGATCTAATTCAAGCTATTTTGGAAAGAAGATTCAGATATATTTCCATTTATATAAATATTTCCTCATGATGAAGTCATTTGTCAAGGTTTCTAGGCCATTCTTTAAGTAGGAATATTTTTAGTAGTTCAAGACAACATCTATCTTTGGTGCAAGTTTGATGTTTTTTGAAGCATGAGATTGATTAGGTGATGATTCTTATCACATGGAATGTGATGAGGTATGAATTTGGAATCCAATTAATCCTTTTTTAAGTCTTTATTGTATGCATAAATGATTTTATGAGCTAACCTTTGGAAACTACATTTTTGGAAGGTTGATATAGTGAAGGAAAATGTTGTTGTGGTTTGAATTGAAATATGTGTCATGATTTATAAATTTATTATAAGTGTTATAAAGGTTTTAATATTTCTTCTGAGTGTTCACATGGCATGTTTTTGTTGAATATAAGTCATTTGGTGATAAGATGAAGTTTTGAGGGTGCTGAAGGGTGCAAGAAACATCTGTTTTGAGATTTGTAAAGGGAATTGGGCCTAGTAAATGAAATAATTTGATTGGTTGATATTAATTTCAACCATGTATGAATGTAATATTATATTTTAATCATGTGTAATGATTCATGGCTCATGAAATAGTATGGTACTAATGTTAGGGCATTTTTAAGATTGTGCCCATGGGGTTTGAGCCATTTTTGGCACTTGTAATGTGGGTTTTAGCTAGGAAGACCTAATTGGATCACTTGTGACTATTTTATTTAAAATTTTAAATGTTTCATTGATGTATGGGTCAAAAAAATGGAGGTAAAAGGTTTTTCCTAAGTTTGGAAGGTGGAGGAGTATATAAAAGCATGTTTTTGGGTGCTTTTTGGAACTAGTTCTGTGTGTGCATGCAGAGAGACCTAGGTGAAGTGTGATTGCAGGTTTTTAAGCATGATTTGAAGCTGATTCAAGTGTGTTTCAGGTTGAGAAAAATTAGAGTACATTAAATAAAGAGTTAATAATTTGGTTTGAGTTTTGCACAATGAAATAATTATTAATATTATTATTATTATTATTATTCGGGATTCATGTAGAGAACATTACATAGGCTATTGTATAGTGATATCAATAGAAAAAAATTCCTATAAAATAGGAAGCAATAATAACAAACAACAAACTATAATCCATCAAAATGAGTTATGGGTATAACCAAACAATAAATAATACAAGTTTTTATTACAACTCAATATAAACATAAATATTATTTCACCAATAGTAAACATTAATTTCCTAACATTCCCCCTTAATGTTTACATGGTAGAAAAATAACTTTCACACTTCCTCTGCATCCTGTCACCCATGCTTGCTCATGATCTTTGTACAACACTCAAATTGAAGGTAGAAGAAGGAACACATCAACTTATTATCAACCATGCACTGTTGGGAACACATCTAACCAACGAGGATGGGAACACACTTAGGAATCATCTTCTTATCAACCAGTCACTCTAGGGAACACATCTGACCTAATAGTGTGGGAACTCAAGAAAGAACACATTGAATAGCCTTCAATGGTTTTCCATAGGCTAACCAAAAACCTAGGTATGAACAAGAACACGAAATAAAATCAAACTACACACAACCGAAAATGAATAAAAGTAGGTACATTGCAACGGGAAAAACATAATGAAACCAAATTCCACACCTCATTTTACGGCCCTATCACTTGCGGCTAGCGAGAGGACACCGCTTGTCCTCAATCCTCCTATGCCTCCATCCTCTAATTTTGATGTTGTTTAACTCAGCTGATATTGACTTTGAGGTTCAAATCCATACCTTGAACAGATGTTAGATTCCACTAAGAATGAGTCTGTAAGGATTTTTTTTATAAAATTTTTCTACTCTTTTGATGACTTGAAAATTGACACAAATATGCTCTTGCATTGACTATATAACTTAGACACGACTAGACAAAATTTGACTCTTGAAAATTTTCAATATAAAAACGAGGCTTGACATATAGACATTAAAAATATTGATAAATACTTTAGATCTATTTGACCATATCATTTGTGACAAACTAATGACTCAATTCTTTTAAATATAAAACTAATAACTCTAACATTATGAATTATATCACATAAAAGGCCTCATGGAGGAGTTGCATAAACTTTGGGCTTTGGTTTCACTTCTACTTCACTGACACCACACACAAAAATAACATCTGGTTCATGCGGTTTCTCGCCATCCTCAAAAGTATAGCTTGATGCCATGGCCAACAAACAACCGTATCTACTAAATGAAAATGTTACAATGCTCGAAGGATATTTCAAATGGTACAATTACTTCTTGATGTTTCCATCCCATACATTAACATAACCATCACATCCCCAGTTGCAAAAGTACTATATATTAGATGGAAATCAATTTCATTCTTTGGAAATATAGTAAATTTCCCAGCCTCTACCTTGCGATGGCATTTAAATGCTTATTTTTCATTTTTTAGCTTAAGATAAATAAAAAAATCCATGGCTACAAAACCTTCCATAGAAATAAGGGCAAAACCAATTCCATTTAGATAGCACAATGAGACGTATCTAGTTTGATATTTCAGAGATGATTCCCTTCGTTTCTCAGGTTGTGACATGTTACGAAGATCATAAACATTTATGTGCCTCCCAACTGTGGCTACCACCAGGCGGTGACCAACTAGGGACATAGATTACACACACAAGGCTGATAGCCTCAAATCCCACAAAATCCCACAAATGACTCATTCACATTGCTGGTAGATTCACACAAAAGTATGCAGGTGTGAGTACTTAAGTAACCCGACACAGATGCGGTGAAGATGCTCATGAATTTTGATAGCACAGGATCATGGTGATAAATGAAGAATTGGGAATAACTGGGATATCCACAAATCTAATCGTAGATTGAACATGCACGAGAGAAAAAAATCATTGAAAAAAGGGGAATATGTGAATGGTAGACTGTAAATACCTTTCTAGAAATGAGATAAAATTATGGTCGAATACAACACAAATACTATGTCGAGGCTGGAGAAGACATGGTTGAACCAGTTATAAAAATCTGACCATGTTCTCTGATTTATGTGTCACTGGATTGAATGAACTACGCATTGGTGTATCTTCTTCACATGTGCTTGAACACTCAGATATCTACATAACCTCTCAAAACAATCTCATCATATGCAACACAATCGAATGGAGAACTTGATCAAAAACACACAGATCTATACTCATGAAAGGGGCAAACAGAGAAACAATGAAACTACCCCTAGACTACTCTCACAAGCACATTGTTGGCTAAGGATTAATTATTCTCTGATACCAAATTATAATTTGGTCCGAGTTTTACACAACAAAATAATAATAATATTTTTATTTAGGATTCATGTAGACAAAATTAAATAGGCTATTATATAGCCATATCAATGGGAAAACAACTTCCTATAAAAGAGGAAACAATAATAACAAACAACAAACTATAACCTATTTAAATGAGTTACGAATATAACCAAAATAATAATAATATGAGTTATTACAACTCAATATAAACATAAATATGATTTCAGCCATAGTAAAAATTAATTTCTTGACAAGAGTTTGATGATTTTTAGAGGGTTTGATGAGCTTGTTTTGCATAGTGTGATCACATAGGGTTTGAGAGAAGAAGTGCAAGCTTAATATTAGATCTAAATTAGTTGTGGCAGAAAAAAATCATAGATCTACACATAATAAGGTGGTTGAGTGGGTGCTTGATCATCTTGGTGGGTTATAGCCTCCTTGTGGAGTCTTCACAAAATTAGGGGTTGGTGCTCTTTGAAGGGTTGGTGCACTAAACTAGGGGTTGGTGTTCCTTGTGGGGTTGGTGCCTCACTAAATTTTGAAACATATCAATATAAGATTGTGTTTTGATGGGTTTTCTTCCCCTTGAGGGTTTCCCACTTATATCTTGTGTCTTGTGTTGATGATCTTGTTTATGGTTCTTACACATATGATTATTTGATGTATGCACACATTAATGGATGGTTGAATGTTTATGAGTATTTGTATATGCAAGTTTGAAATCTGAATTTAAATTTTTTGTAAGGACCGATTCACCCCCTCTCAGTCCATTGTGCTTCTAACAATTGGTATTAGAGCAGGCCACACTATAGAAGCTTGAAAGCTTGTGGGAGATATTTTGAAGCACAAAATGGGTGGTAAGAAGAAGAATTCTTAGAAAGGAAATAACTCTAAAGATGAATGTTGTTCTACTTTAAGTGAAGGTAAGAATTGTTTAGAAAATATTCCTAAAATTTATTCTCCTTTAGGAGTTGTAACTTGTGAATTTGGAGAAGGGTTTAGTGATTCAGATTTAGATGGTGAAGAGTCAGCTTGGGAAATAGTAAAAAGGGAACTTAATCTTGCAAGAGATGAGAATGAAAAGCTCACACAATAGATTGTTGAAATGAAAAGAAATCATGAAGATCAAATTAAGCTCCTTGAAGCTGAGTTGAAGAATGAGAGTAAAGAACATGATGATATCACAAGGTATCTTGAGGAATAATTAGACAGAGTTGTAGCAAGCTTGAATCCAAGGAAGATGGTTGTAGACATTGAAAAATCTACACTCCATCATCCTGATCTGGATCATTAATTAAACATACCATTATTTAATACAAATGCACCCTCCTCTTAATTAATCATATGGCATCTCACAAAAACACCCTTTATTTCTATTCAATTAATCAATTAATTTAAATACATGTCCCAAACCACATACTACACCCCCACTTTTTAATATTTCATAATATATACACTATTTAGTTGAACTAATATGTCCACGTATGAAAAATCATTATTTTCTTAAATAATACCTAACCTAATCATTTGCCTAATACCCCCTAAATATATTTATTCCCAAAAATCCATTTTTTCTATCCTTAACACGACACATCTATCATAACCACCTATACACCCATTAAAATCATTTACACACTCATCAAAATCATCTATACATTTATCCTAAAACATACCTAAATTAGTATGATCTAACCTATTCTATCACCATCCAAAATAAACAAAACACGTCTCTAAACAATCCCAAAAAACCATCCCTCAAAAATATGAAAAAAATCAAATTAGAAAATTGTTCCAATAATTTACTAAAAAAACACAAGCAAACTGAAATCACCAACGATTACTTAAACCAATTTTGCAGTCTCTTTTGGATCATCCACTTCATTTTCAAGCCTAAGTTCTCTATTGGAGTTCATCAGTACTATTTTGCATCAATGTGAACGTATGCTATCATCCAAAACTCTTACTCACAATCATCAAACATCTTGGGATTTGTTTTGAATCCTGTGCATCATCTAGCTACAAAATTCATCAACTTATTACATCACTCTCAATCAAGGTTAGATATCATTTTATAATTCTGTTTCTACATTCAAGTGTTTTTGTCTGATTATTTTTTATCTCATATTAGCCTTTGAAAGACCAAAATCTGAAATCAATTAGTTAAATCCTTCATTTTGTGAATTATGTTATCATTCACCACTAATCACCAACAATTACTTGAATCACATGTGATTCCTATTCTTTTGGTTTTCTTGCAACTTTTATTAAACTCCATCCAATAATTTAAATTCATTCTATTACATCTCTTTTGTTGCTAACATTTTATCAAGAATGGCTTCTATTAGATGGAAATAGGTGGCTGAATCACGAAATTACATGTATCAACTCTCTACCTATTGTTCGTTACCCATTGCATTAGGAACAATATGACATTCTACACAACCTTGAGTTGTGTGCCATCCATTCCACCCCTTTGGACCATTTGCAAACCATCTTTGAGTCTACTTAGTGAATCCGTGAAGCTACATAGGAATTCTAGGAGGCTTATTTTGAGATCATGTGCATCCAAGCTGATTTTTCCTGGTTCAAATATCAATACAAAGTTGAGATAGAAGAGTCAATCCACGGGTCTCGAAACTAGAGACCAAACTGATTTTGAAGAGCAAATTGATTCCGAGCACTTAGATTCGATTTTGAGTATCGAACGACATGGAAGAAGAAGATCCTGAATACATTTCAGACTTTTGTAAGGAAGAAAACACTTTGGAGACGAGAATTTATATTCCTTCAAGAAGAAGACCCAAAGTCTACTGAAGAAGAGAGTTCTCCTTCCTATGAGAATTCATATACTGATTTAGATTCTAATTTTGAACCATAGTTTCTTATTATTCATTAGTTTTATATTTGTAATAACGAAACATTTTTCAAAACATTTATTATTACCATTTATTGTATATCACTTATTATTTTTCTACCCACTTAATTGTAAAAGTGGATTGACACCCTTGATAGGAAGTCCTTAGATATCCTGGGACTAGACTTTGCCAAAAAATCCACCTCATATTTTATTAATCGTATCTTGTTTAGTGTCTATGATTTGCAAGTGTTCTTGCAGGAAATTAGCTTATATATCTTTTGTATATGGAGCGCAACAATCAAACATCATTCATCCACATCCACGGGTATCTCTAAACCCCGTCATTTTGAGGTTAGGTAAGTCTTATTTTCTTTCTTATTTAGTTAAGTTGAAGAGGTAGGATTTATTCATAACATCTTGGCAAGCCTGGTGGGACCCGTCCCTCATTTTATTATTTATTTTATTAAAAACACTATATGTTTTTCATTTTTGGTTCTCTGCATAGTAATTGCTAGTGATTTAGCTAATCACCAATGATTTAGGCAATTGTTAGTGATTTCTGAATGCTTTTTCTTACTTTGCAATTTACCATTTAGTAACTTGTATCTACCGAACCCCCATATATCAAAAAACTACTGAAACTATTCTCCCATCTTTGTCACATGTCACTATTGAAACTTACATCCACATCTACATTACAATTTGCAAGCATAACTATGATACCTCTTGAAACATTTATGACACAAACACCTCCACCTAACACAACGATGAATCATATTCATCCTCCATCTACAAAATCAATTATCTCTACATCAACCAATTCTAAAACTAAAAAATCCATAACTCATTTGGATCTTATCAATCACATTATTCAAACCCCCTTCCTTCATCAAAAATTCCTCTACATCCATACCAAGCTCATCCAAAACCATGAAAGGACCTCACAAACAAGGTATTGTCCAATTTTTCAAAAGTCCTTCTTATATTTTCCCTGAGTCATATTGATTCCGTGGTCCTTGGCCTCTTTCTCCACCTCCTCCTAGAAGGGTCATTTCAACTTTTGGTAATCATCATGTTGTTTCACATCCAATGTTTACTTATCAATATAACCCACTAGATCCTTGTCCCCATTTACTATATTATCTAGGAATCATAAAAAAAACATCTCAATAACTTGCAATCAATGCTTTATTACCACTAGAAGATAAGATATCTAAAACTTCATTACCATCCACATCAACACCTAAGGGGCATTATGCAACCATTCTAGATGACCTCCTCCAAAAATCACTCATAACATTACCACCACAAAAACCATTAGATCCACAAGGATGGAAACCTGCTTGGTATGATTTCAACATCTCATGTGATTATCATAGAACACAAGGTCATTCCATTGAGAATTGTAAAGCCTTTCACCTAATTACACAAAAGTTGGGAAATATGGTTTCCCTTCTTGTTGAATCACATGTAACATCAACATCAACATCAACATCAACATCAACATCAACATCAACATCAACATCAACATCAACATCAACATCATCATCATCTTTTTCTAAATCCAAGGAACCCATGTCTAAAACTCCTTCCCATCAGGTTGATGCCATACATATCACTACTCATTCATATAATTACGATACAGACCCATCTGAGCCTAATAAAGGAAAAAAATTCATAGCCATAGCTCTACCTCTAGAAACAACTCCTCCATTATATAAACCTAAAGTATCCATTCTTGTAGCTCCTAAAACATTTTGTCAAACAATGTAATCTAGAACTAAGGTTTCCATCCTCGCTACACAACCTTCACCATCCACCGCGATGTAAAAGGTTTTTATTAAACAATTACACTAAGCTCTCGTCAAAATGTTATTATATGAACTGATACAAACATCACCTATTCATAAACAAGCCATGATTGAAGCCCTCTAATCAATAATAGTACCTTTAGATGATCCTTCATCCTTTACAAACTTTTTAGGAGCCCTCAAAGCCTCTACCACCATATCATTCAAACCATTTGAAATACCTTCTCTTAAACTAGAAGATCATGACTTACCACTTTTCATCACTGCCCAAATTAATGATATCCATATCAAAAGGGTCATGATTGATAGTGGTGATACTATTAACATTATATCCTCCCTCTATTTTTATCAACTTAAACTGCCCAACAATGTTATCACTCAAACTCTAGTCTTACTACTATCCTTCAACGACAATATCACACCCACATTAGGTACTATCATTTTACCACTTAAATTCGGTGTCAAAACCTTACCAGAACTCTTCTACATTATAGAAGGAGATTTTTAATATAATATGTTACTAGAATGCCCATAGATACGTACCATGTGTTGAATTTTGTCAACTCTCCTTCGTTGTCTTAAATATGAACATAAAGGTCAGACATTCACAATTCCTACAAATTCAAATCATCTTCCTAATTATTAGATGATGTATCATATGAATGATGCAATTGTTCCGAGTCTACATTTGAATCATCTAATGAAGCATCTACTAGCACATCCATCCATTCCTCTAAACTTCTAGATGATTCCTCCCTTAATGATGTCATACAACACCTCACATTGGGGGAATACTATTTCCTCATGCTTAATCACATTCCTTCACCAAAGACTTATAGTCACCCTGATAAACAACCCACATATGACCCTAATGTAGGATATGTTATCTCTTACGGTCCTGCTTATCTCAAAATAAATATTGTTTATGGGGGACTTGATAATCCTTCATTATGTACTATTGATCAACACTATGCCATGCCTTTCACATCAAACTTTAAATATTTAGATAATCCAAATTTTTCTGTATGTATCTTCACCATTGTGTGTGGAGAGGTTTTGGCCTTGGCCGTTATGAATAGGGAATACATGATTTAGTTATCCAACGTTCCCTTAAAACTTATGAAAAATATGGTTTAGGCTATAAGAAATCCAACCCGAAACATCTAAGCTCACTACATCCATGCTCATTACTAAATTATAACCATCGGCACCCAAAATCCATGAATATCCTATGAACATAGATGATGTTGTATCCATCTCATCTAACTTTTTTAGTCAATACCATATCCTTAGGACCACTCACTTATCAATCTAACCATGCCATTAAACAACTTCCTCTTATTTGGCTAGAAATGGTCAAAGAAGATTCACCTATTATAGATATCCTTCAATGTCATGATGACTAGGACATCCTTTCCCATATGGGATCGAAGATCACTTTTTCCAAAAATCCCTACCATCTGATACACCAACTCTTCTTAACAAATCCACCATTGACGTAAACTTAGGAACCCCTCAGGATCCTTACATAGTTAAGGTCGGTTAATCATTAAATCTGTAGGAGTTAGATGAATTCACCTCATTTTTATCAAAATATTATCAAGTTTTCACTGGTCATATAGTGATATGCCCGGAATTGATCCTAACATTGTCATACATAATATTTTCACATATCCAAACACTAAGCTTGTTAAACAAAAACTCCACAAAATACATCCACACATAGATCTCCTTGTTAAAGAAGAGTTACAATGTCTTTTATCTGCTAATTTCATTATACCCATTGATTATCCACAATGGGTCTCTAACATTTTCCATGTAACCAAATCCTTAGGCAAGTTACATATTTTTATAGACTTCAGGGATCTCAATCTTGCATGTCCTAAGAATGATTTCCCCCTTCCAAACATAGATCAGCTCGTTGACCTAAAAATCGACCATGAAATGATCTCCCTTATAGATGGTTTTTCTGGTTATAGTAAAATTCTTATTACTACCGAAGATCAACATAAAACCTATTTCATTACTCCTTGGGGAACCTTATACTACCGTGTCATGCCATTTGGCCTTAAAAATGCAAGAGCTACTTATCAACATGCCATGACTTACATTTTTCATGACCTCATTCAAAAATAGTTGAAGATTATGTTGATGACATTTTAGGAAAGTAAAAACAACATAAAGATCATCTTAACGTCCTTGAATCCATCTTCACTCGTCTCATTCAATATTATCTTCATCTCAATCCCGAAAAATGTGTTTTGGTGTCCTCATTGGAAATTTTTTAGGATTCATCATATCTATCCGAGGTATTGAAGTTGACCTAGCAAAGGTTAAGGCCATCATTGAAATTCCTCCACCATCTAATCTTACACAATTGTGTAGTCTTGAGGGTAAGTTACAATCTATCGATGTTTTATATCACAAATTTCTAATCATTGTCAGCCATTTCATCATCTTCTCCGTAAAGATGTTGATTTTCACTTGGGATTCGATTGTTAAAAATACTTTGATGAAATTAAACAATAAATTATATCACCACCAATGATTACTCCACCTCATGAATGGGATCCATTTTGTTTATACATATCTACTTTAGAACACACTCTTGGATCCATGCTCGCTCACCGAGATAATTAGGGTAGTGAACAAGAAGTATACTATTTCAGCCAACACACTCCACAAATATGAAACATGTTACACTGAAGTTGAGAAGCTATGTTGTGCTTTATAATTCACCACTTCCAAGTTTCATCATTATCTTCTTAATCACAAAACATATGTTGTCACTAGATTTAATCCACTCAAAACTATACACTCTAAACCATATCATAGTGATCGTATCACCTAATGGCTTATGCTTATGACTGAATTTGACCTTGAGTTCATATCAAAAAAATATATCAAGAGACGTGCCATTGCAGACCAGCTCGGTGACACTCCCTTTCTCAACAATCAACTTCCTCATGAATACTTTCCAAATGAATCCATTAGTAATGTTGACGAATATGAATTCATCCTGTTAAGATGACTCTCTTCTTTGATGGTTCTAAATGCCGTGCAAGGGGGAGGAGCTGGTGTTGTTATCATACCTCCTTGGGGCATTCCTATTCCATTATCATTCAAACTTAACTTCGAATGCACTAATAATATGGCAGAATATGAAGCTTTAATCATGGGCCTTATAACCACAATTATCCTAGGTGTTCATATCTTAGACATCTATGGAGATTCACAACTTGTTATCAAGTCAAAGGAGAATATCAGTGTAAAAAAGAAATTTTACAAAAATACAAAGCCAACGTTGACTTTCTCCATGGCGCCTTTGATCATTAAACCATCCAAACCATCCCACGATCTTCTAAAAAATTTGCGAGATACAATGGACTCTTTGGGAACCCTCATCCCATTAGAAACTAAAGAGTTAAAGGAAAACAATAAAGTATCCATTTTCATTCAATGGTTGGATCACTCCTCACATCAAAATGAGATCCCTCCTATTAATAACATTGACAATAATCCAAACTAACGTGTGGTAAAATCAGATATGATTATCTTATCGAATAAAAATTCCATCTAACTTATAACGTAACACTACATGATCATTTATTTAATACGTTACTCATTTTTTCATTATCAGTGGTATCCTTTACAAACGTAGTTTTGATGGAATCCTACTAAGGTGTTGTTAGTGCAAATCAACAACACCCCCTAAATGACCTTCAAATATGCAGTCCAGAATTGGGTCATCTAGTGTGATTGCACAACATTGAGTTTTCTATAAGGCGTGGGACCTTGTAAGGTGAGAAAATCTCCGAGAGAGAGCTGGTTCTTACCCCTCTTTTTACGTGTATGCATGAATTTTGTAGACGTTCAATGTTAAATCCTACTCTAAATTCCAAGGAGACAGAGATAAAAGATGCAAAAGGAAACAAAACTAAGTAAAAATGGTGATACACTAAAGGAGTGATGAACTTTTGTCTTGCAAATAAACATAAATCATAGAGATGTAACACCAAAGCATGCACAGATTTCTAGAATATAATGAAAGATCAGAAGACAATGATAAATGCATGAGAGGATTGGAGGATCATTCACAAAACATGCATTACCATTCCCAAGTTTAATACAATGCATTACAATGGTAGAGAGGAAAAAAACATGCCACAATCTCCATGGAAGGTCTAAAACTCCTTGAATTCACATGCCAAGGGGAAGAGGGGAGTCTTGCAAGAACAAAAACGTCCAACCCTTTACAAATGAGCCAAAACTGGCTTTTAATGGCGAAGCAAAATGAAGGAAAAGAAAAAAACATAAGAAAATTGATTTATGAGCTCAACCACCAATAAAATCCCTTCAATCTTTCCTGCAAAGTGATGGGCTTCATGGAAAAACCCATATGCCAAAGTACATTGCTCTGCAGATCCAAAAAATGACCCATACTTCATTAATTTTGGTAGTTGAATGTCAATTCTGTATTTTTACGTGCTAGAGATGTTTTCTCATTTTTCTCCCACAAACCTATACCAAAAACAAAATTGAATAGTCCATCATGTGGATAATTTCAACAGATTTCCAATGATATAAAAACGTAAAAATTTGAGCTTTGGATCAACGATACGGTCCTCTCGAAGATTCGAGCAAAATAGGTGAAATTAGGGAAAAATTAGGGTTCGCGGGCTGAAATTTGAACCTTTTCCCTCCCTTTTCGAATTGGGAAAAATTATCCAAAAAAACTACCAGCCCAACCTCCGCTACCACGTGGCACCCTCTGGTTGATCCGCAAGTTCAAACAATCATTCTGCCCCTTTTTGAAATTGGAAAATTTTCCAAACAAACTCCGCGCCTCGCCACTGGGACACGTGGCAGCATCTGGTTGCTTGGTGAGGATGTGCTCCACTTTTTACCTTTGTGCTACTAGCCACTTTGGAAAAAATTCCAAAGTCCTTCTACTGCCCCGACCCTCGCCGTTGACAGGACACATGGTGTCTTCTTATTGCTCGGCAGGCTTTTGCTTAGATTTTTCCCTTTGATGCACTTTGACAAAACACCAAAAAAAATCAAAGTCATTCTACCCCACCACTATGACCTATCACATGGTGCCCTCTCATCTCCTTGTGAGATTTCAGGCCAAGATTTTCCTTTTGACCCTTTGACCCCAAAAGGCTAAGTGCCAAAAATTTTCCCGCGGGCCCACCTTGGGAAAATTTCCCCTCCAAACTCCATCGAGCCATAACTTGCAAAATACAATGATTTAGGAGGAATTATTTACCTTTATAGAAAGGGGAGAAAATTATCTATCTGATGAAGCAATACCTAAAAAATTTTGAGTGCCTCGAAATGTGTAAAAATTGACCGAGGCACAAGGAGGGGAAGAATGAAGACAAGTTAGCCAAAATAAGCAGGGGGCTTATTTTGGATAACAATTTTGGCAACTCAGAGGGGGCATCTACATGATGGATGGAGTGACCAGCTTCCTGAAGAAATCCATTGGGAAATGGAGTCATCAACTTAACTACTTGTTACTCTCAATTCATTAGAAAATCTCTAAAATGAAGATTGTGAGAGTAGAACATCAATTTGATCGGAACATGGCTGCAAAAGATGCATCCTTGGGGCAACAAAACTTGTGCCAAAGAACTTAGGGAAATGTAAATCTAAGCTACAACAAAACAATGTGCATAAGCACCTGGAGGAATGAAAAATCTAAGCTAATATGTACAAGGTGAGAAGTTTCCCTTTTAGTAGCAATGTTTTAGATGGATTCCATTAACTGGAATTCTGCGAGTTCCTCACCATCCAATGTAGACAATTGGAAGGAATTCTTTGTGTTTGCATTTTTGACTATGTAGGGACCACTCCAAATGGAATAAAATTTTGAATGCCTTCCTGTCTTTTCTCGGTCTACATCCCATTTCAAAACTAAATATCCAACTTGGTAAGTTCTAGCCTTAGCTTTCCTATCAAATCTTCTCTTGATCAAAGCTTGGTCCTTCTCCATTGTTTGGGCTGTATGCTCTCTGATTTCTTGGAGTTCCATAAATTTTTCATATATAACCTCCATGGGCCCAAACTCTAACAATTCCAATTGCTTCATGAGTTCCAATGTTGGCAACTCAAGTGACATAGGCAAGATTGCCTCTCTTCCATAAAAATTCTGAATGGAGAGTTATATGTGGATCTCTTGGGAGTTATCCTATCAGCCCATATAGCTGATTTGAGCTTAGTGTGCCAAGTCCTATGATTTTCATCAAGATTTCTCTTGATGATCCTTAATAGATTCTTGTTTGTGGAATCAGCTTGGCCATTACCTTGAGGGTAATAATTTGAGGAAGTGCTCAAATAGATCCCATTTCTAACAGCCCATTCAATTACCTTTGATCCTATGAATTTCGACACATTATCGATATTATAGTGGCATGTATACCAAATATGGTTGCTATCCCCTCATAGAAGTCTAGAATGATAGATTCATTTTCCTTTTTGAGTGCCACCACCTCGAGTCCATTTGGTGAATTAGTCTCATTCTGTTAGAATCCATTTGTGCCCTTAGATTGAGTTTGGATTAATGACCCCAATGAATTCAAACCCCATTACATGAATGGATGGTTAATTGAGATTGGAAGCAATGGAAGTGCTGCTAACCTCTCTTTGCTTGTGAAGAATGCATAATTCTTGCACCTCTTGATCCATGCATAACAATCACTAAACATTTTGGGCCAATAATAACCAGCCTTCATGATCTTGAGAGTTGTCACTCTTAGAGAAAAATGACCTCCAGCTGATCCACCATGGAACTCTTATAACATTTTCTCAATCTGATTTGTCCCAATGCATCTCAGCAACACTCCATTGATATCCTTTTTGAACAAGACACCGTCAACAAGTGCATATGAAATAGCCTACAATTTGAAGTGTCTTCTTTTGTATTTGTTCATCTTTGGAGGGCATAGGCCTATTTGTAAGAAGTGCATTATGTCTTGGGTCCAGTAAGGAGTGAACATACCACCATTTTCTTCTTGAATATCTCTTTGTTCTTGGTTGTCCTGCAACACTAAAACAACATTCTTCTCTTTGCTTGCTTTAATTGGTTGACTCAAGGCCAATTGCTCACAAAATCATTTTCCGTGAGACCAACTTGGTGACTTTGATCTCAATTTCATACCGCATGACATGAGTAATCCACCTTGCACATTTTTCATTTAGATTTTTATTGAGGAGGAAGTCTTTAACTCCCACATGAGAAACCAACATCTAAACCTTGTTGTTTGAAACTATATGCTTAAATATCTTCAAGCTCATAATCACTGCAAGAACATGCTTCTCAATGAAGGAATACCTTACTTCATAGTCCTCCAAGATTTGGCTAAAGAAGGCAATTGGCTGCTCTACATTTTCTTCATTCTGCTATACTAAAATTGCAGAAATTATATCATCACCACCAAATGCATAAAGGATGAAGTCTTTGGAGAAATCTGGGTTAATGAGAGTTGGATCCTGTGAGATAGCTTCTTTTATTGCCTCAAAACTTACCTTACCTTTGGTTTTCCATTTGAATTCCACACTTTTCTTCAACATCATAGTTATTGGCTTGATATGGGCTGCAAAGTTTGGAACAAACCTTCGAACAAAATTGATTCTTCCCAAGAAATTTTGAAGAGCCTTCTTATGCCTTAGTAATGGCAATGCTCTTATTGCTTCAACCCTCTCTAGATCAATTGCTAACCCTTATTTGTAAACAATGTGGCCTAGGAGCTTGCCTTCATGAGCTATAAAAATGTATTTTTTGGGATTCAAGGATACCCCAAATCTTCTACATCTTTGGAACACTTTTCTCAAATGAAAGAGATGGTCTCTGCTGCAATTTTAGAAAATACAATAATATCATCTAGGTATATCAGCACTATTTTGTTGATCAGTCCCTTGAACACCATATCCATTGCCCTTTGGAAAGTAGCTCTAGCATTAGACAACCCAAATGGCATTTTTCTATATGCATAGGTTCCCCATTTGGTGGTGAAGGTTGTTTTAAACTGATCCTCTTCCTTTACCATGATCTGATTATACCTTGAATAACCATCTAGTAATGAAAACCTCTCAGAGCTAGCAACAACTTGCAAAATATGCTCCATAGAAGGAAGTGGGTAGTGATCCTTGAGGGATGCTCTGTTCAAATATCTAAAGTCTACACGCAACCTGATTTCTCCACTCTTATTTCTAACGGGAACCAAATTTGTAACCCAACTTGAATGCTTGATGGGGAATATGATACTTGCCTCTATTAGCTTATTCAATTCCTTCTTCATGAGAGGTTCAATGTGAGAATTGACCAGTCTCTGTTTCTACCTAATGGGCTTAGCACTTGGATCTAGTTCAATTGTGTGTTGAGCTAGCTTGGGATTTAAACCTCTTAAGTCTTCATAGCTCTAAGAAAATACATCTAGAAAATCCTAGAAAAATTGTATGAACTCATACCTTTCTTGCTCGGTTGCCACTTTACCAATTTGAAGTGACTTGCCTTCTCCAACCGAGATGGGTTGAATCCTCTCCCTTGACTTGGATGTTTGCTTTATCCTTCCTAAATTGATCATTAGGATTGAAAATAGAATCTAAAGTCACAAGTGCCTTTGGAAGTTTGTTGGTTTGCAATTTGTACCACTTGATCACCATCTTGTTGTTCTAACTTTTCCGATTTTTGGTGAGAACTCAACTTCCTCTTGTAATAAATTGATGATTTGTTGGTCACTTTCAAACACTGCCAACTTGCATTGTTATGCGGGCGATGGCCTCATAATCAAATGGATGTTTGGCCACATTTTATCACTTTTGATACTTTACAAAACATCAAAGGTTGCTCCAACTGCTGTAAGCCTATCAATGACTTGGTTTTCTTTCCTAGGAATGTAGTTGATGCCAAATCCCTCAAAATACTCAATGAGGTCCCACACTCTATTCTCATAACTCTTGAGTAGGTCATTCTTGATAGTGTGCTATCCTTTAAATTGATTAACAATCAGCTTACTATCACCAAAGACTTGTAAGTTATTTATGCCTCTCTTCCTTGACCAATGTAATCTATGTATCAAAGCCTCATATTCAGCAGTGTTGTTAGAACATGCAAACTGAAATCTAAAAGCTGAATAATACTTAATGCCTTGAGGTGAAACAAGCATAGCTCCCCCTCCTGCACCTTGTCTACTTCTTGATCCATCAAATAACAACTACCATACCTCATTGTCATCTTTATGGTCTGGCTTGGTGATGCTAGGAAGAGGTTGATTTCCTTCATGCATGTAATAAACTCCTAGTTTAGATTCCTCTATTTCCTTATAGGGATAAAAAGCATGTATCTTGCTTACCCATTCATCAAGAGTCAAATCTGGAATGCTTCCAACTTTGGTGTCGACTTCTGTGTGCTTGGATAATCCTCTTGATCAAACGCTTTGAACAATTGGCATTGATTGGGCTTAGAGTATGAGGCTCAATGTGAAAGTTTGCAATAGGTTCGGACTGATTGTGGCCTTGGATCCATACCTTGTCCTAAACAACATGTGTGACCAGTCGGTAGATAGGTAGCCTCTAATTCTATTTGTGAAATCCTTGGTAAACATATGGAAAAAAGTGGTGGAAAATCTATTACCGACACATCTTGCAAAAACAATGACATTGGGGCATACATGCAAAGTAAGGCTCAAATCTTTAATTAGCCGACTATTGCTACGATGTCCCATCTAATTACCCCACTCCCTTTGATTTGGCTTCATATTTAAGGCCATTTGATCAGCTATTTGCTTGGGCATCACGGAACTACTTGCCCCAGAATCAATCATACAATTATGTACTAGTTTATCCCCAATGATCAATGAAACATAGAATGGAGGGGGCTTCAAATTTTTACCTTGTTATCCTCCAAGATTTCCCTCAGGCTGAGTAGCATTTGTGAGTACCTTCTCTTGCATATGAGCTTGCTGATTTGAGGTTGACCAATTCTTCATGGCAGCTTGTAGTAGATCCCTTTGGCCTGGGATGGATAGTGACTCCCACATAGATATGTTCACATTGGTCTTCTTCATTTGTTCAATGATGTTAAATGGGGATGAACCATCTCTTTTATGCCCTTTAGTCTACACATTCTTTTCTTGTACATGGGCTAAAAGCTGGTATTTGAGCTGGTCTAGAAGGTGGCTTGAGCGTTCCTTACACATTTGGAACTATATTTTGCATGCCAACACCTTTTGGAGTGATGGAAAGTTGTGAATCACTTGGATCTAATGATTTGTCCTTCACCAATATTCCTCTTCTTTGACCATGTGTTAGCTACTAAATTTTGAGAAGGTGTTTGATTCATACCACAAAAATCTTCTTGACATGCCAATTCACAAGTGTAGTCTCATTTGGAGTTGTATCTTGTTTGTTGTTGGTTTGTTTCTCAACTCGCTTCACTCTCTACACTAGTTGTTTTCACCATCAAAGCTTAGTTCAAAGCACCATTGAAGAACATAGATTGGTTGTGAGGTTCATTACATGGGAAACACCAATCATACTCTTGAGCTATATTATTTTGCACTAGCATAATGGCTTTAGTGGTGGATGCATCATTGGGGTTATAGGGCTGAAATGGTCTATTGGCGGGATGCCTTACTTGATTTTGATTTGCAGCTAATTTGGGTGGCCTATTAGGTTGATAGTTATTAGGTTGAGTTTGAGGCTGATAAGAAGGCCTAAAACTTTGAGCTTGCTACCTCTTGAGCGTAACTAGCTCATTGCCCAAATTTTGAAATTGGTTCATAATTTCTTGAAGCTCATTTGAGGCACTAGAGGATGAAGTATAAGTTTCATTTGAACTATGATTTCTAGGAGTGGGGATAGGAGCTAAAGTAGGTGCTTGACTAGTACTTAGGTTTTCTAACTCTAGATATAAGGGCATAGGAGGCCTAGGTGCAAGTTTACCAGCTTGGATCAAATAATTCTCAGCCCTAAAGGTGATGTTGTAAGATGAAGGTCTAGTTGCACCTCCCATGGATTGGATCAATATAGAAATATCATAATTTAAAGCCTTGAGAAAGTATAAGAAAGCACCTTGAGATGTTGGCCTCACTACCAATGGGATTCTATCCCACGTTCTTTGAAATCTGAAATTGAAGTCTGTTAGCTGCTCATTGGGAGCTCTTTTGATATTTGTTATTTTCTCCAATAGAGACAAGTTTTCCCCTTTCTCTCCAAATTGGTTATGGAGGGCTGTGCACAATTGGTTCTAATTTTGGATAGAGCCTGCCTCAAGGATCCTAAACCATTGCAAGGATTTCCCTTTGAATGAAGATGCCAATAATTTGACAATAATTTACATCTCAACAATCTCATGGATTACAAAAACATTAGCAATGTCTTTGACATGATCACTAGGGGTGGTCTGATTTTCTCTAGTAAAGTATGGGATGTTCTTCAATGCTGCAATTGGAACTAGGTTTTGTGCATTGAGAGCAAGTGGGCTGCTGCTAGTAAAGTTGACATAAGGATTGGGTTGTGCCATTCTGATTGGCCTGAGAACCCTTGTTGATTGGATGAAAGGTCTACCAGGTGGAGGAGTTGATAGAGTTATGTTTGGTGGAGATGGAGACCTTTGAATCCTTCTTCCTCTTTCTCCTCTTTCTAGGGATAATTACAAATAGTTAAACAATCCATCCTCTCTAGTCCTTGACCTTGTTTGGATCCTTCTCATGGATCTTCAAGCTTGGGCTCTTGAATCCATTGATTCTATCCTTTTGGAGTCACCAGATGTGCAAATCAAGGCTCTTTCAAGCAAGAAACTTACAAAAATTGCACATCAAATTTGTTTTAATGAAGATGGAGACCTCTAAGGTCCCACCAGGTGTGCCAAAACTGTTAGTGCAAATCAACAACACCCCCTAAATGACCTTCAAATCTGCGAGTCAGGTGGGTCATTTAGTGTGATTACACAACATTGAGTTTTCTCCAAGGTGTGGGACCTTGCAAGGTGAGAAAAATCTCTAGAGAAAGCTAGTTCTTACTCCTCTGTTTAGGTGTATGCATGAATTTTGCAGAGGTTCAATGCTAAATCCTACTCTAAATTCCAAGGAGACAGAGATAAAGGATGCAAAAGGAAACAAAACTAAGTAAAAATGGTGATACACCAAAGGAGTGATGAACTTTTGTCTTGCAAATAAACACAGATCATAGAGATGTAACACCAAAGCATGCAGATTGCCAGAATATAATGAAAGATCATAAGACAATGATAAATGCATGAGAGGATTGGAGGATCATTCACAAAACATGCATTACCATTCCCAAGTTTAATACAATGTGTTACAATGGTAGAGAGGTAAAAACGTCCCAAAATCTCCATGGAAGGTTTGAAACTCCTCGAATTCACATGCCAAGGGGAAGAGGGAGTCTCAGTAGGAACAAAAACATCCAACCCTTTACAAATGAGCCAAAATTGGATTTTAATGGTGAAGCAGAATGAAGGAAAAGCAAAAAATGTGGGAAAATTGATTTATGAGCTTAACCACCAATCAAATCCCTTCAATATCACCTAAAAGTGATGGGCTTCATGGAAAAACCCATATTCCAAAGTACATTGCTCTGAAGATCCAAAAAATGACCCATACTTCATTAATTTTGGTAATTATTTATCGATTCAGTATTTTTGCATGCGGATATGTTTTCTCATTTTCTCCCACCAAACTCCACCAAAAATAAAATTGAATAGTCCATCAGGTGGAGAATTTCAACATATTTCCAATGATATAAAAATGCAAAAATCCAAGCTCTGGATCAAAAGATATGGCCCTTTGAAGATTTAGGGAAAAATAGGTGAAATTAGGGCAAAATTAGGGTTCAAGCCAAAATTTTAACTTTTTCCCTCCCTTTTCGAATTAGGAAAAATTCTCCAAAAATTTTTGCCAACTTGACCTCCACTACCACGTGGTGCCCTCTGGTTGATCCGTGGGTTCAAACAATCATTCGCCCCTTTTTGAAATTGGAAAATTTTCCAAACAAACTCCGCCTCCGCCACTCCGAGACACGTGGCACCATTTGGTTGTTTGGTGGGGATGCACTCCACTTTTTACCTTTGCACTACTAGCCACTTTGGAAAAAATTCCAAATTCCTTGTACCACTCGACCCCGCCAATGATAGGACACGTGGCATCTTCTTATTGCTCGGCGGGCTTTCATTTGGATTTTTCCTTTGATGCATTTTGACCAAATGCCGAAAAAACTTGAAGTCCTTCCACCTGTTGCTCGACTTGCCACATGGTGCCCTCTCATCTCCTTGTGGGATTTCGGGCCAAAATTTTCCCTTTGACCCTTTGACCCCAAAAGGCTAAGTGCCAAAATTTTTCCCGTGGGCCCGCCTTGGGAAAATTTCCCCTCCAAACTTTGCCTGAGCCATAACTTGCAAAATACAAGGAGTTAGGAGGTCTTCTTTAACTTTTCGAAAGGGGAGAAAATTCTCTATACGATGAAGCAATACCTAAAAAATTTTGAGTGCCGAAATGTGTAAAAATTTGATTGAGGCACAAGGAGGGGAAGAATGAAGACAATTTAGCCAAAATAAGCATGTGGCTTATTTTGGATAATAGGTGCCTTAAATCACATGAATAAACCAAAGTAATTAAAGAAGTCCATGATGGAATTTGTGGAGGACATTTCTGTGGAAATTCAATCACCAAACATGTCATATGGTTAGGGTATTACTAGCCTACTATCACCAAATATTGTTGTGAATATGTCAAGAAATGTGTTAAATGTCAACTTCATTCAAATCTCATCCATGTCCCTAGTCAGGCATTACAACCTGCTCAGGACTTATGGCCTTTCTCTTAGTGGGGGTTATACCTTATTGGTGCTATTAATCCTAAATCATCTCAACAACATCACTCTATTATCATAGCTACTGAATACTTCACTAAATGGGTTAAAGATATCCCTTTAACATCCACTAAGTCATGACCTATTATCAATTTCATATATCAATACATTATATGTCATTTTGACATCCCACATAAACTTATCATAGATAATGGAAAATATTTTAAAAATAAAGAAGTTAAAAATATTTGTGATACCTTCAACATAAAACTTAGTTTTTGTCACCATATTATCCCCAAGAAAATGGACAGGATGAAGCCTCAAATAAAAACTTAACAAAATCCTTATGAAAACAATAAATGATGTAGGAAGGAATGACATCTCCAAATCCCATTTTCCATTTGGGCTTATCGAATTATAATCTATACTCCTATGGGAGTTATGCCTTATTCACTTGTTTATGGTTCCAAATCTATCTTACCTCTTGAAATTCAAATCCCATCACTTCATGTATCACTTAAAGACTTTATCCCCAATGAAGAATATTGACAAGACCGTCTAGACACAACTTGAACTATTAGATGAAAAACATCTAATGGCCCTTGAACATCATCAAGTCTATCTATACCGCATCAAACAAGCCTATAAGAATCATGTCAAAGAACATGACTTTAAAATTGGCAATCTTGTGCTTAAAGAAAATCAAAATGTCACTCAATTAGAACAAAGTAAACGTGGAAAGTTTTCCCTTAATTGGATCAATCCATACATCATCACTCACAAGTATGGGTCGAGAGTGTATTGTCTTGCTTCCCTTGATGGTGAACCTGAAAAGGAACCTTTGAATGATTTGCACTTGTGGCCTTTCTATTGTTAAAATATTATCACTCCATAAAAACATCCATCTTGTCATAGAAATGATTTGAAAGCATGTGGTTATCTGTCATTATCCTAAGTATACCTTAAAGATGAGCACCATGGATCTGTTCATCCCATATTTCACTTTGGAAAAGTTCCTCTTCTATGGGAACCCCTTAATCATTACACTCACATACCATATAAAAGACATGACATGGGGCCCAAATGTGTAGATCATATACAACGTCTCCCCTCGTGAAACAATCTATTAGGGATTTGTCCTCAACTAAAAATATATGTATTGAAATCATTTGGATGCATTTCTTGAAACTCAAAATAAATGATAGACCGATCCATTGAAGGAAAGCTATTCAAAATATAAAATCATTGTCAAAAATAAAAACACCCTTGAAGGATGGTTACCCATGAAAAGGATTCCCACATTGATCAACCTTTAAAACAAATACATCAATATCAAAATAATACAGGAAAGCTTCTTGTATTGATCAGCTTTCCCCTCATAGAAAACTTCCCGCATTGATCAATTTGCTCTAAAATAAGAAAATGTGTAAAATCTGGGAATGTCTCTATAAGGTCTTGGAAAAGGAGAACCTTATTCCTATTTCAACCTACACATGTTCACCCCCTTTTCATGTCTTGGAAAGTAACACTGATTTAATCCCATATTTTAGTAATATTTTCATAAATACTCATCGATGATCTCATTCGACATTCATTAAGGCTATTAGTGTAAGCATTGTTAAAGCTTTCAAAACCCATCGTGTATGTATCAAATCCATCATGGGGCAATAATTTCATTTTACTTAGTAATATTTTAAAGTCATTAAACAAGTTCAACATTTTATCAAACATATTCATAAACCATAATATCACAACTAATGCATCCATCAAAATCCATCTAACACTAATACATTCAAATTAAAAACATACATTAAACATATATTAACACATGAAATTCAAACAACATAAGTCATAAACCTCATCATCATCATCATATAAATCAAGTCCATATACATCATGATCATCATCATATCAATGTCATACAAAAATGGGCTTTTATGATCCGTATATCAAATACATCAAAAAGTGTCATCAACTAGTAAACTGATAACCTTTGAGGGACTGAATAGGAGGGGTTGTATTGCCCTCTCCTCCCTGATCGATGGCACCACCAACGGATCCAAAGATCTCCACCATCTCCTCTCTCACTATCACCTCCTTGCTCTAGTCTCCGAGGTGGGTGACCCACACTCACTGCACTAGTACTAGGGCCTTCCACCTTAGCAACCAAATGATCAACATACAAAACCACGTTTGGAAAATTGTGAGTCACCATATCAATGTAGTTTTGTAACTTAGCATGTATTGACTGATAATGCACCACATAAACCATCTCGGGCACTACATGTTCTCTCCTCAATCCACAAGCCTATGTTCTCAATCCTCTAGCCTCTGTCTTAGGTCATATGTTAGTTGTTTATTAGGGTGAGTGTAAGTATTTGGTGAAGGAATGTGATTAAGCACGAGGAGGTGGTATTCCCCAATGTGAGGCATTACAAGAAATCATTAAGGGAGGAATCATCTAGTAGTTTAGAGGAAGGGATGGATGTGCTAGTAGATGCTTCATTAGATGATTTGAATGTAGACTTGGGAACAAGTATGTCATTCGGATGATACATCATGTAACAATTAGCAAAAGGATTTGGATTTGCAAGAATGGTGAATGTTTGACCTTCATGTTCATATTTAAGACAATGATGGAGAGTTGAAGGAACGCAACACATGGTGCATATCCATGGGCATCCTAGTAACATATTATATCAAAAACATGAAAAAAATCCCAAGTTAGTAAACTATTCCAACAATTTACTAAACAAACACAAACATACCAAAATATTTGGCAATTTGGTAAATCGCCAATGATTACTCAAATGAATTTTGTAGTCTCTTTTCGGGATCATTCGCTTACATTTTCGAGCCTAATTTATATATTGGAGTTCATCAACATTATTTTGCATCAACGTGAATGTAATATCATCCAACACTCTTACTCGGGATCATCACACATCTTAGGATTTATTTTGAAGCTTGTGCATTAGCTAGCTACAAAATTCATCAGCCTCTTACATCACTCTTAATCAATGTCAAATATCATTTTATAATTCTATTTCTACATTCAAGTGTTTTTCTTTAATTATTTTTTATCTCATATTAGCCTTTTAAAGACCACAATCTCGAAACAATTAGTTAAATTCTTCATTTTTGATTCTATTATCATTGACCGATTTCACTAGTGATTACTTGAATCACCTGCGATTCCTATTCTTTTTGTTTTCATGCAGCTTTCATTAAACTAGGTCCAATAATTTAAATTCATTATATTACATATATTTTATTGCTAACATTTTATCAAAAATGTCTTCTATTATATGGCAATAGGTGGCCCGAATCACGAAATTACAAAGATCAACTCTCTACCTTATTTTCATCACTCATTGCATTGGGAGAAATATGACATTATATAGGACCTTTAGGCTGTGTGTCATCCATTCCACCCCTTTGGATCATTTACAAACCATCTTTGAGTCTACTCAGTGAATCCGTGAAGTTATAGAGGAAGTATGGAATGTTTATTTTTAGATCCCGCACATCCGAGCTAATTTATCTTGGTTTGAATATCAATACAAAGTTGAGATAGAAGATTCAATCCCCAAGTCTGAATCTGAAGACCAAACTGATTCCGAGCACTCATATTCGATTATGAGTATCAGAATGACACGGAAGAAGAAGATCCAGAATACATTTCATACTTCTTTAAGGAAGAGTACACTAAAGATGAGAATTTAGATTCCTCTGAAGAAGAAGACCCGAGTCCACTGAAGAAGAGAGTTCTCCTTCCTCTAAGAATTCAGATACTGATTTAGATTCTGATTTCGAACCATAGTTTCTTATCATTTATTAGATTTATATTTGTAATAATGAAACATTTATCAAAACATTTATTATTACCATTTATCGTATATCACTTATTGTTTTTCTACCCACTTAATTGTAAAAGCAGATTGACACCCTTGACAAGAAGTCCTTCAATCTCTAGGGAGATCCCTTTTCCAAGTAATTTGCCTCATATTTTATTAATCATATCTTGTTTAGTGTTTGTGATTTGCAGGTGTTCTTGTAGGAAAGGATCTTATATCTCTTTTGTATATGGAGCGCAATAATCAAACATCATTCATCCACATCTGTGGGTATCTCTAAACCCTGTCATTTTGAGGTTAGGTAAGTCTTATTTTATTTCTTATTCAGTTAAGTTGAAGATGTAGGATTTATTCATAACAATTCTCATGAACATAGTCATACTATTCAGATTTTGGAGTCACAAATGGAGGAGTTGTCAGAAACTCTAAAGGTCAAAGATGAAGAATGTACTCAGCTGAAATCACAAATTTCTTTTTCAATGATAAACTCAAGTCAAAAGGAGGAGTGCATCAAGTATGAAGATGGTATGAAATCTCTACATTCAAGACTTGATCTAGTTTCAAGAAAATTAAAAATGTTTGAGAAAAGTGCAAGTGACCTAGATAATATTCTTAGCCAAAAAGATCAGTAGGTGATAGGAATGGTTTGGATTCAATGAGGATCTCAAGGACAAGGAATTGAAGCAAGAAGACAAGGTTCCAAGCAAGGAATATGGTGAACCAAGTACCAAGGAAGAAATGAAGGTGACTCACACCAAGGACCATGAGAAGACCAAGCCTATTAGGAAACCTAATGCATCAAGGTATGAAAGATCATTCAATGGATATTGTTTCTCATGTCATGTTTTTGGTCATAGAGCTAAAGAATGCAAGACAAGGTCTCCTAGGAATGATGTAGGATCCTTTCATGGTGAATGTCATTCATGTTGTGAGTATGGTCACAAAGCCAAGGATTGTGGATGGAATCTAGGAGTGTTTGAGCCAAGAAAAAGTAAGAGGATGTTCATCAAGAGATCTGATCCTAAAGATACTCAGTCATGGGAAGACAATATAAGTGAGTTTGGTAAGAGTGTTGTATGCTACAATTGTAATAAACAAGGACATGTTGCTAGGTTTTTCTTGAATGATCCACCTAGACACATTGATAGTTTCAAGATAAAGAATACAATAGTGTGCTACAACTGTAACAAAGTTGGTCATGTTGCAAGGAATTTCTATCAAGGTCTCTCAAGTAAAAATAGGGGTTTCAAGGTCCTAATGTACAAGGAAGGGGTATTCAAAGGCCTAGAATACATGAAAATGGTCCAAGAAGGACTTGGGAACCAAGAAGAGATCTTCATACTTCAATGAGAGTTGGTAATGATGGAAGAAAAGGTGTACTACAATGCTCATATAAGAAAAGAGATAAAGAAGGAGTTGCTCAAGCACCTAAGGGGGTTTGAGACCTCTTCAAGACCTTATTTTAGGTCTCATTGGTAATTCTACACCTTCACTATGCTTCTTGAAGGTGTATATGTGTATATGAAGATTTCAACCGAGGGGGAGCTATCTCGATTCAATATGTGCTTTCTCCGTGAGGTCAAGGTATGTCATCTTATGCTATTGTTCATGGAATTGACTAGTTCATGATGAATTTTCTTGTGTTAGATGTCTTAATCTCTATCTTAGATCACTAGTAGTGAAGGTATGATGTCCTCTCAGTCTTTGTTTTGTACTTTCATATTCATGAGTACCTTTTTCTATGTCTTAAGGAAGTATATAAGTGATTTAGAACTCATAGAGAGTGGACTCATATATTTTTTTATCAAAGTCTAACAAAGAGTGTTGAGAGAATCCGTGATATGTGATGTATCATGATGAGAATTCCAAATCAATTGATGTTTCTTATGTATGCCTTGAGGTGCAATGACTTATGGTATGATATTCTAGGTGTCTATGAGTGCTATGAAGTATTCAGTATCTTTGAAAAGTTGTCTCTCAAATGTTTCTAAGTCTCTTTGTAATATGTTTTGGTCATTCATTAGTTTTCTGAGTCAATAAGTTGTCCTCCAAAATGTTAAAGTGTTCCTTGTCATCAAAATGTGTGAATAACTTCATCATATTAAGAGTCTTCTTGTCAAAGGTTATGGATCAGTATGGTGTCTTAAAGTGTTGGAATATTGCATAATAGGTCTGTGTTAAGGTTTATTAAAGTTTTCTATAGTCTTAGTATGTGACTTAAAGGTCTTGGAGCATGCAAGTTTGCCATCAAGAGTGTCAATGTAGAGTCTTTGGTATGTTTATGTGTCAGAGTCAACATTTTATATGATCATTAAAGTCTACAAGGTCTTGAAATCGAGGTCTTCTAGTTGAGAGTGTATCTTCAAGGATTATTTTTGGTCCGAGTCTCAAAATATTGACTTTGTTGATTGTGAGAATTCACTTGAATCATTTCTTAGGACATGTTAAGCATGGTAATCTATCAATCAGTGTGTGAGAAGGAGATTGACATGAAGTGATCTAGTTGTGCATAGATATGTATAAAATTGTCTTCAAATCTGTATGAGTTTTCGATCCATCATAGTCCGATTCTAATCTTAAGAGAAGGTGATATTGTCATAAAATACTGAAGGTATAAGAGTATTTGAATTTATTCAAGGCTTCCACCATTCATGCTACTCTTAGGATGTATCAATGGTCAATATAAAGTGTATCGATGATCACAAGTGAGCCTTGGTTCTAAGTTCATCAAATGTCTTGTCAAACCGTGTGTGTGTGTGTGTGTGTGTGTGTGTGTGTGTGTGTGTGTGTGTGTGTGTGTGTGTGTGTGTGTGTGTGTGTGACTGTTATGAAGAATTAGATCAAAGGACTAAGTGCATACTTGAAAAGGGTTGTTTACAACTACAAAGGAAAGATGGTGTTCCTCAGGTTTGTGCATAAGTTGAAGGATACTAGAAATTGATTCAAGAAGGAATGTCAAGGTGTGATCTTCTAAGATAGATGATTGTGAAAATACAAAAGGAGTAGTGTTCTCAGAGTATAGTTAGCCTAAGGGGTTATAAGGTCTATTTAATGATCAACATGTGGTGTACTAATCATGGAGTTAAGGTATTCTACATCATTCCAAGTGCATTATATTAGTGATTTCCTGATTAAGATGATAGAGTGCCAAAGAGTAAAATGCAAGTGCGGGAGTGCATTCTATAGGTTATCTGCAAGGAGTGTGTAAATTATGTGTTCCGTGAGTCCTTATGACTGTAAGGAATGTGAAAATACTAATTTTAGGCCTATGGAGGTAGGGGATGTAAGAATCCGTGGTTAGTTTAGAGAACAACTTCAAGAAGATTACGGTGACCAAGATATAGCAAAATGCAAAGCTACAATTTTGTTAAGTAGTGTGAAGAGTTGTTCTTGTCTAAGGAGTATCTACATAATGGGTGTTTCTTCTTAATCACTTGCATCAAGTGTGTTGTGATAGGTTTTTATGTTTGATTACAATCATGATTAGCCCAACTATTCTAAGAAGATGACAAGGGATATCTAAAGTATAGAAATGGTTCAATATTATGTCTTGGTTCAAGTGAGAATCCTCATGGAGTGCTTTAGTATCATGCTAATTTTAAAGGTTTTTTTGTACAATGACAATGATATAAATAAATAAGTCTATTGTATCCTGACATGGGGTTATGATCTATGTCTTTCTCAAGGTCTTGTCTAAAAATGTCAAAAACAAACAATAGTTTCAAATATTTCTCAAGAGAAAGAGCAAGCTTTTTACTATTGGTATGTGTCAAAAGGCTCAAAGTTACATGAGAAATGGATAACTAAGAAAATAAGTTATCCCATCTACTTGATCTAGATGAGGGTATTTGCAACAATAGTAAGCTAATAGATTGCATAAGTACACATAGTCATCAAGAAGGATTATAACGGTGAAAAGAGAAGCTACATGTGATAATGCTAGCTTGCTCTAATGTGTCAAAATGTGAGAAATGCTTAAAGGTTGAAGGAATTGTTTGAGATGATGTGGACTTGAGCAAGATCACTAACTGTGAAGTAATCACCTCGGTCCAGAGGTATACTCAGATTATTCAAGAAGGTTGATTTATCCTATTAGTTAGGTTTAATAACTCAAAAGGTATTATACCAATATGTATGAACTATACATTATATGATCCTAGAGACTTGACATAGATCCAGGTGGCGATAAGCTTGATATTTCACTAATAATAAAGTTTTTATAGTGTTTTGGTTGATTCAAGCCTCATGAATGCTTTAATATTGTGGCATGATTGAATGAGAATGTGAAGGAAGGTACATGCCCACGATAGGTGGTCTTCTAGGCAAGGGATCACTTCTTGTATTGACTTAGGTGTTCCTAGCTAATGTAAAGAGATGTAAGTCCTATATGTCGGAAGTTGGTGAGTATTAAGGTCTAAACTCGTGTTATCTTTCATCAAATGTGAGAAATTGGGTGTGTGTCCTTTAAGGTCAGTATAGTCACATTGAGGCAACATCTTAGAGTTTAGAAGTACATGTGTGACAAAGATGCTTGAGAACTCAAATTTGTTACAGGTCAAAAATCTTGTTTAATGACACCATCAGAATGGGAATTAAGAAGACACTAAGATTGATGGTTTTAAGTTTCTCTAAGCCATGATATCAATGCGTAGTTAGAATAGTGCTCCTATAGGTGTATTAGTATGTCTATTTTCTCCAAGACAAGGGAGTGGTAAATTGATCTCAAGAAGGTGAAGATGGTGGTCTCAAGGCAATAAAGATATAGTATTGGGTGTCTCCTTCATGAATTAATAATTTTTTTCTTGGATGTATGTTACTAGTCAAATATGACTGTTCATGGTGATAAAAATGTTTAGGACTTGGGAAATTGTTTGAAATGTTTTTACGGCCAAGTTTCCTACGTTAGTTGCTCATTTTTGTGCTCATGAGTTAGAGATGGAGGTCTTAAGGCAAGGGGGAGCCATAAGGAGGTGTGTTATGCTAATATTATGATGCTAGGGTGTTGCAAAGTTTCTATAAAATAGACTAAAAGTATGACTTAGGGCTCATAGTCCAAGGTATGGTATGAATAATATGCTTAAGCCTTATTTAGCATAACTTAGGCCTAGAAATGATGATTCATTGTCTAGATTGATATATTAATGATGAGATATGGTATTTCATGTCATTTTTTGTATGCTAATGGTGATGTCACCCCTCTTCCATTGTTGCTACAATGCTCTTAAGAAGGCTAAAACAAGGTTCTAGGAGTAAGTTGATGGTTTGCTTGCCTAGAAGATTGAACATGATGCTTATTCCCATAAGGTAAAATTTTACTTTTTATGGTGTAATGATGGTTTTCAGATGTTGGAAGTACTCTTTCTAGGGGAGCATGGTGTTTGCATGCCTAAAATGAAGGAAAAATTCAGTTTTTGGGAAAAAATAAAGAAAATGAAGCAAATTGAGACCTTTGGTTGATGTTTCTAACCAAAGCATGGAAGTATGAAGCTGAAGAAGGTGTGTTATAGGTATTCCTTTTTCATTAATGTAAAAAGAGGGAGAAGTTCAAGGTGTTTTCCATTAATGAAAAAGGGGAGATTGTTGGCATGGTGTCCTAATAGGTGTTGTCATTGATGTAAAACCAAATTAATGACAAAGTGAATTTTGTAGGATGATGTCATGATGTTTTTGTGGTACTAGAATACTATTAAAGATGTATATTAGTTTCTACAATGGTATTCAGTGAGGTGTGCTTGTTCTAGCAAACCTATACATGTGCCTAGGAGGTGTAGCTTGACAAAGTGTGAGATTCTTGGTTGGTTAGGAAGCATGTTGACATGTTGGCTAGATTTTTTTTAGGGTGCTTGAAAACTCACAGTAGTGGCATAGTGCAGGTACATGTGTTTCACTTGGTTATAGGTGCTCATTGGGAGCAGGTATGACAACTTGGAGGTGTGACAGTGTGGATTAGATCTAGATGAGGTCATGGAAGCATGCAATCAGGTGTATCATGGCATATGAGGTATGTTTGGGTCATTTATAGATGTTTCATGTTCATTTATTGCACTATTTCAGTTGATACTAGCTTCTATAGTGAAGATATAGCATGCAAACATAGGTAAGTCTTAGTAGATCGGAGAGATTGAGTTATGACATTGACATTCGATAATTGGAGATGTTAGGGAAAAATGGTACAAAGGAGTATCATGAAAAATTGATGGTGAATGATTATTGGGAGTCTCTCTTGATTTACATGGATCTTTTAGGACATGTTCATGTAGGTTCATGGTGTTTTGAGGTCCAAATAGGTTGACTGGTCAAAGGGCAGTTTTGGAATCTCAAATAGCAGGGTCTAGTAAAATGAGTATAACTTGAGCTAGAGGTTGATTCTTGATCTGATTAAAGTTTTTATGGAAATATGACTAATATATTTTCCATTTATATAATTATTTCCTCATGAAGATGTCATTTGATAGGGTTTCTATGTCCTTCTTTGAGTAAGAATGTTTTTAGCATTTCAAGACAACATCTACTTTTGGTGCAAGTTTGATGTTGTTTGAAGCATGAGATAGATTTTGTGATGCTTAATATTACCTGGAATGTGAATAGGGATTAATTTGGCATCCAATGAATCCATCTGGAATTATTTAATGTATGTATAAATGATTTTATGAGCTAACATTTGGAAACAAACTTTTTTGGTAGGTTGATATGGTGAAGGAAAATGTTGTTGTGGTTTGAAGTGAAGGATGTTTCATGAATTATAACTTGATTATAAGTATTATAAAGGTTTTTAAATTTATTTTTAGTGGTGACATGGCATGTTTTGGTTGAATATAAGTCCTTTAGTGATTAGATGAATTTTTCAGGTTGTCGAAGGATGCAAGAAACAATTGTTTTGAGATTTGTAAAGGGAACCCGACCAAGTAAATGAAATAATTTGATTGGTTGATATTAATTGATACCATGTATAAATTTAATATGATATTTTAATCACATGTAAGGGTTCATGGGTCATGATAAATTATTATACTAATGTTAGGACATTTTTAAGATTGTGCCCATGGGGTTTTGAGCCATTTTTGGCACTTGTAATGTGGGTTTTAGCTAGGCCGACATAATTAGGTCACTTATGAATATTTTATTTAAAATTTTAAATGTTTCCTTGATGTATGGGTCAAACCAAATGGAGGTACAAGGTTTTACCTAAGTTTGAAAGGTGGAGGATCATATAAAAGCATGTTTTTGGGTGCTTTTTGGAACTAGTTGTGTGTGTACATGTGGAGTGAACAAGGTGAACTATGATTGCAGGTTTTTGAGAATTATTTGAATCTAATTCAATTGTGTTTAAGGTTGATAAAAATAAGAGGAAATGAAATCAAGAGTTTGATGAGCTTGTTTTGTGAAGTGTGATCACCTAGGGTTTGAGAGAAGAAGTGCAAGATGAATATTAGATCTCCATCAGTTGTGGTAGAAAAAATCATATATATACACATAATAAGGTGGTTGAGTGGGTGATTTATCATCTTGGGAGGATGTAGCATTCTTATGGATTTGGTTCTCCTTGTAGGGTTGGTGCTCTACTAAACTAGGGGTTGGTGCTCCTTGTGGGGTTGGTGCCTCACTAAATTCTGAAACATATCAATATAAGATTGTGTTTTGGTGGGTTTTCTTCCCCTTGAGGTTTTCCCACTTATATATTGTGTCTTGTGTTGATGATCTTGCTTATGGTTCTTGCACATATGATTATTTGATGTATGCACACATTAATGGATGGTTGAATGTTTATGAGTATTTGTATATGAAAGTTTGAAATATGAATTTAAAGTTTTATAAGGACTGATTCACCCCCTCTCAATCCATTGTGCTTCTAACACCCTTTGCAAGAAAACATCTAGTGTTGCTGAGGATGGACAACATACCTAGTGTGGGGTAATGTTGGGATGAGAAAATGACAAAGTATTAGAACAAGTAGGAATGTGCATGCGTGAAAGGAAGTAGAGGTAGCACACGGGAAGATGAATAGGGTTACGCATAGAAGCTGATTAGGAAGACAAACAAGTTGAGGACTTAGCCATTTTCTAGGGATAGGCTAAAAATAGACTTGGAGTGCTCATCACGCAAAGGGTACCTTGGCAATCAAGCATTGACTATTTTTGTGGAATATACATACAAGTTATACCTATGCTTGAAGGATATTATTAAGATTAAAGAAAGTTTTATTGATAAGATAATCCATTATTGGATCCATTGTAAAAGCATGCAATTATTAACTATTATGTCAAAATTACAGCACCCCCGATAACTCCAGTGTGTGTGTGCATATGCCATCAGTTTAATTTTCATAACATGGGATTATCTGTAGTGTGGGACCTTACAAGTAGGATAATCCTTTGGAGAAAGTTGACTTCTTCTCCTAACCTAGTGCCAACTTCTCCAAAGTGTAGAGAATGAAAAACTAATCTAATCCTACCCTAATGCTTTCCAAGGAGACATGGATAAAAGAATGCATAAAAAGTAAATCTACTCTAAGGAAGGTGATGCACCAAGAAAGGGTGAAAAATATGAGTGAGTGAAAAATAAGGAGAAAACAAAGTGGGAGAGGGCAAGTGGAGGCACCACAATCTGAAACAGTATTCAATTCCATATATTCATGAAGCACAACAAATTAAATATCTTGCAAAGAGATAGAAACATACACAATATACCCACAAATGTAATGGGAGGAAAAACATGCAATATAATTCAAATTAGGGAAAGAAATAGCCACAAAACACCAATTTTATTGCTAAAAACATGCACAATCCATTACAATATAGGCACAAGGCAAAATCCTTTACAAAATGCCAAAATTTGAGGCCTTTAGCTCATAACTCTAGAATAATTTTGACAGAGTTCCTTTACATTACAGAAAGTATCTTTTAAAAATGAGGCGGATTATACAATATATAGGAAAAAATTTTCCACTAAGCTGGAAGGATGCATTAAAGAGGTATGGGGATCCTTGCATGGTTAGTCATGGGCACCATACTCTATTAAATCTAGTTGTTGAGTTATCATTCATCCACCTACCTTCACCTGACATGTAACTCATCCATCCATATTGGTCCTCCAACCTCCTTTGAGAAAATAACTAACCAGCCCATAATTTGTCCCTTATATGGGTTAGACAGGTCATCTAACTATGATTCGTACAATTTGTGAGTAGGTCATCTAACCTCATTTCCATCCAACCTTGTGGGTTGGATGGTCATCTAACTTTTAGGCCGTACATCCCCGTGGTGGCTGCACAACTCGATGATCACCATCTTTGTGCTATGGGACGTCCAAACTTGTTGGGTTGGATGACCATCTATCTATGACCATACAACCGATGGGGTTGGATGGTCGTTCAACTCCCAATGTAGTATAATATGCCACCCATCTAACCATGGTTTTCATACATCATCCAACCTTGTGGGGTTGGATGACCATCCATCTCTTTCCATACACGGGGCTGGATAGTCTTCTAACTTGACCATCCAACCTGTTAACCTGTCTAACCTAGCCATCAAACCCGGTTATGAAACCTAACCGTCTAACCTAGTCGTCTAACCTATCCGAACTCGGTTAATTCTCGTAATAAACCTGACCATACACCCCACCATTTTCCATGGCTCGCTAGCTCATTGTGAGTTAGGACCAAAATTAGCCAAATTAAAACATGAGATACCCAAAATATTATGAAGCATTACCTTTTCCCCATCAATGCCAATTCTCCAAATGCTAAGTTGTCCATTTTGTAGGGGTGCAAAAATGGATAATAATTGGTGACTTGTGGGGTGATCTTCCTACTAGATCTGAAAGACCAGTGACACTAGAGGATCCATTGGGCATAGAGTCATACTGATTGCTGAAACTAGTCTGTCACTTGAGGACTTATCCTTTGAACTTCTAGAGCACTACGAGGCCTTTCCTAAAACTGGTTGGGACTGGTTGTTTCTTCACCAAACTTTGCCTAAAACTAGAAAGTGCAAGAGCAATAAAGGCACAACTATATACAAACAAAAAGTCATACACATCCCAAATGGAACATGCAGAGAGTGCACAAGAACTTATTACAAAGAAAACCTAAACTACAACAAAGTAATGTGCCACAAGCACTTGGAGGAATTACAAATTCTAAACTAATATGTACAAGGAAGATACTTCATTTAGTAACAATGTTTGAGATAGATTCCATTGACTGGAATTTGCAATTCTTCTCCATCCAACTTTGATAGTTGGAAAGAATTGTTTTCTTTGCAGCTGAAATCATATAAGGGCCACTCCATATTGCATAAAACTTGGAGTGCCTTCCCATTTTAGGACCAAGTCTCCATTTTTTGGAAGGTTCTATGTTTGGATTTCCTATCAAAGCTAATCTTTATTTGAGCTTGGTATTTTTCCATTGTCTTCATGGAATGACTTCTAAGCTCCTCTAGCTCCATGATCTCTACATACCTAATTTCTATGGGATCAAACTCTCATAGTTCTATCTATTTTAGGAGCTCCAATGCGGTAAAATCAAGGGATATGGGTAGCCTTTCCTCTCTTCCATAGACTAACCTGTAAGGAGAGCTCCTATAGAATTCTTGGGAGTAATCCTATCAACCCACAAGGATGACTTGAAATTGGTGTGCCAAGTTCTCTAATTCTCATCCAGAGTCCTTCTTATAATCCTCAAAAGATTTTTGTTGGTGGACTCATCTTTCCCATTACCATGAGGGTAATAATTTGAGGAGGTTCTCAAATAAATTCCATTTTTTACTGCCCATATAGAGAATTTTGTCTCGAGAAAATCCAAGGCATTATCTTATATTATAGTTGAGGGGGTCCAAATCTGGTTACAATTCCTTCATTAAAATCTAATATGCTGGCCTCATTTGCTTCCTTGAGTGCAACTGCCTCTGTCCACTTGGTGAAATAATCTATGGCTGTAAGGATCCATTTGTGACCCAAGATAGAGTTTGGATTAATCACCCCAATAAAGTCTAGCCCCATTACATGAATGGTTCATTTACAGAAATGGGATGGAGTGGAAGGGATGATAGTTTCTCTTTACCTATGAAGAAGAAACATTTTTTGCATTTCCTAATCCATGCATAACAATCATTAAAAAGATTAGCCTGTAATAACTAGCCTTCATGATCCTAAGAGATGTTTCTTTCAAAGAAAAGTGGCCACCTGTTTCTTCATCATGAAACTCATGTAATACCCTCTCCACCTAATCTGTTGATGCATCTTAGAAGGACACCATTCACATATCTTTTAAACAAGATGTCATCACTAAGAACATATGGAAGAACATATGGAATGGATTGTAATCTAAAGTATCTCCTTTTTTCTTCGCTTGAACCTTGAGGACATTGACCTGTTTGAAGGAAATGGACTATATCTTGAGTCCAACAAAGATCGGGTGAGGCATCGACTGATTGCTCTTGATCATCTTGTATCATCAAAACAACCTCTTCTCTACCCCTGACTCATCATGTTGGCGAAAGATAGCTATTCACATAATCCCTTACCCCTGATCAGATTGGTCACCTTGATATCAATGTCATAATCCATAAAATTGGTTACCCAACCAACTCTTTTTTCATTGAGGTCCTTGTTTAAAAGAAATTATTTTTACGAGCATGTATGACTAGTAGATGAATCCTATTATTTGACACTAAATGCCTGAATTTCTTCAAAATTATAATCACAACAAGGACATATTTCTCAATGAATGAATATCTTACCTCATAGTCCGCAAGGCCTTCTGATGAATGCAATAGGTTATTCTATTCCTTCTCTATTTTGTTTGCAACAAGATTGTGGAGATGGTTCCAAACCGCCAAAGGACAGAGGAAGAAATATTTGGAGATTGATATATGGATTTCTTGATAGCTTTAAAACTCTCTTTTCCCTCCACTATCCATTTGAATGCCAAATTATTCTTTAGCATAATTGTCAATGGCTTCACAAGAGTGGAAAAATTTGGCACAAATCTTTGAACAAAGTTGATCTCCCAAGAAGCTTTGGAGAGCCTTCTTGTGACTTGGAAGTGGCAATGCTTGAATGGATTATACCCTCTCTGGATCAATTGACAATCCATCCTTAGACATAATATGGCCTAGGATTTTTCCTTCATGTGCCAATAATATGCACTTTTTAGGATTTAAGGACACTCTGAATCTCTTACACCTTTGGAACACCTACCTAAGATGGAAGAGGTGGCTTTCTGCATTCTTGGAAAACATAGTGATGTCATCAAGATAGAAAAGCATTATTTTGTTCAACATCCCTTTGAACGCCATATCCATAGCCCTCTAAAATGTTGCTATGGAATTTGACAACCCAAATGGAATCTTCCTATAGGCATAAGTGCCCCATTTTGTGGTGAAGGTCATTTTGAATTGGTCTTCTTCTTTCACCATGATATGATTATAGCTGAATATCCATCTAAGAGAGAGAATATTTTTGAACCGGCTATTACCTGCAATATTTATTCCATGGAAGGAAATGGATAGTGGTATTTGAGAGATGCCCTATTTAAATCCTAAAAATCCACACACAACCTGATTTCCTCATTCCTTTTCTTGAGTGACACCAAATTTTTTACCCAACTTGATTGTTTGATTGGGAAAATGATGCTTATCTCAATGAGCTTATTCAAATCCTTTTTCATGAGAGGCTCTATATGAGAATTGACAAGCCTTTGCTTCTTCTTGATGGGTTTAACTTCTAGGTCCAATTCAATTTCGTGTTGTGCTAAATTTAGATTGAATCCCCTCAAGTCTTCTTATCTCTAAGCAAATACATCTGGGAATTCTTGGAAAAGTTGCATGAAATCAGACTTTTCTTGTTCAGTACTCAACCTACCAATTTGGAGCACTTTACCAAGTCCCAAATATAAATTGGCTTCAAGTCTTCTCTCTTGACTTGAATGTTTACCTTTTCTTTCCTGAAATGATCATTTAGGTTGAAAATTGAATCTAGAGTCACTAACCCCTTGGGAAAATTGTTCATCTACAACTGCACCACTTGATCCCCATACCTCTTTGCTCTAGCTTCTCAGATTTTTAGCTGAGAACTCAGCCTCTTCCTATAAAAATTAATGATTTATTGATCATTCTCAAACACCTGCCAACTTGTGTTATTGTCTGGTACAACTGGCCTCATAATTACATGAATATGTGGCTACGTTATGTCTCTCTTGATACTGTCCACCACATCAAATGTTTCTCCAATTTCCACAAGCTTGTCCACAACCTCATTCTTCTTCCTCAGTATGGCTTGAATGTTGAATGCTTCAAGGTCTTTAATTTGATCCCATACCGATGCTTGTAGGCTTTGAGCAGATCATTTTTGGCTGCATGGGATCCTTTAACCTGGTTCACAATCAACTCACTATCTACAAACACTTGTAAGTTTTTGATACCCATCTTTCTTTCCAATGCAATCCATGGATCAAAGCTTCATACGCAGTTGTATTGTTTGAACAAACAAAGTGAAAATGGAAATTTGAATAATACTTTATACCTTGTGGTGATAAGAGCATTGCACTTCTTTAAACACCCTTCTTGATCCTTGAACCATCAAATAAAACCACCATACCTCATCATTTTCTCATCGATTTGGTGAGGCTAGGGAGAGGTGGATTTTCTTCATGCAAGTAATATACACCCAAATAGGATTTTTCCATTTCCCTATATGGATCAAAAGCATGTCTCTTATGATCCCAGTCATCAAGCATTAGATCTAGAATGTTTCCAACCTTAGTGCCTGCTTCATGAGTCTCCAAGCATTCCTATTGATCAAATATGGTACAATTTGCATTGATTGGGCTTGGCATATGAGGCTCAATGTGGAAGTTAGCGATTGGCTCGACATGATCGTAGCTTTGGATCCATATATTTTTGTGATAGTATGTGGGACCAATCAGCTGATAAGTACCCACCAATTTTGGTTGTGAAGTCCCTTGACAAGCACAAGGTGAAGAGTGGTGGAAAATCAATAACCGACACATCTGTAAGACTGTGACATTGGGACATGCATGTAGCATTAGACTCAAATATTTGATGACTCCCACGATTCCCATTGCTGTCCCATCCAATTGTACCACTCCTTTAGATACCAATTCATACCTCAAAAGCTGAGCTTATCTACAATTTTCTTCCACATCATGGAGCTACTTGCTCCTGAATCGATCATGTAATTGTGCACCAAACTATCCCGAAAATCAAGGACACATAAAATGGTGGAGGATTAATTTTTTTCTCGGTTGAACTCCTTCCTGTTGTATTATATTTGTGAGAAATTTCTCCTGATTGTTGGATGACCCATTTGAGGTGGACCAATTGGCCATTGCTGCTTGCAACAAATCCTATTGTCCTGGGATTGCTAGTGACTCCCACATGGAAATGCTGACATGTGTCTTCTTCATTTGATTGATGATATTGAAAGGGGATGGGTTTTATTTTTGCTTCCCTTTTTCGACACAATATTTTCGGTACAGGTTGGCCCACAAGCTACTACAACTAGTATCACTGGGATGATTCTACACATTCGGGCTGCATTTGGTTTACTAACTCCTTACTACGTGAGAGTGGGATGAGAAACAACTGGATTAGATGATTTACCTTCCTCTATGTTCATCTTATTTTACTGTGTATTGACAACTAAACCCTGGAAAGGAGATTGATTAAATCAGTAAAATTGACCAGTGTGGTTTAGGTGAGGAGTTTCTTGTTGAGATGCTTATTGATCTTCCTCTTCACTTGACTCTTGGGACACTGGTGGTGGTCTACAACATTAAACCCTAATTGAGCACCATTGAAACACATTGATTAATTATGAGGTAGATTGTAGGGGTAACACCATTCATACTCTTGATAAATGTTGTTTTGAGTTGGAACTAAGGCCTTTGATGTTGAAACTATATTTGGATTATAAGGTTGAAATGGCCTAGTTTTTGAGATTTCCCTTGAATCTGATTTTGCTTTGCTACTTGAGTAGGAGGCCTGTTAGGCTGATATGGAGGCATATTTTCTTGATCCTAAGGCTGGTATGGTCTAGAGCTCTAAGCTTGCTACCTTTTGATAGTCACCAACTCATTCCCCAAATTCTGCAGCTACTTCATGACTTCTGAAGTTCCTTGGAAGTACTAGAAGAAGTGGAGGCCTCACTATTGCTCTAATTTCTAGGAGCTGGAATGGGAGCTATTTTAGGTGCTTGACTGGTAGAGGGGTCCCTAATTCTAGATATAGAGGCATAGGTGGCCTAGACACTAGCTTTCCTTCTTGAATTAAGTAGTTCTCCGCTCTAATAGCTATATCATATGCCCCTGGTAGTGTTGTTCCTCCCATCGATTGTATCATCATAGCTATGTCAGAATTTAGGCCCCTAAGAAGTAGAGAAACACAACTTCTATTGTTGGCCTTATGAAAATCAAGAATCCGATCACACGATCTATTGGAATTCAAAGTTAAAATCAGCCATTTTCTCATTAGGAACATTCTTGATTGTTTTCAACGGCTCTAATAAAGATAGGTTGTCTATCCTTTCTCTAAAGAGGTTACATAAGGTTATAAATATTTGATCCCGGTTTGCAATAGACCCCATTGTTAAGCTCCTAAACTAGTGCAAAGTGTTACCTTTGAAAGAGGAAGCTAACAAATTGATTGCCATATCTATTTCATTGATCTCGTGGATGGTATAGATATTCACAATATCCTTAATATGGTTAGTGGGAGTCGTGTGGTTTTCCCTAGTGAAATAAGGAATATTCTTTAATGCTACAACAATAATAGGATTCTTGGCATTGAGGGAAAGTGGAATAATTCCAATGAAGTTAACATATGGAATTGGTGGCCCTTATGGTGGTAGGTGATGCGCCATCTTAATTGGCCTGAGAATCTGGCTGATTGAAGGAAGGGTCTACCTGGTGGAGGTATTGATAAGGTTCTATTTGGTGGAGATGGAGACCTTTGTACTCTTCTTCCTCTCCTTCCTCTTCCTGGGGATAACTACAAATACTCAAAGACACCTTCTTCTCTTACTATGAACTAAGTTTGGATCCTTCTCATGTACTTGGGCCACTAGTATTGCTAAAACTAGTTGAAATATGACCATGGGAGTCACTAGATGTGTTGCTACAAAGCCTCCAAAGGCTGAAAATTCACTAAGATGCACATCCAATCTTGATAAATCTAAAAAATGACTTCGTCCCATCAAGCATGCCAAAAGCTGTTATGTCAAAATTATAACACCCTTGATAACTCCGTGTGTGTGCATGGGCCATTAGTGTAATCTACATAAAATGGGATTATCCTACGGTGTAAGACCCTAAAAGTAGGATAATCCTCCAAATAAAGATGAATTATTTTCCTAACCTAGTGCCAACTTCTCCAAAGTGCATAGAATGGAAAAATAATATAATCCTACCTTAATGATTTCCAAGGAGACAGGATAGAAGAATGCATAAAAAGTAAATCTACTCTAAGGGAAGGTGATGCACCAAGAAAGGGTGAAACAATCTAAGTGAGTGAAAAATAGGGAGAAAACAAAGTGGGAGAGGGCAAGTGGAGGCACAACAATATTTAATTCCCTATATTCATGAAGCACAACAAATTAAAGATCCTACAAAGAGATAGAAACATACACAATATACCCACAAATGTAATGGGAGGAAAAAGATGCAATATAATTCAAATTAGGGCAATAAATAGCCACAAAACACAAATTTTATTACTAAAAACATGCACAATCCATTATAATATACGCACAATGAAAAATCCTTTACAAAATGCTAAAACTTAAGGCCTTTAGATCACAAAAGCCTGGAACAATTTTGAAAGAGTTCCTTTGCATTACAAAAAGTCTCTTCTCAAAATGAGGTGGATTTTACAATATATAGGAAATTTTTGCCACCAACCGGTAGGATGCATTAAAGAGGTATGGGGGACATAAAATTTGGTACTTTTCTTTCACGAGCAGTCATGGGTGTCATACTTCATTAAATATGGTTATTGAGCTGTCATTCATCCACCTACCTTTGCTTGACCTATAAATTGTCCATCCATGTTGGTCGTCCAACTTCCTTTGAGAAAAAAACTAATCGGCCCATAAGTCATCCCTTATATCCAGGTTAGGCGACCGCCTAACTATGATTCATAAAATTTGTGAGTAGGTCACCTAACCTCATTACCATCCAACCTTTTGGGTTGGATGACTGTCTAAATTTTAGGCCATACATCCTGTGGCAGCTACCCAATATGATGATCACCATATTTTCACTATGGGCCATCCAACCTTGAGGGGTTACATGGCCATCTATGTCTTCCCATACTGGCCCGATGGGGTTGGATGGTCATCCAACCCTACGCCATAAAATGTGCCACCCATCCAACTCGAGAGCCATATAACCCTGGCTTTTGTATGTCGTCCAACCTTGTGGGTTTAGAAAAGCGTGATGATCCCCTATTATATGCAGGGTTGGATAGTTTTCCAACCCAGCCATCCAACCTAGCCAAACTCGAGATGATTACGTAATAAACACGACCGTCCACCCCACCATTCATCGCGGTGAGCCAAATCAACCAATCCAAAACATGAGCTACCCATAAGATTGCGAAGGATTTCCTTTTCCCCATCAAATGCCAATGCTCGACCTACTAAGTTGTCTATTTTACGGGGGTGTAAAATGGATAACATTAACACATGGCTATTTTACACATGCCTATTTTTAGGAAGTGCATGGGTAGTGAAGGGAAAGTCCCCACACCTACATATATATCTATTTTATGTCATTATTTTGGTACCACGTTCTATTTCTCATGTATGAGTCTTTGAGAGTTTTTTTGTGCGAGGTTATGGATTAGGTTTTGATGTTTGTGTGTATTATAGCACCTTAGTATCCATGGGTATTCAGATTCTGTTATGTAAGACTTAGTTATAATGGATTATGGAGGATTGATTACATGGTGGTACAATTGATCCTAGTTGTTATATGATATGTGTTTTCCTTATTACATGTGTTTCCAATTGAATGTGTGTATTGGTTTGGTTTGAATGAATGAGTTCTTGGTTACATCTTATTATGTACCCTCATGCGACATCTTGAAAAACATCAAAAGGAGGTACCCGGTAGCTACGCACACTTTGGGTGAGAATTAAGCCATACTAAATGAGGTGCTAATGTGCATAACATTTAGATGAAATAAAATAATACATACCTTATTGCATTGGGTTTTACGAAAGAATGAGACCTCTTGAATTTGATCTCCTTTTTTCTTTACATTCTCATGGTCCTTTTTGAATTGACTGTCTCCTTGACTTGACACTTCATCCTTCTTATCACTTTCATTTTTATTCTTTTAGTCTTCAAAGAATGCAAGGCCTGCCTTGTTATGTGATGGCTTTTGACATCTCAAAAAGTCATCAGGAGTACATGTACTCTTTCCAAACCTATCATAGGTATTCAACGTGCTAGATATCTAATAAAAATCAGACTTCAAAGGACTCTAAATCTTCTTCAAGATTGATGTAGCTATCCTACTTATACTTCAAACTTTTTATCATTGTCTCAATATGACATTCCAACGCTTTGATGATATTTTCATGCTCCTTTGCCATATCTTTTAATTTTTATTCATAACTCTTAATTTCTATTTGTAACTTGATGTTTTACTTTTTGTATAATACCAACTTATCTTGTAGATCTACCATACCTTCTTCAATGTCATTTTGATCATGCATACTAACCTCACATGGTTTTTTATTCAACTCATCTTCCTTTGAATTCAGATTTTCAATTACATCCTTCAATTGGTTTTTGAAACACGTGATTGTTTCTTCATCTTTCTTGGCCATGGCTCTCAACTCCTAGTTCTCTTTCCTTATTTTCTTAGCCATCTTGTGCTTCTAGGATATACTCCAATTTGTTAGAATTACTTCACAAGGAATAGCTCTTATACAAATTTTTAGAAGCAAAATGGATGGGGGTGACTCAAACCTTCAAATTTTTACATTAATTAATTTTATTTATGTGAACCATTAAAACAAACCATCCATCATCATTTAAGAATATGTGTGTTTATCAAACATTAAATCAATCATACACAATAATAAGATGCAAAAGAGTACATAAGAACATAAGATGTAAGTGGAAACCCTCGGGGAAGAAAAAAACTTAAACTCTATTCATATTACTCAAGTCAAATAAATTTAGTGAAGCACCAACTTTACAAAAAGCACCAACCCCTAGTTTAGTAGGGCACCAACCCTACAAGGAGCACAATCCCTAGTTTAGTGAGGCACCAACCCCACAAGGAGGCTACAACCCCCCAAGATGACTAAGAACCAAATCAGCCACCTAAAAATGGTTGATCACTGAATATATGTTGCTGCAACAACTGATGGTGATCACAATTCATCTCCTCTCTCTCAAAACCCTTCTCAAACACACCTTCTTCCTTGCTCAAATCTATCTCTCCTCAAGTTGATTTCTTCTTTTCCCTAACCCGCTATTATATTCTTCCTCTTTAGTACATCATCAAATACTCATTTCCCTCTCATGATGGTCATTCATACCTCTTTGAAGCTCTAAAATTACCCCTAGGTTGCTCAATCTCTCTCACAACAATTAACTCAAAATGAACAATTACACTTTCCTATATACCCAAATCAACTCTAAAACACCTCTAGGTCAGCCATGAAAAGGTAGGTCAGTTATAAAAACAAAAAAACATATCAAGGATATCATATAAATTCATTTCAAGATGTGTAATTTGTTGGCAATAGCCCAAACACACCATATAAGCACAAGCTGGCCCAAAATAGGCTAAAAACAAGCACTCAATCTTCAACAAATGAACTAGAACCTTCAAGGGAACAAGGAAGAAATTTAATGACTCCATCAAATCCAAATAAGTTAGGGACAACCTAAAATAATCATCAATAGGCACACAAATCTCTAAAACATCCATCTCTACTGTAGACACCTATAATTACGCCCAAGCAATTTAAATACTTAAATTGCGCTAATTATCCCCTTTCTCACAAATCAACGACATATCGTCAAAAGCACTTATTTTCCCTCATATCATCATTAATTAATTACACTAAGCTAATTAATTAAGTTTCCTATCCAACAAATACCCTAATTAACGACCTTCCATTAATAAATCACCCCTTCTACCTAGACTAATTAATTATTATTAATTAATTAGCTTTCCCTTCCATTTAACCAATAAATCAATATTTAATTGATTTAATCCCCTTTAATAGCCTAAATCGTACTAATATTCCTCTAATTATCTTCTATAAGCTTACATCTACCTATTAGTTAATCACCTTTGATTAATTAAAACACCCCCAACTCCCATGACTTGCTAAACATGTATTAAACTCTTCTAAAGTAAGGTTACCTTTAATAAAGCAACCTTATCCATTCCTAATCATGTTTTACCTTTATCCCACATTCATGAGAATGTGTTGAATCCTTTATCCTTTGGGCTATATAAAGAGCCCTCCACCTACCTTTTTACTTACACCTAAACTCCTTAGAGAGAAAATGCAAAGCATATAGCAAAGAGACTAAGAGCTTGCACCTTGCCCTTTTGAGAGTTCATCATCTTGAAGAGTTAAGCCTCTTTCTTAAAGTGCTTGGGTCATATGGGAGGTGTCAAAAGGGTCTTGTAGCCCAAATTTGATTAGCCCCCATTCCTAGGTTCTTGGAACATTAAGGACAACTATTTTGATAGCCATGGAGCTTACTTAGGTCCATTCATTTATTTGTTGTTAGAGAATAGAGGAGTTTAGATATTTAGCATTGTTAGTTTCAAAGTTTGTATTTATGAATGCTAGCATCTAACCCTTGTTTAATTCTTATCATGATGGTGTTTATGCTTTGTTTTAGCTAAATTGTAGAACTATTTTAGGTGGTAGTTCTTGCTTTATTTGATTTAGCATTAAGCAAAGTATACATGCACACATCTACCATGAAACTCTAAGAAGCAAGCAATCCAAACAAGGTCTTCAAGCACCCAAAAATTCAGTCATAAAGAATGACCAATTTCACACAAAAAATCTCATCATCAAAGATAAATACATATACCATTCGAAAAGGTATCTGAATCTAACTTATGTAATAACTCACATTTTCTTCCAACTCATAATGGAAGACCTCTAACCAAGCCAATTTCTGAAACTACTCCAAACTGGAAATTTAGACTCAAGAACCAATCTTGAGAGAACAATGCATAAACACCACTATAGGAAATTATAATCTCAACCAAGGAATGGAACATACTTATACATGTTTTCCAAGCACTCATAAACCTCTAGAAAGTAAGAAACAACTCAGAACAATCAACAAACCTTATGAAGCCTCTTGAGACCATGCTTAACCAAGCACCCTCAAAATTAACCCTCAAAGAACATGTCATATCTTTATCATACAATATAAAAATGTAAATTGTGATATATAATTGGAAATATCTTGGAACAAAAATCATGAATTTTTTTAAAACAAAGTCTTAATTCCACTTGTATCCCCTACAAAACTACTTTTATCATAGACTGCTCCAAACTACCCAAAACTACCTAAAAACTAGTCCTCATAAATAGGGAACACATTAAAATTTAGAGGCTCAACCATGATCTGAATATATCATGAACATGTTGTAAAAATCCTAGGATTCCATAAATGGTGATTTAGTATTCAGGTTTAATGGACAACATTTTCACAAACTAAAAAACTCCATAAAATTTCCTTTTTGAGTGGGGCCCACATTCTTTCAAAATATATAAAATACATCAATTGAAATATGGAGGAGTCCTATATAACCTCTAATCATCACATTTAAAAAAATCAATTCTGGATTAGTACAATTAATTTCCTCCAAGTCGCTTAAGAGCTAGGGTTTCATGAGGGTTAAAAAGTTGTTTGGATTCTTAACGATTGTTAATAAAGATATGACTATAAAAAAAACTTCATTACACTTGGAAAATATTATTAACTAACCTAATTATCTATTCCAAAAATATCAGGTCCCCTTACAAAGTATATTGTCCACAACAAGCATCAGAAGGTCAACCTTTAACACAAAACATACCATTGAAAACACCGTTTTGTAAAAAACCTCATATCTTGAGAAAATATAATCATACTGACCTAAAAATTGGCATGAAGCATCATGAAAACCTCTTATAATTGACTGAATTATCATCCATGCTCAAATAATTCTGAATCTCTCCAACCACAATGACTTACCTATGCATACATGCATTGTTCTCACTATTATTTTTTCAAAGGACCTAGAAACATCATCAAACCTTTGAGTACTAACCTGAAACACCTCATACATGTGTCATGCTATGTCACAAAATATTCATCATGATTTTACAATACTTCCCTTCTCTATAATTCATGCTTCCATATCATCCACCATGCACTAGGTCTAGGAATAGACCTAGAATGACCACTTCAACCCATGAATCTTTATGAAATGACCATGATGACCTCATACATACTCTTAGAAACCTATGACACATCATAAAAACCATGTTTGACCACATGAACTCCTTTAACCAACTTAGTAAGACTCATGCTATGACCATGCACACTAGACCATGCTCAAGAACACACCGAACAACATGCTTTACTTTACCCAAGTAAAACTCACCAATGCAATACACCATCATGACACCTCATGGAGACTCACATGAAACCATGACACCCTTTTCCATTAATGGAATTTTAAATCAATGACAGCTAATAGACATAATGGCCAACAAAAGTTTAATCCTCAATGAGGAAATAGAAACTTTAAGTGACTTAAGTCACTTTTTTAAAAAAAAACTCCTCAACAAAGAAATATAATTCTAGAGAGAAGAAGAGAGGGAACATAAATGTTATGGAATGAAGTCTCACTCTTCATTTATGATGGATATGAATTCCACATTAGAAAAGATATTCCTCGGATGTTTATCTGATTGGAACACATCTCTTCTTGGACCTGGAAATGATGTTTCATGCCTTATCTAGAATGGTCACCTTTTATTATATCTTGAAATATCTCATTTCACCTCTTCACCTATGTGAGCAATGGTAGGATGAACATATGAACATGATATCCTTTCTTCCATATGATAAAACACTCCTCTTATAATCATTACAAAGAATGCACTTATACCACACACCTCGGGCTCGAAAACCATGACAAGTGTTTGGAGCTTCTTGAGAATCCTGGCGAGAAACCTCGAAACAATCATGACCATATTTCCCATTATTAAATCCTTTTAACAATTCATTGGATGGTTTTGATCCACAATCCTCCCTGTGTATGTTGATGTTGACTCAAGTTCACAAATGAGTTTTCCTTCTACAACCCTTTGTTTTAGATCATGAAATCCACATGCTCCATTAGAACTAAAATGGGCTCATATAAGGAAATTTGAAGCTTAGTTTTACATTTTTATGATCCCACTAGGCTTATAAAGTTGTAGGAATTCTATTGTGCAAGTGAAAATGGATTCCGTAACCATTTCCAAAACTCGTAAATTTGAGTGTATTTTGGTGTTACAGATGTTGATTATGTATTTTGTAAAACATTGTAGAAAATCAACCCCAAATTAGATTCAAATTAATTCATTGTAAATATAATCCCAATATAAACAAGTTCTCAAAATTTGGAGAGATTCCCTTGTTGGAATAGATGGGAATTTCGAAAACGCTAGTTGTGGGAAAAGCTTGAAAATTAGCAAAAATGGGAAAGAGGGAAACATTTCATGATTCACCTTCTTAATTTGAGATCCTCTAGATTCATTCCTATGATCATGTATTAGGATAATATGAACATAATTTTTTTTTTTCAAAACTGATCATATATAGTTCTATTGAGCCAACAACATAATTATGGCATCCCAATCACTAAGGTTTGATCACAACAATGGAGGTTTATTCACTATCAACCAGACTTGATACCCACTCAAGACTCCTAAGAACGATGCATTATAATACCAACCAATTTAGAAAAAATAACCTTGTATCATTTTTTAAAACCATACAATCAATCTCTCATACTGTTCCATCATGTTTATATGAGAAAGATCCAAATCAAATACTCTTTTCATCATGTTTTCCTTCTTTTAGCATATACCCTATTATATGCTGATTTTAAGACAGATTAGCAAATTTTTAAGAATAAATTCAAAATTAATAAGTGTATTAATGATATAATAAATTTTTCAAATACCCATTTATCATATTTTAAATCTCCCAAATTTTCATCTTGTAGTTCCATATAGTTTTTGCCCAGTTTTACTTTTACCTCCTCAAATTTGGTCTTTCTCAAGGAATGTCTTTTATCGTATAAACTGTCATAAAAATATCTTATTTTGGAAACCCAAATGTCATAATTATTTCTGAATTTTATTATGGACCTCTTTAAGAGTATATTTATCAAATTTGAGCACTGGATTCATTACCAAACTCAAGTTATGAAGTTTTCCTATTAGGTCTCTTAAAATCCTATATGCACACACAATCCTAAAAATATTGTTATGAATATCTCCATGAAATTGAATAATTAATACTTACAACCACTTGGAATAGTTTAATAATGTTTTCTATAACATGCATATAAAATTTCAGATCTTTTGGTTGGATATTTTCGGAGATATGATGATTTCTTGATCCCAAAAACCCTAGTTACAGTCATAAAACAACAAATACCCTATTTTGGAATTAATTTTCGTTTGATGACCAAATATTCATAATATCACCTGAAATTTCTCTCAAATTACCCTATCTTACTTTTCAACATCCTCCAATAATTATTTTTACCCCATGTATGCAAAAACACATCAAACCATGATCATTTTTAGGACCATTATAGAATGTGTTATGTTTTTAGGAACTTCGAGAGCACTCATAAATGGATTTAAAGACTTTGAAAGGGTTTCAAAACTTATTATCACTTGGAATAGACCCAAAAACTTTCCTCCACATTTGAAAATCATTGAACTTAACCATGCACTTGAAAACACATTCAAATATTCAAGATTTATTAGAACAAGATACCTTCTTACATTGTTATGGATGTAGATGGGCCTTCATAGTTCCTTTTTCCTTTGAATGATCTATGAAATAAACTCCTATGATTACTCTCTTTAATATCTTCATCCATAGCTTATATTTTAAAATCTGGATTTCTTATTTCATACGTAGTGGTCATCCTTATCTCTCAAAGAAACTATCCTATTTTTGACTTTTAGTTCCATAAAATCCTCAACTCTCTTTGACATAGTAAAAAACATGCTATTTTGACTATTTCCCATAAAAGGACGTACTCAATCCTATTTTGAGGTGACATTACATTTAATAAAACAATATAAAAACATATTCAATATAAGGATATTAGTAACAACTATCTCCACCTATCATTCACTCTTACCATTTATGGAAGAGGAATTACATTACAAAGTAATTATTCAAATTCAACCTTTTGGGAGGAAAACAACTACAAACACCTATTACATGCTCACGGCTTAAGAAGGCTTATTCAACCTATTTTATCTTCATCAAGAATCATGGAGGATGCTCCTGCATCATACTCTCTGGGTATAAAAGTATTTTAACTCTAGTTAAAATGTGATGTCTCTCCACCATTTTCTTCATCTTTCCTTGGATGCCTAGATCCCATGGCCTTTCGATTGCATTTCTGGTTGTATTCTTTGTCTCATCTTTTTTCTTCTTTGTCTCTTCTTGTACATGATCTTTCTTGTCTCCTTCTTAGCTACTAAGTTCCATATTGTTGCTTCATCTTCATACATGTCTTGTATCTTCTTGTTTTCTTTGCTTCAAAATTTCTCTCATGGAATCATGAAATTCATTCATCTTATTATCTCCTTGACCTGCATACAAAACACTAAAAGAAACATTAGATGCAAAATTGTGAAGCCATGGAGCCTCTTTCTTGACTTCATGTTGTTGAAATTCTTCTTTTTATTTTGTTTCTTCATTGACCAAGTTCAATTTGGTCTTCTCATATTTTTTTGGTGCTTGGATTGAATCATCCTCAAACTTTTCAATGAGATTCTCATTCAAATCTTCCTCATGACCACTACACTTACTTCCTCCTTCCTAATTTTCATTTCTTGAGACTCATTTATCTCATTCCATTCACTCACTTCCTCCATCTCTATTTTAGGACAACCCTGGTCCTCTCCTCCACCAATGGCACACTCTAAAGCCTTGATCTCATTTTTCAATTGTTCCCAACTTTCATATACAAAGACATTGTCTTTTACCTCATACTGTAGCATTTATTCAAAACGTTTTTCATCACCAACATGTCTAGTTTCTTCTCCTTTGAGTGTGTGAGAGAATTCACCCTAATGCATATCATCTTTCTCAAATAATTTATGGCATGATTCATCAATGAAATCATCACTACTTCCACTAGATTCATTCAACACATCATCATCTAAAAGATTCAACACAAATTGATTACCTTTTACCCGATTCATAGATTCTAGACTGTCATTTACCTTTGTATCTTTGTCATCTTCTTCTTTGCTGGAGTTTACTTTAACTCTCTTCCAACAACTCCTTGGAATAGCTACCAATTTCTTGGATTCATCACATTCATTTCTCCCTTTGCTATGCCTTGCATTCTTGCTCACCCAAACCTGGTTTTCCACTAGAGTGCTTGGATTCTCAAGCCATTTAGGAACTATATACCCACACCTATCAGAAAATTCTCTGATTTGTGCCTCATCTAATCTCCTCATAACATGTACATCAGCATTAATCCCTTTTCCCTCTATGCATGCTTTGATTTCTTCATGTGTTTTAACTTCTACATATTCTTCACTTATCAAATCATAATCAAGATCAGAAATTTTTACCTTTGCATGATCTTTGATGCTCTTAGATGTCTCCACTTTGTCCTCCATGTTGTCATCTTGGCTTGTATCTTCTTTGTTGTCACTGGAAGTGCTAAGCATTACTTCAACCAATTTGATTTCTACCTCCAACATGAGGTCATCCTCTTCATCACCAACTCTATCATAGGTAGGCATCTTTGTTTCTTGAACCTTCATCTCATGAAATCTGCTCTCATTTTGTATATCAGCCTCATCAAGGAAATTTTCATCAGCTGCTCCTGAGAAGTCTTCATCAAACCTTGATTCATCATCTTCTAATTTTTCTTGAATGTGTTCCAGCTACTCCACTCTTGCATGTGGATGGTTCCCATGGCTTCTCCCAAATGCCATCAACTTAGCATCATCTATTTCTTCTTCTTTCACACTCCATTCTTCCTCATATCCACTAGACCACTCATCATCACCTTCCATGTGACCTTCACAATCACCTTTTGTGTCTTCTTTGCAAGATTATTCACATGCTTCACTCATGAAGATCAACTCTTCCTACATATCTATCATATCATCATGTTTGTAGTCATCTCCCTCATATCCTCCATTAGCTAGCACTTCATCTTCTTCTATAGGGTCTTCATCATCCCTATACTCAACTCTTGTTGCCAATATTTTCTCTTCAAGAAGTTTAATTTTCCTCATATCAGCAATCTCTCTTGTTCTCTTCATTTCCTTATTACTCTTTTTCTCTACCACTCTCATCTCTCTCATTGCTTGCACCAAAGAAATCACATGTGTCCATAAAACCGTATGTTCTCCCATGGTCTCTATATTTCTTATCCAAGCCTTTTTCATCTTGGATTGTATTATCTTTCTTCCTCTTATCGAATCTCTTTCTTGGATATCTCAGACCATCTCTTCCTTTTTCTCTATCTTCTTCACTTTTGCAAGCTTAGTGGCATCTAGGCCAACTACCTTAGCTCAATCTCCTTCTTCACCGATAGCTGTAGTTTTCTCTCTTCTCCTTCACATGTAATCTTGCATCACATCCTCATTCAACCATTATCACAAAATATAAAACCAAAATAGGCATCTAATCAATCATCTTAGCACTCATATTAGAAATCAAATAAAAATTAAAAAGGTATCATCTCCATTCGGTACCAAAATGATGCACCTTCTTAATTTGAGATCCTTCCACATTCATTCCTATGATCATGTCTTAGGAAAATATGAACATACATTTGTTCTTTTATTTGTCAAAATGATCATATATAGTCCTATTGAGCCAACAACATCAATATGGCATCCCAATCACTAAGGTTTGATCACAACAATGGAGGTTCATTCACTATCAACTAGACTTGATACCCACTCAAGACTCCTGAGAATGATGCCTTCCAAGACCAACCAACTTAGAACAATGAACCTTGTATCTTTTGTGAAAACCATCCAATCACTCTATCATACTTATTCCATCATGTTTCTATGAGAAATATCCAAACCAAATACTTTTTTCATCATGTTTTCCTTCTTTTAGCATATACCTTGTTATATGCTGATTTTAGGATAGGGTTAGCACAATTTTGGGCATAAATTCAAAATTAATAAATTTATTAATGATATAAAACCTTTTTCAGATACCAATTTATCATATTTTAAATATCCCAAAGTTTCATCTTGTATTTCCTTATAGTTGTTGCCCAATTTTACTTTTACCTCCTCAAATTTGGCCTTTCTCAAGGATTGTCTTTTCTCATTACACATTGTCATAAAAATATCTTATTTTTGAAACCCAAATGTCTTAGTTATTTTTTAATTTGATTATGCACCTCCGTAATAAGATATGTATCAAATTTTAGCTCTATATTCATTACCAAACTCAAGTTATGAAGTTTTTCCTATTAGGTCTCTTAAAATCCTATATGCATACAAAATCCTGAAAATAAAGTTATTAATATCTCCATGAAATTGAATATTTACGATTTCCAACCACTTGGAATAGTTTAATAGTGTTGTCTAGAACATGAACATAAAATTTAAGATCTTTTGGTTGGATATTTTAGGATATATGATGATTTCTTATTCCAAACAACCCTCGTTACAATCATAAAACAACTAATATCTTGTTTTGGAATTAATTTTCATTTGATGAACAAATCTTAATAATATCACCTAAAATTTCTCTAAAATTACCCTATATTTGTTTTCAACATCCTATAATAATTAGTTTTACTCCATGAATGAAAAAACACATCAAACCATTATCATTTTTAGGACCATTATAGAATGTGTTATGTTTTTACGAACCCGAGAGCACTCATAAATGAATTTAAAGAATTTGAAAGGGTTTCAAAAATTATTTTTACTTGGAATAGACATGAGAAAATTACCTCCACATTTCAAAATAATTAAACTTAACCATTCACTTGAAAACACATTCAAATATTCAAGCTTTATTAGAACAAGATACCTTCTTACATTGTTCTGGCTATAGATGGGCCTTCATAGTTCCTTTTCCCTCTGAATGATCTAAAAAATGAACTCTTATGAATAATTTCTTAAATACCTTAATCCATATCTTATATTTTAAAATCTGGATTTCTTATTTGATACATAGGGATTATCCTTATATCTCAAAACAACTATCATATTTTTGACTTTTAGTTCCATAAAATCCTCAACTCTCTTTGACATAAGTAACAACCATGATATTTTGAATCTTTTGATGGGTGTTGTCATTCCCTTCATTTAATCAACTTCTTGTTGATGTCATATCAAACCAGGGGTGTGTCTAAAGCTATATGCAACAAGAGTACTTTAATTGATCTAGTAGTTGACTGTAACTATTTTTATATTTTATGGGGATCTCTTTAATGTCTTAAGGAATTCTTGGTAAAATGTTATTCAAATCAAACTATTAAAACTTCTTTGAAAGTAAAAACACACTGAAATCTTGCTGAAAGGAAACACACTGTGCATAAAGGAAACACACTTGTTGTTGGAAAATAAACACACTTGTTGTTGAAAGTAAACACTTAGATTAAAATGCTTGAAAGCAATTGCAAGAAATATAAAGATTTATCTAAACACCTACAAGAACAAGTATACAACAAAATTTAACTGAAAGAACTAAAGCAATACAAAATTAACAGATCTAAGATATTTGCTGAAGAAATATAAATACCAAATAAATGAATATCCTGGTCCTTGGGGGAGTGGGCCCTTGCTCCTCCTTGAATCAGGATTTTAACAACTCAGAATTCTCTCAAATCAGAATGGCTATTTTATTGATGAAAACATTTAGTATTACAAAATGTACTGGATCTGGATACTTAATCTATTTCTTTTCTCTATTCTATATCTCTAATTCTCTATTCTATCTAATGCAGGTCTAGTTTTATATACATTTTATAATCCCAATTATCTCAATGATTCTGATGAAATCGAATCATGCCCAGAATAGATGTTGAGTCGGATGGTGGTTGATCAGATAGCTAGTAGGATAACTCTTCCTAGATTTGCATTCAGAAATCTTCTCGTCCTTCATGATTGTAGATGCAAAATTTCTAGATGTGGTTTAAAATAGATAACTCCCATCGGTTCGAACTTTGGAGAAGTTTTGGAACCATAGGAAATTATTAAGAACCAAAACCTGTGAGAGTTAGAAGCTGTCCTTAGGAGTTCGAACTAAGTCTGAAAATTTTGGAACTAAATTCTAGAGTTCCGAGAACTAAGTCCGAAAGTTCCGGAACTAAATGATGACTGTGTGATGGAGTTCCAGAACTAGCTTGGAAGTTCGGAACTAAGTTGTGTAGGAACAGACGCTATAAAAACAAATGAACACCACACGCTTCATTTCCTTGGTGATTAGACCTGCTTTATTACAAAACTGAATTTAAACACACACTATGTTAGGAATTTCATAGTTTTTAACATTAGGATCACAATCAATAAAAAGATAGACAGTTACATCCTAACTCATATCAGATCAACTAAAAGTCACACAATGCAATCAAACTTAATCAAAAGGAGAGTATGATGAGATCATATATTATACATTAATCAGACATATACTGGCCTCATCATCTTTCCCATACAAGTATGTAATCAAGCTTATTTTGAGGTGACATTACATTTAATTAAACAATATAACGACATATTCACAACTAGCTCCATCTATCTTTCACTCTTACCATATATAGAAGAGGAATTACATTACAAAGTAATTATTCAAATTCAACCTTTTGGGAGGGAAAACAACTACAAACACCTATTACATGCTCCTGGCTTAAGAAGGCTTATTCAACCTATTTGATCTTCATCAAGCATTATGGAGGATTCTCCTGCATCATTTCAATTAATCACTCGGGATTGATTCGATCCAAATGAGGTGATCTTTATAATTTTATGAATCTCTTGGGGAGAGGAATGGATGCTCCAAATTGGAAAGGTTATTTTGTGGGGTTTAGGAGACTGAGCCAAATCAAATTTTCATGGGTATGGGATTTTGCAAGGGTTTTAGAGCTTGAAAAGAGTTTTGTTAATATCTTGATATTTTCTCCACTTTAGATCCCATTTGATAGCTAAAAATGATGCATTTTAGTAGGGTAGAGGATGCTCCAAGGTTTGTGTGAATTGGGTACAATATCACTTTCAAATCTTGATTTTTAGTATATGAAGGCAATATTTTCTATAAAAAAGCCCCAAGTAAATTTTGAATGGGGTTATCATGTGATATGATTGATATATATCATTCAATATTCCATCATGAGGGATCTTTGGTCTAAATTTGATGGAAAACGGAGATAGGAATCAAGATATATGGGGAAAACAAGATTTTGACACCTAGGGCACAAAAGAGAGTTTTCTTGGTGTTTAGAGATGATGATTTAGATTTAAAAAAATGGATTCCACCCATTTCTTTATGATCTCACTTTTATGTTTTTGTGATGTGTGATAAAGGGTGAGTGATTTTATATGGTGGAAGCAGAAAAAGGGTGTGCACATGGGAGAGTGGAGCGCAAGATGGGAGAGTGGAAAAATCATTACACTTTGGTGCACATTTGGGGTGAAAATTCACCGCAATTTTTTTCTTTGGGTACAAGGAGGGAAGAAACGTGCTCCGTGAGATGAGGATGGAGAAAAGAAAGGCATGCACATGCTCATATGGGATATTTTCTCATGTTTTCTCCATGACTTAACCTACACCACATCAAAAATCCCCACAAATAATAAGAGGGCACACTTTTGGGGTGTAATTTCACCTTATAAGTGCACCATGGGTGAAAATGATGTTAAAATGTGTGCTTGGAGGGAAAAGTGGGACCCACCCTCAAGTTAAAATAATTACTTAAGTCACCACATGCACTTTTTCCTTTCTCTTATGTTTTTAACTTGCAAAATTTCAACCAATAGGAAAGGGGCACACCTTTTGGGTGCAATTACACGTCAAAAGTGCACCAAGGGTGTAAATGGACACCAAAAGTGTGCTAAGGCACCCATTTGTGGCTTTGAGCATAGTTTGCACCTCTCTCTTACTTATCGAAATGTTTCATTTTCCCTGAAGTAAAAATTAATGAATTTGGATATGTAATATATGAAGTTACATGGAAACATGACAATAAATCCAATAAGCCTATTTATGAGGCTTAAAAATTATTTTTTCAAAAAATTATATTATACCCTCATTTTTTCCTATGGTGGTGCGTCGTTGGGCGGAGTTGCAATAATAGTTTTCAAAAAGTGTGAGCTAATTTATTTTTTTGGATAATCAAGAGCATTAAAAACTCCCTCACTTGAGATTTTTTAGGCTCCCAAATCCACTCGAGGTGCCCACAATATTCTATGTAAAAATAAAGTGCAAAAATAACAAGATGGGAGAGTGGGAGAGTATAGGAGTGAAAAATGGGAGAATGGAATACTCCTTGCACTTTAGCATAGTTTTAGGGTGAAATTTCACCTCAAAAGTGCACTTGCGGTGCAAGGATGGAAGAAATGTGCACCATGGGATGAGGATGGAGAGAGAAAATGGCATGTGCATGCTCATGTGGGAGCTTTTCTCAAGTTTGCTCCATGAATTAACATGCACGACATCAAAGATCCCAACTAATAGGAAGAGGGAAAAATTTTGGGTGTAATTTCACCTCAAAAGTGCACCATGGGTGCAAATGAGGCTTAAAAGTGTGCTTAGAAGGAAAAGTGGGACCTACCCTCAAGTTAAAATAATCCCTTAAGTCACTACATGCACTTTTTGGCTCTCTTATGTTTTTAACATGAAAAATTCAACCAATAGGAAAGGGGTACAATTTTGGGGTGAAATTTCACCTCAAAAGTGTGCCAAGGGTGCAAAGGACACCAAAAGTGTGCCAATGCACCCAAGTGTGGCTTCAAAGCATGGTTTGTACCTTTGTCTTTCTTCTTGGAATGTTTCCTTCACACCGAAGTCAAAAATTGATGAATTTTGGCCATATAATATATGAATTTGCATTTGAACATTACAATGAATCCAATGATACTATTTATAAGGCTTGAAAATGATTTCTTTAGCAATGTTTTCTTGTACCCTCATTTTTTCCTAGGGAAATGTTTCGATGATCCGAGTTGTAAGAATAGTTTTCAACAAGCACGAGCTAAAAAAATTATGCGTACTAAAGATAATTGAAAATAACCTCACTTGATATTTATCTAGGCTTCTAACTCCACTCGAGGTGCTCGAAATATTCTATGCAAAAATACCACCTTGTGTCACTGTAGGAAGGGTTTCTTCTTCCTATGTTCCTACAAATTTTATCACAATTAGTACATCATGAAGTAGGCTCCACAAGTTTTCCGGTTCGTGTGTTATGAAATCCCAACACATCATGAGGCTCATGAAACCCTCCGTTGAAGTTGAATATTCAACGAAACATGCACAATTATTTTTCTTAAAAACGTGACTATGAACAAAATCTTTCCCAAGACCATCTAAAATCTCTCAAAATGATTTCTAATTCATATCATTGTAGATAATAATAAGATACATTTTTTGACTATAACTAGGACTTATGAAATGCTCGAGGCTCCCAAAACCCTTCTCAGAAGATGATCTTTGAAAATGAGGAATTTTGGCAATTTTGACAATTTGGGCCAGTTTGAACAAAAAAAGGGAAAAAGATTCACTGGGGCTATCATATAAAATGCAATGACATTTCATATGACAAAAAATGGTTAAGTATATGACCGAGGAAGCTCCCGTAACCACCAAAAATAACTAACATTTTTCTAAGTTTGTTTGTGTGTAGGTTATAGAATCAGATTATGAATATTTTACCCACTTTATTCATTGAAAGAACCCATTGTTGTGCTTCTCTTCTCAATGGAATCGTAAGTCCATATTATTTAGTAAAATTGATTTGGATATTTCATATTGACTAAAACATCTATCAGCTGATCCAAATCTAGGCATACACTAAGTATTTCACACCTACACATATTATCTCTAGCATTTCTATCCCTCACACACCTCCTCTTAGGTATCGTATTGCACATCATATGTCATGCCTACTATTTTTATAAGATCTTCATTATGACATTGATAATAACAATCCATAAATAAACACCGAATACATATATTTCAATGTGATTCATCTGGGATACATAATACAAAATGTAGATATACATATATAGAGCTTTCAACCCCTAATATTAAGGAGTCTATACTAATCTCCATAATATCTCCTTATCACAATAATATCTCCTCAAATATCTCATATAAATTTATTCCACATATCTCTCATTGAATTATTCTCTCTAAAACCTATAAAATCTACGTGAGTTGGTTTAACAACCAAATATATCACTTTATTACATCAAGAAATTAATTAAATAATATATTTAACTAATTATATGTATAATAATATAAAATAACCCATGTGATCAATAGGATATCCTAACATTCCAACCCTTAGTGTGAGAATGGTGGAAAAATATTCACACTCTCATCTACAATATACTCTTGTAACATGCCCAAATTTGTGACTCATGACCTTGATCTAAAGAAAGGCTCTCTCCTTCCAAGGTTTTAAAATAGGTTACCACAAACCTTGATGTGAACAAGCCCAATCAATTGTCCACCTCGTGTGGTTTTATTGATCCTCCAAAAAACCATTTCAAGATCAATAAACTATATTACACATTGGTGATTTTGTTCCTCCAAAACATTTTGAAATTAGGTAAAAATGCAAGAAATATTGCTCACGTAGGAGCTCACTTACTACAATACTTGAACATGTATGATCCATCTATTCTTATTTGCAGAAATTAAAAATTTAATTGATAAACATGTCGCAAAAATACTATACTTCCTTGTTGCTTTGCAGATGGCGAGAGGTCGCTAGTTGACCTCCTTCCTCTATTTGCTTCATCCTCCAATTGTGATGTTACTAAGCGTATTCACAAAATCATGCACTTTACACATTATTTATCCCGGTCTCATACTACTATTTAGAAGGTTCTTGAGTGAATAAAGTACTAATTAACCCCCATCTTTTAGCCATCTTGTTTTATTTTATTTTTTCATTACCAACCTCTTACATCCATTTCATCAGTCAATTTTTGTCATCTCGCATGATTTTAGCCTCGATAGGGGTGTCCAGATTAGTACTAGGGTGCTTGTGGTTGCCTTGGTCCCACAAGGGTGCTTAGTCTTTTGACACTTTTCCGACACTTTTTGGGATCTTTCTAACCATTTGAGGTCTTTATCTTTATTTTGGTCAACCTTTTTGGGGTTACTTATGAAATTAGATTAAGAGAACTCTATAAATATAAAGTTTTGAGACCATAATGAGGGACCTAACATCACTTACTATTATCACTCATCTAGAGTTGTATCCATCTATTGTATTAGAGATTAATTGCATCCACATAGCTCCATCACAAGGAACAAGGCTAAGACATCTGAATCACACTTCAAAGGGGGGTGGATTCTATTCTATTCCACGCACACATTCTATTACACTTTATACAAATATTTATTGCTCGTTACTTCACAAAGTATGGTGGCACAAGAGCACCTAGACACATTATGCAAACACTCACCATAACTACATTTGGGTCTGAACCATAGTGTAGCGCTTAGTTAGTAAGCCCACTGTTGTGGGAGTTGAGGTCAGTCTGACCCATTCATTTGCATCTTTATTTTTTAGGGTTTTGATACTTCTTTTTTTCTTTTGCGCAGTCTTCTCATCATCTTGGATTAGTGGTGACATACGGTATGAGAAAATGAACTTGATGCGATAAACAGAGATGGTTTCAAACCACCTATCAACCCTATGAAGATCATTTTCAGAGCTTTTTCATAGACCAGGGTGCCCATATTATAGACCAGAGAACCGCCGGTGCCCTAATCCCTCTCCAGGTGCTCTAGTCTAGTTATATTCTTCAGATCCATCCTTTTCGGGACTCTGCACAATCATTCCTACTTCTTGATTTTCTATCATCATTGTGACACAGTCCCATGAACATATGTTATTTAGCTGAGTTCTTCCTCTTCTCTCTTACACATTAGGGTTAGAATTTCCTTTTTCATAGTTGTTTAGATCATTTACATACTTTCTATATTGCATTTATTTACTTTATTATAGTTGTTCATATCTTAGATTAACTATCCCTATACTACATTAGTTTAATCAATTTTAGTTAATCATTTTGGTGAACCCGACTCAATCATTCATGCTTCTAGATTCTTCATTCATTACTTGTCATCATGAGTATATCAATAAATGATTACTTACTTTCCAATCTCGATTTACTACATAGAGTCCAACATTTTCTTGCCACTACTTGCATTCATTCGACATGCACCTGATTTATTAAGCCTTTGCCGATGCCTTTTCCTCACATATAGTTTTTAAGTATAACCTTCCCTCTGATGTTCACACTTTTAAAATGACCCACCTTTACATATCATCTCTTGTATTTATAATGTCATTGTTAAACGTACTTTGATTAATAATCACTTTGAGCTTAACTTGTGTCCTATATCATTCCTAGAGGTTTTAGGTCTTACCACTCATAATGTCATTCCATTTAGTATTTCAATAGGTGTTTATGATGGTTTTGTCTTTCCTTATCTCGGTCACATTACATTTCCCATCACTTGTTGGTCCTAATACTATCCACACTATCTTTTCGTTGTTGATTTCCCAATTTCCTATAACTATCTACTTGGAAGGCCATGGCTTCATGTTATGCAAGTTGTTGCCTCTACTATCCATAATTGTGTTAAATTGGTACATGAGAGCATTGAATACACTCTTTTTCATGACCGTGATCCATTCCAATATTGCGTCGAGATCCTAACACTAATCTTCCTATCCTGCACATAGATATTACAGATGAGCCCCAACCTAGGGAAGAACCACCTCACTTACCACCACTTGATGGTACCATTTGTGTGATAGATGTAGTTTCTTTTATGCCACCTGCTACTACTACTACTATGATTCCTTATTAGGGGCATGTCCAGTCTATGGACATCACTCTATCACATCCACATTCACATGCACCACCTACCTTAGCACGCCCACCATTCACTTGCACACTTTTCATGAATGACTCATATTGGGAACATATTCCATTTGATCCTACATGTGATGTCACTATATGTTCCCATGATGGTCTAGCTCATCTTGGTTTCACCTTTGAGGATCTTCATCCTTCTACTCATGACCCTCATCTCTACTATGGATTTATCAATATTATTGCCACTTATGGTTTGCGTGTATTTCATCTTCTAGTCTACTTATCACATACCCCTCATTCTTCTCCACTCACATTAGGGGAATCTTGGCTTACTTATATTGGAGGCACATTAGATCCTAGTCATACAAACATTTCATTTCCTATGCCCTTTGGTCATGTTTTTATTTCTAATAGTTATTTCTATGATACACTCAAAATATCACTCATTGGTATGCACATAGTTGTCCACTTCCTCCATTCACCGATGAGGAGTACGTTATTTGCATGTGTAACTTACACCTTCCTGGTTCATTGCATGATCAACCAGACATTATTGCTTACCGGGTCACCAATTATTATCATATGACTTTGACCCAGAGGATGACGATATTCTCGATGACTTTACATGATTTTATTACACACGCATATGGGGGCATCACACTTTACATCCCCCACCTCATCTTAGCATAGCTACACTCATCATATTTTACATTCTTATACATTCATATCTTCACATTAGGTATACTTATCATACATTCTAGCGTCATTATCGACAACACACTCTTGTGCTCCGGTTCACACTTGAATGTTGAGAGATTACTACAATGAACCCCACACACTGCACTATAGGACTTACACACCACATCTATTCACATATCGTATATCATACATCATACATCATACTAGTTGTCATTATGCATATATCATACTACGCATCTAACATCATACACTCCTCATTCTACATACTACATTACTAATCTATCTACATACATTACATGTCACTTTGTTACACTTTACATATTCTACACATCTTGTATTGCACATTACATATTATACTCATCACATGGTTGTCTTTTATTGTTACATATACTACATCATCTTCTACGCGCTCCACTTACTACAAAATGATGCTCTTTAGTTCCTCTGTCCATACTTTATTGCCGAGGGTTTACAAATCAAATGGACCTTATATTCATCACACATTTACTATTCAACCTTTCATTATGTGACATTTCCAGCCAAGTGACATACACTTTAGGATAAATAGTCACTTATTATATCCTTTTGTAGTGGTATACACCTTAGGTTACATCACCACTCTCTCTTTTCATCTTGTAGTGATATACACTTAGGGATAAATCATCACTCATCTATTCATCTCATAGTGATATACACTTAGGATAAATCATCACTTATACATTCATCTAGTTGTGATATACACTTTGGCTATAGGGTTTATGCACACAAAATTTCTATGTCGCATATAATCACTACACCTACACATTCATCACAACACATTAGACATAACTCACACTTCAACCATTTCCCGATGATGCACTCTCATTTATAGTTCATTCTTGATTGTTGAGGGGGAAAATAAAATGAACCTCATCACATAGACTTCCATCCACTTGGGGCATATGGGGATGCTCTCACTCCATCTTGCACTACATTGCATCCATCCACAACATACTGCATATTATGGTTGTTTATACTCTTTCTTATTTTTCTTGTTTATGGTCACTTTATTACACTTGATAGTTAGCTTACTTGTATTTCATTTATCATACACACATGTGTGTTCACACCTTTTCTAGTTATGATCATAGATACAGGTCTTTTACATGCAGTATGGATGCTCACCTTCTACCCTTCCTACACTGGTCATTGGGGGCATCCACATTCATCTCTCATAGGTGTTATTGTTTCATTTTGTACTTAACACTTTACATTACTTGGTTATACATGCTTTTGACATATTATTATCTTTCTAACATGCTAACAAGTGCTTCATGTGCAACATTTGTTATGCAGAATATTTTCTTCCATACTTATTTGTTACATTTTTTGTTATTGTTTGTTCATTGTATGTAGGCCTTACCCTATGTTTGGTGTGCACACTTGTTTTTGTTTGTGTTGTGTCTTGTGACATTGTGAGTGATGTCCCATGTTTGCAACCCACTTTGTGTAGATTACTTTGTCTTCTTGCATGTTTACTACATTGCTTGGTAGATTTTACACTATTTGCATAGCTTACACATTGTTTTCTATATGCATGCATGTTTACACTTGTCTTTGGCTATCCTTCTTGTTTGTGCATGCCTTGGTTTCTACCAAGCACTTTTCAGAGTTACAATGTACACGTGGTTGGTCATCTTTTGGATCCGCATTTCTCCTATCAGCAACGTCGCATGCACTCCCAAAGATGGGGGTGTCATTTGGCAATTTTACATGCTAACACAAAGATTCTACACAGTACGGTTTAGTTATATACAACAAGTGGGTTTAGACTAGTCTACAAACCCCATACACAATGGATTTTATAGGACATGGTATCCTTAACATTCTAGAAAGTATTTATAGGCTTGGATGTTATAATGGGTGTACCTCTCTACACTACTTTAGCCAGTGGCGTTAGAACACCCAAAAAACTAGGACGATACAAGATCTCTTCACACACAATTCAGGGAAGCAGTTAGATTATGGAGGACACAAAGCATTTCCCCCCTACAATTCTTCATCTTATGGCATGAGATCACCCAAAAACTCGCAGTACATGATATCCTTCTACACTCTCTTTCTCAACATGGATCAAGTGCACATGTTCCATTTACATTTACATATTTTACATTTAGATGATTTCATATACATGTGTATTTTAAATTGTATTATTATACATAATACATACATAGTTGACTACTTGATCGTTTTCTCCTTGTAGGTTCGGCTATATGAGAAACAAACAGTCAAATGGGGGCAACAACAAAAACTTTGTGACAACACACACTTTACTAACAACATAGGTACATCACATACATCATCAACTACACACACGTTCCACCCTAGGTTCACTCTCATCACTTTTTCTTTGTGCATTTTTCATCTTTAGTTTCCACGCTCCTCCATATTTTTGTCATTCCACGCTTTGTCTAGTCCTTTGACGTGTTTCTACTACACTCTTCATGGACATTAGGTACGCATCTCTATCTACTTTATGTTATCGAGATTTCCGCTCACCAACATAAATTGGGGGAAAATGTAGTCACAAAATCATACACTTTAGAAATTATTTATCTTGGTCTCATACTACTATTTAGAAGGTTCTTGAGTGAAGAAAGTACTAATTAACCCCTGTCTTTTGGCCATCTTATTTTATTTTATTTCATCATTACCAACCTCTTACACCCATATGCCTAGTCATCTTCTATCATCCGCGTCATTTTAGCCTTGACTAGGGCACCCAAATTAATCTTGGGGCACTTGTGGGCGCCTTGGTCTCATCGAGGTTCCCTGGTCCTTTTTCACTTTCCTACCACTTTTTGGCCTCTTTCTAGCCATTTTTATCATTATCTTTCTTATGGTCGGCCTTTTCGGGGTTAATTACAAAATTAGATAAATAGAACCCTATAAATATAAAGTTATGAGACCATAATGAGGGACCTAGCATCACTTACTACTATCACTCATTTAGAGTTTCATCCATCTATTCCATTGGAGATCACTTGTATACACATAACTACATTACAAGGTACAAGACTAGGACATCTACATCACACTTCATAGGGGGATTATATTATATTCCATACACATATTCTATTACACTTTCTACACATAAATATTGCTCGGTACTTTAAAAAGTGTGACTAGCATAAGAGCTCCTAGGGCACATTATGCACACACTCACTAGAACTACATTTGGGTCCAAAATGTAGTGCAACGCTCGGTTAGTAAGCCCCTGTTGTGGTAGTTGAGGTCAGTTTGACCTATTCATTTGCATCTTTATTTTTTAGGTTTTTGATATTTCTAAGTGAAAATTGAATAGAAAATGCTTAAGTTCTTTCAACCAACTAACTTGCATATTATTCACACAATTTAGATGGATATAATAGAGAAAACAGAGACAAAATGAGAAACGATTTATCTTGGAGAAACCCAAGGTGGGAAAACTCTAGTTGGGTGAGAAAATTATCTCCCCTTCACTATGTAATCTCAAAAGATACAATTCACTACCAATTTGGCCTTCAAGAAAGCTAATACACTTCCTAATTGTATCTACTTGCTCAATATTTCTCCAAAGACAAAATAACTCTTCAACATGAACAAATAAGAGAGGATACAACTCTTAAAACTTTTCTCACAACTTACTTCATCCAAATTCACTTGCTTGAATCCCTAAACATGCTTGTATTTATAGATGCTTAACTCAGGAAGGTGTGGAAGGCTGAAACGAACTATCTAGAAACCCAAACAATTGCAACTATTGTGATTCTGCGTTTGAACCATAAATTACCAAACCGCTACTTTATGCGGACGGAGGTTACAAAACCGCCCCTAACAGTTGACAATTACAAAATCACCACCCGGTATAGACCGGTGGTTACAAAACCACCACCTTGCATTAGGGGGGTGGTTCTATCATCATATAAAGTATGTAACCTTTCGGAGGCCATAACATTTGCATACGAACTTGAAATTGGGTGCCGTTTGTTTTGAACTTTTATGATTTATCGAGAGGAACAACATGTACGTACCAAAATTATAGGGTATTACACCCTTTGGAATGATGTTACACATGCCCTAATGATGATACAGGACACCTCGCAAGGTGTTCGGGATCCAGAGAAGCTCACAAAGTATATGTTAGCATCCCAAATGCTTTATCCAAGTTCCTTGTGCTTTGTTTTATCCCTTGCCCCCTTTTTAAACGTGTTTTGACCTTGATATTGAAACCACCACCTGGGGGTAGCGGTCCTATAACCGCCACCTGCTTTCGTAGTGGCCCGGTCCTTCACGCGTTTTCCAACACGTTCCTTTGATCACGACTTGCGTAAATTTGAAACATTTACCAACTTTTCTCAACCGCCTTAGCTCGTATTAATGTTTTATGTTCCCTGGAATAGTGTTTCTTCATTGTTTAATGGTAAAAGAGTTCTAATAGGAATCACCTTTGGGTGAATGTGAAATCTATAAATAGCTAGCTTGTTTTCAAGCAAATGGCCCCTCAACTTCTCATTTCCATTGTTTAGTCTTTCAATTTCTTGCTTAGAATTCATTTTGTTTTCATGTTTGCATCCATGCTAGTTTTCCTTTGTTATTAGAAGCCATTCGATCTTATTGCTTCAGTCTTGTTCATTGTTGTTCATATAAATTAGTTTAGAGCAGAGTAGTGTCATTTGTAGATTGAATCCATTAGAGTTGCAGGTTGTGTTCTTCACAGAAGGTAGATTCTAGAATCTCTCGGTACACTTGTGTTGTATTCCCACAATAAATCCTGCTAGGAATTACATACGCCAAGCTCTATCACTTGCGTTGTCCCTCTCCTACTCACATTATATTCGGTCTATATCCAAAGCTGCCATTGTTCAAATACCTTCTTCTGTTGATGCTAGCATATACACACTCTTCTGGATTCATGTGAACATGAAGGAACAAGGAGATCATTTTAAGGGGACAAAGTCATACACTACTAGATTATTTTGTTGTTACGCAAATTCCAGGTTTTATCTATCAAAGTTCTAGTTAAAACATATCAAATAAAGTAGTGAATTATTTCATTTCAGTTAAATTTCACTTTTGATATTGTCGGGGAAGCTGTGGGGATTGATAGTTTCTGAGAAACTATGATTCATTCCTCACTTCTAAGGTAGGATCGAGAGTCTTTCAATTTAAAATTTAATCAATTATCTAGCTATTTAGGTTAAAATCACAATTGCATTGTGCAAGTAGCTACACTTTGTGCTACCTTGCTTGTTTTAATTTTGTTATTAGATTAGTTGTCATTTTCTGAATATATTAGATTAATTTCTCTTTTAATTCTATTAAAAATTCTATCAAAAATACAAAAAATAGAGGAATATATATATGTTGTAGATATATCTTGCATAATTAGTTTATTTCATTTCAGTTAGGTTTATATTGGTCTTGTATGACAATCATGGGACCTAGGAGCCTGGGGAATTGATTTTGAGCCAATCGTGCCTCAACCAAATCTTGTTGTAGCATTAAGCGACATAGATAAAAATCTCGAATTTAGGTCTTCCGAACAACAATAGACTTACAAGAAATCAAGTACATGCTAAGAGGATTAAACATAGAAGATGACAAAGCACACACGTTTTGGTCAAATCAGCCAAATTATAGATTGCCTTGATAGATATCTGTATGACTGTAGAAGGACCTGAAAGAGAGAAAACATTCGGTTGTGATCCACTAGTCCCACAACCAGATGCAGGAGACCTCCTCATTGATATAGACACTAGCTTACGTATCCAAGTTGCCAGAACACCTGTTAGGTACTCCAAGAAAATCGTGCAACTTCTAGTTCTAAACGTAGAGGCCAAAAAGGCATATGATTACTGGATACTCAGAATCAGGGATTGACTCTTCACATGACCATAGGAGGTCCACAACAACCACAAACTTACGGTTGTGATCCACAGGTCCCACAACCCAACGGGCCTACAAATCAATCAAGTATTGACACCAGCTTGTGAATACTGGTGTTTAGGTCCTCTCCACTTCCACCAGACATTATCACACAACTATCATTATTAAATGTAGCAGCTAATCAAGCTAAATATTTCTGGACTAGACCAGAGAATCGTCCATAAAGCACCAAAAGATCCACTACACATTTAGCCATTCCATTTTCATGACCTTGTCAGGAGATATATACAAAGCACCCATAGGTCATCTTCCACGTATCCCACAACCCATATATCAGATCATGACAGAGCTTGATATTGATTGGAGCCTTCGAGAAGCTATCCTCACCGAATGATCTATCACACCGATTTAGGTTAGGAGGGCCTTCTTTGCCTTAGATTCATGCAGACCCCATTATTATGTGTTGGAGACATAAGATTACCTAACTAGTTTATCTGCACCCCACATATATTCCATCCCCACCAGTTGTCTCGGCATGACCTCAAGAGGTCGGGTGCGAGGAAGAGTTACTTATAGATTCCCATGCTCGCTGGTCACTTTTCCATCGTATAAAATTAGTGAACCCGACGTGAATCGAACACGCAACCTTCTGATCTAGAGTCAAATTTCTACTTGTTCTTCCAATTGATACACTTTTCATCTTTCCACCCTTTTTAGCCTTCACATTAGCTTCACCAAAAAAATTGGTGAACCCGATGTGAAAGGAACAATTTCTTCACTTTCACACTCTTCTTTTTAGTTTTATCCACCTTCGCTTCTTCCCATTATTCTGTGGGTATTTATATACCCCCAAAATATGTCAGGATACGATGCATATGGTAGACCTCTCCTAGGTCTTGAAGCATACTACGATCAATTAAATAGACAACCATCACCCTCGCTCTCAGCATGGGGTGACAACTATTCAACTAACCAATTTTCAACACAAACTCTACCTCAAAGGACTAGATATAGTTCTTCTTTCCAAATAGAGGAGTTGGATCAGCTCACTCAAATGCAACAACCAGAGCCTTCAGGCTCAAACAACATGACGCTCACTAGAGAATCTGGTTCATCTCCTCGAGTGTTGCTTAGACCACAAATTAGTAGATAGTTAGATCCATATATGTTTTTAGATGATGAATACTTAGCATGTTATGCTAGGAGTGAACAACACTCTCAAAATATGTACCCACCTATAGGAGGTTTGCAAACACAACCCGAGGTCTCATTCCAAGAAAACACCCCCATTCCTCCACCTATAGGAAATGCCCTCGGTGAAACTTGGCAAGGCACCGATCAATTCATAGCAGGGTACCATATGCCTATACAACCTCAAGATATACAACAACCACCACTAAGGCAAAATACCGTGTCTTCACCAAACGAGGTCATCTCAGCCTTAGTTGAGAAGGTTAGAGGGTTGGAACTTGCTCAAGCAAATCAAAATTCATAGTTCATGCAAGCAAGAACTTCCAATCCTCCACATCATCCCAGCCAAGTAGACCTCCTCACAGGAACATGAACGTTGGGCATGCCTCCTCAGTATTTACAACAAACACCAACTAGAACCACATTTTCTAATGCCACTCCAGTTGAGAATATAATACCTCCCAACTTAGTACAAAATAACTCATTCCTAAGCAATGCTCCTCCATACTTAAACATGTATTCCAAATCACCACAGGGAGATATGTTCTCTTCTCCTGGCATGTTTGCTCAAACACAGGGATTTCCTTATGCCCCTGCAAATACATATGCTATGCCATATCAACAACCCATTCCACCTCTACCCCCTCAACAAGCACCATCAATGGTCAAAACCTATGCGATAGGGACTTATTCAAAATATTTGAAATAACCTTTAGACTTCACTATACAAAGTGTTATGCTTCCAAGACCTCTCCCCGATCTACCCAAGTACAAAGGGGAGGGAGACTCGAATGCACATATTAAGGCCTATGCCACAACCATTCGAGAACTGTTCCCTTGGGATGGAGTTGTTGCTAAAATATTCCCCAAAAATTTAGAAGGTATTACCCTTGATTGGTATTACAGAATACCTGAAGCCTCAATACATTCATTTAAACAACTTGTTTCAAAGTTCATTAAGGCATTTGACATGAATAAATTGTCGAGGACAGGAATCAGGGAATTCTTACATATTAAACAAGAACACAATGAATCTGTTGCTCATTTCATCCAAAGATGGTGTATAGTCCTCTATTCTTTAGCAAGTGCTCCAAACATGGATCAGATGGAACTATGTGATTTATTCCTTCATTCTCTCAGTAGAGAGATAAAGGAAGAAGTCCAAAAGTTCCCACTAAGAACTTATGATGAAGTGCTTGAGAGTGCTCTCTGAATAGATCAAGTTACAATAGATAGCAGTCGCAAGAGATATGGAACAAATGGGAGGTTAATCATCCCCAACCAAACACTATGACCTATCCTACTACCACAAACACCAATCAAGGACCTAAAATCCTTAACAAAAATTGTGGAGTGACAACAGATGGAGTGACTGACCAAACTAAAAGAGAAAATGTTGTAAATGTTCCACCACCAGTTAACAATCAACAAAACAACAATTTTACCCCAACAATCAAGACGGTGGATTTTAATTGTCCCAACAACAACAACAACAACAACAAAAACAATAAAAACAACAATGGAAGATCCAGACACAGGGTCCAAGTCAAAACTCAACTGGATATCAAAACCAAAACCAAAGGCAACAAACGCAAAACTTTAATCCTAATAATCAACAGTTTAATCAGAGTTTTGGACCACAACACGTGCCAAACCAACAACCTAGGAGTTATAATCCCAACTCATATTGTGGTTTCCACAAAATTCGAGGCCATGACACTAGGACTTACTGCAATTACAATAATTTCATGCAATGTTTTCCAGAAGAACAAAAACAACTCTTCATAGATATGTTCTTAACAGATTCTATGACACCTATGCCAAATACTTTCACAGGGGCAGTTTCCCCTCAAAATGCACCTCTTAAGATCTTCAATGATCCACTTCTAAATCACAATAACAATAATAAATTAAATCCAAATGGGACGAAAAAAGGTGTAAAGATGGCAAATAACGATCATGAAGCCTCAACTTCACTAAATCCACCTGTCGCACCGCAATTAGGAAATCAGCCACAAACCAAGATAGTTGGTCTAGTGGAGTTAGATACTAAGCTACACATAGAAGCCATAACAAGAGCATGAGAATATTCTTCTCAACCAAATCCAATCTATCCACTAGAGCTAGATAACATTCAACAAACGTTGGTAAAACCCATAGGTGCTTATGATTTAATTAATGACTTAACAAAGACCTTCTCTCACATCTCCTTTTTGGACTTGTTGAAAAACTCTCCTGCCCATAGGGCTGCTCTTTTAGAAGCACTAGGTCTAGGTCATTTAATTAACATCACTCCACCTCCCAAAACACAAGTAAACCATATAGACTTCGATATCCACCCTCCAGGGAAGCCAGATAGGGATACCAAGTTTATATTTGACATAAACAAAATGCCAACAGATGCTAAAATTACACGTAGAGGTGATCCGACCTTACATTTACAAGTGTGGGTTTACAATAATTACATTAAACGTGCAATGGTTGATGATGGGGCAGTAGTTAACATTGTCCCCTTCTCTTTCCTTCAAAATCTAGGATATGGAGAAACAAACTATTCCACAACAAGAAATACGCTAAGAGGTTATGATAGCCTTAAGACTACTTCAATTAGGACTATAATATTACCAGTCACCTTAGGACCCAAGCCAATCCTCACCAAGTTTCATATCATAGATTAGGAAACCAACTATAATATGATCCTCGGTCGACCATGGATACATCACATGAAAGCAATCCCTTCTACGTTATTCTAGGAAATAAGATTCTTACACCTAGGAAAGATATTCGTAGAAAAAGGTGACCCAAAACCATTTGACATACACCTAGCAGACCTGAAGAAAAGACCAAGTGTTCACTCTGAGTTTGAACTCCCAACAAACCAACTTAACAAACCAATCAACTCAAAACCGGAAGAAAAATTAATACCTATAACAGAACTAGAAATTACAAACCTAGTCAAGGGAATCCCAGCCCTCAAGGATGAAGTTAACGTTGTAAAAACAATGTCATTAGGAACTACTGCAAATTTTTTTGAATTACTGGAAAAAGATCTACCAATTTTCCTACCATTTGATTCCACAGGTATGGGATGTACCTTAAGAGTTGGTTCTCTTCCAGCAGAGAGGAAATTTGCATGGTAGAAGTAATCAAAACAGATGCAAAGAATGTCCCAACATCCATTTTTCCTAGTAAATATTGGACTCTCCACTTTGATGGAGCTAGATGTCACTATGGAGCTGGGGCAGGTGTGATATTCACTTCCCCTGAGGGAAAGATCCTACCTTTTTATTTTAAATTAAACTTTGAATGTACAAACAATGGTGTTGAGTACAAAGCCCTCCTCCTTGGCCTCATCATAGCCAAAAGGATCGGTGTTAATAACATCAGAGTGTTAGGAGACTCGCAATTAGTTGTAAACCAAGTCTCTGAAGTATATGAGACTAGAGTGAGCACTTACAGCTCTATAAAACAGTGGTATTAGATCTAAGCAAAGGATTCAACTTCATATCCATTAAGGCAATCCCACGAGAACAGAACCTTCTTGCAGATTCAATAGCAACCTCAGCTTCACATTTTACCCCAAGTAATGAGTTGGAAGATACAAGTTTCAAGGTATCACTTCATACTGAACCATTGGTGAAGAAAATGTCAATGAACCCTCTTCTAACACATGCAGCTGAGAATGAGTCTTCTATCTTACATCATGTTGATAATGATAAAGTCACTCTCGAATATCTAAACACCTATGCGAGCTACACCTTGCTCACCCTATAGTTGATTTTTCCCTAATACCACACTCCTCTTCCTACTTACGAAATGCCATGGTAGAATATCCTCCACGAAGGATCTCGATATCTATGAGATAGAAAATGGAGAAAGCTTGGAACTACCTCCAACCCCACCGAATTCAATGAAGGTAACACTTATTTGATTGAAGAAACCATTGCCATAAACATTGGAATGGAGGAAGAACCAAGAATTTGGAAGTTATGATCCTTGTTAACTCCAGAGGAAATAGAAATACACACCCAAATCCTCAAAGAACATCAAAAGTATTTTGCATTTAATTATAAAGAAATGACGGGTATCACACCACAAGTTGCGGTACATAATCTCGTCACTAAACCAGATGTGAAGCCAATTAAATAGAAGTCAAGACCAATGAAGCCAAAAGTGGCTCTCATGGTAAAAGAGGAAGTAGTAAAACTTCTCCAAGTAGGATTCATCAAGCCTATTGACTATTCACAATGGGTATCTAATATCGTTCCCATCCTAAAAAAGAATGGGAAGATATGCATTTGTATAGATTTTTGGGATATTAACAAAGCTTGTCCCAAGGATGATTTCCCATTACCATCCATTGACGTTATCATTGATGCAACAACTGGATTTGAACTGCTATCCCTCATGGATGGGTTCTTAGGGTACAATCAGATTAAAATATCCGAAAATATCAAGCCAAAACCACACTTATAACTCCCTTGGGAACTTATTGTTATGTTGTCATGTCATTTGGTCTTAAGAACGCCGGCGCTACATTGCAATGACTTATATATTCCATGATCTTATCCATAAAATTTTGGAATCATATGTGGATGACTTATTGGCCAAGGCCAAGAAATGTTGTGATCATCTAGAAGTGCTCCGTTTCATCCTCTCACGACTAATTGAGTATGGTGTCACATTAAACCCAGAGAAGTGTGTGTTCGGTGTAACAGGAGGCAAAATTCTAGGATACATTATATCTTCATGAGGGATTGATGTTGATCCGGCCAAAATATGGGCTATTCTCGAAATGATCCCACCTTTGGATGAGTCTGGAATCAGGTCATTTCTTGGGAAACTCGGTGCAATCCGAAGGTTCATCCCAGATTTAAGCTTTGTCATTCATCCAATCAACAATCTACTCAAGAAAGATTATAGCATCAATTGGACTGAAGATTGCAACGAGGCCTTCGAAGTAGTTAAGCACTTCTTGTTGTCACCACCCATGCTAATGCCTCCCAAGCTAGACCACCCTTTGATCCTATACTCACGAGCCACTCATGTCTCGCTGGCTTGCATGCTGGCTCAAGAAGATGATGAAAAATGAGAATGCATGATCTATTTCATTAGCCGAACATTGCTCGATTATGAAACACGTTACACACATGGCAGAGAGAGAATGCCTTGCCATAATTTTTGCAACAAAACATTTGAGACATTACATGTTAAACCAGGAAACAAGGGTCATTATAAATACAAACCATTTACGAACATTTCTCACACAAGGATATTTATCTAAAAAAGTTGGTCGTTTCATAACCCTAATGGGATAATTTGAGTTAACATTCGTAAACCAAAAATCCATTAAAGGAAAAATCATTGCAGACTGGTTAGCTGCCAATCCACTAGATGGAGGTGAGCTAGTAGATCTAGACTTTCTCGATGAATGTGTATACTTGGTCAAAACTAGACCCCCCATTTCTACATATCCCTGGTATACTAATACCATCAATTTTATCATGGACCATACATACCGGAAAGTGCCACGTCACAACATAGAAGGCGGTTATGCATTATTACCACTAAATATGTTTTTTAGACCAAGTGCTCTATCATAGATCCTTTGATGGCATGCTTCTAAGATGTGTCGATTAGAAGAATCCAAGAGGATTATTCATGAATCCCATAGTGGGATATGTGGGGGCCACTTCGGTGGTCATGCCACCGCTCGTAAAATACATCGGATGGGATATTTTTGGCCCACTCTCAAACATGACACAGTGGAATTTATACGTAAGTGCCACCAATGCCAAGAGTTCTCCCATGAGATTCACATGCCAAAGCAAATCCGTAACCAATAGTGACTCCATGGACCTTCTCCACGTGGGGTCTAGACTTGATAGGGAAATTATCTCCCTCATCAACCAATGGCCATAATTTTATAATCACAGCCATAGAATATTTTACCAAATGGGTGGAGGCCATGCCTCTCACCACTGTACTAGGTTCGGTGATTACCAAATTCATTTTGAACTAAATTATCTCGTAGGTATGGTGTCCCACGAGTCATTATCTCAGATAATGGTACATCCTTTAAGAATGACGAGGTTCATGAGTTATGTAGCAAGTTCAAGATAAACCATCACACATGACCTCTCTTTATTACCCTCAAGCCAATGGGTAGGTAGGCGACAAACAAAAGCGTTGAAATTTGTTCTCCTCAAAACAAGAAAGGAGAAAAACGAGATTGGAATTTAAAACTATATCCGGCCTTGTGGGCCCACCAAACCTCAATAAGAACACCAACAGAGCAACTCCTTTCTCTCACTGGTAGCAGAGTGTAAGCAGTTCTCCCACTTGAGGTTGAAATACCAGATCCGCATCTCATTACAAGGATTACGGATGAAGAAGCTTATAGGGAGGCATGCCTCTCTCAACTAGAAAGCCTTGATGAGGCTAGGTTAAACACCGAACAATGGCATAGAGCCTATGCTGACCGGATGTGCTGGCAGTATAACAAAAAATTCTATGAGTGAGAAATATATGAAGGAGATCTAGTTCTAAGACTAGACAACCTAGATCGATAAGAAAACCGGTGAAGGAAGAAATTTCCGGCCCAAATGGTTGGGCCCATACCGAGTCATGAAGGACTATGAAAATGGTGTGTATCTCTTGTGCACACTAGAAGGTGAGGAATTTGGTGAAACTGTCAATTCCTTGCACCTTAAGCGGTTTTACGCATAAAACATCAAAGTCATTGCTAGTACATTATAGCTACCTACATTGCATTAGTCTTTTAGCTACTTCATTTTGTCCATTTCGTAAAAATGATAGTCCAGGAGCTTACTCTTAAAACAATCTATTACAAATTTATGAGGATATTGGAAAAGATATTCATATCACATCTCTTCAAACATCATCAAATATTTTCAAATCTTCTCATCAATTTTGACAGACAAACATTGATGAAAACCATACCAAGACCTGCATACTTGGCTTTGCTCTTTCTTTCTACTAGGTGAAGCTATCCTTGCCCACGGTTTGTTCTAGAAGCTTCTTGGTGTCACATCTATCCCTCTTAAAATCTCTTGGAATGAAAGGATATCCCAAAGTCATAGATCAGAAATGTCAAAATCAAATGAAATCAAAAGCACCAAGCAAACAAAATATTTTATTTTACACACTTCTTTGCCCCATCAACCTTCGGTGATAAGCCCACATCTCTTACTGGTGATGTGAGGTTGGGAAAGGAAAGAAGTGCCCTTACTCACTTGTATCTTGCCTTTGGTGACAAACCCATGCTTCTTACTAGTGGCGTGAGGCAGGGTGTGGGGGGTCCAGTCACACAAACTAACAAATCTTGGTATGCTAAAAACACAAGTCAAATTTTGTTAAGATAAAGAAAATATCCAAACATCCAAATTCCAAAGAGATCAACTCAAAACTAGATTTTGTCAACCAGGTTTCCATTTATGAATCTAAGTCTAGATAAACTGAAAAAGTAAGTGGCTTTCTAAGCTTGGTAGTAGTTTTGAGTAGGGTGGGTGTATAGGTCCAAATTTGGTTCTCATTCTTGGTTTGTTTGTCTCTCATCATTCCATTCGGTCAAACTCATATAACTTGTGCCCTTCCTAATTCTTGGTGTTGAGCCCTCATGTCTTACTAGTTGCATGGATTTGGGATTGGGGCAAGTTCATCTCTTTATCACTACGCATTCATCACATTTTTCCAATATAAGAAGGAATTACAAACATTGCCCAAAGAGTTCAAAAGTTCAAGACTACCATATGTTAGTATCATCTCATATCAAAGACCGCAAAAACATATAGAGTAAAACATTCTATTTACTATCATTTGTTGTCCATTATATACACTCTATAAGCATGAAAAGCAAATATTCTAAAAAAACATCTAAAAACACATTTAGAAAATGAGTCACAAAATTCAAGATACCAAGAGTCTAGATCCAAAGATATATATATATATATATATATATATATATATATATACAAATCAGTTTTATATATATATATATATATATATACAAATCAAGTTTCGTATACAATGCCATCATGCACTAGGCATGGTCAAAATGCTCAATGAGCCCGGAAAGTACAAAAATACTCGTATAAACAACCTAACAAGGTCACTACAAAAAAGAGCCAAGTGGCCTCTCAATCCCTATGGGATCCCTCAGAAGGTGCACGATCACATCTAGGATCATGCGGCTACATTGGCACTCGAGTGCATTGAAAGCTCGTGGTCCTAAATAGTAGTTGTAGTCTCGCTATGAGAATGGCTCCTCCTCATCAGGTGCTCTACAGTCCTATACCCAGCTACCTCGACACGGAAGGAAGTCATGATCTTGGCCGCATGCCAGATAGGGGAAAAAACATCGGTATGCCTACTAGCTACTGAAGGCTCCCCTGCATCCACGGATAGCTCAGCACGAGTCTTCTCCATGGGGAGCAACAGGGTGTCAATACATACCGGTGAATCAAGTCTCGCCACTCATCAATAGTCTCTACAAGCAAAGGAGAAAACAAATTAGAAAATAATCAAAAGGTGAAACCAAGGATGAACAAAAAGAGAGATAACAACTAAGGCAATTCTAGCTAAAATAAATATCAAAAGAAGAGTGATAACTCACTCGGATCTCCGGGATCCGCACCTACCACGGACATCGCCATCGATTGGTGTCCCCCTACATACGGGAAACATGGCGTCCTACCACGGATTTGTCCTCTCCACCTAGGTCCTGAGAAAGCAACTCCTCTGAGACTAGAGTCACCCTCTCCATGCTCTTCTTTGCCCTCTCGGCTTGTAGGATTTCCTGAGTGTCATGCCACTCAAGATCGCTATCCTCTCCCCCACCTAACTCACTGACCCCCATGTCCTCGGTCTCCTCCTCCATCTCTCCCTTTGTGAACTCCTCAGACTCGGAGTCTATATCAATGGGATCATCACTGCTATGGGCAGGATCGGCGGAAATCTAAAGTAAAGGTGCTTGAGGAGCATCGGCTCTCTCTCGAGCGTGTACCACCCTCCTGGCTACAATAGGGATGCCAGGAGTAACAACAGTCCAACCGCGGCCTCTAGGACCTCCCCTAGCCTCCTGAACTGATCTGAACATTGGCACCACTAGGGGAAGCATATCAATATAAGCAGTGCCAAACTGTTGAGGCACTCGATCGAAGGGGTGTATCTCTACCTTCCCATCCTGTCCACAAGCTGCCTGTAATAGAGCAGAAACCAGGGTGCATACCTCCTCGCCCCACAACCCTGCCATGGCCTGATAAGGTGTGGCCTCCATATCCACAGTGGTCAATGAAGCCACCGGCTGATGTGGTGCCCTAAGCACCGTCATCCCTATCCATCTAGCTACCCTGACGGCCCCGAGATCTATTGCCTGTATGCCCCTCCCATAAGGGATAATGCGCTCATAGACCCAACTCATAACTAAGGTCGGATGGCTCAGTGACTGTCCCTGTAATCGAACCACCCTGTATAAGTCGTGATAGGTGGTCCCAAGTATATCGGCTCCCCAGGCATAAATCTAACCATGTGCCTCAATCTGTGTGATGATGGGGGCCCAACAGTAGAGCAAAGTATCCCCTTCCTTGTCCCCGATCAATCTCGAAGCAAGGATGCCCATAATGGCCTGGTGGATCAAAGGGATGGGAAAGCCAGGAATAGAACGGACCTTCACCCCCTTCTTCGAACTAGTGGAGACAACTGCGTCTCCCATATAGGTGGCCCACTGAGTCACTTGAGCTCTGGATACTGTTGTATCAAATGAAAGTCTCCTCCCATAATTGGGACTCCAAAATGTGGTAGACATCCTCTAGGGTGATGGTCCACTCACCCCTAACACCTAGAAATCGGAAGGTGTTCCGATCTACATCCCAGTAAGAAAATAAGTCACATAGTATGTGACTGGTAGGTGCAACGTGGGGGACCCGTGCGATCCTCAATATACCTGCCCTCTGGAGAGTATCCTACTCAGCCTGAGAGAGTGCATCTAACACTGCTAGAATCCAATCACACTCCCTCTCTTGGCTCCATCTAATGTACTCTTCCTTCTTCTACAAAACACCCAAAAACATGCAAAAAGAAGCAAGTTAGTGTCAAGATTGCATTGGAAAAATCATTAAAGCAAGTAGGAATACTAAAAATGTAAAAATAAATTCAAAATAGTGTTGTTTTAACACTCTGTAGAGGACCGCTGCCCTAAGTAGGGTGGCGGTTCAGTAATCGTCGCCTTAAAAGGCGGAGGTCTCAGAATCGCCACCCTACTCGGGCGGCGGTCTTATCCCGCGACTACAAATGGGTCGCATGCCCTAAAAATGCTCAAAAACGCAAAAATTGACCATTTTAGCTAAAACGAAAGCCTACCCATTAGCGCCCCCTAAGAGACACATTTAAAACTAACATTTCTAAAAATAACCCCCCCACAACAAAGATTTCATCATTTTAACATTTTGGGTGCAAAAACATTAAATCGAGAAGAACTAACCTGAGATCTCGCGGGTCAAGGTTCTGCTCGTAGAGGCATGATTGCTATCTCGATACGAACGTTTCGACTATACTCTCGTCGAAAACCATCACCGTGGGTCCCAGAGCTCAAAAACTATCAAATCGACACGTGCAAATGAATAGGAAAATAAGCCCGTTTTATATATATGGTGTTTTGACTCATTTTGAATGCCCCTTTCGCAGGTTTAGAGCGCCGATAGAGGTAAGTTCTTATCCCCACGCAAATAGTAAGTCCTCATTTCATACTATGTTAGTATTTATTTTTCGATTTATTTTATCTATGTGCACTTGAGTCCTCTTTCCATTTTACAGGTAGCGGGAATTTGGATGGCATCACTTTGACACATGGGCGTGTCAGGTATAATTTCTAGCTTCCAATTTTGGGACTGCCATACTCGGACCCACCGTTTTACGCCTCTTCATGACTAAAACACTTCTCAGGGGACAATATGTGCGTACCAAAATTGTAGGGTATTACACCGCCGAAACGATGTTACACATGCCCCAATGATGATATAGGTCACCTCGCAAGGTGTTTAGGATCCAGAGAAGCTCACGAAGTATATGTTAGCATCCCAAATGCTTTATCCAAGTTCCTTGTGCTTTGTTTTATCCCTCACCCCCTTTTTAAATGCATTTTGACCTTGATAATGAAACCACCGCCCGAAGGCGGTGGTCCAGAATGCGCCGCCTGCTCAGGGCAACGGTCCTTCACGCATTTTCCAGCACATTCCTTTGATCACGACTTGCGTAATTTTTCAACATTTACCATCTTTTCTCAACCGCCTTAGCTCGTATTAATGTTTTATGTTCCCTGGAATAGTGTTTCTTCATTGTTTAATGGTAAAAGAGTTCTAATAGGAATCACATTTGGATGAATATGAAATCTATAAATAACCGGTTTGTTTATAAGAAAATGGCCCCTCAACTTCTCATTTTCATTGTTTAGTCTTTCAATTTCTTGCTTAGAACTCATTTGTTTTCATGTTTGCATCCATGCTAGTTTTCCTTTGTTGTTAGAAGCCATTCGATCTTCTTGCTTTAGTCTTGTTCATTGTTGTTCATACAAATTAGTTTAGAGCAAAGTAGTGTCATTTTTAGATTGAATCCATTAGAGTTGCAGGTTGTGTTCTTCACAGAAGGTAGATTCTAGAATCTCTCGGTACACTTGTGTTGTATTCCCACAATAAATCCTGCTAGGAATTGCATACGCCAAGCTCTATCACTTGTGTTATCCCTCTCCTACTCACATTATATTCGGTCTATATCCAAAGCTGCCATTGTTCAAATACCTTCTTTTGTTGATGCTAGCATATACACACTCTTCTGGATTCACGTGAACATGAAGGAACGAGGAGATCATTCTGAGGGGAAAAATTCATACACTACTAGATTCGCCACTGTTATGCAAATTCCAAGTTTTATCTGTCAAAGTTCTAGTTAAAACATATCAAATAGAGTAGTGAATTATTTCATTTTAGTTAAATTTCACTTTCGATATTGCTGGGGAAGCTGTGGGGATTGATAGTTTCTGAGAAACTATGATTCATTCCTCACTTCTGAGGTAGGATCGAGAGTCTTTCAATTTAAGTTAATCAGTTATCTAGCTATTTAGGTTAAAATCACAACTGCACAGGCAAGTAGCTATACCAGGCTACCTTGCTTGTTTTAATTTTGTTATTATGTTATTTGTCATTTTCTGAATATATTAGATTATTTGCTCTTTTAATTCTATTAAAAATTCTATCAAAAATACAAAAATAGAGGAATATATATATGTTGTAGATATATCTTGCATAATTAGTTTATTTCATTTCAATTAGGTTTATATTGGTCTTGTATGACAATCATGGGACCTAGGGAGCCCAGGGAATACGTTTTTGAGCCAATCGTGCCTCAACCAAATATTGTTGTAGCATTAACTGACATAGACCAAAATCTCGTAAGTCAGTCTTTCGAACAACAATAGACTTATAAGAAATCAGCACACAACTAAGAGGATTAAACATAGAAGATGACAAAGCACACACGTTCTAGTCAAATCAGCCAAATTATAGACTGCCTTGATAGATATATGTATGACTATAGAAGGACCGAAAGAGAGTAAACATTCGGTTGTGATCCACTAGTCCCACACTAGATGCATGAGACCTCCTTGTTGTTATAGACACTAGCTTACGTATCCAAGTTACGGAACACATGTTAGGTACTCGATAAAATCATGCAACTTCTAGTTCTAAACATAGAGGCCGAAAAGCCATATGATTACCGAATACTCGGAATCGGGATTGACTCTTCACATGACCATAGGAGGTCCACAGCAACCACGAACTTACGGTTGTGATCCACAGGTCCCACAACCCAACGGGCCTACAAATCAATCAAGTATTAACACCAGCTTGTGAACATTGGTGTTTAGGTCCTCTCCACTTCCACCAGACATTATCACACAACTATCATTATTAAACGTAGCAGCTAATCAAGCTAAATATTTCTGGACTAGACCAGAGAATCGTCCATAAAGCACCAAAAGATCCACTACACATTTAGCCATTCCATTTTCATGACCTTGTCGGAGATATATACGAAGCACCCATAGGTCATCTTCCACGTATCCCACAACCCATAGATCGGATCACGGCAGAGCTTGATATTGATTGGAGCCTTCGAGCAGCTATCCTCGTCGAACGATCTATCACACCGATTTAGGTTAGGAGGGCCTTCTTTGCCTTAGATTCGTAGATCCCATTATTGTGTGTTGAAGACATAAGATTACCTAACTAGTTTATCTACACCCCACGTATATTCCATCCCCATCGGTAGGTGTCTCGCATGACCTCGAGAGGTCAAGTGCGAGGAAGAGTTACTTGTAGATTCCCATGCTCATTGGTCACTTTTCCATCGTACAAACACAAATATGAAATAATATTTGGATTGTGATTAAATATTAATGGTGTTTAATCCTTTTCACCAAATACTACCTTCTCGTGAGGTCTCATGTTTTCACATTATATGGCCCAAAATTTATTTCGAGAGGTGTCCCAATAACCCCTAACCTAGCTAGGCCATCTTGTGAAGAATGAAATGAACCAAAAAATTGTAGAGAAAGTACAATATATAGAGATTACATAGATTTTGGTTTTTCGTGATCCATTTTTTGGATCACTCCTCACTCAACAATCCAACCAACGCGTTCGGTGCTACTTTTTGGCATCTTGTGGGATAGTGAGTTTTCCAATCACCCCCTACTATGTAACTCTCTTTATTTATTTTAATATAAAGGGTTGTTCCAATAGTAAAACATATGAATCAATAATCTTAAATCCTCCACATTATTTTTTTGTCGTTTACTTAGACTTTTATGATAAAAAGACAAATTAAATAACAAACTATGAAGGGACTATAGAACAATGGATTTTTAATTACTTGGATACACTAGACCTTTAAAACATATGATTTAAGAAAACTAAAAGATAATGACACATATCTAAATGAAATAAGTTAAAAAAACTTAATTATAGCTTACAAACATATTTTCTGCCTCTTCTACTGAGGATGACATGCAAGGGACACAATTCTAATATTAACGCTTCACTTGGATATGAAATGGTAATACACAATAGACAAAGATGTGGGCGAACGAGTATGAAAACATGCAGAGCTAGAAACACATGTTTACTCCATTGATCTTAATATCTACGTGGGAGGCAAACATAAAAATAAACCAAAACTCTTTTCACAATGCAACATGTCTAGTGTAACAGGTCGATGGAAACGAGATGTCTAGGTAGTTGTTATTCTATTGCAAGCGACTGTTGGAAGATGATACATTGATATTTCAAAATAATGTTGCAGATCAAGTTATTATTACAATCCATGAATCTCTTGAGAAAAATAACATAGGCAACGTTTCTCCTTATTCATGACTCCCACGCTTATAATTGTGCTTGACTGATCATGCTTCCGCTGCACTTGAGATTCAAGTTTGTAATAACATTTTAAAATTAAATCTTCCATGGACTCTCATTTCGCTTTGATACAAAATGTTTTTTTGGTAAGATCTTCATTATGACATTAATAACAACAATGTAGAAATAAAAACCTAATAAATATATTTCAATGTGATTCATCCGGTATCCATAATATCTCCTTATCATAATAATATCGCCTCAAATATCTCATATAAGTTTATTCCACATATCTCTCATTGAATTATTCTCTCTAACACTTAGAAAATCTATGTGAGTTATTTGAACAACCAAATAACGCACTTCATTACATCAAGACATTAGTTAAATAATATATTTAACTAAATATACCCATACAAATATAAAACAACCCATGTGAACACTAAGATTTTTTAGGAATTATAGTGTGCACATATATGATTTATGGGTAATAATATAACTAATGTTAAGTGAGTTGTGTTAACAGCTCACACATATGGGCTAATCAATTTGTTGGTTGGATTGTTGAACCAACCCACCATTATTAGGTAGTCTAAATAATATGTGCTTGATTGTTTGTTGAGACTCCTGTAAAATATAACGAGCTCATACAATCTATATAATGTAACTTATGTTATTGAATATGATATATAGAATAATTTTGATTGTTTTGTGTGTTCATTCTGAACCAAATTCTACATCTAGTATCAAAGTGACTGTGATTCTTGTGGGATTTCAATATGGAGTGCTAATTTGTTAGGGGCACCGTTCAAATAAATTTCCCCTGTGGATGAGTATATCTTGATTTCCTGAGTTTCCTCATCTTTCAATTTGCAACGAGCTGTCAGACGTTGCCCAGAGAAAGAAATTCATATGTAGAAGAATAATTTTTTTATTTTATCTTCATGAGAGGGAAGAGATCAGGCCATGCTGGTAAAATAGTACATCGGATTCTCCTGGGTTGGACATTTCTTGGAATTATAGATCGGTTGATTTGGAACGTTTGTCTCTCGATCCATGCAAGATTCATCGAATCCACATTTCACTTGCAAACATGTGCACTGGTCTCTAAGCATATAGACGTGTGCATTCAAGCTCCATCAACGGACATAAAAACTATGGAAAAACATTTATTACAATACTAAGCACATGTGTATCTCTCAGTCAGGTATTCTGCCATATTGAAGGACACCTCTCAATCTTGTCAAAGCTGGAACAAGTATTTCAAATTGTCAAATGTTCAATCAGTTCAACATGATCTCCTGCAACATCCATGCAAAATAATTGTTTTCTCCATATGTCGATTAATGGTGTGTCAAAATGTCGAGATTCCAACAGTATTATATCAGGTAAAATTCTGATCGCTGCAAGACTGTTCTTCTATCACTACCCAAGTGTGCCTTGACAATTAATCATCTTGGAATTCATCTTCGAATCTATCACACAAGAATTTCCTTGAGATCATATCAGCTGCATTTAATGTTTATCAAGATATTTAAAATTCTTTTCAATCACTTTTGGTATTTAGTTGTTGAAGTCTAAATCCATGTGATATACGAGTCAGTTTATGTCCTCGTGTTGTAGGTCTATTGATAATAGTCTTGTCAAAAGTCTTGTTGTCTTCTTATTTATATTAAGAATTCGAGTCATATTTTTTTGCCATTAGTTTTCATGATAAGGGAATTTAAAACTCATATGACTTAAATGTTATTAAGTCATTTAGAGAATTGATCTTTCAAAATTTTAAGTTACAAGTGTTCTCTTCTTTTTAGTCTTATGTTTTAGTTTTACAACTTTTGGTCTAGTTGTTTAGGTCCTATTTGTGTCATTTCATAGTTGTCTTGTAATAATTTGAGTCAATATTAGTGTCATTTCTATTATTGATTTTATGTTGTATATATCAAGTTATAAGTAAATTGTCATTCTTGTTCGTGCATAGTCCGTAAAAAATGTCATTGTAAAAAGTCGTGAAAATAAAATAAAAATTCCTCACTTTTCAATGATTGGACACATTTTTGCTTGTGCGAAATCCATCTTGTGGGGTTAAATTTTACAATGAGCTCCATGATCAAATCTAGTTGAGTTAGAAGAGACTAACTAGAGGTCGGAGGAAATAGAGGATAGAGGGCGATCAATGCCTCTCGTCAGTCACCAATGACAGGGCCGCATTTTGGTATGGTGACATCTTTTTCAGTTGTGTGGTGTGTGTAGAATAAAATGGTGTGTGGTTTCCTTCCCCTGTTATGATTGAAATGAGGAGAATGTGCATTTTGAAATCGAAACGGTTGTATAGGAGGGCGAGTGAATTGGAGCAATCCTTTGATTTATGAGATTCTTTGACTATCGAAATTCTTCATCGATTGGTGGTGAAAGAGAATTCACTAGAAGTGAAAGCGAGAACTGTTGAGTTCGTGTATTGGTGGAAGTGTGATCATCCGGTAAGGGATTCACTATGGTGAAGTGGATTGGTCATGTACATAGGATCCAGATAGCAAGATACAAGCCAACAATATGTAGACCTAAAAGTATGCATAGGAATACGATTTGGTTTCTGTTATTAAGATGTTTTTTCTTCCCATGTTCACAATAAGAAGGGGAATGTTGGGAATTATAGTGTGCACATATATGATTTGTGGGTAATAATATAACTAATGTTAAGTTATTTGTGTTAACAACTCACGCATATGGGCTAATTAGTTTGTTGGTTGGATTGTTGAACCAACCCACCATTCTTGGGTAGTCTAAATAATACGTGCTTGATTGTTTGTTGAGACTCCTTTAAAATAGGAGCTCATACAATCTATATAATGTAACCTATGTTATTGATATATATATATAGAATAATTTTGATTGTTTTTCTGTTTATTCCTAACCAAATTCTACGAGATATCCTAACAATGGCTAGTAATTTACCATCCAAAATGTAAAGGAAAGCTGGAAATATTTTTGTTTATATGAAAAAACACTTAAAACATTTGCACTTGTCACATGACACATAATAATGGGCCCACATAATCACTAACACTTACTTTTGCATCATTCCAATAAACACAAGGTTTACAGTTTTACTTTTGAACACATTGTGATTTTCTACAAGGAGGTATTTCATTTGCGGAAGCATGGATCATATATTTAGGTCACATAATGCCACAATGCAATCATGTTCCACATCATGCACTCGGGGTATAGTTAGATAACAAAGGGACGACCATTTACAAATCGAGAAGAAGGGTTCTACCATACATCCACTTGTTCCTAATGCCAATCCACGGGATTTCCATCAATGTATATTACTATAAGTTTCTCTTTGAAAATCATTAAATTCCACCCCTTTACTTACAACTTAGTTTTTTTTTTTTTAAATGGGAACTTCACCCCATAGTTATCTCATTAAAAGTACTAAAAAGCACACAAACACATACTTTAGAATCTAACAATTATGAGAGAAGAAATGTTTTGTAAGATTATTGAGACATATGATTGGTTCTTTTAACAAGGTATGCATTGTTTTTTAACCTACTTACTTGGGTGTGTTTTGGTTAATGTAGACACAAAATCATACACTTTAGACATTATTTAGTCTCGGTCTCATACTACTATTTATAAGGTTTTGAGTGAAGAAATTACTAATTAACCCTTGTATTTTAACCATCTTACTTCATTTTCTTTCGTCATTCCTGACCTCTTGCACCCACATACCTAGTAATATTTAATCATTTCATGTTATTTTAGATTTGAATGGGGTGCCCATGGGCACCTTGGTCCCCACAGGGTGCCCCTGAGCCTTTTTGAACTTTCTGCCACTTTTTGGGCACTTTTTAGCCATTTTAGCTTCTTATCTTTTTGGTGGATTGGTCGACCATTTCAGGTTTAATTACGAAATTAGATCAAGAGAACCCTATAAATATAAAGTTATGAGACCATAATGAGGGACCAAGAACTAGTCACTACTATCATCCACCTAGGGTTGCATCTATCAAAGGCATTTGGAGATCATTTGCATTCATTTAGCTCCATCACAAGGGACAAGGTTGGTTAATCTACATCACACAAGCATAAGAGGGGATTCTATTCTATTCCATCCACCATTTACTACATTTTTACATCTAGTTATTGCTCATTACTTCATAAATTGTGATTGGCACAAGAGCACCTAGGGTACATGATTCACACACATACCAGAACTACATTTGGGTCTGAAATGTATTGCAATGCTCAATTAGTAAGCCCACTATTGTGGCAGTTGAGGTCAATACAACCTATTCCTATGTATTCATTTTTGTAGAGTTTTGATACTTCTTCTAGTCTTTTGTAGGTCTTATATATTTATCTCGTATTTTAAGCGACACGATGTATTAGAAAACTTGATGTGATAGAAAACAAGGGTTTCGAGATCACTTAGAGAACCTATGAAACTCATTTCCGTGCCTTTCGCGTGAGACCGGGGCACCCATAGGTGCCCCAATCCCTCTCTAGGCACACCAATCCACCCATAGATCTTTGATCATTCCTTTTTAGGGCCTCTGCATAGTCATTCCTACTTCTTGTTTCTCCAATCACTTCTGTGACATAGTCTACTGAGCTCCTCTAACTAGTTGAGTTCATTCTGACTCTCTTTGTAGTCTAGGGTTTAACATTTCCATTTTCATAGTTTACTTGGTTCATTTTCCATAGTCATTTACTGCATTTATTTATTGTATTTACATGTTGTTCTAGATTAGATTAACTACACATATTCCAAATTTTTAGATAATTAGTTAACCATTACTCTCCTAGATTATACTTCATAAGGAAGTTCCATTTACACATCCTTTATAAGCCACATCCTCCTTATATGGGGTATAAGTTAATCCCTTATGGTGCTATACAACACATATTCAAAAGGTTATATGTCACAATGTTCATAAAAGATACAAAGGTTGGTTTCTCAATTAAAAAAATATTCATTTACACAGTATACATTACATACAATCCTTATATGTGCACGTTAATACGTGACCTAACAATGATCATATCAAGGTTTACCTTCAAACTTGTAATTTCCTTTTTTGCTATGTAACATTTTTAACTTTACTGAGACACACACACACACACACACACACATTATTGAGTCAAAGGGTTATTTGACCTCATGAGTGGCGATGTTCTCATTGTTCCCAATATTGTGTTATAAAAATATTATAATTTGATCATGTTAGCATTGTTTTCCTTTCCGTGTCTATCTATAGTTCATTCGGGATACATAATCCATACAAACAAAATATCAATCAATTGTTTACCAATACACTATCATATTCATTTACTCATAACAATAAAGGCATTTCTTCTTTGGAGCTAATGTAATAAACATATTTCATGTACTTAATGCTTAGATTAGGTTCCCAAATTTATCCTAATAACTACTTTACATTTCAAGAAGTACATGCCACTACATGAACAACACACTAACGTTAGCATAATTCTTAATCCTTTTAAAACAACACAACATCCCATAAAAAAGTTATATTTTCATTTCACAAAGTACATAAATACTTGAGGAATTATGATATAAACATTTTTTTCCCTTTTATAAGGACATACATATTATGCAAACCATATACATCTTTAACATACTAATTTTACTAATCATTTTATACCATCACACAACTTGTAACACTGGAAAACCATGTAATCATGTGTCGCGATAAATGTTGCCATGGAAAAAACCCTCCCATCAAACATGCTAGTAAAACCCTAAATCAATTTCGGGTTAGAGAGAGAAAATTATTCATTTTTCCATACTTATTTAAATCAAACAACCTTTTCAAGTTTTAGAGAGATATTAGAGAGAAAAAACACCCATTTTCTTATGCCCAAGTAAACTAAACCATTTCCATAACGAAGGAGTGAGAGATAGGACAAATAGTGTTTGATTCATTACATTCCAGTTTAAAGGCTTATCGGAGTGACATCAAATTTTAAAACTTCTAATTGAGTCTTTGTCACTTGTTGTCACTATAAGATCCTACGTACATGTACCAGATCATGTAATTATTATTTTTCATCATCAGTCTTGATTAAGGGTACCAAACCCCATATTTATACTCTAAAAACACATTTTCAAGCATCACATTATTTTTAATCGTTGAGCGATATTTAGAGAATTAATTGATTCACGGCCTTTGTTGTGCTATCGCACAAATCAAACCAAGTGGCCACAAAATGGGTGTACGCAGGACCCCTAACCAGAATGATTAATTACTCTACCCTATTCTCTACTATACATATAATCACCAGAAATAGATGGAATCTAAAACTAATCACTGATGCTTAAACTATAATAGCATTTCAGTGCCAATAGTATAAAATTGGTCATTTTCCATCCTACAAACTAATAGAAGTGGGCTTGTAAATGGGTGTGTAAAATGCACTTTTAGGGTAACGATTATAACAAAAAACACTATGATATTCCCCATATAACAATGAAGAGGTATGCATAATAAAATTTTCTTTTGGGATCCAAAGGATCAAAATACGAAGTGATTTTCAAAGGTTCCATCGTAGGTGAACAGTTGCCCCTAGCAAACCATTTTCCAAGCAGCCGGAAACCCACTTCAAAACAATGGACAACAAGCATTTACGTAATTTTTCTAGTTTGATAGGGGGTCATCATACAAAAAAGAAGAGATTACAATAGTTTACAAGTAAAAATGGTGTTTAGAAGTGCTTCTTACATGTCAGTTTTAAGAGGCTTTTGTCCTAATTTAAGGCTATTTCAATATCCCCAGTTTGTAATTTAAACACCATTTTCCCTTCCATTTTGACCAGTTCTAAATAATTAGCAATGGTAAGTGTGAGTAAGGTTGTTCTTATCAATTCTACATCCTATAATTATGGCACGTTTTCCAAGGCATTGATTTTTGACATAATATTACATGGTGCAGAAAATGCTTTATGCGGTTTGGTATATGATTTGTACAAAAATAACAATATATTACTAACAAGCTAAAATTCATATTAAACATTCCATTTACTAGGAAAATAAGAAAATGTTTCAAAAGCAAATAAGAGAGGAGGTAAAGAGCCCATGCTTTAAACAATTCGTTGAGCAAGCGTTGAAAGGTTTGACAAAACACGAGCCAATTGTATTTTTTAAAACTCCAGAGTCTTTAGTAGATCTATTTAGTGCATATCTAGTAGAAATTTCTTTCCATGAACTCGGATTTAAATGAGGCATTCTTTCAATCAACTCATGTGTCTACATATCTTTCCACATTTTTCATACATGTCTATCCGGGCACTTGCAACTATACATATGGAATAATTCCTATCCTATGGTGAACCGATTAGGAGGGAATAATAATTAACAAAGCAAAAAAATACAACTCTCCATACCAGTGACATTCGATAATTTTTAGTGAGCCAACTCTACATTGATGGTTTCGCTATAAAGTATCCCTCTTTGTAAGAGATCAGATACATAGTATATGGGTCAATTTCTTACTCCTAAACCATTTTTAACTAACCCGATTTGAGCCAAAGCCTCCCAATACCAAGAAAACATAGCCACACAGCCACCACATACTTAAATGGTGTGTTACAGAAAAGATTAGAGTTTCCTTGAGATCATCAGCATAGCCAGGATAAACAAAAACTCCCCCTTCCTCAACACCTATGTGGGACCTTTCGTCCTTAAATAAAAATGGGGCTTCCAAGGTCTGCGTAAGACCCATGAAACCACATTTCTTTTAGGCGTTTGTCAAACAGTTTGTGTGATTAGATGTGTGATTCCACAAAAACATACATGTCTATAAGGGAATTTGCAACTACAACCTCTGACAAAACTCTGTGTCATTATGTTTTGGTGGATGTCCATGCCCTGTACAGACACTCCCACATTCCTTTTGGCATAAGTGTGAGAACACAAGAAAAGGTTGTGCAGTTTGGATTCACACCTATCAATTATGTTTTCTTGAAGTATTCTACAGCCTTTTCAACAAATCCATACTATGTGTATCCTAAATCATTGTTTTCCACCAGCTAACATCCCGTTGTGGAATTTTGATAAATAGTTCACTCCTTTGGTCTATATGTCCACATTTTTGCATCCATAACTCACAACACACCTAAAATAACTACTCCTACCAGCATACACGCCTAACTAGGAATTTGCAATAACAATATCTGACAAATTACTATCTTCTTCCCCACACGTCTCCTCCGCTCCATGAATTCAGCCACCGTCCTTAAATTTTCTTTATTCCACTTTATTTATTTATTCTTTTTATATATATATATCCAAAATTTATTTATTTATTTCTTACATTCCTATTTATTTTCAAATCCATTTCCATTTTTATTATTTTCATTTTTATTAAAATTATTGCTATCACCAAATCACTACACCCTCTAATTTCTCAACCTATAAGTGTGTTAATGTAAAGTGTGGACTGGGTAACATGGAATTGCTTCAAGGTGTGGGACCTTACGGTTTATTGTCACCCTCAAAATTCCCCTCTTTTGAAGTCAACTTTCACGAATTTTGAGTCGGTACCTTAGAGTATTGGATCACATCGAGTATGGTATTGTTTGCAATTTTCCATTCCATGGAGAACAATTTGAAATTCGGGCGTACAGGTGGAGTTTTCTTCCTCTTCTGTTTGTTTCTTCCTACAGTCGGGAATGACAGACGTATTCTCCTTATCAATTTTTGTCCCAACATCCATGGGTAGTACGTGGACATCTCTGATTGGATGCGGCGTGACCATGTTTCAAGTGGCAGTGGAAGCCTCCACGCGTTCAAATGAAAAAAATCCAAGGGTAGGGCCCAAGGGACAGTCTTCAAATAAGCGTAGGTTTTCCACATGTCCCGGGTCCAAGATGAAGATAGAACAAGCCCAAATTGGCTAAGGATGGAAGGTTCAACGGACAACGCCATGTACCTCATAGACGCAACTTCAAGGGTCAAAGCCGGGCGGTTCTCAAACTTGCACCCGAGTCCTCCACATGTCCCAGTCGATAAGGCACAAAGCCCGTTATTTTAATTGACTAAGTATGAGTGGGTCGGTGGAAGCCTCCACTTGCCTTAATGGCACAATTTCAGAAGTGAAACCAAAGGACCAATCTCCAAATGAGCACCAGCTCGCCACGTGGTCAGAGTCAATAGAGAGACAGAGTTGGTTGTTGAAAATTCTAACCACGATGGAATGAGCCACGCGTCGCTCGACGCTTGATCTCGGGAGGCGTTTCCAAATCGAAACTCAAATGAGCTCTAGCGTGCCACGTATTTAGGGGTCAACATAAGTCAAATAGTAAATGCAGACCCACTTTAGTTTAAATCTCTCCCATGTGGATGGCCCAAATTTAAAGTTATAAAAGTAGATCGAATGGCCCATATTTAACTGGAGAAATAATGTAACAGTCATATATTGGAGAACACGGTTCTTTTTCCGCCATTAACGTTTCTTTGTGAATCAAGAATTTGAAAGGGCGTGAATGATTGGAATTAGTTGTAACTATTTCTTGCTTGCTCAAGGAAGTTGTATCATTTCTTGCGAGCTATTCCATGGGCTTTCAAAGCCATTGTAAAGGGTTAGAGTTCGAGATTCTAGAATCAAATTGAGTATGAAGAAATCAATACAAAGGTTTTCCCCTTTTTATTATGTTTTCTCTTTCCTTCTTACTCTGATCTATGAATCATCTAATCCTTGCATGCTTAGAAACTTTGTATTCTAGTTTATACAATCTCAAGAACTTTGCGTTTACGGATTGTGCATGTTATAAACCTGAATGTTTCTACCTATATCTCATTTTCTCAATACATATAAGGGTCTTCTCTCGCCATCTATTTTCCCCGAAAGTAGTGTCTTCTTATGCCTCCCTCCTCTCTTCAAGTCTTCTATCCTCATGTATTGATAACTTTCTAGGCATAAAACACATTTCAAGATATCAGGAAACCACCATTGAATGAAAGATTGTGTATTTGTACATAGGTTTTGCCCCTGCTTTCAATAAGGGAACCTCTCCCATTAAAGAGGAGGGACTTGCTTGTCCCCTTGTGGTTTCATTCCAAGTGCAAATCTAAAACCCAACAATTTTTGGTGACTCTAATGGAGATTTGTTTAATAATTTTCTTTTCTAAAAAGAAAAAATAATTTGATTATTTCTTTGATTTGGCGAATCTAAGATACACTCGTGGTAAAAGGGCTCTTGGAATTGAAGATCCCCAATTTCAACTCCTGGATCAACAAGGTTTTCAACTTCCTCCAACAATAAGAAATAGAAGAGCTTGTTCCACAAGAACACCTCCTGTTGAAGACAGAGATTATGGTAGTAGCATTCCTCAAACAAAACTTAGCCCTAATTTCCATGCCCTAGTTCTTGTTGGTGTCTAGTTCCACTTCAAGAAATCTTTCCAAGGATGGCAACACCTTAGCCTTGGGGACAAAGAGTTGGGCCTTTGGCTCTTCCTCAACCATTGCATGAGTTACCTAGGGGTAACAGGAAGAATTTTCCCAAATTTAGAGGTGATGGAAAAGTACACCCTAATGAACACATTGTAGCCTTCATTATTGCATGTGGGGTCCTTAGAGTTGAACATGAGGATGTCTCTATTAGGTTGTTTGTGGAGACCTTGCAAGACAATGTTGCAGATTGGTTTTACCATCTTCCTACCGGGACCATCACTAATTGGAATACTATGACAACTTAGTTTGAGTAGCGTTTCAAACCTGCTAAAGATGTGCATGCTTTGCTAGCTCAGATTTCTCAAATCAAGAAGGAGCCACATGAGCCTATGAGATAATTTGTGGCCAAGTTCAACAAGTTGATTAACAAGATTCCACAAGATACTAAGCTTTGTTGATTAGATTCAGAAGTGTTTCTTCTTGAATGCTCAATTGCCGGAAGTAAGCTATGCCCTAAGGAGAGCAAATCTTGCAACTTTGGATGTTGATCAGAGATTGGCTGTTAGTGTGGAAGATGACTTGATTATGTCTAGCAAGCTGAAAAGGGATTCTTTCAAATCCAAAGCATCTTCTTCTTCCTCTTCTCCTAGAGGTAATGTAGATCAGTTGGTGTAAAATCTGGCTAATGACCTCATTTCCATTAAGAAACAATTGGCTTAGCATGCTCCATATCAAGATGTTCCAAGGAAGAACTTTCAGCCTAGGAACCACTTGCCTTCTTCTCAAACCAGGTTGGCCATTGAAGGTCCACCCCTCAAGGTGCATGTCAATGCTACTTGTGAGGTTCTTGAGCTTGATGATGAGGAAGAAAATGGGCTCTATGATGAACAAGAAGAGGAAGCTGATGAAGAACTGGAGGAGCTTGGTGGTTCTCGAGTTCATTTCCTCACCACTGAAGGTGTGGATGATGAAGATGACTATGATGATGTAGTGGCTGAGATGAACAGTGATTCATATGCTGTTATGACCCAGGAGCAGACCAAAAAAAAGGAAAAAATGGTGCAACTTGCAAAAAGATCCAAGGAGTACCCCATCACCATCCCGGTGATTGCAAGAAGAGGAGCTCCTATTCTTACTACTTCCACCCAAAAGGTAAGCTCTGCTAGTCCTTCTCTCTCTACTTCTGCTTCTTAGAAATCTTGTCAAACAAATGATAAAGTTAATCGATCAAAAGCTCCTCCTACTGTTAGTAGCGATTCTCCATCCACATCTGGATCTTTTGACATTATAGACCATCTTAAAAAGACCAAGATTCAGATTTACGAGGCATAGTTCTATCGAACCCATCCTAAAGCCTTTGTCAAAATGGTTAACTTTATAAATTTTAAATCTAAAACCCAATCCCATTCTTCTAAAGGCATTTTTCCCACTCCCTCTTCCTCACCTCAATCAAGCCTTGTGGCTGTAGTCACTTCCCCTAATGAGAAAATTGAACCATTCTATGTGACCCTTCTCATAGCTGGCCATAAACTCAGTAACTGTGTCATAGATTCAGGAGCATTAGATAATGTAATGCCTACAAAAGTGGCTCATGTTTTGGGTCTAACCCTAGCCTGCACTTATGGCTCTTGCTATTCCATGGAGAGTAAGAAAGTACCTTTGGTTGGCAAAATTAAAGATGCACAAGTAGATTTTGCTACTTTTACGAGAGAAAGGGTCTTAGCCACCATTTTGGTAGCTGATATTCCTCCTTCATATGGGATGTTGTTGAGTAGAAATTTTTGTAAGGAGGTAGGAGGGGAAATTCAAATGGATTGGTCACATTCCTTGATCCCTGTTAAGGGGAAGATGAAGAAGTCACATTACGAGAAAAAAAAAGAGTATATCGTTCAAAAGATAGATGATCCTAAAGCACAAATATTGTATGAAGACATTGGGCATGAGAACTACATGATCATGTCACAAGAGGAGAAAAGTCTATCAAAGGGAGTGTTGCTTGACCCTAATGGTGTGTGGACTTTGGAGTTTGATGGGATCTACTCTTTAGCTGGTTCTGGAGTTGGTGTAGTGCTCATTTATCCTGGGGGTAAGGTTCATCCTTTCTCCTTCAAGTTTCAATTTGAAAATACCAACAATATTGCTGAGTATGAGGCCCTCATTCTTGGGTTGAGCATGGTGAAGGAAATGGGAGTGAAGAACCTTCTTGCTTGTGGAGATGCAGAGCTAATTGTAAAACAAGTTAGAGACCTTTATTAGGTAAAGAATAGAAGGTTGAAGCACTATAGGAATCTAGTCTGGGATTCCATTGAATTCCTTGATGCTTTTTCCATTGAAGCTATGCCAAGGGAAAGGAACACTAGGGTTGAATCTCTAGCTATTTCGAGGTCCTTGTTGATTCCTCATCCTAATTTCCCTAAAGAGAAATTGACCATTGAGATGATCCATAGACCCAGTGTTCCTGACAATGTAAATAATTGGCAAGTTTTCAATGATGACCATTATTTGATTTTTTTCTTGGAGCTCAGAGACAACTTTGATCAGCTTTATTTTGTAGGAAGTGAGACTCTACCCAGAGAGTGTGTGTCATCAAATGAAGAGAGTGTCAAAGAAGATATAGATCAAGATGGATGCATCAAACTGAAAGGAAAAAAAAAATCCATAAAGGGCTGGTGAGTTTGGAGGATATTTTTATAAACATGATGGGTATATGAAGTCTAAAGTTTCTCAAGGAGCCCAATAATTTGCTAAGACTGAGAAAGTGAATATCGGGAGTCTTGATGATCCCAAAATGGTCAACATTAGAAAATGCGCACTCGGGAAGAGAAAAGGAAGGTGGTGACTCTGTTCAAAAGGTATGTTGATGTATTGGCTTACTCTTATGATGATCCCAAGGCTTTTTAGCCTAAAGAAATGCAACATTTCATTCCTCTTAAGCCTAGGATCAAACCCTTCAAACAGAAACAAAGGAAATATAATCCAAAGATAGCTGATACAATTTTCCAAGAAATACAAAAGCTTTTGAAGGCTAAGATCATCTTCCCCATCCACCATTCAACGTGGATTGCTAATATAGTACTGTCAGAAAGAAGAATGGTGAGATCTCGTATCTGTGTGGACTTTAGAAATCTAAATCAAGGTTCTTTGAAGGACAACTACCCTCTCCCCATGATGGACCAAGTATTGTAAGTTGTCACAGGCTCAAAGATGCTATCTATGTTAGATGGCTTCTCAGGGTACAATCAAGTAGAGGTGAATACTGCATATCAACATAAGACTACCTTTAATACTTCTTGGGGCACCTTTTCATACAAGAGGATGCCATTTGGTCTCATCAATGTTGGTGCTACTTTTCAGAGAGCCATGGACTTGGCTTTTGGAAGTTTGAAAGGAAAATGCATTGTTGTGTATTTGGATGACTTGACAGTGTTTTCTAAAGTAAGAACATATCACTTCTAACACCTTGAAACAATATTGCAGAAGTGTAGAGAGCATGGGATTTATTTAAACCCTAAGAAGTATGTGTTTTGTGTCATAGAAGGAAAGTTGTTGGGACACATTGTTTCAAAGGAAGGGATCAAGATTGATCCAGAGAGAGTTCAAGCCATCTAGCAAATTCCTCTTCCATCAAGTAAGAAAGGTGTCCATTATTTCTTTGGTAAGATCAATTTCTTAAGAAGATTCATCCCGATTTTATAGAACTTACTATGAGAATTTCTCACATAATGCAAGGGAATAAAACTTTTGGTTGGTCCTCTGAAGGGAAGAAATCATTTGAGGACATTAAATAGGCTATTGCAAAGACTCCAACTTTGGCGTGCCCTGACTTTAACAAACATTTCATTATCTATTGTTACGCCATTGAAAATACCCTAGCTACTATGTTAGCCTAGAAGAATGTTGAGGATCATGAGCTCCCAATTGCATTCATGAGTTATGTCTTGAAAACTCATGAGTTGAAGTACACCATGATGGAGAAACATGATTTTATAGTTGTTAAAGTTGTCAAGCAGTTTAGGTTTGATATTCTTAATTCTCATTCTATGGTCTTTGGTGCTGATAAAACAATCAAATCCATTCTTACTTAGAAAGAATTTGTAACCAAGAGAGGTAATTGGGTAGTAAAGGTGTAAGAGTATGATCTTGACATTAAGCCAACAAAATTGGTTCGGGGTAAGGGCTGTGTGAACTCATTGCTTGAGGGAGCTACCAAGGAGTTGTTCAAAGATGGAGTTGATGTTCTGTTGTTCTATTCCTTAGCTCGGCAGACGTATGGTATACTTTGGCATTATTTATTTTCGACCTACGAGAGTGTTCATCTCACTTGAGTGCTAAAGAGAAGAGAGCCATCAAATTGAGGTCTACAAAATATGTGTTATGGGAGAATTCTTTGTTCAAACAAGGCATATATGGAAGGTTTATGAAGTGTACACGTAGACAAGGAGAAACAAAAGAAGTTGTTGTATAATTTTCATGACCAAGCTTGTGGAGGCCATTTCTCCTCTGTTGTAACAACTCATAAAATACTTTGTGTTGGTTAATATTAGCCCACTCTGTTCAGAGATGCATCAAAATGGGTTGGTAAATGTGAAGCATGCTAAATGTTTGTTGGAAGACCTAAGTTGGTTGCTTTGCCTCTCAAGCCTGTAGTGATTGAAGAGCCTTTTCAACAATAGGGTTTAGACTTCATTGGAACAATCAATTCATCTTCTAGTGTTGGGCATACCCATGTGTTGAATGCCACAAATTACATCACCAAGTGGGTGGAAGCCATCACAGTCAAGAGCACTACTTCCGAGGTAGTTTGTAACTTCATTAAAGAGAACATATTGATCAGGTTTGAGATCCCAAACAAGATTGTGACTGACAGTGCTTCCAAATTTTCTTCTACTGAGATGATGGACTTATGATGGACTTATGCTGAGATGATGGACTTATGCTATGATTTCCCTAAGTTTTTTGGTGGTTCTTGATCTTGCCTTGTTCCTTTGTCAAGTCATCCCTAGAAAGAGCCAACTATTGTCGCCCTCAAAATTCCCCTCTTTTGAAGTCAAGTTTTGCAAATTTTGAGTCGGTACCTTAGAGTATTACATCGCATCGATCCTGGTATTATTTACAATTTTCCATTCCATGGAGAACAATTTGAAATTTGGGCGTATAAGTGGAGTTTTCTTCCTCTTCTATTTGTTTCTTTCATGATCGGGAATGACAGGCGTACTCCCCTTGTCAATTTTTTCCCCAACATCCAAGGCAAGTATGTGGACATCTATGATTGGATGCAGCATGACCATGTTTCAAGTGGCAACAGAAGCCTCCACATGTCCAAATGGCGCAACTCCAAGGGTAGGGCCCAAGGGACAGTCTTCAAATAAGCGCAGGTTTTCCACGTGTCTTGGATCTAAGATGAAGATAGAACAAGCCCAAATTGGCTAAGTATGGAAGGTTCAAGCAAACAGTGCCATTTGCCTCATTGGTGCAAATTCAAGGGTCAAAGCTAGGGGTAGTTCTCAAACTTGCGCCGAGTCCTCATCATGTGCCGAGTCCAAAAAGGGACAAAGAATATTATTTAAATTGACTAAGTATGAGCGGGTCGGCGGAAGCCTCCACGTGCCTCAACGATGTAATTTCAGAAGTGAAACCAAAGGGCCAATCTCCAAATGAGTGCCAACTTTCCACGTGGTCAGAGTCAATGGAGAGACAAAGTTGGACATTGAAAAGTCTAAGCCCGGTGGAATGAGCCACGCGTCTACTCGGCACAATCTCGGGAGGCATTTCTAAAGGGAAACTCAAATGAGTGCCACGTTTCTAGGGGTCAACATGAGTCAAACAAGAAAAAGGACCACTTCAGTTTAAACCTCTCCCATGTGGACAACCCAAATTTAAAGTTATAAAAGTAGATCGAATGGCCCATATTTAACTGGAAAAATAATGTAACGACCGTATATTGGAGAACCTGGTTCTTTTTCCACCATTAATGTTTCTTTGTGAATCAAGAATTCGAAAGGGTACGAATGATTGGAATGAGTTTTAACTATTTCTTTCTTGCTCGAGGAAGTTGTAACCGTGTCTTACGAGCTATTTCATGGGCTTTCAAATCGATTGTAAAGGGTTAGAATTATGAGATTCTGAAGGCTGTAATTTCAAGTCCGAAGAAATCAATACAAAGATTTTCCCCTTTTTCTTCTATTTTCTCTTTCCTTCTTGCTCTGATATGTGAATAATCTAATCCTTGCATGCTTAGAAACTTTGTGTTCTAGTTTATACAATCTCGAGAAATTTCGATGTGGATTGTGCATGTTATAAACGTGAATGGTTCTTCTCTATATCTCTTTTTCTCAATACATATAAGGGTTTTCTCTGCCATCTCTTTTCCCCTGAAAGTATTGTCTTCTTCTACCTCATGTATTGATAAATTTCTAGGCATAAAACACATTTCAAGATATCAGGAAACCACCATTGAATGAAAGATTTTGTATATTTACATAGATTTTCCCCCTTCTTTCAATAAGGTAACCTCTCCCATTAAAGAGGAGGGACTTGCTTGTCCCCGACTGTGGTTTCATTACAAGTGCAAATCGAAACCCAACACTGTTGAAGCAATTCTCTAGAGAAGGTTGGTTCCTCTTCCTAAACTAGTGCAACAACTAACTCTAATGGAAAGAAATCTAACAACTACTTCTAATCTATGACTTCCAAGGGACCATGGAGAGAGAAATAGCATAAATGAAAGAAAATCTACTCTAAGGAGGTGATGCACCAAAAGGGGAGTGTAGGGAATCTCTTGAATGTGTGGAAATAATAGAAAAATGAAGTGTAGAGAGGGTGTAACAGTCACCATAGTCAACAACAACATCAAACTAGCACCTCCATGAAAGCACAATAGTAATGAAACCTGCAAGACAATTTATATTGACACAATACAACTGCAAGTGAATTGAAAAGGTAAGTAAAGACAACAAACACAAGAAAAGGGAAGAACACATCCACAATACTCAAATCCACACTTCATTGATATACACAATTCAATTAATTACAGAGAAAGGCCAGGATCATCATGCAAGATGTCTAAAATGAAGGCTGCAACACATTTGCTTCCTAGATAAATTTTTGCAGAGTTTCGGTAAGAAAATAATTCCCCCTTGCAAATGAAAGGAGCTTACAATTTATAGAATAATTTGGTGAGGAGAGAGAAAATCAAGTTTCTTGGATGCATACATTATTCACCTACCAAGTGAAAATTCTAATTAAAATATCATGGGACACCTACATAGCTCATCATTGTTGTGTTGTAGCTTATGGGACAAGAAATTGGCTCCAATGCCCCATTAATGGTGGTAGTTACTTGTAGAATACCTTGGAGTATAGGATAAGAAACGCCATTTTTACCCCCTTCTACTCACCAAAAATAAAAATTGGATTTTTCGGCATGTAGAGGACTTTGAGACCTTTCTCGGAAATTCAAATTTTACGTGAAATGAGAGCTCCGTGGAGAGAGTTATGATATTTTGAAGTCGTAGACTAGTGGGAAAGATAGGGGTCATTATTGCTACTTCCCAATTTATTTTGGTGATCCGACCATGCATTACCGCCCCTTTGTTATCGCTTTTCTCCATTTTCTTTACTTCACCATTTTTGTGAAGTAAAGCAACTTACTTTCACCGCATAACTCCATTTTTCTTTTTATTTTAATGCGGTGATACGAGGGTGCATTATTACCTCGGGGCATGGACCAAATCATCCTACTTACATTGCGTTGAATACATATTTCTTCACTTGAATAACTTTGGCACCAATACAAATACTTGACACATTATTCACCGTAATGCAAGACTTTTTCCTTTTATTGGTTGACTTGCCATGAACATCTCTCTGCGGTAAATTCGATGCCACTTGCTTCATTTAGCTTGCACCTCAATGTAAGTCTTCTCTCCTCTAACCTTGCTTAATACCCAATGGCCGAATTGCTAATATTGTGGTGAATGCAATTACTTATGCTTCACATTCCTTTAGGAAGTAAAATTTGTTTACTTCACATGCAATGCATTGGCTTTGACTAACTCTGTGTTGAGTTCACATCACTTTACTCACCTAGCTCGTAGTATTATGCGTTGACTCCAATTGCTCCTACTTTGATGTTTTCCCCCACAACGCAAGTTGGAGCTGTTTCATTTTCTCGCTTCACACGTCATGTGACTCACCCCATTGCGGTGATTTGACCCATACTTACTTACCTCATAGCCTCACTTTGGAAGACTTTGCATTTGCGTTCACCGAATTAATTTTTGAGAGGCTCGCATTAGTTTTGCATCGAACCCACATTAATTTACTTGTTTAGTGGGTGAGCCTTAGAAAAGTTTTTACTCTCAAGATCACTTCCCAATGCATGCATGTATTTCCCATCCATGTGCGTTGAATTGTTTAGCTTTTACTTACCTTTGTGTACGGAATTAGAAGCCTTTTGCTTCGACACAATGCCTTGGATTTAACTCAACAACCATTCATTTTATTGTGTCAAACTTGGGCCCCTTTACTTTGAAGTTGTAGGCCTTAAAAATGCCTTCATAACTATCAACTCACCCTTTGCTTTACGTTGAAAACGTTTCTCTATGCTTTCTTTAGTGGCCCTCTAACACAAGACTTGACCGACATTTCACCACTTTATATGTTGATGATTCAGCCAAATCATTACATGTGTTTGACATAACTTTGTTTCACAAATCATTTCCAACGTGGATTTGAAGTTTACCAAATCGCCGATTTACCTTATCCCTCCCCATGACATTCACTACAAGAAACAATTTTACTTTTCTTGGTTTGCATTGATTTGAGGACCCTTTACTTGTAAATTAAATCCCCCTTGAAACATCGCAATGAACCACACTGGGGGTGACATGCTCTCTCCATCTCACATAGCTAGCTGAGCTCACTCTAATTCACCCCGCCATAACTATTTATCACTCGAGCTCGCCTCACATACTCTATCATGGCTTGATGAGCCTTCGTTGTCTGCCCCATTCAAGAGTCAAGCTCCCCATTTCCCAAGATCATCTACCTTCCGTGTCCCCCAAGTTACATCAAGATTTCAATCATATCATTCACCAATGCCTTGGATGGCTGAGCTCAGGAGCTTGGCCCTAACTTCTTTCACTCACCACCGAATCCATACACATCTCATAACCCTAAGTGATTTTATCATTACCATGACCGAGCTTCATTATCATGAGCTCTAAATCATCCTCTCATGTCGCGTACATACCTCCATTCTTGTCACGTAAGCTTGGTATCTACTTCTATCTCATCATGTGGCTGAGCTCCTTCCGATTTTCTACGGGATTAGTAACATCCAACCCGACATGCATTCCACTTGGCTCTGCAAGTTAACTCACCAAGCCCTCATCTATTCACTCCCGCCTTTTCCATGGCCACCATGAGCCATTTCCTACATTACCGAGCTTGCTTGCTGAGTTCAACCTTTCTTTACACTCGGCCTCTATGGTATTGTAATTCCTCGACCCCTTCAATAAAGCTCCTCATGAGCTACCCTGGTCGACTCCATAGTTAACTCATTACCCGAGCTTGTTCGCACTAGACACATTCACCGACAATTTAACTCTCTTCCCCATTCCATTCACTATGAGCTTGAAACCTTTGACCCACCCAATGCCAAGGTTCCCACCATGGCTCGATGCCTCACTAAGCCCATCTTAGTCAAGCCGAGTTCCCTTCTCCATGGCCGAGGCCCTATGTCGAATGCCCAACTTTCACCCATGCAAGCTCTATGATGAGATCACTTTCAACTTGGAAAAAAAAACCTTGGCTTAATGATTTGACTAACTAAGCCCCCTAATGAGATCATCTTCCACAATCAAGCCCATCGCTTCTAATTTCCACAAACTCGGCCAGCTCCCTGAGCTACTCAGCGAGCTCATTTCTAGCTCTATCACCCTCCTTTAGGCCCTTTTGCCAATTTTAGCATTTTTAAAGATTTTTAATAAAATTCCCAAGACCGGGGGACTGGGAAATGTAATGGAGTGTTTCAAAGCTACTTTTTCACTTTTCCCACTCTTTTCCCATTCAATTTGGATATGGGCCCGTAGATCCCGCATTCCTTCTTTTTCCAAGTTGACCTCTAGGTTCAAAACACACAAGAGGAAAAAATCCTCTTTTGATTTTAGCATTCCCAAAATCACTAAGATTTCTCCCTGAAACCCCGGGAACTTCCTGCAAATCTCAATTTCTTCCTTAGGCACCCTATCTAGTACACGGAGTGCCACAGTGTTGTCACATCCTCCTTGTCCATTTTCCCTGGGGGAAAAATGGATAACAATTTTGGCGACTCATGGGTCCATCTACCGATAGATGTGGTTGATCCGCTACCGAATGCATCCATTGGGCACATAGTCTTCGTATAAACCATGAACTAATCTGAACCTTAAAACCTATACCCAGAAACCTATTTGAACAATTGCTAACCTAAAGTGACCCACTTTGTTGATTGTTGTTCTCCACTCTATAAGAAAATATTAAAGATAAGATCGAGAGGACAATTGAACTCCTTTATTTCTCCCTATAATCCTAATCTTTGGGATGAAGGATGGTCCTCTAAAAATTTCCCAACACCTAAATTTTTCCAAGTATGTAATATGCCGAAACCAATGATTGCTTGGAGAGTATGACACATTAAAATTTTTGGAGCAAAACACCTGCTAGTTTGGACATCATGTAACTCTATTAAGTCATGATTTTCTTTCTTATTATGAAAGTTCCATCTCTGACATGTCACTTGGAATGATACTGAAGGCTGGAGATATTTCTTCTATACATGGGGAAGGTTTTCATGGCACCGTCGATTCCTAATTTCTTTACAATTTGTTAGAAGCTTAGCTGATGATCCAAAGGAACAAAGGAATGAAAATATTGAAAACTATCCCTTAACCTAATTTTATTTATTCTGCATTTGAATAAATTTGAAGATAACAACCATTTTCTATGAGCTTGAGCTTTTTGCTACAATATTCTCTACTCAAGATTGGTGAACTGCGTAAAAGAAAGCTGAAGCAATAGAACATGTGCCCAAGGCACTTAGGGAAATTGAAAACTAATATAACAACAAAACAATGTGCATAAGCACTTGGAGGAATTAGAAAATCATAAACTAATATGTACAAGGGTAAGAAATCTTCCTTTCAAGTAGTAGTGTTTCGAGGTATATTCCATTTATTGTAATCAGAACCTCACCATCTAACTTAGCCAGTCGGAAAGCATTCCTACTCTTGCATTCCGTGATCATGTAGGGACCACTCCATATTACATCAAACTTGGAATGTTTACCTATTTTTCTCGATTAACATTCCACTTCAAAGCATCAAGTCTCCTTGGAATTTTCTTGCTTTAGCTTTCTTGTCAAAGATCCTCTTGATCATTTCTTGATCTTTCTCCATGGTTTGTATTACATACTCTCTTAGTTCTTCCAACTCTGCGAGTTCTACATACGTAACTTCCATGGGCTCAAACTCAGCTAGCTCAACTACTTGAGAAGCTCCAACACTGATAACTCAAGTGATATAGGTAGTCTTTCCTCCCTTCTATAGACTAACTTTTATGGAGAGCTACCTATTAACCTCTTGGGCATGATCTTATCAGCCCACAAGGATGACTTGAGCTTGGTATACCAAGTCCGCTGATTTTCATCAAGAGTCCTTCTTATGATTCTCAGCAAGTTCTTGTTTGTGGACTCATCTTGCCTGTTACCCTAGGGGTAGTAGTTAGAAGAAGTGCTGAGATATATCCCATTCCTAACATCCCACTTAGTGATCTTTGCACCAAGAAATTCCAATGCATTATCTAATATGATAATGGAAGGTACACCAAACCTCATTATTATCCCCTAGTAGAAGTACAAAATGCTAGATTTGTTTGCCTCCTTGAGTGCTACCGCTTCATTCCACTTGGTGACGTAATATGTTGTAATGAGGATCCACTTGTGGCCTTGGCTCGAGTTTGGATTAATGACTCCAATGAACTCTAATCCCCATTGCATGAATGGTTAATCTATTGATATGGGATGAAGTGGAAGTGATGTTAGCTTCTCTTTACCTGTAAAGAATGCACACCTTTTGCACTTTTAAATCCATGCATAGTAGTCACTGAACATTGTAGCCCAGTAGTAACCAACATTCATGATTCTAAGAGCCATTACTCATGGAGAAAAGTGACTTCCCTTCTTCTCATCATGTAACTCTTGTAGCACTTTATTGATCTAATTAGTTCTATGCACCTTAGGATAACTCCATTCGTGTCCTTTTTGAACAAGATACCATCAATCAAGGCATACGGAATGGACTGGAGTCTAAAATATCTCCTCTTTTCATTACTTAACTATGAGGGGAATATACCGGTCTTGAAGGTAATGCATCATATCTTGGGTCCAACACGGTGTAGGCACATCATCATGTTGGCTACTCTCAACTATCCTACATCACCAAAACAACTTCTTCTTGATTACTTGTTCCATCCTGTTGACTGGAAGCTAGCTTCTTGCATAAGCCCTACCCATGGGCCAGCTTGGTCACCTTTATGTATATGTCATACTCCATCACACGAGTGATCTAATATGTTGTCTTCTCATTCAAATCCTTGTTCAGGAGGATGTCCTTGGCTCCAGTGTGAAACACTAAAAACTAAATTCTATTGTTTGAGACTAAATGTCTGAACTTCTTATGACAACGAGGACATGCTTCTCAATGAAGAAGTACCTTACTTCATAGTCTTCCAAAATCTTACTGAAAAAAGCTATGGGATGTTCTAACCCCTTCTCATTCAGCCGCACTAAGATATATAATATTGTATTTGAACTCCCAAAGGCATATACGATGAATTCCTTAGATAATTACGGATTGATAAGAGTCAAAGCTTGAGATATAGCCGATTTGATAGCTTCAAAACTCTTCTTGCCTTTTTTGCCCACTTTAATGAAAGGTTCTTATTTAACATCATTTTCAATGGCTTGACAAGAGTGGGGAAATCCAGTACAAACTTTCGATGAAATTGATTCTCCCCAAGAAGCTTTGGAGAGCCTTATTATGACTTGGCAATAATAGTGCATGGATAACTTCAACTCTTTGGGATCAATGTTTAGTCCTTACTTTGAAACAATGTGTCCTAGAAGCTTACCTTCATGAGCTATAAATATGAATTTCTTAGGATTTAGGGACACACCGAACCTCCTGCATATTTGGAACACTTTCCTTAGGTGGAAAAGGTGGTCAACTGCACTCCTGGAGTATACTATGATGTCATCTAAGTACACAAGAACTATCTTATTTATCAACCCCTTGAACATCATATCCATTGCTCTTTAGAAATTAGCCCCAACATTTAACCCCCTGAATGACATCTTCTTATAAGCATATGTGCCCCACTTGGTGGTGAAGGTTGTCTTGTACTTATCATCTTCTTTCACCATGATCTGATTATAGCCTGAGTAGCCATCTAGCACTAAGAACCTTACCGAACCAGCTACCACTTGTAATATCTACTCCATGGAAGGGAGCAGGTAATGATCTTTGAGAGAAGCTTTGTTCGGGTCCTAAAAGTCTACGCATAACCCGATTTCTTTGTTTCTTTTCCGCAAAGGCACAAGGTTATTAACCCAACTTGATTGCTTGATTGGAAAGATAATGCTTGCCTCAATGAGCTTGTTTAGCTCCTTCTTCATGAGAGGCTCAATATGAGGGTTGATGGTCTTTGTTTCTATCAAATAGGCTTATCTTTGGGATCCATTTTAATAGTATGTTGTGTTATCTTTAGATAGAATCCTCTTAATTCCTCATAGCTCCAAGCGAAGACATCTAGGAACTCTTGAAAAAGTTGTATAAATTCAGATTTTTCTTGATCAATGCTTACCTTTCCAATTTGGAGTACCTTGCCTTAACAAACTTAAATTGGCTTTGAGTCTTCACCTTTGACTTGAATGTTTTCCTTCTCTTTTTTAAACTGGTTTTTAGGATTGAATATTGATTCTAGTGTTACCAAGCCCTTTGGCGGTTTGTTTATCCTCGGTGGACCACTTGACCACTATACTACTGCTCCATCTTGTCTTGGTTCCTGGATGAGAACTTTTCTTCTTCCTGTAGGAAATTTATGATCTATGATCACTTTCAAAAACTTTCCAGCTTTTGTTGTTATCTAGGACATCGACCTTACAATCACTCTAACATGAGGTTGAGTTTGATCTCTCTAAATACTATCATAAACCTCAAATGTTTCCCTAAGCATTGCGAGCTTGTCGGGAGCCTCATTTTTATTCCTCGTATGATGATGATGTTGAAAGATTCGAAGTCTTTGATGAGATCCCATACTCTTATAGCCCCTTAGGAGATCATTTTTTGCAGCATTCAACCCTCTTACTTGGTTCACAATAAACTCACTATCTCTAAAGACTTGCAAGTTATTAATGCCTCTCTTCCTTGCCCAATGCAATCTGTGAACCAATGCCTCATACTCAGTTGTGTTATTTGAACAAAAAACTGAAAGTGGAAAGTTGAGTAATACTTTATACCTTGCGGTGATACAAGCATTTCTCCTCCTCTAGCACTTTGTCTACTCCTCGAGCCATTGAAGAATAAGCTGTCATACTTCATTGTCATCTTTGTCCTCCGGTTTGGTGATGCTAGGGAGAGGTGTATTCTCTTCATGCATGCAATAAATACCCATATAATCTTATTCCATATCCTTGTAAGGATCAAAAGCATGCCTCTTGTTCTCCCATTCATTGAGAGTCAATTCTGGAATACCTCCAACCTTGGTATTTGTCTCTGGAATTCTTAAGCAGTCTTCTTGATGAAAAGTTGAGAAATTTACATTGACTTGGATCGGTACATGAGGCTCAATATGAAATTTCACAATAGGTTTTGATATGATTGTAGCTTTAGCCCCATACCTTGTCCTAAAGAGCATGTGAGACGAATCAATTGAGAGGTATCCACCAATTTTAGCCTTGAAGTCTCTTGATAAACACAATACAAAAAGTGGAGGCAAGTCAATAACTAACACATCTTGCAATACTATGACATTGGAGCATGTGTGTAGTGTAAGGATAAATCCCTTGATCAGTATAATTGTTCCCACTATTGTCCCATCTAATTTTACTACTCCTTTTTCACCGACTCATACTTTAGTCCCAACTAATCAACGATTTTCTTGGGCATCACTGAGCTACTTGATCCCGAATCTATCATGCAATTATGCACGAGATTACTTCTAATGATTAGATACATATAGCATAGAGGAAGTTTCATATTTTTACCTTGTTGACTTCCTTGGACTCTTTCTTGCAGAGTTGCATTCACGAGCACTTTCTCTTGATCTTTGGAATGCTCATTTAAGACAGACCAATTTGCCATGGCTTCTTACAACAAGTATTATTGGCCCAGAATCTCCAAAGACTTCCACATGGAAATGTTGACATTGGTATTCTTCATTTGATCAATAATATTAAAAGGAAGTGGGATTTCCTTTTTTCCCCTTACTTGGTACACCCTTTTACGGCACATGAGTTGCCGTAATGGTATCTCGAGCTAGCCTAGAGGGTGGCTTGAGCTGATTTTGAATGTTAGGGGCTGTACTTGGATTACTAACACCCTAAAGTGTGATAGAAGGCTAGGAAGTAATTGGATTAGATGACTTCCCTTCCTCTATATTTCTCTTTTTGGACCTTATATTAGTTGCTACTCCTTGGAAAGGAGATTGATTGATCACTTAAAGTCCTCTTCTTTCCAATTAACAAGTGTTGTCTCACTCAGAGGCACTTCTTGATTACCAACTTGTTGCTGATTTTCTTCTTCTACTACTTCTTGAGGCACACCAACTATTTGCACCATCAAATCTTGATTCAGTGCACCATTGAAGCACGTTGATTGATTGTGTAGTTAGTTACAAGGAAAACACCACTCATACTCTTGTGCCATATTGTTCTGTATCGGGACCAATGCCCTAGAGGAATATGCTATATTAGGATTATAAGGATGAAATGGCCTAGCAACAGGAGGTTTCCCTTGATTTTGATTTACAACCTAAACATGAGGCTTGTTTGGCTGATATGTAGGCCTATTTAGTAGTATCGAGGTGATAAGATCTAAAATTTTGGGTTTTTTGCTTCTTGATGGTCATCAATTCATTCCCTAAAGCTTGTTTCCCCTTCAAAAATTATTATAGCTTATTCATGACCTCCTGGAGCTCTTGAGAATTGTTGGATGAAGTGGAAGACTCACTACTACTCGATTTATAAGAGTTGGAATGGGGGTCAACTTAGGTGTTTGATTGGTTGTAGGGTTCCCCATTTCTGGATAGAGAGGCAAAGGTGGCATAGGCACAAGTTTTCCTTCTGAATTAAGAAATCCTCTTCTCTAATAATTAAAGCATAAGCTCCGGGAATTGTAGTTCCTCCCATAGATTGTATCATTATTGTTATGTTGGAATTTAAGGATTTTAAGAAGTAGAGGAATACACCTTCAATAGTTGGTCTGGCAGCGCAAGCAATCGAATCCTATCCCATGTCCTTTGGAATTTGAAATTGAATTCAACCATCTGCTCATTTGGAGATCTCTTGATTGTGGTTAATTATTCCAATAAAGATAGATTGTCTCCCTTTTCTCCAAATTGGCCATAAAGAGCTATGAACAATTGATCCCAATTCTAAATTGTTCCCTGCTCCTAAGCTTCGAACCACTACAAAGCTTTTCCTTTGAAGGAAGAAGCTAATAGCTTGACTGACATCCATCTCAACAATTTCATGTATGGCACAAACATTTGCAATGTCTTGAATGTGGTTGATTTGTGTCATATGATTCTCTCCATTGAAGAATGGAATGTTCTTTAGAGTTGCCACGGGAACTAGATTTTGTGCATTGAGGGAAAGTGGACTGCTGCATGTGAAGTTTGCAAAGGGATTTGGTGGTCCTTGTGGTGGTTGTTGATGTGCCATCTTGATTGGTCTAAGGACCCTAGTTGATTGAATGAAAGACATGTTAGGTGGAGGTGTAGAAAAATTCATGTTTGGTGGAGATGGAGACCTCTGGACTCTTCTCCCTCTTCTTCCTCTACATGGAGAGAGTTGCTAAGTACTCAAAAATACCCTCTTCTCTTGCTCTTGACCATGTTTGAATTATTCTCATAGATTGAAGAACTTACACCTGAAACCAATAGATCTTGTTATTTGGAGTCGCTAGATGTGTTGTAGATTTTCAAGCTTTAGATTGCTTAAGTCTCAAACTCAACCTAGTTTTGAAGTAATTCTTCCACTTAGAGTAATCAACTTTACTTGAAGCAACTGAACAGTTTGCAACAACACAACCTAATTCTTGCACTTGTTGTTATTAACGTGTTTTTATTTTCTTAGTTCATTGCAGTATTTTAAACCTTGATTACTTCCTTCTTTCTGTGTTGATTTAGATTCATTTTACTTTACTTTACTTCTCCTTTCTTTGTGTTGATCTCAACATGCATTACTTAAGTCTTTTGACTTGGAACAACTACTTTACTTAAGTAATGGTACCATGAATGACACAACTTGAAATGAAGTAAAGATTTTTCTTCAGAGCAATGAATTTACTTAAGTAATGTAACTTAGAGTAGAGTAAAGTCTTTTCCACTTTTTGACTTGACTTAAAGTAATGCAACTCAACAGTGCAATTACTTAAGTCTTTTATTTTGAGTAACTTGACTTAATTTTTCACATTGAAGTAAAGACTTCCAACCTGGAGTAATGTAACAACTTAATGTCACACAACTTACTTTCCTTTCTTTACGGTGATTGAGGATGCAATTACTTTAGCAAAGCCAAGAAAAATCACTAATTGCTTCACCTTCTCTCCTTCATCGCAGAGCTTTCAAAACTGCACCTTCTTGCCCAAGAACATATCCAATCGGTCATAATGAGGGTTTTACAATGAAAAACTTGAGAAGCACTAGAATTTTGACCTCCTGGTCCCACTGGACATGTCAGAATTGTTATCACTAAATCACTACACCCTCTGATTGCTTAACTTGTGAGTGTGTTAATGCAAGCAGTGTGACTAGGTAACATGGAATTACTTCAAGGTGTGGGACCTTGCAGTTGAAGAAATTCTCCAGAGAAGGTCGGTTCCTCTTCCTATACTAGTGCAAAAAATAACTATAATGTAAATAAATCTTACTTCTAATATATGACTTCCAAGGGACCACAGAGAGAGAAATAACATAAATTAAAGAAAATATACTCTAAGGAGGTGCAGCACCAAAAGGAGAGTGTAGGTAATATCTTGAATGTGTGGAAATAATAGAAAAATGAAGTGCGAGACAGGTGTAACAGTCACCAAAGTCAACAACAACATCAAACTAGCACCTCCATGAAAGCACAATAGTAATGAAACTTTCAAGATAATTTAGATTGACACAATACAGCTGCAAGTGAATTAAAAAGGTAAGTAAATACAACAAACACAAGCAAAGGGAAGAACACATCCACAATACTCAAATCCACAGCTTCATTGATATACACAATTCAATTAATTATAGAGAAAGGCCAGGATCATCATGCAAGATGTCTAGAATGAAGGCCTGTAACACATTTTCTTCCTAGAAAAATTTTGGCAGAGTTTCGGTAAGCAAATAATTCCCCCTTGCAAATGAAAGGAGCTTACAATTTATAGAAAAATTTGGAGAGAGAGAGAAAATTAAGATTCTTAGATGCATACATTCTTCACCTACTAAGTGAAAATTTTAATTAAAACATCATGGGACACCTACATATCTCATCACTGTTGTACTATAGCTTATGGGAAAAGAAATTGACTCCCATGCCCCATTAATGGTGGTAACTAGTTGTGACTGAGTGGCCCTAGAGTGCAGGATATGAAACACCATTTTTGACACCCTTCCACTCATTAAAACTGAAAAATGAAGTTTCTATCATGTAGAGGACTTTGAGACCTTTCCAAAAAGTCCAATTTTGCGTGAAATGAAGCTTTGAGGAGAGAGTTATGGCATTTTGAAGTTGTAGACCAGTGGGAAAGTTAGGGGTCATTACTGTTGCTTCCCAATTCATTTCAGTGATCTAACCATGCATTACTGCCCCTTTTTATAATTTTTTCTTCATTTTCTTTATTTCACCATTTTTTTGAAGTAAAGTGACTTAGTTTCACCACATAACTCCATTTTAATTTTGCTTTTAATGTGGTGATCGAGGGTACATTACTACCTCGGGGCATGGACCAACTCACCCTCCTTACATTACATCGAATACATATTGCTTTACTTGAATAACCCAACGCCAATACAAATAATTCAACACATTATTCACCACTATGCAAGAATTTTTCCTTTCATTGGTTGACTTGCCATGTACATCTCTCTCTAAGGTGAATTCGATGCCACTTGTTTCATTTAGCTCACACCTCAATGCAATTCTTCTCTCCTCGACCACCACTTTATACCCAATGGCCAACTCACTAACATTACAGTGAACACAATTACTTATGCTTCACATTGGTTGGGGAAGTAAAAGTTGTTTACTTTGACCCAATGCATTGGATTTAACTAACTTTGTGTTGAGTGCACATCGCTTTACTCACCTAGCTCCTAGTGTTATGTGTCAATTCTAATTACTCCTAATTTGATGTTGGTCCCCTTAATGCAAGTCGAGTTATTTAATTTTCCGCTTCACACATCATATGAGTCACCCCATTACAATGATTTGACCCATACTTACCTCACAACCTCTCTTTGGAAGAATTTGTATCTGCGTTCACCGCATTACCTTCTAAGGGGCTCACATTAGTTTTGTGTTGAACCCACATTAATTTGCTTTTTAGTGGGCGAGCCTAAGTGAAGAATTTAATCTCCATATTGAAACCCAACATGTGCATGCATTGACTATCCTTGTATGTCAAATTGGTTAGTTTTTACTTTCCTTCGTTTGGTGAAGTAGAAGATTTTTCTTTTCCGTAATGCCTTGGCTTTAGCTCGACGACCATTCGTTTGTATTGCGTTGAACTTGGGCCCCTTTACTTCAATGTTGCAGGCCTTCAAAATGTGGCTCATAACTATCAACCCGCCCTTTTTTTGTGTTGAAAATGTTTTGCTTTGATTTCTTTAGTGGCCCTCCAACGTAAGACTTGACCTCAAATTTCACCACTTTACACGTTGATGATTCGACCGGCTCATTGGGTCAGTTTGACATTACTTTTCTTCACAACTCCTTGCTAATGTGGAGTTAAAGTTTCCCAAATTGTCAATTTACCTTATCCCTTCCCATGGCATTCACTGCGGTGAAACGATTTTACTTTGCTTGGTTTTCATTGATTTGAGGAACCTTTAATTACAAAGTAAAGCCCCTTGAAATGCCATAATAAACCACACCTTATGGCGTGACATGCTCTCTTCATCTTGCTGACCTTGCACCGGCCGACCTCGACCCTAACTCGCCCCACCATCATTGTTTATCATTCAATCCCGACTCACATACTCCATCATAGCTCACTAAGCCTTTGTCTTCGCCCCATTCAAGAGTCGGGATCCCCATTTTCCAAGCTCATCTACCTTCCCCATCACCCGAGTTACATCAATATTTCAATCTCATCACTCACCAATGCCTTGGATGGCCGAACTCACCTCCAACTTGTTTTGATCTCTGCTAAATCCCAAGTGAGCTCCTTCCAATTTGTTGGAATTTGCTGCAATCTCATCTCTAATTCCAGCTCATCATATGGTTGAGCTCCTTCCAATTTGTTGCAGGCTTAGCATCATCTAGCCTAACATGCATTTCACCTAGCTCGGCTAGTTAACTTACCAATCCCTCATCTATTCACCCCACCTTTTCCATGGCCACCAAGCCATTTCCTACATTGTCAATCTCTCCTACAAAGCTCGACCCTATTTTACACTCGGCCCCTATGGTATTGTAATGTCTCATCCCCTTTGACAAAGCTCCTCATGAGCTACCCGGTTGAATCCACCATTAACTTGATGTGTGGTCTCTTTCACACTTTCCACATTCATCGTGAGTTAAATCATCACCACCTACTTGTTCACTACTCACCGCAAGTTCATAGCCTTTGGTGGGCCTAATTTCAAGGTCCCGCCATGGCTCGATGCCTCACCGAGCCTAGCTCGATCATTGAGTTCCCTTCGCCATGGCCCAGTCCTATGTTGAATGCCCAATGTTAACCCTGTGAGCTCCATGAGGAGCTCACCTTCAACTCGGCCACAACACCTTGGCTCATGAGTCAACTCATTGAGCCCCCCAATGAGCTCATCTTCTTCAAAAAACACATCGCTTCTAATTTCCACCAACTCGGCTAGCTCGCCGAGCTATTTCAAGCGAGCTCATTTCTAGCTCGATCACCCTCCTTTAGGCGCTTTTGCCAATTTTGTCATTTTTTCATATTTTTATGAATTTCACGGGACCAGGGGGTGGGAAAATGTAACGGAGTGTCTGGAAGCTACTTTTTTAACCTTTCCCTCTCTTTTCCCATTTATTAGGATAAGGCCCGCAGTGCCCGCATTCCTTATTTTTCCAAGTTGACCTCTAGGTTCAAAACCCAGAAGAGGAAAAAATACTCTTGTGATCTCAACATTCCCAAAATCACCGAGATTTCTCACGAAACCACAGGAACTACCTACAAACCTCAGTTTCTACCTTAGGCACTTGTCTAGTGCCTGGGTGTTGTCATATCCCTGTTGTCCATTTTTCCTTGGGGGCAAAAATGGATAACAATTATCATTTTCATTTTTTCTTTAAAACAAAATTTTATTTTATTTTATTATTCTAAGAGTGTAATTCGATCGAATCTCTCTCATACATTTTTATAATTACGACTTTGGATTCCATATCATCCCAAGTGAGCTAGAGTAGTGTCAAAATATCTCAATAAACTAGAAAGCTAACTATACAATAACCTCATGACATTTAGGCCTTCTAAGATACATCCCATATGACACACCATCATTCAAAGAATTTGATTTTTTTATTTTGTTTAGTTTTATTTTATTATTTGATTATCATTTTTTAAAGTTTTAAGTCCCATTTATTAGCATTCTTATTCAAATTGTAAAAATCGAATTAAATCCAATCACATCCGAGACTTGAGACAACTAAGATGACCTCTTTTGAGCAGGAAAGGGTCTCAAAATATTTAACTCACAATCACTATCTTACAACAAAGCACGTTTCTAGGTTTGGACATCAAAACAACTAGTTCGTTCCTAAAAAAGGGGCCCACACCCTCACTAAATAGATATATTGGGGTGAGACACTACATCCTATGGATCCCAAGTATATTTTGCTACCCTTACATTCTAAGGTGCATTATAATCACATTACACATGTAGAATATTTGATGTCCGAGCCTCTATTGTTGGATGGTTCCACCCATCTACCTACCGACACTATGATAGGGTAACTCTTTTTTTCCCTTAATTTTTTTAAAAATATTCAAATAATTAAATAAATACAAAAACATTTAAATATTTTCAAAAATACAAAATTGGGAATTACATATGAATGGATTCATTATCTTTTCGCTTTACATATGGTGTTTTTAATACAAGTTGGTAGTTATCATAATTTCTATATACTCTTTACATATGTGCATTCACAAGGTAATTTAAGTTTGAAGCATAACATACACATGATTATACATGATTAAAATTGTTGGCCTAAGTATGTCCCAATGACTTGGCTAAATATGGTGCATGATCCGAAAATAATCAAGTTTTTATCTACCTAATCTCGGACCCTTGTAGGCTTTAATTATTGCCAAAAATTTGCTCCTTTTAAGTAATCAATTTAAAAATTAATGCAAGACAATAAAGACATTTGCACAATGATTGATTACGGAGTTTGGTAATTGCCTACGTCTTCGGGTTCTTATTGAACCGTTCCACTAGTCAAAACTTGTAAGTTACAATACTACTTTCACAAGAAAACCTAATGGAATTTTTACTTGCCTATCAGTACACCAGTTCTTTGAAAAATTTCGATGATCAGTCGAATTGTTCTTCACCTTTCTGATGCACAATCTCCTTCGGCTTTGATCGGCCTTCCCGACGCTATCAATGTGACGCTAGAACTCCGGTCGACAATCTAAGATTTACAAGTAATTGGTGTGGCTCAATGGGCCTATTGGGTAGTTTATAATTTACTGCCAATCACAAATATTTCATCTACTATTGCCTAAAATAATAGGCTGATAAAAAATATTTGTCTATAGTAATTTTAGGAATTTAATATGGTTTACAATACTATATTAAAATTTCCTTATTACTAATTCTGACACATCTCACAAATAAGCTTAAAAAATAATAAGCTTCTCGGGATAATGTGTCCACCTTTCCGCGCTCTAGCAATGAGCTTCTCCGTTGCGCCAGTGTGTCTTTACAATACAAATGGGTTCCCTATTTATACAATTTTAGGGCCCAAAAAATATGCAATTAAAAATCATCCTTAGGCTATTTTTAAAATCTTAGCCCGTAGCAAATTGAATGGGATAGGCTTATCTCCATTTGGACGGATTGCATGTTTAATGGGATTAAATCCCAAATGGAGCGGCATTTGGATAAGGTCCCACATTTTGGTGGTGGGGGATAATGTCTTAGGCTTTATTAAGCCTTTCTCCATGCAAGGATAGTGGTCAAAGGACCATGTGAGCTTAACCGCCCCTATCACCGCTTCACCTCCTTCTCCACGTGGAAGCTTCCATGTATGTCATTTGCCCAACACCACTTCACCACCTTCTTCCCACGTGGATTTCCACGCATGGCTTTACATGCCCTATAACCGCTTCACTCCTCCTCCATGTGGAAGCATAGCATGTTGGTGGTTTAAGTGGGTATACTAATGTTTGAACATTAATATAGATGGTTTGTGACATAATGTGTGGCATTTGGAAATTGGTGTGTAAGTGGACTTACCAAGATAATATAATTTCAACCCATGTAATGTGGCATAGAAATAATTAACTCGGTAAATAGCATGTAGTCCACCATTCGTCTCCCGATAGGCAAATCGAGTGAATTCGATGAGTGGTGGCAAGCCACGTGGTGGCTTGTGGACCCACCACGTCGGCGATAATACCATAGTCCACACGGAAGCCTACGAGTAATATTTTATTGTCAAATACCGGAGATCGAAAACCAAAAACAAATCCCTTCATATTTTTGCCACATGTTACAATACCGGTGGTCCAATATTGACCAGATTGGCGAGTTGACTTTCCTGTCACTTTGAACTTTGACCAGACATAACTAGAGTTCCCGATGTTTGTTTGTCGTGTTCTCACTGATTGATGGAAATCTCTTGAAATGATATTCTACACTAACACAATTTAGGGATGTTTAGGGAACTTTCAAAAATGATCCCTTGATCGAGTGCATGTCCTACGTTATTCGGGAGATTTTGTTTCAACATAGTTACTTTCATTTCCTCATTATGCTTAATTTTTTATATTGTGTAATATGATGTTTTTCAAACTAAAACAAATAACACATGTGTCTTGTGTAGTGCTAGCCTATCTTGCTCTATATTCCTAGGTGTTTTCTTATCTTATATTCACTTGCTTGATTGTTTGTATTCTTACTTTCATATATGTAACATATGGCATTTGATATGATTATTTTGGTAACAATTTGGTGTCCCTTGTTTTTGGTTTCTATATCCCAAGAAAGGAAAGCAATGCCTAGGTTCCCAAGTTTGATTACGAGTCTGTCTAAGTCTATAGGATGTCCTAAATCTTTGTTGTACTATACTAAATTGTGATTGTAGACTATTGAACCATGCCTATAACCGTTGAATGGGTCTACTTGATTCACCCAATAGATGCCCCCTCATTTGGGGTGTATGCGATGTCGGGAGGAGGATGCGGCACAAAATAATACCTCATGCTGAACTGATACCGATATGTAGGAGGGAATGTTCTTGGTAGAAACCAAGGAACATACAAACAATGGATAGAAGACAAGTGTTAGTACAAACAAGATAAACATGCATATAGAAAACAATGTGTAAGCTACCAATAAAGAAGACAAAGTAGACCAAAAAAATCGGGATGTGAACATGGGACATCACTCACAATGTCACAAGAAAATCGAGGCCGTAGTGGCCAAAAGAATACAAAGTGTGCATACAAGACAAAGCATAGGAAAATCCCACAAACAATGGCATACAATGGAAAACAAGAGTAAGAAAACATCAAATAACCATGGTGGAAAATAGACCTACAAATAAATGTTGCACATGAAGCACCCATTAACATGTTAGAAAGATAAAAAGTATGTCAAAGCATGTATAATCTGATATAGTAATGTTCTATGTAAAATAATGAAACAATAACACCTTGAATGTGTACAAATGTGGATGCCCCAGGATCCACTAAAGGACCTGGTATGAGGTCTTGTGCTAAGCATCCATGTTGTATGAAATGATCTTTCTAATGTTTGTGATCATAACTAGAAAGCAAGTGAGCGTGCATGTGTGTATGATAAAGATAACGACATACAAGATATCTATCTATCATGTGTAATAAAGTATACATGTAAGAATAAATGCATCCAAGATATGCAAAGTATGTTGTGGATGAGATGGAATGGAATGCAATGTGAGTGTGATAGGGGTAGTGTGCCCCTGAGTATGGATGTATGCATGAGTGAGATTAGGTTCATTTATACAAGACCCCTTAGCAGTCAAGAATGAACCGTATAATAAGAGTGTGTCATCAAGAAAATATTTGAATGCTAGAAAGAGTCGATTAATAAAGAGCGCAAAGTGTAAATTGTAGAATAATGTTGCGTAGATGATAGAAGGATTGAATAAGATGCTAAAAAGAGTGTTGAATGTGAAGCACAAAGCATAGATTGTAAAGTGATGTCATGTGATGTGTAAGATTGAATGCGACATTAGAAGGATTGATCAAGAAGCTTAGGATGAGATGCTAGAATGATTGATGATGTAACATAAAGTGTAGATCATGGAATGTGTGAATAAGATTGTAGGAGAGTGATGATTGTGAAGCACAAAGCATAAATTGTAGAATAGCGTCACATGATGTGATAGCTAGAAAGATTGATGGATTGTGAGGACCAAGCGTAGAATGATGTAAATGTGATGAGGTGAGGCTAATTAAGATTTTGAACCTCGGTAGTTGAGTATGAACCATATTTTGCACTTGTAAGGGTTTGATCCTAAACTGTAATAGTGAGATGTGTACGCAGGATGTGCTAGAAAAAATGTATATTGCAAGTGTGTGGTATGTTTCTTGATATTGCAACACTAGAGAGATGTGTGTTGAATGGGCCGAGTGTGATGATGTGTAATGTGCAATGCATGATGTTTATAATGTGTAATTATGGGAAAGCGCAAAGTGTGTATAATGCCTAACATATGTAAGAAGATGTGTATAGTGTGTAGCACAAAGTGCGTATGATGTATAGAAGAAGATGTGAATAAAAGATGTAGAAAGCACACAATATGTATGATGTGTAGGAAGAAGATGTCATAGAGGCATAAGATGTGTAATGTGTAGAAAGCACAAAGCGTGTAAGATATATAGTAGATGTAAGAAGAATATTTCGAAGATGTGTAGGATGTGCAATGTGTAGAAGAATGTATCGTAGATGTGAAATGTGTAGTGTGTGAGGTTCATGTATATAATATGCCCTCAATATTCAAGTGTGAACCTTAGCAAAAGAGTACTTCATATGGTAACAACGATATGAATATTGTATCGAAGTGTATGTGATGAATGCCTATAAATGTGTAGAATAATGTATAGAATTTGTGATTATGATAGGATTCTAGTGATGCAAGAGTAGGATGGGGGTGGGATGAGCATGATGTTCCCAAGTGTGTGTGATAAAGAGCACAATCATGTAATGTCATCTAGGATATTGTCATTGGCATGGTCAAAGCCAAATGGGGAAGCATCTAAAACTTGGTGAGAAATAGTCTCAGGTTGATTATGTAAAGAGCCATTGAGGTGTAGATTGTATATGCCCATATCATATTCCTCATTAGTGAAGGGACGTAATGGAAATCCATGTGCATATTAACCAGTGACATTTTGTGTATAGCCAAGAAAATAACCATTGTAAATGAACACATGATCAAAGGGCATAGGAAATGAGATATCAGTATGGTCACGAGTATAACGTGCCGCAAATGTAATCAAGGTGATATTTCCCTAATGTAAGTGGAGAAGAGTGAGGATCTCAAACAAAAAGACTTTAAGATGAAAGACATGCAGAGCATAAGAAGTATTGATAGTGATGAAACCATGATATGAATGAGGATCGTGAGGTGGAGAATAGAGATCCTCGAAAGCAAAGCCTAGTTGATCCAAGCCATCATGTGTACATACAATGTCATCACAAGTAGGATCGAATGGAATATGCTCCCAATAAGAATCATTCATGAAAAGTGTACATGTAAAGGGAGGACATGTTAATGGTGGATGCATATGCGAGAGTGAAGCAGATGGAGTGATGTCGATGCATGGATAGGCCCCCGATAAAGTACCATGGCATTTGTAGTAGCGAGAGGAGGTGATGACGTAGGTGGAACAATGTCTAACATGTAAATAGTAGCTTCTAAGTTAGGAAAAGAATCCATAGCTGTGGAGTAGGGAGCGTAGTTGGGATCATGTTTGCAATATTTGAATGGTTCATGATCAATAGAAATGGTGTATTCAATACCCTCATGTAAGAATTTGACACATCGATGTACTTGTGGAAGGTACAACTTGCATGGCATGAAGCCATGGTCTACCAAGTAAGAAATTATACAAAACTGGGAAGTCCATGACAAAGAAAACTGTATTAAGGGTTTTTGGCCCAATAGTAATGGGTAAAGTAATATGGCCTATGCATGGATGAATGGAACCATTGTATGCATGAAGAGAAAGAGATGAAGGACTGATATTAGTAGTTGAAAGACCTAAAGCCTTAAGGAAGGTTAGAGTGCACAAGTTAAGTTTAGATCCATTATCGACTATAACTCACTTGACACCAATATTATGGATGCACATCATGATGTATAAAGGAGGATCATTGTTAAAAGCAGAAAGATCAACATTAGGATTAGCTTGAAAAGTAATGTGCTGAGAAAATGCATCTACAAATGTGTTATAGACTAAGTCTAGATGAATGTTAGAAGGAACACGAGTAGTAGTCAAGAGAGTGATGATCTTAGCCCTTAGCTCAAGATGTAGAAGCAAGAAATCATGGATGGAAATATTCATGATGATGGATGGAGATGCAAGAAACAATGAAAGCAAGACCCTAAAGGTGTGCGAAGAAGACGGGTTCACCAAATGATTTAACAAAAATAAACTAAATGGATAGTATTACTTATGTTAAATTATAAGATGTGTTACAGAAAGAAGATATGGCAATAAAGTACAGTAGATGACTCAAGAAAATAAGAAAAATAAGCAAAACCCTAAAGTGTAATGAAGAGTTAGAACACTTAGCTGATTTTGTAAATATCTCAGAGGTGTGCGAAGGTGGAAGACTGATCAAACTAGAACACATGAGGTCGCGGCTGAGCCCAAAAATGTAGAAGTGTAGGAGGAGAAGAGACCGAGGCGCATGGAGTGGTCTTGGGGCGCTAGGCACTAGGATCCCTTCCTAGGCACCAAGGTCTGCGCATGATGTACAAAGATGAATTGTACAGGGTCACTGAATGTTCCAAAACCTTCATTGTTTATCGTTAGATGGTCACACTATGATATCCAATGTCACCGATAACCTGTAATAAAGAGATCACATGCAAAACCCTCAAAATAACATCAAATCCTAAAAATAAAGATGTAAAATGAGGGGTTAGACTATCCTCAACTATCACAATGGTGATCTTATGACTGAGCGTTGTACTAAATCTCAAACCAAATGTAGTTCTATGTGTGTGTGTGTGGAATTGTGCCCTAGGTGGCTCTTTTGCATGTCACACTTGATAGAAAGCAAAGTAGCTAGATGTAAAAAGATGTAATAGATGTGTGCATGGAATAGAATAGACTTCCCTCCTATGAAGTGTGATGTAGAAAACCAACCCTTTTCCCTTGTAATGGTGTTAGATGGATGCAATGATGCTTTCTTAGATGTTTGTGAGATGTAACCTTAGGTGATAGTATAGATGCTTAGAGATTGGTCCTTTAATTTGGTCACATAAATTTATATTTATATGCTTTTCTTGTTCAAATTTTGTAATTGATCACTAAAAGGCCAACCCCTAAGAGATAAGGATGCCTAATGGCTAGAAAGGACCCAAAAAGGAGTGAGCTAAATACAAATAGGTTTATGACACTCGAGGGGATGAGGGTGTCTCGGCTCTTATTGAGTGGATGAAATAAAACTCAAGTATGGAAGCACATAAGGTTTGGGCGTGCGGGCACAGGGCATAGGGCACACAAAAGAGCGTGCAAGTATAGAAAATCATGGGGGCACCCAAAAATTTTGGAAACAGGACGTGGAGTGCTGAGCACGACTTCTAGAATACTTGAAAACCATGCCAAGGATATTTTGGATAAGAGGAAGATTGAGTGCCAAGCGAGTTTTGGAGCTAATAATAGGATCCAATCTAAGAGTTAATTGTAGGAGATCTATTATTAGCACTTGCATGCTTTTGTATTTCTTATGTAAGGGTGCATGGCTATTATTAGCATGTAGCCTATTTTTAGAAGGTGCATGGGCGGTGAAGGGAAAGTCCCCACCCCTATAAATATGTATTTATTTACACAGTTTAGATAGTTCGTGATTTATTATAGTGTTATGTTGTGAATCTATTAGCGCGCATAACCATGGTGACATTATTATGATGTATGAAGCTTCTGAGTTTTACAATATTTAATAGAATGGATCTTATTGGCTGGATATTGGTGTTAGATGTAACTGAGCATGGATCTTGTATGGTAAATCTAATTATAGTAATTGTTTAGTTATTCCTTCATATGGTTTAGATCTAGATTTGGTTTACGCATTGTGGTTTAATTGATTATCTATTATGGATCTGAAATATACTTGTAATCATGCTAACATCTTGAACAAGCTTCACTAAGAGGGACTTGGTACCCTTGCGTGCTTCGGGTGAGTGCTCAGTTTAGGCTGAGTGATGTGCCAAAGTGCGACTTGGGCTATTTGCAAAGTGAATTCTAGGCTACATCGGTGTGGCATCCTAGTTGGGTGTTAGTGTCTAGAGCCAGAAAAGGTGAAGTATGAAGGGTCATACTTGGAAGTGAGGTTTTTCGGGTCAAAAGAGAGACTAAGAAGGAACCTAAGAGGCCAAGTATAGTGATCAACTAGTACTTTTCTCTCCCATAAGAAGCATATGAATAATATTATGTGATTAGGACCTAATAATGTACCCAAAGTGCATGATTTAGTGTCTACAATTTGTGTGACATGGTTTCTACCATGCACACCCTTGTAGGAATAAGAGCTTCATGGTGACCACCTACAAAAACTATCCATGTGATCCAATATTGACTATAAAATACATATGACATGGATACACATCATTTATTTTGAGCCAAGCATTATATTTACACATATCACTCACCTAAAAAGAGGCGAGAATTTAGTGGGGTTTATCATATGGATATTTATGCACATTAAGAACATAGATGGAATTTAGAACTCATAAACAAAATGGAAAAACATACGAGATAGTCGAGGAACATAATAAGACATTAATCATGATGTTATTATGTATGGGTATAAAACTATCCACTAGGGATGAATCCACAAGATGTCATAGTCCAAGATAGATGATTTGGTCATTGGAGAAAGTTTTTAGTACATCATAGAATTTTTAGGTTCTCATGCAAATAATTACAAATTTTGGATATATGTTTAGGAACATATTACACAATTCATAACGAAGTCTATTGCATTTTGGTATGAATGTGGGGGTTTGAAATCTTAATTCATTTTCGACGCTACAAGAATTAGGCATAGTTTTAGTATAGGTGCGAGGACATGGGCCCTCTTCTCTGTTTTCTATATTCAACGTCACATATTTGAGAATCACGGTTACATCACATAGTGCGGGAATGAGACCAATCATTCCCTTTTGACTTTGTACTATTTTACACTTGGTCCTAGATCTATCTCGCATCGTTGTGGTTTATGGGATTAGAAGATATCAAGGTGGCTAGGTAACCTTCTCAATTTTTTTGAAGATATCAAGTGACCATAAAAATGTGTAGCAACCTTCCTTCTCTTTAGGTTTTTGGGAAAAAATTCCTATGACACATTTAAGTTTTTGGTCAAGCAATACCTAGTTCCTTTGTAGCTCGATTTCTTCTTGATAAAATTGGGAGTTGATCACCCCCAATCCTTCAACAACTCATTTCAAATCCAAATATCCTAGTGTGAAAAATTTAGGATCCTATTCCTTGAAACTTTTTGTCTCTTTAATTTACTACTTACAAATATGATTTCAAAATTACAAATATATTCATTTTATGGGAATTGACTACACTTTGTGTTGTAGGTTTTTCTCATAGAGCATGCCAAGACTCAAATGGAATCACAAAATCTAAGCCAAGACAATGTGTATGTACAAACTCAGGTATATTTTATTTTAAGCATGAAATTTTCATTTCATTCTTAAAGGGGCTAATGGACACCTAAATTCTTCAATTTATCATTTGAAAATGAAAACTTTGTGTTTACACCTAACAAATGACTTGTGTGCACATTATAAGTCTAGGTGAATTATAATTAGCTCTCTTCCATGAATTTTTATCTATTTACGTTCTCAATCACTCAAAAAAACCAATCACTTGAGTCTCTACAATGATATATTCCCCCCACAAGCAACAATCCCATAAATTTTCAAAGTCTTACGTGTTGCTTATATGGGGCATTTGGATGTCACAAAAATACCCCACATTTCGGTCCCAAGAAAAACAGTCTTATCTCCCATCATTTTTCCAATTTGAAATATTTTATAGGTGGGTTCATATCACATATGTTGGCCTTAATTCAAGATTAAACTTAATAATGCCTATAAAAGAAATTCTAACTCACTCATTTACTCACTTGGCAATCACATAAGAGAAATTTCTAAAACACATTCCAAAATCACTCTAATCTCTCATAAACTATTCAAAGCAATAACACAACCTAGTATTATTCCGCACATAAGTATGAAGCAAGCCAAACCATATTCAAGATTCATGCTTCTCATTCTATAGACCTTCCATGACAAACCAATCCAAGCTTAAGTGTGCCAAGCCATGGATTCTCATTGTCGATATTCAAGTTAGCAAAATAGTTGCATACATATAGATATCACATACTAAATGAAGACTTGCATGTGGTTTGAGGTCTCTTCAAAAACAAATTAATGTACATGCAAGGGTGCTTCAACTCGAAAAGTAACATTTTTTATAGGGTCTCTTAACCATCGTTAGAGTTTAAGGGTATTTTGCATCGAGACGTAGGGTTTTACAAATGTAAGACACATAGGGTTTTGTTGTGAAGGACATTGTGGGATGACATAAATTCCTAGAAAGTTACGAATCGCTATCATATCCCTATTTGAAACCATACAAATTAGAAAAAAATGCATTTCACTCCAACACATGTCCTACAATTCCATTCCATTCAATTTACATTCATAGTTCTAGAAAATAAGATCTAGGTCATTTCTAATTTACATTTTCATTTTTCACTCCCAAATCACATCCGTGATTTTGCAATCAGTAAGTACATTTCTTCCCTTGTTTTTTGAGCATTGTATCTATTCTTATCTTGTTAATCTCTTTGGGAGGTATATTATACTTTATTGCATTATTGGTGAATTGGAATATACAACATGTACTATCCTAATGACTTTAAATAAATAAGAACCACATCACAACATCCATCCACTTGTTTATTTATTTAGTGTGTAATCGGTTAAATGTCATTAGCGGGGAACTATAGTATTGCATTAGGAGGGATTCATAACCTTACTAAAGGTTTTTTTGTTTTCTTCTACCGAGCCACATTATATGCAAAATATTCTAAAAAACTCTAGTTGTTGGCTCATGCTCAACACCCTTGATGATATTTTTTTAATGGAGTGTGGATTTTAAGGTCGCCAAGAAATCCTCCCTCAAATTTCATGTGTTGGTTAATATCCTTGGGTTATTGAGCCCATGTGAACTCTTTCAAACCAAATAGTTCAATCCATAGGGCATGCAATATGCCATGAGATAATGCATTTTTACTTAGTTAAACTTAGTTCAAGAGAAGTTGTGTTGATGTTAACCTCATAAAATAATTGAAATTTTCTTTGGATATTCAAGAATAGGAGGAGTGTTTTACAAAAAAATTTACATATAAATTTTCTAAACACTTTCTTTCACTTTGTCAAGTTCCAACCACAAAATCCATGATGTTGGTTCATGGTTTGTCCAAACCCTAGGCCAAAAATTGAAAAGGAATTAATTAATGCCAAGAATGATGGTTGGATGATTATTAGGAACAAGAAAAAGAATACGGGGAATGAAAACGTAAATTTTTAAACATCACCACATTTGGTAAACCATAACAATATGTTAAAAAGGTTGAGCCTAGTCCTCTTCTTAATGTCATGTCACAAAGCGAAGTTTCTCTAGATTTTTTTCTTGAGTTGTTTCTTTGTGTTAGGACATTCTCAATGAATACTCCACCCTCCAAAAACTTTTACAACCTACTTCATGGCATAAATAAATCATCAAGAGGATAAAATGGGGCTAAGTGTTGATCTGTTATGCTTTAGATGATTTTATTTTTCAAAACCAACAACCTATCATGCGAGTAACCAATTTGTAGCCTTAGACACCAAGGAAGGATTTGAAGGTCAAGGGGCATTACATACTATTGGGTTTTTAAATGGTACTTTAACAAACCACAGTCAAGGGACAACAAGTCCCTCCTCTTTAATGGGAGAGGTTCCCTTATTGAAAGTAAGCAACAAAGATTATATACAAATGTACAACTTTTAATTTGTGGATTCCCGATACTTTGAAATGCTTTATACCCGAATATCATCAATACGAAATAATAAAAGAAATAGGGAGATAAGAGAGGAAGAATCATAACAATACTTTCGGGAAATATAGATAGATAAGAGTATAACCTTATATGTATTAAGCCGAGGAGATGTAAAATATAATCATTTACTTTCATAACAGATATAATTCCATAGACACAAAGTTCCAGAAATCATATAAACAAGAACACAAAGTTTCTTATCATAAAATATTAATGATCCACGGATTTTAGACAAGGAAAGAAGGAATAACAGATAGAAACAAAGGGAAAATTCTTCTGTATTGATTAATTTCAAATCTGTAACATTTCAAGAATGTTAGGATCCAACCACCAACAAATGGTGTAGAGAACCCACTAAATAGCTTCCAAAAATGGTTACAAAAATGATGAAACTAATTCAAGAAACCAACGTCTGAACTTCTCTAATGCCTCGACTATTTCCATGCTTGGCGGTAAAACCAGATGCATCATATCACAGCCGTTAACCCACTTTTACAACTTTGAATTTGAGTCATCCACATGGAAGAGATTTTTTGAAGTGGGCCTGGGGTGCCTTTTGCATTTTATGATTTTTATAGAGATTGTGCATTTTAGACATTTTGGTCCACCCATCCACTTCTGATATAGGCCTGACACATGGCTTTACTTGAGTGGGGACGGAGTCGCGGCTCACTTTATAACTTTAACTCTTTTCAACAAAGGCTCAAAAACTCAAAGTGCTCTACCAACCCGCCTTCCCGCTTTGAATTTTCAATGGCGGGGTTGCGACTCATTTTTATACTTTATTACCCTTTTGGAAAAAAAACCAAAATTCCAAAAGTGCCCGACGGTCCACCTCCCTGCTTTGACTTTTGATGCGGGCTCAACATTTGAATTTATCCCTTGGTATGAGAGGGGCCACGAGACACTTTATAACTTTACACCCTTTTGAAAAAAAGGTAAAAAAATTCCTAAAGTGTCCCGACAACCCGCCTCTTCACCCTTGACTTTTCAAAGCATAAAAACACAAAAAGGGCCCGCCTTTTCGCCACCGCTTAAAACATGGCCATATGTCCCTCTATTTGGCGAAGGCTTTAAGTCCGACCTAAGATGCGTGGAGGCTTCCCGCTCATTTGGAGACTTTGTTTGGACCTGACCTTAGTAGGTATGCCGATTGGACACATGGAGATCTGGCGCACGTTTGGGACCTACTTTTGGATTCACCCCCTAAAATAGAGCTGAAGGGACACGTGGGGCTTTCCATTGGTTCTCCTATCCTTATAATTTTCAATGGCCGATTTAAATTTTTGAGGCTTTGACCACGTGAAGGCTTCTCGCTGACCCTCTTATACTTAGTTGATTAAATTACCAACTCTGTCCCTTTTTTGGACCTAGGACACGTGGAGGGATGGCACTAGTTCAGGGTCTCTCTTTGGACCATGCATTTGGAGGTGTGCCATTGGGACGCGTGGAAGCTTCCACCAGTTCTTTATACTTATCTGATTCAGGCCTTGATTGAACACTACCTTTCTACAATAAAACCAAAATAACAAAAGTGACAAGTTTAAAAGATAAAACCCACCACGCCGCATCCAATCAGAGATGTCCACGTATCCGTGGATGCTGGGATAGAATTTGACCCTCAAATTTCGAATTGTTCTCCATGAACAGAGCTGTAAACAATATTAGGCTCAAGCGATCCATAACCAAAGAGAGGGATTGACAACAACATTCGAACGAAGGAAAATATTTTCAAGCATCTAGATGGGGAAATAGAAAATACTTCTCACTTTTCTCGAGACATCTCTTAAAGGCACCAACTCAAAATTTTGGAACTTAACTTGGAAAGTGAAGGGTATTTTGAGGGCAACAACACATACTGAGAGGATTATTCATTATGAATATTCTCTTATGGAATTTTTCTAGTCTCAAAAAGTCTCTAAAAATGATCCATTTAGTATGCTTGTTAGCAATTTGGCACTTAAATATTGTTTGTTTCAAGAAGTTAAAATATAGGTATGGTTTACGCATTGTGGTTTAATTGATTATTTGTTATGGATCCGAAAGATACTTGTAATCATACTAACATCTTGAGGCTGAGTGATGTGTTAGCGTGACTTGGGATATTTATAGTGAATTCTAGGCTACATCAGCGTGGCATCCTAGTTGGGTGCTAGTGTATAGAGCCAAAAGCAGTGAAGTATGAAGGGTCATACTTTGCAGTGAGGTTTGTAAGGTCAAAAGGGAGACTAGGAAGGAACATAAGAGGCCAAGTATAGTGATCAACTAGTACTTTTCTCCCATAAGAAGCATATGAATAGTATTATGTGATTAGGACCTAATAATGTACCCAAAGTGTGTGATTTATCGTCTACAATTTGTGTGACATGGTTTCTACCATGCGCACCCTTGTAGGAATAAGAGCTCCATGGTGACCACCTACAAAAATTATCCATGTGATCCACTATTGAATATAAAATACATATGGCATGTATACATATCATTTATTTTGAGCTAAGCATTCTATTTACACATATTACTCACCTAAAAGAGGTGGAATTTAGTGGTGTTTATCATATAGATATTTATGAACATTAGGAACATAGATGGAATTTAGAATTCATGAACAAAATGGAAAAACATACAGATAGTTAGGAACACAATAACACATTAATCATGATGTTATTATGCATGGGTATATAATCTGTCCACTAGGGATGAAACCATAAGATGTCATAGTCGAAGCTAGATGATTTGGTCATTGGAGCAGCTTTTCAGTAGATCATAGAATTTTTAAGTTCTCACAAACAATTACAAATTTTGGATATATGTTTAGGAACATATTACACAATTTATAACGAAGTCTATTACATTTTGGAATAGAATGTGGGGGTTTGAAATCTTAATTCCTTTTCGACACTACAAGAATTATGCAAAGTCATAGAATAGGGTATGAGGACATGGTCCCTCTTCTCCTTTTTCTATATTCAACGTCACGTATTTGATATTCACGGTTACATCACATAGTGGGGGGATGAGACCAATCATCCCCTTTTGACTTTGTACTATTTTACATTGGGTCCTGTTGGCAAGAAAATTTTTCTTGTGGAAAAATTGGTGGGTTTCAAGCCAACACTATGGGAATCTAAGTCCCTCTCCTTAAACGGTGTAGCTTCTGTATGTGCATGCGTGAAAAAGTGGATTTCAATGGTGGCCTTTCGACTAGAGATCCAATAGGGGCACTCCACTAACCCTGTGGCAAAGCTAGAAATGTCTCAATAGAGAAGAAACTTTGTCTTGGAAAGAGGAAGGGGAGTGGGAATGGAAGTAGGAGAAAACTAATGTTGTGAGTAGAATATCAGATGCCCACACACATTAATTAGAAATTTCATTTACATGCATTTATAGTTAGAAGAAAAACAAATTTGTAGGAGAAGCTACAAGACCGAATGAAACTCATTGGTCACAAAGTACCAATTAATTCCTCAATCAAAGAGGTAAAAATCCTTCTTTTATTATTAAATACCATCGGTGATTTCCATTGTCTGGTATGTTGGGTCTGAACACCATCTCAATGGTCACTTTATCCTTGCCAAAAGAAGGATGAGGTGTCACTAAGGAAGTTGACACTGCTAGAAAATCATCCTTTTCATTCTGCTCCCTAGGGATAGCTTCAATGGAGAATTCATCAAATGATTCAATGCAGTCCCACACTCTATTTCTATAGTGCATGAGCCTTGGATTTTTCACCTGATATTGTTGGCAGACTTGCTTCACCATAATCTCTACATCACCTTTGAATATCAGATTCTTGATTCCCATGTCCTCTGTTGCATTCATGCCTAAGAGCAATGCTTCCTACTATGCAGTATTGTTTGTATTATCAAATTACAACTTGTAGGAAAAAGGATATACCTCATTAGAGGGAGAGTAGAATACTACACCAGCTCCTAAACCTACTCTAGAATAACTGCCATCAAAATCCATTGTCCAGATTTGGTCTTCTTCTTCCTCCATGAGAAGTGGTGAGTTCTCCTTTTTTTTATATGAGGAAGTAGTTTCCTATCCCACAATCTTGAAAGAGAATGTTTACTTTCGGATCATCAGACTTTCATACTGTGAACTTCATTTTTCTTACTAGCAGTAGCTTCTTCATTTCTCCTTTCACTGGGATAGTTGCAGATGACCAATCCATTTTTATTTCTCCACCTAGATCTCTACAAAAACTTCTACTCAATAGCATACCAAAAGATGTTGGGATGTCTACCACCAAAATGGTCAGGAGTATCTTCTTGTCAAGGTAATCAGCTAGTGCAACCTGAGCATCCTTAATCCTTCCTACCAATGGAACTTGTTTGGATTCCATTGAGTAGCATGTGCCATTTACCTAGGTCAAAGTGAGGCCAAGAGAATTTGTAACTTTTTTGGCATCACATTATCTGAGGCTCTAAAATCTATAATGCAATTGTTCAGTTGGAAACCTTTGATGAGAAGTGACAGGTAAAAAGGCTCAACTCTATTGGTGGTGGAGGCACTGAGGGCTAGCATGTTTTGAGAAGATGGTGTGGATGGTGTGGGAAGTAAGCCTTTAGAATTAGATATTGGGGATGTAGGGTTACCACCTCGGACTGCCTTGATGAATCTGTCAAATTAGGTAGGATGTGTTTGTAGGTATTCAATTTCAGAGAGCTAGACTTTGGTTTTGCTAGCATGCTCTACAAAGTCAAATGAAGTTATGGTAGATGGGGACTTAAATGGTAGATGCATCATTAATTTTGGTGTTGGGTTCTCCTTTTCAAATGTAGCAATTGGCTTGGAAGGAGATGGGGGTGTAGCCTTTGATTGAAATTTATATGTTCTTACAGAACCAACATTTAGAAGAGAATTTCTCTTAACAGCTTTTGAGTTGGGAGAAGAATCAAATAACTTACTTGGCACAATAGTGTGATCCTTGACAACTGGTGAATCTGATTTCTCTCTAGCTGATTCCATGGAAAGTGGTAATGGTGATCCCCTACTGATGATCTTGTTTAGTGGAGGCTTTGAAGAGCTATCTTATTTGTTCTTCCTACTCTCAATTGCAATTGCTGAGCCTAAAATGCCATTCTTAGATTGTGCATGAGTGAAAACAACACATGAAAAACTTGGAGCTTCTTCATCACCTTCCTCCTCATCATCAACGTATTCAATCACACCATTGTACATGCCAACCTCTTCAATTTCAAGATATTTTTCATAGTCATCCATGCTTTCTTCTTCAGTTTCCTCAATGTATGTTCCTTCTTTTGATTCCCTAGTGTCATAGGTGGCATTGAATGGTGGTGATTCAAGAGAAATCGTACGAGAAGGTGGAGAAATTATTGGTCTATCGGGAGGATTTGGTCTCCTTATTATGATTTATGAAAGCTGCTTCTTCAAAGCAACTAGGTCATTTGCCATTTTCGGAACATTGGATCAGTGGTGACTGAATTTGAACTCGACCTTTTGCTTCCTATTTGGTCCTTTCACTTTTCCAGAAAGAATTAGATCATAATCAGTCTCAACTGCAAAGTCTTGAACTTCCCTTAATGTTCTTGGTTGGGCTCTTCTGAGGAAGAAACCAACTTCTGATGGCAAAGCACTGATGAAGAACCTTTTTAAGTTGTTTTAAGAGGGAACCACATCTTCTAGGATCCTTCTTGTCAACCTATTATACCTTTCTACAAAATCTCTCATTGATTCAGAGGTTTCCTTCTTCATCTGAACCAATTGGACCAGCATATCTCGACAATCTTCTGTGCTCTTGAACCTATGTTCAAATGCACTTCTTATATCTTCCCAAAGCATGTGATAGATATTGGGGGAAACATGTAGAACCATTCAACATATATTTCTTGGAGTGACTCCACAAAGAACTTGACTGATACATCCTCATCTTCAACTCCCAACAATCCACAATCAAGTGATGAATGCTCCTACATGTTCTTCTGGGAGTTGAGAACCATCCCCTTTGAATTTTGGGAAGTTATTTCTTGAGCCTCTTGGGAGCTCATGAAGTGGTTGTGGAAGAGCGAGTGGACTAGTATTTCTTCCCCATGGTATGTTAGGTCTACATTCCTCATGCTCACGATCACCCATTTTATTCTTGTTTCTATCCTCCAGTCTTGCTAAGGTTGCTTTTTTGTTGCTCTTTCTTCCGCTCTAACTGAGTGTTTCTATTTCTTCAAGTTAATCCCTTATCTCCTCTTCAAAGCAACTACCTCTCTTTCAAGCTCTTCAAATGTGGGATCAATTTGTCCTCCTTTCCTCTATTTCCAGTGCATCTTCTATCACCACCTTGAAATTTTATACTCTTCTCTGGGGTGCTGGAATTTGTCTCTACCTTTCCAATTTGGTAGCAAGTTCCTCTTCCAGGTCTAGAATCCTTATGGAAATGAAGTAATGATTGACACTTTGTCTATTATGCCAAATAGATTCTCTCATATTAGAAGCAATGTCTTCTTGAATGTGAAAGAGTAAATCAGGTCTCCTTGTTTCACCTAATTCTAGATCGTTTCTTTGAAGTACTGATGAAACAAATAGGGTAACGAGCGTAGGAGGAATACATGTTCAAATGTTGGTTGATGGGTTGTTGCATGTGTATGACTTCTGAATACACAGCTGACTATGAGAGCTTCCTTTTGGCTAGGAGGAACTACCTGTAATGCAAAGCAAGACCATTAGAAAAAGTTAAACAATATATACAGCTTAATTACCTAGCATATGCTAGATCCGGGAAGTGTGATACTACCTAGATGGTTGTCACCCATTGTTTTAAGCAATTTAATGTGGTAAATAAGGAATATCCTATTGTAGTTTGAAATGATTTAGGTATCTCACTTAAAACACAATAAGAAATAGATCTAATCTAACAAAATAGGTTAGAATAGGGTTTCAAGGTCAAATAATCTGGTTTTGGGTCTCTACAGTCTAACAGAGGTCTCATGTAGATCATAGGTAGTGAGGGTGAGAGGGAATTAGGTGGATAGGTCATTGTTCTAGGTTATATGGGAAAATATAGATACCGATGTCGATTAAGGGTGAATAATGACGGTTAGATATAATCGTGCATCGCCATCGTGGAGTTCGGGAATGCCCACAGATGGGTTTTTAGGTCTCCTTTCATGATCGCATGCAGGATCTTTGTTGGTGCGATGAGGTATTGGGTGATTTGGGAGGGATTTGGTGAGGTTTTAATGGGTATATGGAGGGGGAATGTTGAAGGAGGTCAATGGATGGCTAGGTAAACAATAGATGATAATATAATGATGAAATGGAATGAACCAGAGAAGTATAATGTTTACTTACTTGGATTCTAGTCCTGGATGCCTGTAAGTGAGGGATGGAGGTGCTGATGAGAGGTTTGAAGGCTGTAGGTGATCACCAACTAAAGGAAAGCTTTTGCATGGGCTGCATGTACATTCCTCTTTGCTTGGTTAGATCAAATCATTGTTAGGATGGTTGTGCAGGAAAATATGCTTGATCTCCTTCCTTGCATGTATGTTCTCGCTGGAATTCACTCTTAAGATGTGATATCTCTCTGGAATGTGCTAATGTTCGCCAAATTTTCCAATCTTTTTCCAACCTTCTACCAACCTTGAGAATAAGGTTTTTTTGGGGTTAAAAGGGTAACCAACAACGGGTTCATCTTAATCAAAGTGATGTTAGGGGTAATCAAGCGTCGGTCAAGGTGAGATTTTCTAGGTTTACTAAACTAGGGAGATCCTCTTGATTTCCTTGGATCTCATGCCATTAACCCATGATTAGATTGGGAGCTTCTTGTAAGCATGCGGGAATGTGGTTAGAGAGAATGTAGGCATTGATTTTTAGGGTTTAGGTAAGTCTTAGTTAGTTATGGCAACTTACTAAGAATAGGTTTTAGGGTGAGTTGGCTTGGTGAGGTGTCTAGGTGAAGTGTATGTGTGGATATTATTTAAATTAAGATATTTAAATAATAAATATAGTGAGGATAATGAATTAATTTAATTTAATTAATTAAATTAATATTAGTGGGGTGAAAGGGGCCATGGCTAGGTGAATGTGATGAAGGGTGCTTGTTTGTCGAGGGACCAAAGGGGAGTGTGACCTAATTTTAGTGTCTACATTTTCCCCTTTTTTTACGTAGCTTGTATTGGTAAGCGATGCTAACAAAAATAAGATGTGGTTGCCCCATGTGTGGGTGAAGGTGATCCCCCAAACCAGAACTGACGAGGCAGAAGGAAGAATCGGTGAGTGGTTTGATAAAAGGTAAATGTGAGGAAAAGGTAGGTGGGCATGGGGGAAAAAGAGTTAAAGGTCTACTTGGGAAATCTAGGTAATGGGTCTGGGTCAAAGGTAGAAACATTAAAATGCACACACACATGTATAAACTGCAACATGCTACTGGGTTGAAGAGTAGGAAAACTCTACATTGTCTAAGGTCGATAGGTTTATCCAAACAAGGTTGAAGTGATTCTAGTATCCAAGGTATAGGATATGGTCAGGAAACACAACATAGGTTAGGTGCAGGAACATTTAGGTATGTTTCCAAGACACCAAAGGTAGGGTCAGGATAAACGGTCATGACAATAGGCTAGGTAAGGTCATTAGGTCAATAACATAGTAACAGTGCCATAAGGTATAGTGAACACATGAGGTCAAAGGTCACTAGCGATGGTCCAAGTCCAAATATCTAGGTCATGACATGGGTAAGGCCAAGGTAGGGGTAAAATAATGAGTCCCCAAAGGAGGAAAAAGGGAGGTAGTAAATGATGAGGTCAGAAAGGTGAGGTAAATGGGTAGGGTAAAGGTGGGGTGGGGTAAATGATCAAGGGTGAAGGTTGGGTGAGGTAAAAAAGGGAGGTAGGGGTAGGGTAAAAGGGTAAAATTTAGGGCAATGTGTAGGTGATGGTGACCGATGTCTGGTCATGGATAACCAACGTCGGTAGAGGTAAACCAATGATGGTTAGGTAGGGCACGCGATCGATGTCGGTCAAGGGTAACCGACATGGTTAGGTCGGGTGTGTTATAAAACAAAATATCCATTTTTTTGTTATTCATTTTGTTAGTCATTTGTTATTTTGCAAAGTGAGAAAATGACAAAAAGAGAAAAAAGAGAGAAAAGTGTCTAGATGAAACGAATAGTGAGTGGTGGTGTGATGTGAGTGATTGACATGAGAAGGTGCACAAGATTAGTGCGAGGGATTTGATTGGTGAGAGTTTGTATGGGTAGGTATTTAGTGATGGTGGAGGTTGGAGGGAAGCAGCCAATTCCAAAGTGGGAAGATGTGCCACCGAGACAACATGAGATGTGATGAGGTAAGCACCCTACTCTACGTTGTCGATTTGATAGATTAGAGGATATATTTTAGTGTTGGTTTAGGTTTTTTTAGAATTGGATGAGGGAGAGCACAACTACATATGTGGGATAGGGTGCCGCCTTACTAGTGAAAGTTCACGCCACAACAACCTAGGAGGGGAGCTACAAGATGTGGAGGTAAAATGATGTAGGTGAGGGCGATTGTGGCAAAAGAAGAAGATTACCCCAAAAGTAAGCGTTGAGGACCAAGTCCTGTATAAGGTAATCAAAACGTAAACAAAGATGGTTAAAAGATAAGAGGGGGTAATAAAGCCACCTGGTTGGGTTAGGATCATACCAAGTAGATCATACCTTGGTGGAGGTGATGAATGTAAGACCCTAAAGACATTGCATGATGGACTGTTCTATGGTGAAAAGTAGTCACATGATCACCAAATGTCTAAGTTCCAAGAAGTCCCTTGAGGCAATAGGAAATGGGAGTGGGAATGGTAAGAAGGGTGAAAGGTAGTTAATTTTTATATGGTATGAGGTAACATGCACTTTGGGCAAGAGAACCTAGGTCACAATGGGCAAGTCCATGACTAAAAGGTTGTTGTTTTGACTTATAGTTGAAATAGACTGATCGATGTGGGAAGTCTATATGGGATGAAGAAAATTTAACTCCTTGAGGTCTTCGTGAAGTTGATCGATGCGGGAAGCTTTGGTTGCTCTCATTTTTTTAAAGAGCTTTACATAGTTGTCCTTCTAGGGAGCATTCTATTTATAAAGCAGCAATTGTCGAGAGGAAGATGTCCTTTTGAGGGAGTCATCTTTTTAGTAGAAGTTTGACTCAAGGAGTTTGGTCCCATGTGAGGTCTTTGAAGTCATGGACAAGACCAAGGTGGAGAATAAGACTCTTGTTCAAAAGGCAAGGTGAAACGACCATGGGATCTCATCTAAAGGTAGACAAAAAGTATCCATGAGAATCATGCTATGTGCAATCGCCATGGTACACATATTCAAGAGAAGATAACAAGTGATGGGTACTCACATGATTCTTGTTTAATCATTAAGTGAGGTGTATGGAGTGAATAGCGCTCAAGGGATGAGCATGGAAAGAGACAAAAAGTGAGGTAGGACTACAAGTCAACAATAGAATGGTCGAAGATGCAAGGCATTAAGGGGCTTAGGTTTAGGTTTACCATCGAGTGAAGATAAATGATAAGCACTTGATCCATAGGTATGAGTCACGATGTATGGTCCAAGCCAATTAGGAGAAAATTTTCCCCGTTTACTTTTTTTTCTTTGGTTACGTGTTGATTTTCTTTCAGACAAGGTCACCAACTTGGAAGGTTCATTCATGGACACATTTGTCATAGGCATGTTTGATATGTTTTTGGTAAACTTGAAGGTGATCCAGAGCATTAAGATGACGTTCATCTAATAACTCTAGTTGTGCTAAATGGTCCTAATGAAAGTCATCATCATTGAGCATGTCATGAGAGAGAATGTGAAGTGAGGGAATCTAGACTTCGAGAGGTAGGAACCGCCTACTCGTACCATAGACCAGAGAAAATGTGGTGGCATAGTGGAAGTGTGAATACTAGTGCAAGTATGCCCATAGGAAAAAGGAATGTGCATATGCCAATCCTTCCCAAAGATCATCAACCACTTTCATAAGAATTTTGTTGAGGGTTTTGTTAGTGGATTGGCTTGGCCGTTGGTTTGTGGGTAATAAGGTGATGAGAAACTAAGTCGAAATGCCGAAGGTGTTGCAAAAAGTTTTTGTAATGTTTTGTTTTTGAATTGTTTTCCATGTTAGTGATGAGGCGATGAGGAACACCAAAGTGACAAATGATGTGGTGGTTAATGAACTCACATATTTTCTTATCTTTCATGGAGATGAGTGGTATGGCTTCCACCCATTTTTTATAGTATTCAGTAGCAGTGATGATCCATTTATGGCACTGGGAAGAATGAGGATTGATTTCTCCGACAAGATCCAAACCCCATTGAGAGAAGGGCCAAAGGTCTCGAGTGACCTGTAAGGCATGAATGGGTGTATGATGAAGATTGGAATGTTGTTGGAATTTTACACAACATTTGACATAGTCACAACAATCATGGTTAAGGGTCAGCCAGTAATAGCCTAGTGAAGAATACGCTTAGCAACAAGCAAGGCCACTGAAGTGACCTCCACATATGCCATCATGAACTTCCTTAATGGTATAAGGAATTTTAGAACTTGTGAGGCATCGTAAGAGAATACCATCAAAGCTGTGCTTATAGAGGAGGCCCCCAGAATGACGTAATGAGAGACATTTTTAAGGAAGGCGCGTTGTCCATTATGGGTGAGATCAAGGGAGGTAAGATGGAGAGAGAAAGGTAGTCAGAGTATTGTTTATACCAAAGGTCACTCGGGTTAGGGGTAGTGGTTCCAATCGAGTAAACATCGTGAGGTAAATAAGAAGGTGATTGGAGTCATTATATGTGACAAAGATTGTAGAATCGATGGGTGAAGTGGGTATTTGGGAAGCTAAGCATGCCATGGTATCTGTAAACTTGTTGGTTGAACGTGGGATGGTTTGAAGGGTGTAACGATCAAAGGTGGTCAAAAGTATGTCTACATGATGTTTATACTTTTGAAGTATCTCGTTACAACATTGGTACATACCATTGACTTGGTTTATGACCAATTGAGAATCACCAAAGATGTTGATTGATTTGACATCTAGGCGTAGGTGGCTCGGAGACCTAGTACGAGTGCTTCATATTTGGAAATATTGTTGGTACATTCAAAATATAATTTGAAAGACAAAGGCATGGGTTCACCATCAAGGGAATGAGGATAATACCAGCCCCACCCCCACGCTGACACTTGGAACTGTCAAAGAAGAGTGTCATTTGGTAAGGGGGTTCATCCAAGGAAAGGGTAGCAATCGACTCATCTGGAAAGTCAAAATTAGAGGGTTGATCCCCAAAATAGGTGCATCGGCCAATTGGTCAGTGATATCTTGGCCCTTGATGGACTTTTGATGAATGAATTCGAGGTCAAGATCAGCTAAAAGCATAAGCCATCATGTGTGGCACACTGATTTTGATAAGGTTTGGCATACATGAAGTGTAAGGGGTCAGTGTTGGTCACAACATAGGTTTTGTGGTTGAGTAGGTAATGATGGAGAGTTTGTTGGAAATGAAAACTAAGGCTAAGAAAAAAATTTTTTTGGGATGGGTGTATCGGGTTTCATAGTCCAAAAGAGTACGGCTTATGTAATAAACCACCTACTCCCTGTGTTGTTCATCACGATGAGTGAGCATGGCTCCCAAGGAATGATCAGTAGTTGAGATGTATAGGTAAAAAGGTTGATCATCTTTAGGTGGAATGAGTATGGGTGGTTGGAGAAGGTATTATTTTAAGGCCTCAAAAGCTTTGTGACAATCATCATCCCATTTAAAGGAGACATCCTTTTGAGAAGATGATGAAATGGTTGACATCGATCAGATAATTGTGAAATGAAACGGTAAATGGACTGCAACTTACCTTGTAGGCTATGGAGTTGTCAAAGGTTAGTAGGTGGAGGAATTTCAAGAATGGCCTTGACTTTAGCAGGGTCAACTTCTATACCACATGGAGGGAAATGATAAATCCCAGGAGCTTTCCTGAGAGAACCACGAAGACGCACTTCTTAGGCTGAAGGCAGACACAATATTTAATGAGATGGTCAAAGATGGTTTTGAGGATGGTTAGGTGCTCGGAGCGGCATTTAGATTTGGCCAAGAGATCATCCACGTAATCTTCCAATATGTGATGCATGATGTCATGGAAGATGTAAGTCATAGCCCGTTGATATGTGGCACCAACATTTTTAAGGCCAAAAGGCATGACTCGATAGCAGAAGGTCCCCCAAGGGGTGATGAATGAGGTTTTGTGTTGATCCTCCTGGGGCAAAAGATTTGGTTATAACCCGAGAAGCCATCCATGAGTGATAAGCATCTCATGACCAGCGGTAAGGTCAACCAGCTGGTCAATACCGGTAAGGGAAAGTCATCTTTTGGACATGCTAGGTTGAGGTCATGGAAGTCCGTGTAAATGTGGAGTCCCCCTATCACTTTAGTGATAGGGACAATGTTAGAAATCCAATGAGGATAATCAATGGGTAAGATGAAGGAAATGGAAAGAAGGCACTGAAGTTCTTCTTTGACGAGAAGGGAAATGCGAGGGTGCATTTTCCTCAACTTTTGTTTAATGGGTTTGGCATCGGGAATGGTTACGATATTATGGACCACTATGGTGGGATCAATACCGGGCATGTCTGCGTAAGACCAAGCAAAAGTGTGGTTATGATCTCTAAGAAAAGAAGTGATGGCTTCCTATTCAACAACATCTAAAGATTGTCTGATCTTTAGGATGTGTGGGTCATCCTGAGTATGAATGTTGATCTCGATAGTTGATTCATTCAACATGGTTTGCATCTTAGAAGGTAATGATCGATGAATATATGAGTCTTCTGCACTAAGGTAGGTGAGTATAGATTCATCATCCTGACATTGAATGATGTTAATTGAAGGTGTATCATCATCGATCATTTTAGGATACAGGAAGGGAAGAGTGGAAGGGGCCTCGCCTCGTGTTGATAAGTCAGAGGCCCCAAGGAAATGGTGTTTATGAAAAAAAAGTTAGGAGGGATAGATTTAAGATCCATCGACTCCATTGGTGAGGGTGGTGATGAAGGTGGAGTGGGTGAAGAAGGTGGAGAAGAGATAGTGTCCTTAATGAGTTCAATGTGGGCTTGTTTGGTAGGTGGTTCAGAAAGCCGATACCACTACGATCATTATGTTTATGGGTGGTACATGGAATAATGGTATGGTGGCCTTCTCATAAAATCCAAAACCAAAACCCTTCCACGCACATCGGTGTAGGAAGGTGTGGGTGAAATGGTGATTGGTAAGTGATTGGAAGTCAGCGGAAAAGGGGCAAGTTTGTGGCGGTGGTTCGGGTGTGTAAGTGGTAGTATCAAGTCCCCCATAGGTGAGACTAGTATGGAGATGAGGAGGACCATAAAGGAGGCATTCTCCTATGTGGTGATCATAGTGAGGGTGTTGGTGAAGGCTTCCATACTCTTGTGGAGTAAGGAATGTGTTGACACTATATAGGTGGTACTCCCCAGAGTGAGTGAGGCATGAAAACACCTTCCAAGGGATCAAGTGGTTGGTATGTAGGTAGTGGAATGGAATGGATGATGTGTCGAGGTCGATGCAGAGGTGGAGTTAACGGATTGGGAAGCTGATGGGTTAGCCATGGAGGTTATGGCAAGTGGTAGGAATGGAGGAGGTATGTGTGGTAGAAGTAGTGGCAGACTGTAAGTGGAGTGTAGGTGAAGAAGAAGGTAGTCTTGTAAGTGGAGGTGTAGAAGAAAGTGGTTGTGGAGGTAGTTGGCTTAATAGGTATGAGCACATCATTGGGTCGGTAAAGCATGTTGCATGTTTTAAAAGGTGATGGGTCAGCTGGAATGGTATAGGTGTGTCCTTCATGTTCAAACTTTACACAATGATGCAAAGTGGAAGGAACGTAACCCATGACATGAATCCAGGGTCTACCAAGCAACAAGTTATATTGGAATTCCCCTTCCAAAACGTAAAACAATTCTAGAACAAAGTGTGGGGGCCCACGTGAATGTGGAGGATGATGGTGCCTAGTGTAGAGGTGATAGCGTCATTGAATGAACGCAACATGATAGGATGTTTATGCATGCAATTGTTAGGTATGCACATTTGAGTGAATGCATGGGATGAAATGATGTTAATGCTAGCACCCCCATCAATCATCACATGGCGTACCCGTATGTCATCGATGTGGACAGAGATGAAGAGGGCTGGGTCTGGGTCATCATTTTGGTGTGGTGTGATCTCTTCCTCTGAGAAGCTAAGGGAGGCCACTTGGTGAATAGGGTGGGGTGAAGATGAAGGTGGTAATTTGGTGAGAGAGGCTACATGATGGGGTGTGATAATGGAGGCTATGGGTGTAGGGTCATTGGGTAAAACCTCAATAGATTGAAGAACCTCCATGAGAGCTTGATGATGGGATTCTGAGGTTTGGATGAGGTCATATAGGGACATTTTGAGGGGAGACTGGTGTAATTTTTTGAGCATGGTGTGATGTGTGACGCCATTAGAAATGGGGTATGTGGGGCCATGGATAGTGATTTTAGGTATGTGTAGATGGTATGTTGGGTATAGGATTGGTTGGTGGGTCAGCTTGCCTTTTCTTTACCCTTATCCTTCGAGCATGTGTAGTGATGAATCATGTTGATTGAGGGGAGTTATGAAATGGAGAAGGTGTAGGGTGAGTGGTATAACGACACGACGAAAAAACCTACTGAGGAGAAAACCCGTGAGGTGAGTGAGTGGGCGCAATGACATTTGGGGTGGTGGTGGCAAGTTCTCTCGATGTGAACCATGTTAATTTCAAATCTTGGGGGTGGCTCTAGAGATGTGAGGGTGGACTTTGTGGTTGTTGGAGTGGGCAAAGTGTGGGAATGGGTGTCAGTGAAGCAAGATCCTCATCGAGAAGGTCATCATCATCATCAAAGTTGGCTTCCGGGGACACAACTAGATAAGGATGGTTTTCAAGGCCTTCAGTAGTTCTCCACATCATGCCCCGCACACATGATGGTATGTGCAAATTTTAGTATCATCAAACCCTTTTGGCTTGGGTTTGAGGGGGTCATAAGGCTCGAGTGGGGTAATGTGATGACAAGTCTCAAGGAGGTTGGTTAAAATTTTGGCATAAGACCCTCGCTAGTGGATCGAATGGGAAGTGAGTGTGGGTTTGGGTGTAGGTGTGGTTGATTGTTGAGGAACAAATTTTGGAAGAGGAGGAGTGGGTCGAGCTATGGTTTTGGGGTGTGCATGGTTTTGGGGTGTCATTTATGCTTGTTTAGGTAGGGGTATAGTAGATGGATGGGTAGGAGGGTGTGTGGTTGTTTTGACTACCTTATTATGGGGTAGTGGAGTTTTTTTTTTGGGTCGCACCTTCTTGGGTAAAGGTGATATGGGTGTACGAGGTCTAGAAGGAAAAGCAGATGGGGGAAGAGGATGAGTTACCCATGGGGATAACGGGGTGCTGTGAAGGTAGATGACGCGGGTCGTGCTTGGGGTGTGAGAGACAAGCGACTGAAGTGTAGTGGGTAGTGAAGCAATAACTGAGGGTATTGGAGGTATGGGTGGTAAAGATGCTGCAGGTGTGGGTGTAAGTCATGTTGGGCATCTGGGTAGGTTAGAGGTTTGTGAGGAAGGAATGGGTTGTTGTGTTTTTGGTTTATTGGTGGGTGGAGGTTTCTTGACCATGTGGGGAAGCTGAGATCCTAAGATGGATGGATAAGTGCAGTGTGATCGGGCACACCGGGGTATGAGTTCTATGGGTGTGGTGCTTTATTTGGGTGTGTCAGAGTAGTGTGGTGTTGTCTTTGGAGGATGTAGCTAAATCTAGTTTGATAGGTGGATGAGTAAGGTTGGTAGTCGGGTGACCCCTAAAGTGGTAATAGGTTTAGTCGAGGATGATGTCATAGGTGTGGGTTTGGGTTTAGATATAGATTGGGCTATGGGTAAGGATGTGGTTTGAGCTATGACATAGGTGTCGTGGAAGGAGTTGTGATAGAGGTGGTTGTGTTTGGTTTGATTGGTCGAAATATTTTTGGGTAGATAGTGGAGGTATCAAGCAAGTGACCTCTGCATCTACGTTGAGACAGAAGGCAAAAGGCATCCCCATAGTAAGGCTCTATCCACATAATCTAAGTGATCGGCCAAATGAGAATGACACGTCTGTAGGTGGAGTTGATGAGGACCTAATGGAAATTCCCATAAAATGTGTCTTAGAGATGGGAAATTGGCTAGCTTCAGCTTTCGTGGGTAAGAGAGCCAAAAGTAGGTCTGCAGGATTTTGGGTAGTGGATGGAGAATGCTCACCAAGAGGCAAAGGTATCTCAACTGGGTCTATGATAGGTGAGGAGATGATGGGAGCTCCTCTACAAGTGGAGGAATGGATAGGTGCTCCTCTGTGGGTGGAGGAGGTAATGGGTGCTCCTCTATGGGTGGAGGAGGTACTGTGGGTAAAATTTCTCTAAGTGGAGAAGCCAGGGGTGAGATGGTCTCGATGTTAGCAGGGAAGACTCCTCCGTAGGTGATGAAGGAGATGAAAGATGTTCCTCTGTGGGTGAAGGAACAGGGAGGTTGGTTTTGATGTGGAAGGAGGATTTTAGGCTAGGATTTCCTCTATGGAAGGAATGTGAGGTAATTGGGAGGTGACAGGTATGTCATTAAAGATAGTGTGGACCTCATGGGTATGGGTATCATGAGTTGAGGTCTCACCGGTTTGATCAGATGAAGGGGCATGGTTGGGAAATGGTTTCTTGAAGATGTGTAGGTTTTGGTTGGTAGGTGCATTAGGATTATCCATGGTTAACTCACCTTTCTCGAGCATTTCTTGGACAATATTTTGAAAGTGATGCAATTGTTGTCATCACTATGACCCTTTACTCGATGATAGTTACAGAAGTCATGTTCTTTATACCATGTGGGCATGGGGTGAGTAGGTCAAAACCAGTGTGTGGTTTTATGGGTGGAAGAGTGATGGCCCAACTTTGATAAGATTTTCTAAGACAAAAGAGTAAGGTTCCCAATTGGGGTGTATTTCACTGATCTCTCGTCTAAATTGAAAAGTTTGGATGGGTGAGAGATTAGATGAGGGGGTAGCCTGATTTGATGGATGAGTTGGGCTAGCCTTGAGTACCACTACGTTAGCGGTGCCCTTAGCCTTTGAATAATTGTTTTGTGGTTTGGAAGAAGAAGAGGTATCATTCGACTTGAATGCCGAATTCTTATTGCGTAATTGGATTTTCTTCTCTTCGATGGCCCGAATCTCTAACTTTTGTGCCATAGTGAATGCTTCATCGAATGTTTAGAAGGTTTGGACCTGCAAGGTCAATGAGATATGTATAGCACAAGCCCATGTGAAGAGCTGATGAGTTTTGTTTGTGGCAGTTGGAAGGTGAGTTGGTTGATCAAGCTACGCCAATGAGTGACAAAATCTGTGATAGATTCATCCTCATACTGACGCATGGAGTATAGGTCGGTCATGGTAACCTTCTTGATGATATTGATAGAGAAATGATCCAAGAAGGCTTGGGCTACCTGATTGAATGAGAATATGGAGTGTCTAGGTAACCCACTATACCAATCTAATGCAGGTCTAGTCAGAGACATGGGAAAGGTTCTCAAGAGCAAGGCATCATCGTGAGTGATCAGATAACACCCATGTTTGAATGACCGCAAATGCTATTGTGGGTCTTCTTTGCTATTGAAACGATTGAATTTAGGCATTTCCCAATGCATGGGGTATGGGCAGATAGGAATGGATGGGTGGATGGGTTCATTACAAATCTCATCATAGGTGAGAGTGTTGGGAGCCGGAAACCGATGCCTCTAATGTCTGCATCTTGTCCAACATCAATTTGATTAGGTCATTGGTAGGTTATGATGATTGGGTGCCTCCTGTAGCATGAGAGGGTTGGTTTTGGGCATATAATGGGGGTGGCACTCCAGTGTATGGTGCTGCCATGTAGGTTGATTGGGAAGAAGGTAGTGAAATAGGGGTACGTACCCTGAGTGAATAATGGAGGAAACGAGAGGCTATTGATAGTATGTATATGGAGGTGGAAGGGTCATGGTAACCCTAGTGGCAATGGGGTTAATGATTGTGGAATGGAAAGGACCACATGTTTTGAAAAGGGGTAGGGGTCACCGACATAGGAGGTGGTAGTGTAGCTATGGGTATGTGTGAGACATTAGGGGTGGATGAGGTTGTGTTTTGGGTAGTTTTTGAGGGTATGGTGGATGTGGTGGGGGTAACGGAGGTGGTAGATGTGAATGGAATCATAACGGGTATAGACCTAACTATGAAATGACTCGGGGTAAGGTAGATGTGGGCAACACAGAGCTAGATGGGGCTGATGCAGGAGTGGGAGCGAGAGTTAGGGGATAGATACGGGCATGCCGTATATATCAACTGACCAAGGCATCTCGAGTGGATGAGTGGGAAAGGTAAAACTACAAGGCGATAGGGTTTTGGTCAAGGAGTCGTGTGAACTCCTCATCTCTGGTAGTGCGATAGTGATAGGTTGGATGGGATCCATGGCTGGTGATAAAATGGAAGGTGGTGAAGGACTAGGTGGGAGTGGTTGACAACTAGCGTGAAATACAAGTGCGCTTTGCTTGTCTTCTTTGGGTCAGCACCATGTGAACCAATATTGATCAGGTAGGTTGTTTCTCTGTAAATGACACAAAAACAACAAGAACAAGTGAATCTAATGGTAAAAAGTGATTAGGTACCAAATGGTGGTTGGAAAGTGAAACAAGCTAACCGATGCCGGTTAAGGAAAACCGACACCGGTCAGGGGTAAACCGCATTGCCAGTCACTGTAGAAAATGGTCAGTGAGTGAAAAACAGGTAGAAGGTCAAATCTGATAGGTATGCCAAATCTGATGGTGTTTTACAATGTCAATGGGAATGATGGCAGTGACAGGGACTGTGAAAAGTGGAAGAAAATGAATAAAATGTCCTTTTGGGTAGGTTAACAAAAGGACCTGGAACCGATGTCGGTTGGGTATAACCGACGACGGTCAGAGGGTAACCAATGATGGTTACTGTGAAATTGAAACAATGATGAAAGAAAAGTGGTTGTGAATTAAAATCTGATGTAGAATCAGACCCAAAATTCTGAGAATGATGATGATATGGCCTAGGCACACTCAGGTGAAGCTGGAATACACCAAGTTGTGATGAGGAGCATGCAAGGATGAACAAGAAAAATGAAGAACGTGATCTCTCACCTCAAAACGCAAGCCAAGTAGAAACACTAAGAAAAATGTGATCCTAGGAGTGCCTTTTCTATTATGTTTGTTTAGCTTATGCTATTTAAGGACTGACACATGAATTGTGAAATAGAGATTTTTTGGTGAGGATGGCTTCCTACGAAGAAGGAGATCTAAAAGGTGAGGTTTAGTATGTATGTTATGGTGGGGGGGCCTCACTCAAGTATGACTCGACAGAGCAAAGTGAGTGGGGAGTGCTGCCCACGTGCCATGATCGTGTGATCACCTACAACTTCTTCCAAGTAAGATGTTGTTTAAGAATGTGTGTATTTTCAATTTTTTGAGGTTTGGTAAGACTCAGAGAGAGAGAAAGAGAAAGAAAGTGCTTTCTATGGTTCGTTTGTCAACCATCAGCTGGTCATGACTTCCAACGTATAGGTTGCCCTCAATTAATGTGAGCTAATGTGATAAATTAGAATGGAATGCACTTATTTTTAAGCCCAAATCAAAGTGTGAAGTTGGATGACACAATAAGATGAAGAGGAAGAGGGATGCTCTTTCACTACAATGTAGAAAACACGAAGAAATGGTTCTTTTTAATTACACCAAAAGAAAGGTTTCCTTTAGAGAAAATAGAAAGAAAAGGTGGGTTACCAAGGAAGAAAATTAATGTGTATGCTTTTTAGAAGGGAAACAAACACACAACTTTTCCTAGGAATGAATGAAATGCAAGGAACCCTGATGGGTCCCACTGGTGTGCCAAAATGTTTCACCTGATTCTAGATCATTTCTTTGAAGTATTGATGAAACAAATAGGGTAATAAAGGTGTAGGAGGAATACTTGTTCAAATGTTGGTTGATGGGTTGTTATGCGTATGACTTCTGAATCCATAGCTGATTGTGAGAGATTCCTTTTGGCTAGGAGGAACTACCTGTAATGCAAAGCAAGACCACCAGAAAAAGTTAAACAATATATGCAAGTGAACTGCCTAGCATATGCTAGATCTGGGAAGTGTGATACTTCCTAGATGGTTATCAGTCCACTATTTTAAACAATTTAATGTGGTAAATAAGGAAAATCCTATTGTAATTTGAAATGATTTAGGTATCTCACTTAAAACACAATAAGAAATAGATCTAATCTAACAAGCTAGGTTAGAATAGGATCCGAAGGTCAAATAACTGGTTCTGGGTCTCTGCAGGTCTGACAGAGGTCTCAGGTAGATCACAGGTGAATGAGGGTGAGAGGGAATTAGGTGGATAGGTCACTGTTTCTGGGTTGTATGGGAAAATATAGAGACCGATGTTGGTTAAGGGTGACCGATGGCGATTAGGTGTAATCGGTGCCGCATTATGGAGTTTTGGGAATGCCACAGAATGAGATTTAGGTCTCCTTTGTGATTGCACAAAGGACTTTGGTTGGTTGGGATGAGGTATTGGGTGATTTAGGTAGGATTTGGCAAGGTTTTAATGGGTATATGGAGGGGGAATGTTGAAGGAGGTCAATGGATGGCTAGGTAAACAATAGATGATAATATAATGATGAAATGGAATGAACCAGAGAAGTATAATGTTTACTTACTTGGATTCTGGTCCTGGATATCCTGTGTAAGTGAGGGATGGAGGTGCTGATGAGAGGTTTGAAGGCTGCAGGTGATCACCAACTGAAGGAAATCTTCTGCATGGGCTGCATGTACATTCCTCTTTGCTTGGTTAGATCAGATCATTGTTGGGATGGTTGTGTAGGAAAAGATGCTTGATCTCCTTCCTTGCATGCGTGTTCTCACTGGAATTCACTCTTAAGATGTGATATCTCTCTGGAATGTGCTAATGTTCACCTAATGTTCGCCAATTTTCCAACCTTTTCCAACCTTGAGAATAAGGTTTTTTTGGGGTTAAAAGGGTAACCGACGGTGGTTCCGTCTTAACCGGCGATGGTTAGGGGTAACCGGCGTCGGTCAAGGTGGGATTTCCTAGGTTTACTAAACTAGGGAGATCCTCTTGATTTCCTCAGATCTCATGCCATTAACCCATGGATTAGACTGGGAGCTTCTTGTAAGCATGTGGGAATGTGGTTAGAGAGAATGTAGGCATTGATTTTTAGGGTTTAGGTAAGTCTTAGTTAGTTATGGCAACTTACTAAGAATAGGTTTTAGGGTGAGTTGGCTTGGTGAGGTGTCTAGGTGAAGTGTATGTGTGGATATTATTTAAATTAAGATATTTAAATAATAAATATAGTGAGGATAATGAATTAATTTAATTTAATTAATTAAATTAATATTAGTGAGGTGAAAGGGGCCATGGCTAGGTGAATATGATGTGTGACCTAATTTTAGTGTCTACACTCCTAACAAGAGGATTTCCTAGAATAGCCATGATTTACATCCATGTAGTTCGTGTGATGATTCAATCTCTAGAAACTTTTCTTCTAATTTTTTTTTTCTATTTTATGACCCCGAGGTTATTTTTAAAGTGCAGATGTCGCAAAATCAGCCCACGGTGGGCACCAAAATTGTTGGGGAGAAAATTTTTCTTGTGGAAAAATTGGTGGGTTTCAAGCCAATGCTATGGGAATATAAGTCCCTCTACTTGAACGGTGAAAATTTCATATGTGCATGCATGAAAAAGTGGATTTCAATGGTGGCCTTTCAATCAGAGATCCAACGGGGCACTCCATGACCCCGTGGTAAAGCTAGCAATGTCACACTAGAGAAGTAACTTTGTCTTGGAAAGGGGAAGGGAGTGGGAATGGAGGTAGGAGAAAACTAATTTTGTGAGTAGAATATCGATGCCCAAACACATTAACGACAAATTTCATTTACATGCATTTATAGTCAGAAGAAAAACAAATCCAGGAGAAACTACAAGACCAAATGAAACTCATTGGTCGTAAAGTACCAATTAATTCCTCAATCAAAGAGGTAAAAATTCCTTCTTTTATTATTGAAGCTCGAGCAGAGTTTTTACATAGCTTGAGAATGGAAGAAATTTGAGGAAGAAGAGAAAATAAAAGAAGAATGGCATTTTTTATCTTTTCCAGGTACAGAGCACTCTGGTCTTTTTGAAATCAATCGCTAACCCCTTGGAATGGCTTCAAGAAGCCATTATATTCTTCACAAGAAACCATTACAACTTCACAAATCCTCAACGCCTTTTCAAATTCCTCTGTTATGAAGAAAATGCTCATGGCGGGTTAAAAACTAGATCTTGCAAAGCAATCTGTTACATTCAATTTGCCAGTTTAAATATAGACCATTTGATTTGCTCCTCTAACTCGAAATTGGGTCGTCCATGTGGCAGGAAGTGATTGGAGTAGTCACAGAGGAAGCCTTTCACATTTTGTGATTTTTCGTGAGATTTGGCAATTTGGAACAAATTGGCCCACAGCCTCACTTTGACTTTTCAACTTAGACACATGGCACATTCTTATTGGAAATGGGATCATGGCCTTTTTCTCACCATTTTAACCTTTTTGGGAAAAGGCTCAAAAACACAAATTCCTCCATGGACCCGCTGCTCTGATTGAACTCTTGACACGTGGCATCCTCTAATTGGAAATGGGGTCGTAGCCCTTTTCTCACCATTTTAACATTTTTGGAAAAAAGGCTCAAAACTCAAATCCCCTCTGTCGGCTGTTCTTTTGCTTTGACTCTTCAACAGTGGGTTTCACCTTTGATTTTTTCCCTGTGGGCTCAAGCTTTGAATTTTTCCTTGATAGCCTAATCGGGGCTATGGGTTACTTTTTAATTTTTTTCCTTTTTTACAAAGAGGATCAAAATCTCAAATCCCCCGATGGCCCGCTCGTCCGCTTTGACTTTTCAACAACGGGCTTTGCCTCTCCAATGAATCGACCACGTGGCGATCTGGCACTAATTTGGTAATTGGCCCTTTCTACCCCACCTTGAATTATGTTGTGCGACACATGGAGCCGTCCACTGAGCCTTCCATACTTAGCCAATTTTACCTTCATTTTGTACTTGGGACACATGGAAAGTACGTGCTTAATTGAAGATTGTCCCTTGGACCCTACCCTTAGAGTTGTATCATTGCAACACGTGGCTACTTTTGTTAGATTTTGAAGTATGACCAAACCACATCCAATCAGAGAGACCCACGTATCACTCGGGGATGCTGAGGAAAAATTTGATGGGGAAAGAAATGCCCATCATTCCTGACTATGGAAAAATACACAGAGGAAGAGAACTTCATCATTTTGAGTCTAATTTTTGAATTTCCTTCACGAGCTGGAGGCATGGAGGCAAAACAATGATTTGATGACTATAGCCATAGAACAAGCAAACAATTTTTATCACAAAGGAGATTGTAAAGAGGATATTTTGTGCATAGACTAGGAGATGGATAATTTCTCAAAATGAGCAAAATAGAGATTTAAATAGCATTAGGGCACAACTTTTGCTAATTTCTTGAATCTCTAACTTGGCTTGAACACCAACGAAGGGCATGAGCTCAAAAAAATTGAATTTGGCTATGAAAAAGTAGAGTAGTTTTCAAGATACAACAACTGGCTCCAGCTTGGGGACATGGTGTGAACTGGGCATGGCTAGGGCACAACATGAGGATCCAGAATCTCAAATTTCAAAACATATTACGTTGATCGGTGCCTTATCCATTGGGCCTTGTAGAGTCATGTACAATTCCAATAAATAACAGGAGAAGGAGGAAACACACAAGTAAAACCACACACAACAAAAACCAAAACCAAAACCACACAATGTAAAAGGGAAACACACCAGAAAATACCCATGGTATAAGGCGGGGACAACCCACTTTCACTCATGATACAGTTTCAAGTATTGCCCACTTCGAGGTAATTACAATGGCATTCCATCCAAGTATGAGAGGAGAAAAACATTCTCACCACAAGCTCCATGAATTTGGAATGGACCCAGCCACAATGAATCAAACTTTCCATGGTTGTGTTTTGGTTCTCTTCTCTTGTCCCATAGCAAGACAAAATCTCCAACTTTGAAATTCCTTTCTTTGGTCTTCTTGTCAAAAAATTTCTTCACTTTCAACTGATGCTCTTTAATTCTATCCACCACTTGGCATCTGCTTTCTTCCAGATTTTCCAGGAAGAGGATCCTCTTGTCAATGGAGTCTTTGTATTGACTGTCTTCTATTTCTTACAAAGAACTTTGAGACCGACATCTCAATTATGAGGGGAATCTCTGCCTTAACTCCATACAACATTTGGAAAGGTGACATACCTATTTCCTTCTTAGGAGTGATCCTATCAGCCCACAATGCATCATATAAATTCTTGTGCTAGTTCCTTTGATTCTCATCTACCATCTTGTGCTTGCGAACAATGGTCACAATGTTCTTGTTGCTTGACTCAACTTGCCCATTTCCCTGTGGGTAGTAGTCAGAAGAGTGGGATAGGGATATTCCAAATCCATAACAAAAATCTGTGAGCTCCTTGGAAGAGAAATAGGTGGCATTGTCTACAACAATTTTCTGTGGTATTCCAAAATGAACAATGATATTCTCCTTGATGAAGTTACAGACTGTTTCAGAGTTGGCTTGCTTGGTCGGGATGGATTCCACCCATTTAGTGAAGTAATTAGTTGCAGTGAGTACATAAGTATGCCCTGCACTAGAATGAGGATTCAGAACACCAATGAAATCTAGCCCCCACTACTAAAATGATTCCTCAATTACCACAGCTCGAGTGGCAATGCAGCTAGTTGTGATTTCCTAACAAATTGTTGGCATGATTTGCATTTGGAAACCCAATCTTGAGTGTCTGCAAAGATGGAGGGCCAATAATATCTCCCTCTAAGGATCTTATGTGCAGTGACCATTGCTAAGAAATTTCCACCACAAGCTTGATCATGATATGCCATGAGCAACTTTTCTTACTGCTCCTTATCTACACACCTGAGGAAACAACCATCTAGGCCTCTCTTGTAAAGTGCATGATTCCAGATCACAAACTTGGTTTCCTTTAGCTTGAGTGTCCTTCTTTGTTTGTAATCAAGATGAGGAGGGAATTCTCCATAAGTGAGGTAGTAAGCAATATCAACATACCACTCATCAGTAGTGGTGACAAAGAGAACTTGTGGACTGTCTCTTGAATAGGTTGAGCAAACACCATCCTTTTCTCCCTACTGAGCCTTGAGATCTTCATCATCAAGCAATCAGCTGACATAAACCCTTTCCTCCACTAGATTAGAGGGCCTAATCTCCAAGTCATACTCTTGGGTCTTTGCAATCCAACTTCCTCTCTTAGCCCTAGGATCTTGTTGAGTCAAAATGGACTTGATTGCACTTCCAGGGACCATCACCACTATATGGGAATTGAGAATGTAGAATCTGAAACTTTTAATAGCTTTAACCACTACGTAGGCATGCTTCTCTAGTTGGTTGTACTTTAGCTCATGATTTTTCAAAGGACAACTCATGAAAGCAATGGGTGCTTCCAAACCTTCATCATTTTTCTAAACAAGGACAATAGAGAGTGTATGTTCTAATGCATAGCAATACATGATGAACTCCTTGTTGAAATATGGAGATACAAGAGTTGGAGCTTTGGCAATGGCTTTCTTGATATCCTCAAATGTTGTTTTTCCTTCCTTATTCCACTTGAAACTTGCTTGAGGCTTCATCATGGAAGTTATATGCTTAGTCAGTTCAGAAAACTCAGGCACAAAACGATGAAGGAAGTTTACCTTTCCAAAGAATGAATGAACTCCCTTCTTGTTGGTTGGTAAGGCTAGTGCTTGGATAGCTCTAATCCTCTCAGGATCAATGTGTGCTCCATGTTTGTTCACAACTGTCTTACCAAGTTACCTCTCGTGAGTCCAAAAATGCACTTCTTTGGATTTAGAGAAATGCCATGTTTCCTACACCTTACAAGGACTTGCTCCAAATGACAGATATGATCTCCCTCCTCTTTGAGAAAACCATGAGGTCATCAAGGTAAATAAAAATGCAATATTTCAAATCTTTTGAAGGCCAAGTCCATTGCTCTCTGGAAAGTGGCCCCAACATTGATCAAGCCAAAAGGCATTCTATTGTAGGCAAAAGTGCCCCAAGAAGGTTATTTTGTTGCAATCCTCTTTTTCCACCTTGATTTGGTTGTACCCTTAGAATCCATCAAGCAAAGAAAGAATTTTAGATCCAGTGACTGCTTGCAAAATATGATCCATGATTGGAAGAGGGTAGTTGTCCTTAAGAGATGCCTAATTCAGATTTGAAGTCTACACAAATCCTTATTTCCTCATTCTTCTTCCTTATTGGCACAATGTTAGCCACCCATGTTGAATGGAAGATGGGGAAGATGATTATAGCATTAAGCATCTTTTCCACCTCTTCTTTGATAACATCAGTAATATTTGGATTGTAGGGCCTTTGTTTTAGCTTGAAGGGCTTATCTCCTTTCTTCAAAGGAATGGAGTGATGCATTTCCTTTGGATGAAAAGATTTGAGTTCCTCATAGTAGTAGGCCAATACATCTCGAGTAATTTTTAATATAGAAAAAAATTTCTCTTCTCCTCAGTGAGCAAAAGCATTTAACAATTTTAACCATCCTTGGATTCTCGAAGTGCCAAATTTTTCTTGATCAAAATCAGATGGACACCGGGAAGACTTTTTTTCTTTCTCTTGGATGAACTTGTCATGCTTGTCAAAGAGATATTCCAAAGAAACTATGACTTTGGGAATTTTGTTTCCTTTCAGTTTGATTACTCCCTCTTCATCAATTCCCTCAATTGCTTCTTTCTCTTCTTTGGGGACTGATTCATGCAATGTGGGTTTTTACTTCCTTCAAAGAAAATATTATTGAATTTATCCCTTTGTTCTAAGAAGGCTAGGATCTGATTGTCATCATTGAAGACCTGCCAGTGATTTGCATTGTCTAGTACACTAGGTCTGAACACCATCTCAATGGTCACTTTATCCTTGCCAAAAGAAGGATGAGGTGTCACTAAGGAAGCTGACACTACTAGAGAATCAACCTTTTCATTCTACTCCCTAGGGATAGCTTCAATGGAGAATGCATCAAAGGATTCAATACAGTCCCACACTCTATTTCTATAGTGCCCGAGCCTTGGATTTTTCACCTGATATTGTTGGCGGACCTGCTTCACCACAATCTCTACATCACCTTTGCATCTCAGCTTCTTGATTCCCATGTCCTCTGCTACATTCATGCCTAAGAGAAATGCTTCATAAATTGCAGCTTGTAGGCAAAAGGATATACCTCATTGGAGGGAGAGTATAATACTACACCAGCTCCTGAACCTACTCTAGAATGACTTCCATCAAACTCCATTGTCTATATTTGGTCTTCTTCTTCATCCATGAGAAGTGGTGAGTTCTCCTCTTTTTTTGATGTGAGGAAGTAGTTTCCTAGCCCACAATATTGAAAGAGAATGTTTGCTTTCGAATCATCTGACTTTTGTACTATGAACTTCATTTTTCTTCTCAGCAGTGACTTCTTCCTTTCTCCTTTCATTGGGATAGTTGTAGATGACCAATACATTTTTATTTCCCCACCTATATCTCTTGCAAAAACTTATACTCAACAGATGCCAAAAGATGTTGGGATGTCTACCACCAAAATGGTCAAGAGTGTCTTCTTGTCAGGGTTATCAGCTAGTGCAACCCGAGCATCCTTAATCCTTCCTACCAATGGAAATTGTTTAGATTCCATTGAGTAGCATGTGTAATTTACCCGAGTCAAAGTGGGGCCAAGAGAATTTGTAACTTTTTCTGGCATCACATTATCTGAGGCTTCAGAATCTATAATGCAATTGTTCAGCTGGAAACCTTTGATGAGAAGTGACAGGTAAAAAGGATCAACTCTATTGGTGGTAGAGGCACTGAGGGCTAACATGTTTTGAGAAGATGGTGTGGATGGTGTGGGAAGTAAGCCTTTAGAATTAGAGATTGAGTATGAAGAGTTACCACCCTGCATCGCCTTAATGAATCACAAATTGGGTATTAGATGTTTGTAGGTATTTAATTTCAGAGAGTTGGACTTTGGTTTTGCTAGCATGCTCTACAAATTCAAATGAAGTTATGGTAGATGAGGACTTAAATGGAAGATGCGTCATTACTAATGGTGTTGGGTTATCCTTTTCAAATGTAGCAATTGTCTTGGAAGGAGATGGGGGTCTAGTCTAGCCTTTAATTGAAATTTAGATGTTCTTACAAAACCAACGTTTAGGAGAGAATTGATCTTAGCAACTTTTGAGTTCAGAGAAGAATCAAATAACTTGGCACAGTAGTGTGATCCTTGACAACTAGTGAATCTAATTTCTCTCTAGCTGATTCCATGGAAACTAGTAATATTGATTCCTTATTGATGATCTTGTTTAGTGGAGGCTTTGAAGAGCTATCTTCTTTGTTCTTCCTACTCTTAGTTGCAACTGCTGAGGCTGAAACACCATTCTTGGATTGTGCACGAGTGAAAACAACACATGAAAAACTTAGAGCTTCTTCATCACCTTCCTCCTCATCATCAATGTATTCAATCAGGCCATTGTGCATGCCAACCTCTTCAATTTCAAGATAGTTTTCATAGTCATCCATGCTTTCTTCTTCATTTTCCTCAATGTATGTTCCTTCTTCTGATTCCCTAGTGTCATAGATGGCATTGACTGGTGGCACTTCAAGAGAAATCCTACGAGGAGGTGGAGCAATTCTTGGTCTATCAGGAGGATTTGGTCTCCTTGGAGCATTCCTCATTGTGATTTGTGACAACTTCTTCTTCAAAGAAACTAGGTCATTTTCCATTTTTTGGAACATTGGATCAGTGGTGATTGAATTTGAACTTTGACCTTTTACTTCCCATTTGGTCCTTTCACTTTGCTAGAAATAATTAGATCATCATCAGTCTCAACTGTAAAGTCTTGAACTTCCCTCAATGTTCTCGGTTGGGCTCTTCTGAGGAAGAAACCAACTTATGATGGCAAAGCACTGATGAAGGACCTTCTCAAGTTGTTTTTAGGGGGACCAAATCTTTTTGGATCCTTCTTGTCAACCTATTATATCTTGCTACAAAATATCTCATTGATTCAGAGGTCTCCTTCTTCATCTAAACCAATTAGACTAGTAGATCCTGACAATCTTCTATGCTCTTGAAGCTATGTTTAAATGTACCTTTTATATCTTCCCAAAGATGTGACAGATCTTTGGGGAAACATGTAGAACCATTCAACAACTCTTTCTTGGAGTGACTCACAAAGAGCCTAACTAAAAGTCTCCATCTTCAACTCCCAACACTCCTCAATAAGTCATGAATGCTGCTACATGTTCTTGGGGAGCCGAGAACCATCCCCTTTGAATTTTGGGAAGTTATTTCTTAATCCTCTTGGGAGCTCATGAAGTGGTTGTGGAAGAGCAAGTGGACCAGTATTTCTTCCCCATGGCATGTTAGGCCTACGTACTTCATGTTCATGATCACCCATTCTATTCCTGTTTCTAGCCTCTAATCTTGCTAAGGCTACTTCTGTTGCTTCTCTTTCTTCTGCTTCAATTTGGAGTCTTTCTATTTCTTCAAGTTGATCCCTTATCTCCTCTTCAACTCTTGCTCTCTTTCAAGATCTTCAAATGTGGGATCAATTTGTCCTCCTTTCCTCGTTTCGGGTGTATCTTCTATCGGCTAGCTTGAAAGTTTATGCTCTTCTCTGGGGTGCTAGAATTTTCTCTTCCTTTCCAATTTTGTAGCACGTTCCTCTTCTAGGTCCAGAATCCTTATGGCAATGAAGTAATGATTGACACTTTGTCTATTATGCCAAATAGATTCTCTCAGATCAGAAGCAATGTCTTCTTGGATGTGAAAGAGTAAATTAGGTTTCTCAATAGGAAATTGGTGAGAAAATTCCTCTGCAAGACCCAATGGATAAGGCACTTGTCAACGGATCCTCATGTCATGCCCTAGCCATGCCTGGGTTCACGCCATGTCCCAAAGCTAGAGCCAGTTGTTGTCTCCCAAAAACTACTCTACATTTTCATAGCCAAATTCAAATTTGTTGAGCTCATGCCCTTCGTTGGTGTTTAAGACAAGTTAGAGATTCAAGAAATTAGCAAAAGTCGTGCCCTAGAGCTGTTTAAACCTCTATTTTTCTCATTTTTAGAATCCTCCATTTCTCGATCTGTGCACGTAATATCCTCTTTGCATCCTCCATTCTTGATCAAAATTGTTCACTTCTTCTATGGCCTGGGTCATCAAATCATTTTTTTCCTCCATACCTCTGGCTAGCAAAGGAAATTCAAAAATTGGACTCAAAATGACGAAGTTCTATTCCTCTGTGTATTTTTTCCACAGTCGGGAACAATGCTCAAAATTGCTGGCAAGAAAATTTATCTTGTGGACAAATTAGTGGGCTTCAAGCCAACACTATGGGAATCTAAGTCCCTCTACTTGAATGGTTCAACTTCCGTATGTGCATGCATGAAAAAGTGGATTTCAATGGTGGCCTTTCAACCAGAGATCAACAGGGGCACTCCATTGACCCTGTGGCAAAGCTAGAAATGTCTCACTAGAGAAGAAACTTTGTCTTGGAAAGGGGAAGGGGAGTGGAAATGGAGGTAGGAGAAAACTAATGTTGTGAGTAGAATATCAAATGCCCACACACATTAATTAGAAATTTCATTTACATGCATTTATAGTTAGAAGAAAAACAAATCCGCAGGAGAAGCTACAAGACCGAATGAAACTCATTGGTCGCAAAGTACCAATTAATTCCTCAATCAAAGAGGAAAAAATTCCTTCTTTTATTATTGAAGCTCAAGTAGAGTTTGTACATAGCTTGAGAATGGAAGAAATTCGAGGAAGAAGAGAAAATAGAAGAAGAATGGCATTTTCTATCTTTTCTAGGTACAGAGCACTCTGGTCTTTTTGAAATCAATCACTACCCCTTGGAATGGCTTTGAGAAGCCATTATATTCTTTAAGAAACCGTTAAAAATTTACAAATCTTCAATGCCTTTTCAAATTCCTTTGTTGTGAAGAAAACGCTCATGGCGGGTTAAAAACTAGATCTTGCAAAGCAACCATTACATTCAATTTGCTAGTTTAAATATAGACCATTTGATTTGCTCCTCTAACTCTGAAATTGGGCCGTCCACGTGGCAAGAAGGGATTGGAGCAGTCACGGGAAGCCTTTCGCATTTTGTGATTTTTTGTGAGATTTGGCAATTTGGAACAAATTGGCCTGCAGCCCCACTTTGACTTTTCAACATAGACACGTGGCATGTTCTTATTAGAACTAGGATCATGGCCTTTTTCTCACCATTTTAACCTTTTCTGGGAAAAAGGATCAAAAACACAAATTCCTCCATGGACCCACTGCTCTGATTAAACTCTTGACACGTGGCATCCTCTAATTGGAAATGGGGTTGTGGCCCTTTTCTCACCATTTTAACCTTTTTTGGAAAAAAGAATCAAAAACTCAAATCCCTCCATCTACCCGCTCTTCCGCTTTGACTCTTCAATGGCGGGCTTTACCTTTGAATTTTTCCCTGTGGGCTCAAGCTTTGACTTTTTCCCTGATAACCTGATTAGGGCTATGGGTTACTTTTTAATTTTTGCCTTATTTTACAAAGAGGCTCAAAATCTCAAATCCCCCCGATGGCCCACTCATCCGCTTTGACTTTTCAATGGTAGGCCTTGCCTCTCCAATGAATCCAACCATGTGGTGATCTAGTACTGATTTGGTAATTAGCCCTTTTCTTTCCCACATTTGGAATTACGTCATTGCGACACGTGGAGCCGTCTACTGAGCCTTCCATACTTAGCTGATTTTACATTGATTTTGTACCTGGGACACGTGGAAAGCCCTCGCTTAATTGAAGACTATCCTTGCACCCTGCCCCTTGAGTTACGTCATTGTGACACATGGCTACTTCCACTGGATTTTGAAGTATGACCAAATTGCATCCAATCAAAGAAACCCACATATCACTCAAGGATGCTGAGGAAAAATTTGATGGGGAAAGAAACGCCCATCGTTCTCGATTGTGGAAAAAATACACAGAGGAAGAGAACTTCATCATTTTGAGTCCAATTTTTGAATTTCCTTCGCGAACTAGAGGCATGGAGGCAAAATAATGATTTGACAACCCAGGCCATAGAACAAGTGAACAATTTCGATCACAAAGGAGATTGTAAAGAGGATATTTCATGCACAGACTGGGAGATGGAGAATTTCTCAAAACAAGCAAAACAGAGATTTAAACAGCACTAGGGCACGAATTTTGCTAATTTCTTGAATCTCTAACTTGGCTTAAACACCAACAAAGGGCATGAGCTCAAAAAAATTGAATTTGGCTATGAAAATGTAGAGTATTTTTCGGGAGACAAGAGGTCCTAGATATATCATCGCATCGTTGTGGTTTATGGGATTAGAAGATATCAAGGTGGCTAGGTAACCTTCTCAATTTTTTTGAAGATATCAAGTGACCATAAAAACTTGTGGCAACCTTCCTTCTCTTTAGGTTTTGGGAAAGAATTCCTATGACACCTTCAATTTTTGGTCAAGCAATACCTAGTTCCTTTGTAGCTCGATATCTTCTTTAGTAAAATTGGGAGTTGATCACCCGCAATCCTTCAACAACTCGGTTCAAATCAAAATATCCTAGTGTGAAAAATTTAGGATCCTATTCCTTGGTAAAGAAAATGGGTACATTCTTTCCATGTTTTTGTCTCTTTAATTTACTACTTACAAATACGATTTCAAAATTACAAATATATTCATTTAATGGGAATTGACTACACTTTGTGTTGTAGGTTTTTGTCATAGATTATGTTAACACTCAAGTGGAATCACAAACTCTAAGCCAAGACAATGTGTATCTACAAAATCAGGTATATTTTATTTTAAGCATGAATTTTTCATTTCATACTTAAAGGGGGTAATTGTGGACACCTAAATTCTTCAATTTATCATTTGAAAATGAAAACTTTGTGTTTACACCTAACGAATGACTTGTGTGCACATTACAAGTCTAGGTGACTTATCCTTAGATATCTTCCATGAATTGTTTATCTATTCACTGTGCTTAATCACTCAAAAAACTAATCACATCAGTCCACAATGGTATAGTCTCCACAAGAAATAATCCTAGAAAGTTGCAAAGTCTTACGTGTTGCTTATATGAGGCTGTTTGGATGGCACAAAACTACCCCACATTTTGGTCCCAAGAAATATGGTCTTATCTCCCATCATTTTTCCAATTTGAAATCTTTTATAGATTGGTTCTTATCACATATGTTGGCCTTAATGCATGATTAAACTTAATAATGCCTATAAAAGCAATTCTAACTCACTCATTTAGTCACTATGCAATCACATAAGAGAACTCACTAAAACACATTCCAAAAGTACTCTAAGTTCTTATAAACTATTCAGAGAAACAACACAACCTAATATTATTCCACACATAGGTATGAAGCAAGCCAAACCATATTATAGATTCATGCTTCTCATTCTATAAACCTTCCATGAAAAACCAATCCAAGCTCATTCGGGCCAAGCCATAGATTCTCTTTGTCGGTGTTCAAGTTAGAAAAATAGTTGCATCCATATAGATATCACATGCTAGATGAATACCTGTATGTGGTTTGAGATCTTTTTAAAAAAATCAATGTACATGGCGCAAGGGTGCTTTAACCTAAAAAGTAACATTTTTTATAGGGTCTCTTAACCATCGTTAGATTTAAGGGTATTTTACATCACACGTAGGGTTTCAAAAATGTAAGAAACATAGGGTTTCGTTGCGAAGGACATTTTAGGATGACATAACTTCCTAGAAAGTTACGAATCGGTATCATATCCCTATTTGAAACCATACAAATTTGAAAAAAATGCATTGCAATCCAACACATGTCCTACAATTCCATTCTAGCTCGGTTTACATCCATAGTTCTAGAAAAAAAAAGATCTAGGTCATTTCTAGTTTGCACAGTCATTTTTCACTCCCAAATCACATCCGTAATTTTACAATCCAGTAAGTGCATTTCTTCCCTTGTTTTTTGAGAATTCTATCTATTCTTATCTTGTTAATCTCTTTAGAAGCTATATTCTACTTTATGCATTATTGGTGAATTGTAATATACAACATGTATTATCCTAATGAATTTAAATAAATAAGAACCACATCACAACATCCATCCACTTGTTTATTTATTTAGTGTGTAATCGGTTAAATTTCATTAGCGGGGAACTATAGTATTGCATTAAGAGGGATTCATAACCTTACTAAAGGTTTTTTTGTTTTCTTCTTCCGAGCCGCATTATATGCAAACTCTTCTAAAAAAATCTAGTTGTTGGCTCATGCTCAACACCTTGATGATATTTTTTTGATGGAGTATGGATTTTAAGGTCACCAAGAAATACTCCCTCAAATTTCTTGTGGTGGTTAATATCCTTGGGTTATCGAGCCCATGTGAACTTTTTCAAACCAAATAGTTTGTTATAGTAGGTATTTACATTAGCTCATGTTCACCTCGGTATTTTATTTACCTTTATTGTATTTATCCTCACCCACTTATGTGTGTGGATATTTATTTTTATGTATTTAGATATTAGGGGGATATTATCTAGTTGTTAGGTATAGTTATTTCCTTGATCTATGGAATTGACTAGATCCTTGATGTCTAGTTCTCTCATAAATCTATGGTCTTGACTAGTTCTTTCCATGATTTATGGCTTTATCTACGACCTTGATTGGTTCTTAGATTTTTATTCCTTGCCTCTATAATCCAGGCCCATTCTCATTGATTTCATTGAGTTCCATAATAATATATGATATAGTTGCTCATTTGTTTGCAAAGGTTTTATGTAAAGTTATTCGGAGAATTACTTTCATCTTATTGATCGTGGTGTTTGATTAGCATCTGTGTTCTTGGCTTGGTATGATCTGGTTATCATTCTTTTTATGGTATCAGAGTAGGAGATTGCTATTGACATTTGTCTGTAAGTTTTATTTTGCAAATAAATTCTTTGTATATTCATATATTTGGGATTTTCTCATATTTTGTTTCTACATGCATTTTTATGCAAAATAGAGGCTTCCATTAGATCCGGAAGGTGGAAAAACCCTAAGATTGATTGTAAACTTGGCCATTTCTAGAGGCAGCCGTTTTTTCAATTTTTTTATTTGTGTAGAGAAATGCGGTGGCTTGTCTCAAGATTCGTAACAACAAGGAAGAAAAACCAGCAAATCAATTTTTGGGTTTTTGGATTTTTCAAGATTGGATCGGGTTTTTTTTTTTGTGAGTGCAACATTCTCGATTGGCATACGGTAGGTGGTTTTGAAAATACATTTATTTCCTCTCTTGGTAGAGGTCCACAGTGGTGCATCTGTGCATGATTTGCTATTTTGGGAAAATCCGCAAACTACTATTTTGGGTGGCAAAGGACATTTATGACATAGTCCAAAAATATTATTTTTACTAGAAGAAGCAGTTGGATGTGAATTTCTTGAAAACAAGTGGCACACCCAGAATAGTAAGTTGCACACACCCATTAAAATCCTTAACCCTTTGTCTTGAGGGATTTTGTCATGGTTGTGCATTAGGAAACAACACCAAGATCATTTTCCTAATAATTTTTCTAAGAGAGCTTCTTCACCACTTGAGCTTGTGCATAGTGACTTGATGGTTTTTCCTACCCCATCTTTCAATGAAGCTAAGTATGCACTTACTTAAATTGATAATTTTTCGAGGTGTACTTGGGTTTATTTTCTCAAGTACAAAAGTGATGTTTTTAACACTTCAAAGTCTTCAAGGATTTGGTCGAGAAACAATCTTCTAGTAGTATAAAGAACCTTTGTATTGAGAATGGGGGAGTACTTTTGCAATGATTTTTCGACTTTTTGGCAACTCAAGGCATTATTCACCAAAGCATTTTTTCCTCATACTTGACAAATGAATGCCTTAGCGAGAAAGGAAGAATAGAAATTTGAAGGAAATGGCTAATTGTATGATGCATTCTAGAGATTTACCTCCTATCTACTGGGCAGAAGCAGTTAATTGTGCTAACTACATTCAGAATCGCACACCACATAGAGCACTTGAGCATTTGACTCCAGAGGAAGCTTGGTCCAACACTAATCTAAATGTCTCATTTTTTTGAGTCTTTCAGATCCATGCTTGGGCCTTTCTGCCAAAGAAGAAAAGGAAAGCTTTGGATAAGAAGGGTAAACCCTTGATCTTTATAGGGTATTATGAGGACATGAGAGCTTATCGTCTTTTATATCCCGATACATAAGATGTTCTTTTTGAACACATGTTAACTTTGATGATCACTTCACTCCTCATGATTCTTCATCTTCTTCCATGCCTCCTTCTTCATCTCATCTTGAGGATCATTTCTTTGAGGATATTGATGAGGAGGTTATAGATGTAGTTGAGGATCCTATTCCCACTAATGTTTTCACTATGCCTAAGTGGGCTTGTACTATATTTTATGAGGCAACACCTTTCATAGAGGATCTTCCACCCACTAGGCATCATCACACACATTCTATAGGTTCTAGACTTTTGTGTTAGGTAGTTTCTGAGGATCCACAACATTTTCAAAGGCTCATGGGATACAAGAGTAGGATGATGTGATGACAGTTGAGTATTCTTCTTTGATGAAGAATCATACTTGGGATTTGGTATCTCTTCCTAAAGGAAGAAATATGGTTAGGTGTAAGTGGGTATACCGAACCAAATACGTAGATGATGGGTCCATTGACAAGTATAAGGCTCATCTTGTTACAAAGGGTTTTTCACAAGTTAAAGGCATTGATTACTTTGAGACTTTTACACCCGTTGCCAAGATGGATTTTGTACACCTTGTACTTGTTATTGCCACATCACAGGGGTGGCCTATATACTAGATGTATGTGAAGAGTGCCTTCTTACATGGATATCTACAAGAGGAAATATACATGGAGTAGTCAGCTGGATTTGTTGATGTAGCCTAGAATTCACTAGATAATACCCTAGTCGCATTTGGCGGCACATCACTCGGCCTAGGCGAGTGCTTACCCGAAAGCGCTTAAAGGTACCAAGTCCCTCTTTAGGGTTACTGTAGTAGAATGTTAACATGATGAAGGCTTAAAGCATACAAATCCTATAACTAATACATCATTATATAGTGCATGGCAGGTCTAGATCTAGGAAATAATAAGTTTAAATAATAATCATGATAGAAATAAGAACATGCACTACCCAATTACACACAAGAATAACACTTAGGTTTAGTCAATATCTTCCATCTCTTAACTATCAAAATAACATAGAAGCTTCTTATAATACTGGCAATCTATGCCGATGTGCACATGGATTTGATACAGTAATCTAGTCATATGCACATATCTCTTTATGCTTACCTCTTACGCTCCGCATATACCTATATACCTATATATCTATATATATTATGTGATTAACATTGTATATATAGGGTGGGGAATTTCCTTTCACCGCTCAACCATTCCAAAAATAGGCCACATGCTACTAATAGCCATGCGTCGTTTACAGGCATAGCCACACATACAAGTGTGCTATCTATAGACCTCTTATAGTTAACTAAAGTGACAATCCTATTATTAGCTCATCTCCATGCAAAATTCTTTGATCTGATCCTCTAAGATAGAAAATGCATGGCGAACATGTCTCTACACCATTGGTGTGTTCGTAAGCCATATTCTAAAAATAGGTCTTCATGCTAAAAATCGGCTAAGTCCCGAAAGATGAACTTGCCCTCTCGTGCGCGGGGTTCTTCTTGTCTCTCCATGCCCTTGATCCTAGCTTTCTCTCCCATGCGGAATTCTTGTGTGATCCCTAACAAGTATTCCCTGATCAACATTACCCCACACTAATCTCATTGTCGTCCCGAAAACGGTTATCTCCAAAACTAAAGTAAATAATGTTGAATGGAACGAATAAGAAAGAATGTAGATGAATAAAGAATGTTTTATGAGGCAGCCCCCTCTGTATCAGTTTGAAGGATCAAATATAGATACTCATCCTTTATTTCAGCCTCCAAGGCCTGTCACTTGATGAATGCTTTCTCTGCATGCTCTAGTATGTCCATAATAATAGACTCCAGTTCATCTTGGGTAACTCCACATTTTTCATTTTGCAATACCAACATAATGTTGGACATTGCAGTATGTTTTCCTTCTAGCACATCCATATTTTTGTGATGAGTTTCCCAAGCTCATCTAATCTTTCCTTGTGTGGCTCTTGTGTTGCTACTAGGACCTCGTACTTTTGCTTTACGAGTGTTAATCATTCTGCGCGGCCCAAGGTATCATCCTTCATAGCCTTTTGACTGCATATATTTAAGGCATGATCCACCTTTTTCAATTCTTCTTGGAGTGCTTGCAGCAGCCCTTCATAGGATCATGATCTTTTGCGTCATTAAAGCTTTCTCTTGTTACGGATCCCTTGGCACTGGCATGCATAGAGGTTCATCTTCAAGTACCAGGTCCACTAACTTTCCTACATATTGTATCGCCGAGGGAAATGTCTACGTGGTATCTAAGTCTCTAAGTGTGGCCTATCTCTTATGACATTTTCTCCAATCTCCTCTGCAATGTTGATAAACACTTCGTTCTTCTTCTACACTAAGTCCCTCTCTTGAGTTATGCACTCTATCTCTACATCCCTTGTCTTTAGATCCTTGCGTAACGCTCTGATTGTTGCAACCTTTTCCATGTTTCTTCTTGCAACCTCAGTAGAAACCTTTACCAGTGCATTGCTAACCTGTTCATCTGACATAACAATAGGTTTAACTATTATGTCCCTAGCTTGAGGTGTCTTCTTCATTCATCTTGACATGCATGACTCCTCATATACATCAAAATCAGGCTCATCCATGTGGGTGTGCATTGACCATGAGAGTTGTTTTCTAGTGCGAATGGTCGCCATATCCCCATCTATTAATTCCTAGCTAAATAAATCCTTTTTGTTCTACAGTGCTTTGGAAACGGAGCGGATGATTTTTCCGGTGTCCTCTACATAGCCCATGAGTGGTGCACTATGTTCCCCACTCATCCTCTTCAATCTAGGACCCTTGGGAATTGTAGCTTCAAGGTTAGGAGTCTATCCTGTTACACCTTGAGCGATCGCATGTGCGTAATCGGAGGTTTTCTTCACCTTGTCCTTCATCTCTTCATCCTTTTTCTCTTCCTCGTTCTGTGGCTCGTCTTCTTGCTCGAGTGGGGTAGGAGATGCACACTCGCTCTCCCCGATTCCTCCACTTCTTCATCCAACTTCAACTTTCTTCTCCTCTTTGGCTCAGTGGTCTCCTTGTGTGGAGAGAGATGAGGTGATTTCTCTTGTTCTGATTTCCACCTTGAGTCCTTGTGCATCTGAATACTTTCTTAAATCTATGCTCCCCCTGTTCAACCTCTGTATCTTCCTCTTCGTCTTGTCCCTGAGGTGGAGTGGTCGCACACTGTGACTCTTCTCTATCATATGGTTTCTTTCTTCTGCACTCTAAGCCTCCACTATCTTCACGCTCCTCTTCTTCATCCTCTACTTCAATAGTTTCTGTGGGCCTTTGTGCTGGTATGTTTTCCATTGTGTGCTTACCCTTTGATGGCCTTGGGAGTGTGAATTCATTCTCCACATACTTATTATTCTCCATCTTGGGCTTCAAGCTGAAGATATACTAATGTTGCCCCTATATTTGCTACAGCCAGACTTATTGGCTTAATATTCAACACCTCGAAATGAGCCTCTCGACATAGGCACTTCTTCTTGGATACACATACTTCTTCCTCAATGTGTGGTAGTCATAGTCTACCTTATCTACATTGAATACTAGTCATCGCAAATTTGTGAACAGATGCTTGGAAATAATTTCCAGTGAATGCGTAACATAATTTACACCAAGGGTTCCAAACTCCATCTCTCATTGGGAAGCGTGTGATGCAAAAATATTTATATACAGAAAACTGGACTTGTTTCCCCACTACTATTGGTAGGTCCTTTGGGATGCACCACTCTTCCTCAAAATTCATGCGGATCCTGTCATACCATTTCTCTGCCCTTTGCTTGATGTCATATGTCATGGACCCTTTAAATAGGTACTTTATAAACCTTTCAGCTGGGGACTTATTCTCCATGGGGTATTCCCATACCTTTTCCTTGACTGTCTGTCCAGTAATCCAATTTCCATAAATACTAGTGATAATAGAACAGCCCTAAAGCTAATCTTCCCTCCTGTGCGCGCTTCCTTGACTATTTGCTCTGTAATGTAGCTTGCAATATTATAGACTACTCCTTCGAAATCTTGCATGAAACTTGTAACCACATAGTATTTACCTGTGACCACCGCTCTTGATCATTCAAATTTATAACAAGGTGTGTTGCTACTTGCACAACCAAACAGTTCTTTAACTTGTCTATATCCATACCGCGTGGACCCTTCAGTACCCCAACTCCTATCTAGTTTTTAAGATCGTGGCTTTATCTGTGAGATCATTCTTTATATCCTCTCATGTGGCCTTCAAACTGTCACCATTGAGATAAGTGTGGATGAGATTCTAACTCTGCATCCTGCAAAGTAGAAGAAGTCCTCATGCACTCTACTCATGAGCCACTGGTACAAGGGCTCATACTTCCCGAAATATGGAAGCTCATATAATTGGTAGACCCCAATTCTCTTCAGAATCTTCTCACCTACATCATCATAAAACGGCATGTCATATATGACGTACATTTGTTCGTCCTTGTAGTGAGCAAGGAATCGAGCTCCTTGTTCTCTGAGGTCTTATGATTGCATTTGCTCACTTTTATCTTTCTGATGTGTGAACCCCATTCCTGGCCAATGATGAATCCTTCTAGATATTGCATTTCTGAAAAATTGCTTTTGGGTGCCATCTCTTCCTCCTCGACAACCACCTTCTTCTTTTCTTTTGTTCCTACTGCAGTTGCCTTCTTAGGTTCCATTTTTATCTTGCAATTGTCTCCTCTTTAACTCTGTAATTTTCAAATCAAACCCTAGCTCGATTCAATCATGCCCTAGGTGGAAACTTCGTTCCCTAACTCCTCTCTGTCACCTTGCTTTGCTCAAACCCTTCACCACCAGGGACGTAAGCTTCTTTTTACACAGATCTGTTTGTCACGCTTGGTTTCACGCCTTTCGCACCTTAACAGATCACTCGGATCTTTGCACTTAGCTCTTTCCTCAAATACTCTTAGTTGCAACGGTAAAAATGAATTCACATCCCATCCTTATATATTTTTTCAAATTTTGGTGCATTTATTACTCCACCTACCAAATATTCTCTCATTTATTTACCAAATTAGTTCATTCCATGCGGAACATCTTCATGCCCTAGCTATACCTTCTAGTGTGCCTTCCTACCCTCTCGATCACATACTTCTCTTCAACACGTACCCTTGTGCCGAGTACCTCATCACTATACCTTCTCCTGGTAGTTATCATGGTCTCTGCTTACCTCGCATTATATTGTCCTTTCATTCATCTCCATCCTTGGTCACTTTTGAGAAGCAATCTTCTTTTGACTTAAAGCACACCCGTAGCAGCTTATTCCTTTCACCTTCAATTCCCATGTATTTTACTTGGATAACTACAACCACCCCACACTAAAATTATGTGCATTCCTCTGCGCATAAACATTCTTCACATAGTAATTAGCTTCATGCGCGCAAGTGCGCTTATTACACAAGAACAAAAACTAAATTGAAAAAGCATAACAAAAATGAAGGAAATACATAATTGAAAATGTAATCTAAATGGCAATACTGCCTTATTACAAACACTAAGAAGACTTATTTATAGTAGGGCTTCAACCTACTCCCGTTAAAGTAACTGGGTAGTCGTGTTCCATCAAGTGCTTCTAACTAGCAAGCACTTGATTCAAGTATGTAAGTGATGACATACGGCCCCAACCAATGTACTTTGAGCTTTCCTAGATGGCATAAGAACTTAGAGTCATAAAGAAGTACCATTTGTCCAACCGCCAACTTCTTATCCTTTATATTTTTGTCATGCCATGCTTTATGCCTGGCCTTTTCTTACTTTTGAATCCATCGTGCTATGGCTCGTCACTCATCCAGATTGAATCATCTTCTCAATACACTCTTCTAAATCCTAATCTTCAGCTAGACCTCCAGATGCGCAATGCACAAAGAAGGTAACATAAATTCTATAAGGAGAATGGCTTCTGCACCAAACACCAACTGAAATGGTGTGGCTTTGTTTAATATCTTATAAGTTGTTCTGTATGCCCTTAGAATAGTTGACACTTTATCATCCCAGTCCTTTCTTCCAACATCACGATTTATGTCAGAGTTTGGCTCAAAATCTTGTTGAAAGCTTGAGCAGTTCCATTTACCTGAGGATGATAGGGTGTAGTTTTATGGTGTGCAACCATAAACTCATCTAATAGGATCTTGATTGTCTCATTCAAAAAGTGTGTACCCCTATCACTTGTCAAGCTTAAAGGACATCCATATCTTGTAAGAACATTCTCCCATAGAAACCTAGTTGTTGTAGCCACTGTACAGTCCTTCGTAGGTGCTGCTTCTGCCCATCTTGTGAGATAATATGTGCAAGTAATGATATAGCATGACCCAGTCCTACGCGCGGATGGAAAAATAGGTCCTACAAAGTCGATGGCCCATTTCTCAAATGGTTTAGCACTAGTAATTGGTCTCAAAGGCATCTCATCTCTTTGCCCTGGTTTACCTAGACACTGACAATGGTCACATGCTTTGCAATACACTTTACAATCTTTATACAATGTCTCCCACCATAATGCAACAAGTAAGATCTTCCGGCCGGTTGCATCACTCGCATAGTGGCCTCATGTGATACCACCATGGGCTTCTTCCATAATATTCTTGTGCTCATGCTATAATACACAATGGCGTAATACTTCATCTCTTCTTAACTTGTAGAGGTCACCACTTATTAACATGAACGGTGTCGCACGTATAGCAAGTTGTTTCTTTTCTAATGCCTTCATTCTTTCGTGCCACACTGATCAGTAGAAAGACAAAAATGTCTTCTAATTCTAAGGATACACGTTATAACCTATATAACTATGCATTTGGCATGGTTTCTTTAATTGGTTGTGTGTTTTCTCCGATTGAATTCTAGAGAAGTGATCTAGTCTAGAGTTACTTTTGCTGGCTTCACCAAAATCGTGAAGTCAAACTCTTGAAATAGGAGTATCCATTTGCATATGCACCCTTGCAAGAGTAGTTTGTTCACTAAATACTTTAATTTCATGTGATATGTATGAAATAAAAATGGTGTTGCTAACAAGTACTCTCGAAACTTGTGCAATGCATAGATCATTGACAAAGCTTCGCGCTCTATAGTTGTATAATTCTTTTTAGCAAGAGTCATCTTACTATTATAAAAACAAATTTGATGATCTACAATACCTTCACCAAGTTGAGCTAAGACAGTGCCAATGGCCATGCCAAAGGCATCCACATGCACATGAAATGGTTTATCCCATGAGGGAAAACACAGAATGGGCACGGTAGTAAGTTTCTCCTTTAATATCTCAAATGCGTGTTTCTGTGGTTCTCCCCAATAAAATGTACCTTTCCCTTTTAGTAATTCTTCCAAGGGTGTAACAAATTTGGCATACCCTTTGATGAACTTCCGATAATATCTCATGTGACCCAAAATCCATGTACCTCACTTTGGTGGTAGGCACTTCCTGTGCCTAGAATGACTACAACCTTAGCTGAATCAACCAACAAACCTTCCTTGTATATTATATGTCCTAACCATATTTTAAAAGGTGTAGCAAATATGCACTTATTAATGTTCAAAGAGATACTTAACTATCTACATCATTCAAACTTTAAGTTTAGATTGTCACAATGATCTTTCACAAGCCCATATATTGTCCAATCATCTAGATAAACCTATAAAAATTTGTGAATAAAATATTTGAATGCCTGAACAACTATCTCGTGAGAATACATCGTGCGCATTTTTTAGTCTAAAAGGCATCACAAGATAGGAAAAGCTACCCCATTCGAGTAGTAAATGTAGTCTTTTCCTGATCCTCCTGAGTAATCCTAGCTTGATGATACCCGGAAAACCCATATGTGAAGGAATATATCTCGCACCCTACCACTCCTTCCAGTATTTCCTCAGTGAATGGTGTAGGGAATGGATCTATTACACATGTAACATTCAGCTCCCTGTAGTCCACACATATTATAATTTTTCCATCCTTCTTGATATTGATCACCATTGGACTAACCCATTCTGACTCATCAAGGGGCTTGATAATTCCAGATTTCAACATGTTATCAATCTCTTCCTTGACCTTTTCACGCAAATTGGGGTTCATTCTATAAGGTCGCTTCCTAACTGGACGTGCACCATCCTTAAGCTTTATCTTCATTTCCCCAAGTGATTCATGCACACCTTTGAGTTCATGATACCCTCGAGGGAATAAGTCCTGATAATCCCTAAGTAACTCAATGATCTTTGCCACTTCGATTCTAACCAATAGTCTCCAATTATGACCTCCTTAGGCTCAGCCTCTAATCCTATATTGACCTTCTTTGTCTTCATTGGTTCATGGTATGTGTACATATCCTTATTTGCACTATCCAAGACCTTGCATGCCCCCTGTGAATGGTCAATATCTAGGTTTTCAACTTCCTCATCATCCATGATGTACACCATCTTTCCTTTTTCTTTCTCAAGGCAAGCACGTTCAAGCAATATGGAGTCTTCTCCTTCTTCTTCAAAATGTGTGCCTGATTCTGTCTCACCAAATAATTCCTGTATGAGTTCCTCCACCTTTGCACTATCTCCCATGGTTAACCGCTTGACAAATTTTAATGCCTCTTCTATTGGAGGTTGGGAAGAAAAGTAGTCAAAGGTCTGGATCATTCCTCCGGTCAACTTCGCTAATTCGAGTCTCTCGATGTAGTTATGCGTATACATACCAAGCACGTGCACATCCTTGTAGAGTGGAATACAATTTATGCACCCATAGTGAAGGTGGTAATGCTTCCTATCCTGCTATCCAGAGTCTCTCACACTGTTGAATGTGGTGTTGAACAGGTTGATCACCATTATAAGTGCAAATCTGTGTAGGTGCATTACTTCTTACAAACCTGGTAGATAGGGTGATTCTGATCTCCTTCCACTCCATAAGATTATCTCTGTGAACTACCCACCAGTGCGCTGCTAACCCACGCAAGATATATGCTAACATGTCTCTTCTCCTGACTTGGTCTATCCATTGTGCCTCCATGGCTTGTAAGAATATAGGAAGATCTTCTGCTCCTGTATACCAAGGTACTGTGCTACCTATCTCTGTCAAACAAAACGAAGTCCATTATATTGCTCACAACCGCACTTTTCACCTCGCGCCCTACTAGTTCATATGTACCATGAGCCCAATTGTCACAAGTAATACTCGTAGTATCACTAATAGAATGAGAATATTCCCACTGTAGGATGCCTTCCTTTGATGGCTCATTGACCTCTGGGTCTTGAATAGCACTGGGTCTCGATTCTCGTTTAAGTCCTCACTTAGAGGCTCAACATATGGTGTAGACTTCCCATCTATCAAAGGTATCACAACCCTTTCCTCCTTGTTCCAAAAGCTAATATACCCCTTATTGAATCTCAAGTCATCATTATTCGCATAACACCAAGGGCGTCAGCCAAGAGGTGGAAAATTGTCTGCTTTGCAAGTGTTAATACCTCAAAATCCCTAGTGAACTTGGCCCCTTGTATGGTTATAGATGCATCCTTCAAAACTCCTATGGGAGTGGCCTTAGTCCGGTTTGCCATAAACAACACATTAGATGATGGCTGCTGATGGAGGCCTCTCCATTTATACCCATGTATATAATGGAAGCACATTCACTTCCGCACATATATCAATCAATATGTTGCTCAGTGGTCATCCATCCATAATAGCATTTAGATTAATTTCCTTGTCATATTCAATGCTATTAGGGGAAGATTTGCATATAGGATCTGCCATCTAGTCTCAATACTTGCACATGGAGTGTTCCCTTTTAACCAACTTCCTAATAGTGGAATGATGTTCTCCTAGCGCAACATTTTGCACACTTCTCTCAGATCATCGATATCAGTTTGGACTATCTCTGATGCTTTTTTCTGCTCTTTTAAGTATTGTATCTCACCCTGAATATTCCTTAGCACTTCCATGGTATCCTGATAAACCTCCTTCTGATAGGTAGGATCTGGGTACTAGGCATGAAGGACGTCATCCTTAGTGATGGTAGGTTTTTGTTGTAATGCCTCTCTTGTGCGCACCACTTCAGCTCATGTAGTAATATTCACTGTTAATGCCTCAGGTCCTGGTGTTATCTTGGGCATCCACTGATCTTCTACCGCGCACCTGGATTCTAACCATCCCGACACCTTTGTTTTCTTGCTTATGTTGCTTACTTAGATGCTCATATAAGTCTGGGCACTCTTCATAGCTATGATTCTTTCCACAAAAAGAACATGCAATATTCTGAAGACATTCTTACCTATAGTGGTCAGGATATCCGCACATATAACATGTTCCATGAGGGAATTCACATCTTCCTCCACTGTGGCCTCATCCTCCATATCCACCGTGATATCCACGACCTCCTTCAAAATGCCCCTCATTCCTGTCATAGCATGTTTAATTATGATTCGATCCGGTGCTCATTCTTACCCTTAGAATTATCCGTTACACTTGTCTGTCATACCCCAATGTCTATAGCATCTCGGATCTGACCGATCAACCGATAATCTTTAGTATCATGTGTCGTGGACCGGCATATTTTACAGTAACAAGATACATTCTTCCTTATCGTGTGCTATAACAAAGGATAGTGACTAGCATCATGATTCAAATGAAAATCTCATAGTCCAACAGTAATGAGCTTATTGTTTTGCGAGGACAACTATCCTTGGTGTGACCTTCTACTTCACAATCTATACACCAAATTCTTGAGCGTGTTTCATGGGCTAAATTTGTTGATAGCTTTTCTAATTGTTTTGCCATAGCTGCAATATGTGCCTCTAAGAATGGAATAACACCAGTGTAAATGCTCCCAACTACCTCTACATGCAAAGCTGCTTCCAATGCTTCATGTGGATTAGTGTATGTCTTATGTGACAGTGCTCTTCCGAATGGTATAATAAATCTGTCAAAAACCATTGTGCATGTTGGTTGGCATGAATATCATAAGACAACTTAAAAAGAAGTGTCTTAAAATGGGCATCATACTCACGTACACTCTCAGTAGTTCCTTTCTTGATATCCTTGAGCGCGTTTATACTCTTCTGCTCAAATTTTGGGATATAGAACTCTTTCAAGAAAGCATCCTTCAACGCTACATAATCCACGCAAGTTTGATCAGGGTCAAACTTCCTATACCAGTTGTGTGCATGTCCCTGTAATGTAGTAGCAAATTGACTTGCCTTATGCTCAGAAGTCATGATCCCTTTCGCGTGCCACAATATTTCACACATGTGCACATGCTCAATAGCATCCTCTATGCCTCTATACTTTGGAAGATGAAGAGACATCTCCATATAAATATTCTGGGGTTGGTGCGGACCTTTCCCACCTGATCCAAAACCTCCTATGTTTCCTCTGCCTCTAGAACCACTAGATCCAATAGAGCTGGAACCATCTGTTCCTCCCGATCCTCCATCCGTAGCTAGAATAGGACCTGTAGATGTACTCCCCTGTGCTCTGATAATAATACTATACTGAACCCCTATAGTCTGTGTGGTAGTTCCACTTCTAGAGGTGAATCCAACATTCTACGTGCTTACATTATATGCAGATGATGTGCCTAAAAATGTTCCTCCAAATAACATTGAAGTCATTTGTCCTGCCATTGATATGCTTTTTCGCTGACTTACTCTAGTTCTCTTGTTTCCCAAATTTACTTGTTGATTACTTTTAAATTTGAATCTTTGGAAAACCAAGCGCAAGGGCTAGGTCACCAGGTGGATTAAGATGTGCACCCATGGCCCAGGTAGTCTTTGTTGGCACACTTCTATGTGAGGCCAAGGGGGATCTCTGTCATGCTTTCCAAGATGGGGAGTTCCTGATGCTCTGGCTCCACGTCTTCTACGTGAGCTTCAAATCCTTCACGATCCATCTCTCTCCTTAATGCCATACTTTCTGTAACGAAGCATTACTTCTCTATCTCCCTCTCATGTGCCTCATTATACTTAAGCCGCCTTTCCTCTCTCTACCTTTCTGCCACTAGGTCTTCCATCTTTCACCAAACCTGTTCCTACCCTCGTGCGTGGTGAGGTTTAGTTAGCCATCAATTTACTCTCCAGGTTCAAAGTTACCATCAAGATCTTGATTTTCAAAGTGGAATACCTCACGAGATATGATCCTCTTGGATATCGTAAGAACTAGAATTCATCTATCTCCACGTAAGAATATGTCGAAATTGAATATTCTAGAATATAACTATTTAAAACACCATAAAACCACATATCCACAGTGCGAGTCCAAATCATATCAGCATCATAAAGGGCCTGAAATTCTTCCTGTGTCCAAACAAGTGCGCGATACCTCCAATTTCGCTTAGATGCATAAGCAATCAGCCACTCGTATAATTCTATTGGAAAGATGGTGAAAAAGCTCTCATATAAGTTGTCATACAGATTTTGTTCTACCCAAGTGTGTGCGTTAAACTCAGATCCAATCATTGAACCACCATGCATATTCTTCCTCTAGATTATATATCCACTCCTCAATACTTGCTAGAGTTAACCAATACATCTTCATCGTGAACCATCCTGAAAACAACTGAAAAAGAGGTCCCAGCAACGGAACCAATGATGCAACCTAAAATTCACCAGATAATACCCTAGTCACGCTGGCACATCACTTAGCCTAGACTGAGTGCTCATCCGAAGCGCGCAAAGGTACCGAGTCCCTCTTTAGGGTTGTTGTAGCATAATGTTAACATGATGAAGAGTTAAATCATATAGATCATATAACTAATACATCATTATACAATGCATGACAGGTCTAGATCTAGGAAAGAATAAGTTTAACCAATAATCATGATAGAAATAAGAACATGCACTACCCAATTACACACAGGAATAACACTTAGGTTCAGTCAATAGCTTCCATCTCTTAATTATCACAATAACATAGAAGCTTCTTACAATACTGGCAATCTATGTTGATGCGCGCATGGATCTGATATGGTAATCCATTCATATGCACATGTCTCTTTATGCTTACCTCTTACGCTCGCATATATCTATATACCTATATATCTATATATATATATATTATGTGATTGACATCATATATATAGGGTGGGGACTTTCCCTTCACCACTTATCCATTCCAAAAATAGGCCGCATGCTACTAATAGCCACGCGTCGTTTACAGGTATAGCCACACATGCAAGTGTGCTATCTATAGACCTCTTACAGTTAACTGAAGTGACAATCCTATTCTTAGCTCGTCTCCATGCAAAACGCTTCGATCTGATCCTCTAAAGATAGACAATGCGTGACGCGCATGTCTCTGCATCGTTGGTGTGTTCCGCATGCCATCTTCTAAAAATAGGTCTTCATGCTCAAAATTGGCTAAGTCCCAAAAGATGAACTTGCCCTCCGTGCATGGGTTCTTCCTGTCCCTCTATGCCCTTGATCCTGGCCTTCTCTCCCACGCAGACTTCTTGTGTGATCCCTAACAAGTATTCCCTTATCAATATTTGTTCAAGATTCATCTTTTGTTTGTAGGCTTCAAAGGTCTCTACGGTCTCAAACAAGCCCCTCGGGCTTGGTATGAGAAGATGGATTATTTTCTTCTATCTACTAGTTTTGTTCGTTGTCACTCCGATCATACATTGTATCTCCAAAGTATCTTTGGTGAGGATATTGTGATACTTATCTTGTATGTTGATGATATGTTACTTTCGGGAGTTATTCTTCCCACATTCGAGTATTTAGAGGGCTCTTTCTACACAAAGTTTGACATGACGAGATCTTGGGCTATTACATTATTTCCTTGGTTTGTAGATTTCTCGCATGCATTCGTGGATTCATTTGAGTCAGCAAAAGTACACCCATGATCTTCTTCGGCACTTTGATATGGCTGATTGCAAGCCAAGTCCATCTCCTTTTCAACTGGAGTTACTCTTACTTCCACATGTACCACACCACTTTGTGATCCTACATTGTATAGGCAATTGGTTGGGAGTCTCATGTACTTGACCCATAATCACCTTGATATTTCATTTGTAGTGGGGATTGTATCTCGGTTTACACATTCTCCTCATAGTATTCACTAGCAGGCTGCTAAAAGGATTTTGTGCTATTTACAGGGCACTTCCTACTTTGGCCTACACTACACTAAGGGTTCTACTTTGTTGGTTTGGTATATAGATTCAAATTGGGTAGGATCTATTGATGACAGAATTCTACTTGGCTATCTTTTCTATCTTGGTTCTTCTCGATTCTTGGGTGTGCAAAATGTAATAGGTTACTACACTTTCATCTTCAGAGGTAGAGTACAGCAGCAGAAGCAACGAGTCAATAGATTCTTTGACTTCGCCTTGATTATTGTGAGTTTGGATTCCCACAGGATTCACCGATTGTACTTTAGTGTGACAACCAAAGTGCAATTCACATTTCTCACAACCTATTTGAGCACCAATGGACAAATCATATTGAGATACACATCCACTTCATTCATCAACACATTCAGGATGGATTTCTTTGCTTGGAGTACATCCGACTCTCAAGAAAGTTACTGAGACATCTTTACGAATCCTTTTGCATCACCTCACTACCTTGATTTGCATGGAATGCTTGGGGTTTCATAAGTTATCTTAGGGGGTGTTTTTGAGAAAATCTTCCTTCTTCTTCTTCTTCTTATTTCTCTTTCCTTCTAGCAAGATAATTTTCTTCTTTTGGTTCGATATTTCTTCATGGATATATTGTACATGAGTACCTCATCAGGCCTAGTTTCCGGGACTCATACTATGGACATGCCACTTCTATTTTGGCCCCTAGCTTCACTTAAGGGGGTGTTAGAGTAGGTATTTACCTTAACTCATGTTCACCTAGGTACTTTATTTACTTTTATTGTATTTATCCTCACCCACTTATGTGTGTGGATATTTCATTTTATTTATTTAGATATTAGGGGGATATTATCTAGTTTTTAGGTATAGTTATTTCCTTGATCTATGGTATTGACTAGATCCTTGATGTCTAGTTCTCTCATAAATCTATGGTCTTGACTAGTTCTTTGATGACTAGTTCTTTCCATGATTTATGGCTTGATCTACGACCTTGACTAGTTCTTAGATTGTTATTCCTTGCCTATATAAGCAAGGCCCATCCTCATTGTATTTCATTGAGTTCCATAATAATATATGATATTGCTACTCATTTGTTTGCAAAGGTTTTATGTAAAGTTATTCTGGTGAATTACTTTCATCTTATTAATCGTGGTGTTTTATTAACATCCGTGATCTTGGCTTGGTAAAATACGGTTATCATTCCTTTTATAGTTCAATCCATAGGGCATGTGATATGCCATGAGATAAGGATTTTTACTTAGTTCAACTTAGTTCAAGAGAAGGATTTTTACTTGAAATATTCTTTGGATATTCAAGAACAGGAGGAGTGTTTTACGAAAAAAATTTACATATAAATTTTCGAACACTTTCTTTCACTATCAAGTTACCGACCACAAAATTCATGATGTTTGTTCATGGCTTGTCCAAACCCTAGGCCAAAAATTGAAAAGGAAATAGTGAATTCCAAGAATGATGGTTGGATGATTGTTGGGAACAAGAAAAAGAATACGGGAATGAAAAACGTAAATTTTTAAACTTCACCACATTTGGTAAACCATAACAATATGTTAAAAAGGTCGAGCCTAGTCCTCTTCTTAATGTCATGTCACAAAGCGAAGTTTCTATAGCTTTTGTTGCTTGAGTTATTTCTTTTAGTGTTAGGACATCCTCAATGAATACTCCACCCTCCAGAACTTGTACAACCTACTTCGTGGCATAAACAAATCATCAAGAGGATAAAATGGGGCTAAGTGTTGATCTGTTATGCTAGATGATTTTATTTTTAAAAACCAACAACCTATTGTGAGTAACAAATTTGTAGCCTTAGACACCAAGGAAGGATTTGAAGGTCAAGGGGCATTACATACAGAGGATTCTTCATTATGAATATTCTCTTATGGAATGTTTACGATCACAAAAAGTTTCTAAAAATGATCCATTTATCATGCTTGTTAGCAAGTTGGCACTTAAATATTGTTTTTTTCAAGAAGTTAAAATCTCTATATTTCTTCTGAGACTTCACTAAAGTGTATTTTTGAAATGTTACAGATTACTCCACTTCTCACAAGGACAAGTGTGGTAGCACTATCCTTTTGATTTACACCGTACTAATGTCTTTAGTTATTTCCTTGGGGAGGATCTAATGCATCATGTAGTATGGGCCACACTAGACATTGATGGCCAATCTTTGGGTTTCACCGATGTTGTGTACTTTATGATGATCCTAAAAGAGAAATGTTATGGAAATGGATGAAAAATAATTATGGTGACTTCAACATGATCGAGACCCTTGAGGACAAGTAGGATGCTTTTCCAATGTGGGGTATGTTGGTGAACATGACGCTTAGTTTTATTTCAAAACCATTTGGGTTTGCGTAACATTTGATTTGTTAATGTTCATTCATTCTAGGACCATGGTTTACATGATCTAATTTTCGTGTGATCTTTGACCACATTTTTAAAACGTTTACCAACTCATGCTCACCGAGAAAATTGTATTCAATTTTCACAACGCCAACAACACGTGATGGATACGGGGTTCATTTTAAGAGACCTCGGGAAATCGAAGGTGGAAAATCCCTGGCAAATATGCCCAGAACCACTTTCACGAAACAGGAAAGTTTTCTGTGGTTTGTGTGCAACATTTTCACCGAAAGAAGCTTTCATTTTCAAGACATGCGACAACAAGGTTGCTTTCGTGTGACAACAATTTTATTGTCGTGTGACAACAACCTTGTTGTCGCGCAATAGTAAACTTGGTATCGTACGATAACAAACTTTCCGTCACACGATGACAAACATATTGTCGCATGATGCAAAATTTAAATCTCCCGTCAATAGAATATTCTTGTCGCGGGTCAGAGAAATATTGTGTCATTCGTCAACAAGAGTACTATCGTGCATCACTAGTAGTAGTGTCGTGCGTCAAAAACTAAACCCTTGTCACATGTCGTGAAATATCCTTGTCACGCATCACTGAAATCTCCTTGTTGCGCGTCAGTGAAATCTCCTTGTCATGCATCAGTAAAATCTCCTTGTCGCGCATCAGTGAAATCTCCTTGTCATGCGTCAATGAAATCTCCTTGTCATGCATCAGTGAAATCTCCTTATCACGCGTTAGTGAAATCTCCTTGTTGCACGTCATTGAAATCTCCTTGTCGCGCGTTAATGAAATCTCCTTGTCGTGCATCAGTGAAATCTCCTTGTCGCACATCGCTGAATTCTCCTCGCCGCACATCGGTGAATTCTCCTTTCCGCATGTAAGTGAAATCTCCTTGTTGCACATCAGTGAAATCTTCTTATCACGCATTAGTGAAATCTCCTTGTCACGCGTCAGTGAAATCTCCTTGTCATGCGTCAGTGAAATCTCCTTGTCACACATCAATAAATAACACTTGTCACCCGACTGCAAACTTCAAAATAGATCTGCATTGTGCACTTGGTGCTTAGAGTACACAAGTTCACAATACTTGATATGCCGATACCTCAACTAGTAGTTAGTTAGTAGTATACTACCCGACGAATCACCTAGGTTTTTATAGGAGATGTTTTCAAATGTAGGCAAAGCCAACCCCTAAAAAAAATATACTATAAATTTTAGTGAACAAGACACGACTGACTCTCGAAAAAATCACCTTTTCAAATTTTCCTAAAATGAATTTTTCGCCATATTATGAATATTCGCCACTAAAATTATCCCTAGATGGATATCCTTTTTCATTAAACGCTTTATATTTTGGAGCAATAAAACCATTTGGAAGATGATGAGAAAGGATTTCATAAGCTAAAGGATTTAGAAGAATCTCATAATATGATGTAACCCTTTTGGTATTTTTGTTAAACAATTAGAAAGATTTTTATTTGATTTTGCATGTTATGAAGGATACACATCTTGGTAGCTATTATGCTACAGTGAGATGTGGATGAATGCGAAGTATTAGGTGGAGAAGTAGCGTATGTTGTGGTGGATATTGGAGGTAAAGAGGTATGTGATTGTTGTTGAGAATGGTTGGTGTGGTGTTGGGGAAGGAAATGATTTTGAGACATTGAAGGAGACTTTGAAGAATTTGAGAAGAAAATAGAACTTTGACAAATTTGACAGGATTTCAAGCAACATGAGAATAAATTATATGAATTTGAAAATAAATTGGAGGACCTTGGGATGATTGAGAAATGACTAAACCAACACAAGTAACTATTTTTAAGAATTAGTTATTTCTAAGATCTATGATGATTACATTACCCAAGGAAACTTTAATTTTGGAAACATTAGATATAATTTTGGATTCCTTTTTTCCAAGCATAGCTTAGATCTAGAAGAGGGTTTTGAACAAACACACCACAAGTAATATACCATTTTAAGTTCTAGATTCATCGAAAGGACCTCGCGTTGGAGATCTAGCACATTAAGCCTAAAATAGAACCAACAATTCAAATCTAAGAGCGTGTAATTCAAGTAACCCTTGAGAAAATATGTTGTAATTGAGATTTCAACATAGCATGAAGTAATATCATGAATATATCTAACCCCGGGAGGTGCACGGCAATGTAGGTTTACCAAAATATAATGCAAAGAATGAATTATATTTAATTAAGTGTTCACAATACAATAATAATTAATAATTAATAAATGGAACAACAATACATTAGATACATAGATAGAAAGGGCATATCTTGATGTAAAACATTGTTAAAGAATTGTTGCATAAATTTAAACATGGAAACACATGACTTGAATTATGACAGTTCTATAGATTCGTAATTTAGTGATGACTAGATAATGTTACCGTGGGTGTACATTTTGCTCGAATAGGTGTCCTGGAGTGTTAACTTCCAATCATGGCAATGTGTCTTAAACAAAAATTTGACATCATGGGTTTGTTTGCCTCTAGGTTTTCTCTTCACTCACTTGCCCTTAATTTGAGCACCGTGATTCGTTTCCATCTGATAGCTAAAATTGAGGCTTAGATTATAAAGAAAAATGGATTGGGGGATTGTGTTAGAGGATGGATAGCTAGTGTCCACTAATTAGCCCTCTAATAATTAAACCTTTATGCAATGTAATAAAGAAGTCATTGATCAAAACCTTTGAATCACGGTATATGTTTCTCATGCAATAAGAATGTGTTGAATGCTAGATGTATAGTCAATAATGCTTGTCCCTAAATGAATCAAAACACCTATTTATTTACATATGACTTCGAATTCACATTTTATTATATTGACACATGTGGTGATTTTCAATGAATAATGAAGAAAAGTGGAAATGGGGATTATGCCGATTCAATTCAAGATGAAACACGAAAAGACTAACATGACCATATAATACAATTCAAACATTTTTTTAGTATTATACAATACCGTCTAAACTAAGGGATCAAAGGAATATACTAATAAGGAGGAGGTTGTTTTGGAGTTAAGTGAAGGGAATTCAAGCTTTGAAAGTCAACCTTAGAAATACCAATATTATTTGATTTAGACCAAATCAACTTATATGCGGAAAAACTAGCCTAAAATAAAGGCCATGGGACCATTTTAAGATTATCACTAATATATATTATTCGGCATCCACAGATCATATTTTTCCCCACTTCCAAGAATGTCATTCTACTTTCAAACATGGTAAATCTATGCTCGTTGTGGTGTAAAATTGAATTTAATTCTATTGAAATAAATCCTTACAATAGCACCCTCATCATGTTTGAGCTTTTTTTTTTAATTGGTGGCTTAATGCCAACATACCATCTAACATTTCGGTGAACTTTTTCATTGGATTTCGCTTGAAATACTTTTTGTAAATGCGCCATCTCCTCGAGGGACCTTCATTCTTCAATAATGGTTTCATTTTTTTAAGATCCATTCTTCTCTAGTTAATATTCCTTGATATTAATTGTGGTAGGGGAGTTATTTGGTATGAATTTTTATTGGGTTTCAATTAAAGCATGTTTTCTCCATTAGATAGCAGGAGCTTCTCTAAATTCTAAAGAGAAGATTGGGGTTTGAATGAGGGTTGTTTTGAGATTTCTTCGAGGTTGAAGTGTGAATTGGCATCATTCTCTCGGTATGAAATGTTCAACAAGTCTTTGTGTGGAAGGTTAAACAATTGGATTAATTAATGGAGCCAAAGTTTCTATCGCATGAATTTAGATTTGGAGAAGTTGCTTTGAAAAAATAATTATGTTGGTGACATAAATGACATAAAAAAGTAATCTGTCATAGTTTAAGATTCCTCCCATTTTTGCACTCATTATTCTAGCACCTCATTGAACCGTTCCTTGGATTTGGTTTTACTTTTTTGACCATACAAATATTGTTTGAGACTCGCAAATTAAAATTTGAAATGAAATCTATATGTATTTTATTTTCAAGAGGTCTTTCATTCATATTCATCCTTGTTTTTGTTGGCATTTGTTTCTCAACTGCCATTTTGTGACTTGTGTGGCCCTTCTTTTTAATCTAGTGATTTCAAATTTGTTTTTGTTTTTTTTTGGTGTAGTGGCGGATAATATATGAGTTTGGAAGGGGTCTGTATTTTTCTAACAAATTAATAGTTCCATTGTAAATTGAACAAACCAGTTTGGTGAATTTGTGGGTTTTTCTTAAAAGTGCTTGAATTAAGGGGAAAATGTTCAATTTGAAAGCTTAAAGACCAAAGTTAAATTTGAAAGACACACGATGGTATTTGGGAATGTGTACTACGATGTATTTCTAATTGTTTGACAATATAGCACATCAAAATTAAAAAGACTAACATATCTAAACAAAATTAGCAAATTAAACACCGGACAACTATGAGATAGAGTATGGGTCAACAAGGCATTATAGTCGCAAATATTTTGTATAACCCATCACTTTGGGCGTTTCACCCATTCAATAGTAATGTCTTGTGAACTATTAAAAATTGATTGCTTTGGAAATAACGAATGCAAAGAACTTGAATACTTAATGAACTCGAGAAAATAGCTTGAATGAATACTTAATGAAATTAGAAAATAGCTTCGAACTTGTTTATATTAGTATTAGTAATGTCTTGTGAACTGTTAAAAATTGATTGCCGGAAATTACATAATGCAAAGAACTTGAATACTTCATGAACTCGAGAAAATAGCTTCAAATGAATACTTAATGAAATCAGAAAATAGCTTGAACTTGTTTATATTAGTATTAGTAATGTCTTGTGAACTGTTATAAAATTGATTGCTGGAAATTACAAAATGCAAAGAACTTGAATACTTAATGAACTCAAAAATAGCTTTGGATGAATACTTAATGAAATCAGAAAATAGCTTCAAACTTGTTTATATTAGTATTAGTAATGTCTTGTGAACTGTTTTAAAATTGATTGCCGGAAATTACATAATGCAAAGAACTTGAATGCTTAATGAACTCAAAGAATAGCTTGAACTTGTTTATATTTAGATAACACAAATCTCGTGAGAGGGGTACAACCTCCTTTTGAACAAAATTTGTTTACAAAAACTTTAGCTTCCTTACAATATCAACATATATACATTACGACTCTAATTGTAATGTTTAAGGGTTGACGTTTCAACCCATAAGTATCCAAGCTTCATTACAATTCCAAGATTTAGCCCCACACAAAAACAGGCGTCCAAGTCCTAAGATAGACCGCCTCTTCCTCAAAATTGTTATACATGTGGGATTATTAGAGAAATAACTTTCCATCTACTAGAGTAGCCTCTTATCACAAAATTCCTTGGACTCCCACTTATTTCCCATTCATCAACCAGTGAAAAGCTAGAAGATAATAATTAAGATATTGAATTACTCAACTACCTCATTTTCTCTAAAATGTCACTAATTTCACACTTCCATAACAATCTTCTCAATCTCCATTCCATCTTTAGCGAGCTATTTGATTTTCTCGTTCCCATATTTTGTAGGTTCAAGTGTCAATCATAAAAGAGGGAGGCTTTGAACTCCTATGAAGTCTACTGTTGGTGGGCTAGTATAAAGAGTAAAGAGAATTTCAGTAACCGAAAATATCCTCAATATGCCTGAATATCTTCAGTCTCATTGATGCAGATTGTTTTGTCATTCCTTAAACATTATCTATATTTTTCTGTATTATTAATGATGAGGACGAAGCACTGATCAGTCTCATCATATGGTAAATGCAAGAAAAAGCTAGATTGCATTGTGCCACTTATAGCAAAATATTGCTAGGCAGATGAGAAGAAGGCATATTCCTTATTGTAAGGAACAGTATAAGATTCCCTGGACTTAGATAATGTCATTATAACCATTGTGATATGCAATTTTCTCCTGATAAACAAGATAAAGACACCAGCTAGCCCACAGAGTAGGGCTGATTTTAAATCTAAAGGCTCACCATCACATCAATATGCTGATTCCAGCAACTAAATGGCACTTACATGGGAAATGTGTCAGTTGAGGAGTAGTAGTTTCAGTATAATTTTAATGGAATAAAGGTTTTATGTGAATTTTTGACATAGCCTAATGAGGCCTTGAGAAAGTAAAACTAGTGCAATAAAAATGGTAAACAAATGTGGAACAAATTCTTAGATTAACAACTCTGAAAAAGGAAAAGATCCTCACAATTATAGAGTACATGTAAAGAAAGATACAATTAATTTCAGACTTAGAACCAAATTTTGAGAGCACTACATGGGTGTGCATCTGATACTAAGTAAACAAAAAACTACATTCAAAACACTAGCAATCAACGCAACAATTGAGGAATGCAACCGAGATAAATTTATGTTGGTACTCAATTAGAGTTGAGTTTATTCAAGGCTTGACCAGGTTTAAAATCTTAAGATTACCGCCTTTTAAGGCTTCCCATAACCTCACCCAAGCTATTTCAAGCAAGAAAAAAAGACTGAACAGATACACATACTAAATAGTATATATTATAAAGAAGAAATCAAGACTGAACAGATAGACGAACAAAGTTCTGTTCGTGCTTCAAATCCAGCAACCATGCCGTGCAAATGCTAGCTTTGACAGGGATTAAAGGCAGATTGAGATCTTAAATTGGTGGTAACCATAAGATATATTCCAAATAACATAAGATTTCAGTCTTCATGTAAGTTGGTTGTAATCTGTAACACAGAAAAGGTCATTAGGGAAAATTTAAATACATGACATTCAAAAAGTAATGTTGCTACTTATCCTCTTCATACCTTTAAGATGTCCTCGTGTAAGGGCAAACTTGCTCCGCATGGTCCTTGGGATTGCCTGTGGGACTTCGAAGAAATCGTTCGACAGAAAAATAGTGCAAGGGCACCCCATGGGCTTCTCCTTTGAGGGCAAGATCCGCCATTATTCGTCCCACCAATGGACCCATTTTGAATCCATGACCAGAGAATCCAGAGGCAATCAAGATAGGAGACTTGTCTTCTGACGTTGAAGTCTTTGTCAAGGGTAAAAAATCAAGGATGAAATCCTCATCAGGGGACATTGAATACATGCACGCTTCTGCAAGAACAGGGCTCTCTGACATAATATGCCCTCTAAAACCTTCAGCTAACCAAGGGCTTACCTTCTGTTTCAATATGTCCAAATCAGGTACCAAGGTCCTCTTGTCTGGTTCACATGGGTAACCTCCATGGAATGAAATTTTGAGCAAACCAGGGTATTCCAAAGAGGGTGTCCCATAAAAGTAAGGATCATTGTAACAAATAAATGTGGGGAATCCTTTCTCAGGCAAAAAATTGTCTAATCCCTCTTTGATTTTCCAGTATGCAATGGTGGTATGAATAGGTTGAATAGGCAATTTAATCTCTGAGATTTCCGCAGCAAGTTTCCCAGCCCATGCACCTGCAGCAATCACACATTTTCTTCCAAGAACCGAGCCCCTCCTGGTGCAAACCATTACGCCATTGGATCCATCCTTTAATTTCCACCCATTGCTAATTTTTATGACTTGGGCATTGTCCCTTAGTGTGGCCCCATTCTTCAAGGCTAAAGACTGAAACATTGCAACTGCCTTGGTGGCTCTCAGTATTCCTCCTCGATTTGTAATAACAGCAATCCAATCCTGTGGCAAATTCATTACCTTGAATCTTGAGGAAGCTTGTTCTGGATTGAGAACTTCGTGGGGGATCCCTAGTTTCTTGCAGACAGCTATGACAGATTGGAGGCTCTTGTTTTGGACCGAACCCATGTCTAGCTGCTTGGTTTTGATGTGAACTCTGTACCCAATTTCTTGCTGAGCTTCTTCCCAGAGAGAGAATGCCTCCTCCATCATTACAGTATAGTATTCTTCTGGGTAAGTCTCTCTGATGGTTCTGGATTCCCCATGGGAAGACCCTCTGTGGTGCAGAAAATCAAATTGGTGAAGAACAGACTTGCCTCTCTTGGCAATCTGATAGGCAGTGCAGCTGCCCATTATGCCTGCTCCTACAACTATCACCTCGTACTCACCTTCGATCTCACCCATTTCAACTCCTCTGTTGTAACTTTGCTTGACGTAATTAAAATCTTTCAATTCAATTCAATTGAATGGTTACGCTCATATAATGAGTTTCAAACCCCTGCTTTGTCAGCTCCACCGCTGAATAATAAGATTCTGTTTGGCAGAGCAGGGAACCTAGGATGGAAATTGTATACGCATCTCTAGTATTTTATTCAGCTGCCTGCTGCAAGATTTCTTCACCCTCTCAATAATTGTATTTGCTTACCATTTAGTGATGTCAGGTGTACAAATGAATTCAAGATTCCTTCTCCATGAAAGGTGTTGTGCTAGTTACGCTGTTTGTCTCTTCTGCTAACCACGGGATGCACAAGAATGTACTGTTTTATTCCCAACGCACTCTACTAAGTGTATCGAATAGCGTGGACTTAAAATATGAAAAGAAAAATAATTATGATTAAAAGATTATAATTAGGTAAAGAAGCATGCCTTCGGCATCGAGGGGTTGGTAGAAGACCATACTAGCAATTATGTGTGTGACCGTGCGATGTTGATACTAAAAGGGATCAGTGGGGAAGAATTGTGGCGAGAAACAAAGGAGGAAGGATGGATGATTGATAATTGTGAAGATGAATCATGAAGAAAAAAATCGAATGAAATCAAAATAGAATACGAGCATCAAAAATTGAAAATATCTATTTATGCAAGTAAGTATTCACAATCAGATAACATTAAAAACCTGAAATTACAAGAATAAGCAAGCATGCAATCACATCATGAAATTATATGTTGTAGGGAGAAGGGGAAAGATGGAATGGAGCACTTTATATTAGTGAGGGGAGAAATGTAGATTTTTCAAATAAGATTCATCTTCCTTTCTTTTGATGAGATGATTGGAGAGGGATATTTTGGAGTGACATTCGAAAGAAAAGGGAGACAAAATGCGCAGTCGTGAGGGTGGGGGTGGACTCGAACATTGCGGCGAATGTCAAACCGAGTCTTTCAGAAGAACCTATATCTACAATTTCCTTAGGCAAAGTAAGGCCTAGGGACTTGTGGATTGTAAGGGCCCCCATTATTTTCAAAGGTAGTTGTATGCGATTTGCCTCTTGAGATTAGTGGTACAAGAACATGACAATCAATTATTGTTTTGTAACTACTATATAGACAATGCAAGGGGAGGATATGTGCTAGAGTTCAAGTCTGTATTATAATATTTGTTAAACATATGTTTGGATCATGAGGCGTTAAAGAGGTAGTTATTGTTATATCTAAACATGTAGATTTACCATTTGGTTAGAGAATTCATGTTTGGTATACAAACCTACATGGTTATAGGATTTTAGAAATCTGTTTTGTTTGCTAGTCAAGAAGCAAAGCAAGAACCCACTACATTCGTGTTATGTTTCTACATTGCCTTTTTATAGCAAATCAATTTACATTCATTTGTTATATCTCAGTGCAATCTAGAATGCAAGGAATATTAATAAGCATCAAGGAATTATTGCTTACAATTGTTTCTGCTTTTAAATACCAATATTCCAAGTTTAGGCTACATAAGTTTGATAAATGCAAATTGGTTATTATGCAGTAGATTCAATTGGGATTCAACATTTTCTATCTAGTTAGCACTCAAGCTCAAGGGTTAGATTTGGAATTCCATCGTTGTTTAGGAATAATTAGAAATGTAAACACATTAGACAAGGGATTTATCTTTCTTAGGGGACAAAGATTTATTTTGAGGATATACTTAAAAAATATTTTCTTATATGTTTTTATGAATGACATTTTCATATCTCAAATATTGCTAAAGAAATAAACCGAGAAAAATGTGTGCTCTTCAGAATGTCAATATAATTAATGCATTAATGTTATAATTCCCTAAAGGGCATTAGGGAATCTAGATCTATTCTTTGTTTGGAGATTTGCTTGCCTAGCCACATCAACATGATTTTCGTGATCTCCTAGTGCTCACCTTCTTTGTCGACCTCATCTCTAACAATTTTCCTATAGCTATATAGACTTATGTAATCACAAACAATGGATTGTAATGGGAACATTAATATCAAGGTTTATATTTGAGGTCCACATATACTTAAGAAATAATTTTTAAGTGACAATAATTTTTCAATATTACCCTTGAAAATAACAAAATAATGTTATTTATGCATTATTAATAAAATATTTTTAAAAATTAATATATATTTTAATATATAATAATATAGTTTATTGAGTGATGATAAGTTTTCAATATTTTAATATTACCCTTGAAAATAACAAAATAGTGTTATTTATGCATATATATATATATATATATATATATATATATATATATATATATATATATATATATATATATATATATATATATATATATATATGACGAGTGTCAAATTTTAAATATATAAATCGCATATAACGTTATTTCATGTAAAATCACGAAAAACATATAAACAACAATCAATTTGAACCCGAACTAATAGAATTCCAAAATATACTTTTCAGCAAGCATAGGTTTACATAGTGTATAGGACTTTATCGAGTTGAAAGATAACATTTAGACTCCTATTATTATGTTCTACCAAATGCAGGTAAAGAAATCTTCTATTAGAGATTTTTTTAACAAATGATAAATAAAACAACAAAACATTCTTTCTTATGGAATGACTTCTCTATAATTTTCACATATAGAAATTTGTTACGAAAGATCTACGAGAATACCACATATTTTTCCCATTCCTAACATGATGTAGTAACTTATTTTTATGTTAAGAAATACCTAGAGCAGAAGAAATTTAATGGTAGAGATAGGAAATTAAAAAAATTGAAATGAGTGCTAGGAAAGGTGGGCAAATTGGCACCTAGAAAATTGTTCACAAGTTTTAAAGAGGGAAACTATGATATTGCTTGAGGTGTTTGACAGAAGTTGGACTTTGAAGGCCGAGTGATCCTACAACATCTATCATGAAAATGGCATCATCCACGTTGTTTATATTGTGTTGGATTGCATAGTATCTATGTTATTTTTAATGTTAGTCCCCTCTTTCCCGGTGTTACATTATTAAGTGCATCATTGTTCAAAACATTCCCCAAATACCACCTACAAAAAAATTTAGTAGGATTTCTCTTACAGGACAATGCCTAGGTCATGGATTGTTGCTTGAGATTACAATCTTGAATATATTTTACCATGTTGGATTTAACTTATTCTTCTGCAATCATTATTACTGTTTAATATTGTGGCTTTAATAGCCAAAAGTTTGCAGGCACAATGTTGTAACAAGTGTTTGTGTGCATAGGAATCAAGATGGACAATTATTGGATGGAGATGGACTAGTGTAGTGGGTTATTACAAAAGGTGGAATTTATACACATGGCATATGGTTTTCAAATGAAGGATTTTTGGAGAAAATACATTAGAGAGTTGTAGGAGTCCTAAGAAACCCATTTTCCTGAAGAGAAAATTTTAGAGAAGAAAATGAAGAATTTATCCCCAAGGAACCCAATAATATAGGGGGTGCTAAGTTAAGTTCTATATGTTGCATTCATGCTACAGAGGGTAATGGTATGATTCAAAAAAACATGATGGATTGGCTCTTTGATGATATTCTAAAACATATGTATGAGTAAGTTATTGTCTTTCATATTTGCAGTACAAAAAATGGTAGTGTATGAAGACTACACAAAATATATGAATATTTTTTGGAGAGCATTTTGATGCTTTAGGAAACTCTAGAGAATGGGTGGATAGCTAACCACAAGTCTATTATACAAGAAAAAAAGCTTATTATGCATGGAAATGAGGATATAAAATACACAACCAAGAGATGATTGAATTTGTGGAAAGAAGAGGTTATATGGATTGTCACATCCCTAAATTATCATAATTATGTTTTGGAGACACTCATATACTTAGTTGGTTGCTACCATATTTGATATATCAATTATATTAGTTTGTTTGCTTTAGTTAGCACTATAACATGTTTTGGTAATAAAACATTATTATCAGTTGATTTGTCTTAAGTAATTGATGTTATGGATTTACATTACAGTATGGATTACTGAAATATATATGTTGTTTCAATTGATTTGATTTTATGAAATGGATAATGCAATGGGTATTGTTGTGTGCATGTGTGTAGGTGTTCTCAGAGTGAGAAAGGGTATCATTGAGGAGAGATAGGAAGATGTAGATAATGGGTGGATAGAGAGGTGCCATGTGTAAATCAGTACAAGTGAAATGATGCTAAACAAGTAAGTGAAGCCATAGATTCCCTCCTTATGTGATGTAATTTTTTTTTTTTATCGGTGTCATCATGTGTGATGGGTTAGTTTGGTCACTTTGTGATGACAAAAATGGAGTCGCACGCTCTTCTATGGAAAGGAGTGTGACGTTGTTATATGCATTAGCAAAGTGGTGCATTGTCATCTTACGACAATGGCTTGTTGAGCATTATGTCATTATGTCATTTAGAGGTTATGATCTATTGGGTTAAATAAGAAACTAGTGCAATGTCATTTTGGGATATTGGTATGATTGTAATTACAACATTGTCTCTTGTATTATGTTATATGGTCAAAACTCATTATACCGAGAGTATGGTTTAGAAAAACATTGAACTAGATAAAGGTTGATCAAAAGGTTTTAGAAGTATATCCCTAACAATATTTAGTCTAGTTTTATAATTAACTCGTCTTATTTATTTTAGATTGAGTTGAATTGAAGCTAACACATGTGTCGCATTAAACTCAATGATGTTTAACCTTATGTGTTGCATCAGATTGAGTTGAGCCCGCCGCAAGTTGAGATCACATCCTATAATGAATCGATTTGTGATCACATCACACTTTCATGCCGAGCCAATTATATACGTCTAGATCACTCACACATAACACTTTGAGCCATCAATGCAATTTATGCAATATAAATCCCTTATATTAAAATAGCTATAAAATTAATAAAGTAAAATTAAACATGGTATTAAACAAAGTAAAATTAAACATAGTATTAATAAAGGAAATTATTTTTGAAATGTTTTAGGTTATTTTGAAATTTTAACTATCCACGAGTCCCGAGGACTTACTTTGCGTAAGAGCAAGTGTTGACATTAGAACCACTGAAAGGCAAAGACTGACATTCACATCTTTCTCCAAAGTTCCCTTGCTTGAAAATCTACGCATTTCACCTCCTTTTTCATTCGAAAGGTACTAAAAAATAGCGCATGTAACAAAACTTGGAACAAGAAGAAAGGAGGAGTCAAGACTACTGTCACTCAACCCGTTGTAAATACTACCCTTTACTTTGATAGCATCTCCACTACTACTTTACTCAACACTTCTTGTATTCAAAGTGACATTGTCATTCAAGGGGTATCAAATGTATTGATGTTTAGTGAAAATAAAATTGCCTACAAAAGGCTACCATTCATGATATAAAATATGCAAATGTACAAAGGTCTTCATGTATACATGTTTAGTTCAGATGTCGTGATATAAGATTTGTAACTGTATATGTATGAATTTGTAACAAATTTAAATGTACACATAGAACAAATCAATGTAATGTTTCATCTATATTAGTACACTACCACTATCAATCCCACCCTTATCAATTGTACAAAAATGTTTTTCAACAAAAGACAAACCAAACAACCGATGCTGTGATAACACAATTTCCCCAAAATAATTACAAACTACATCAACTACAAAAGTAATTAACTATCCAAAATAGTATCAAATGTATTCATGTTTAGTGCAAAAAAATTGGCCACAAAAGGCTACCACTCATGATATAAAATCTGCACATGTACGGAAAGTCTTCATGTAACATGTTTAGTTCAAATAAAATAGTCGAAAAACGCTACCACTCATGATATGAGATTTGCAAATGTATATGTACGAATTTGTAACAAGTTTGAAATGTAGAGAGAACTTTTAAATGAAGTGGTTCATTTATATTTCTACACTTACTAAATTAATCACACATATTATCAACATCAACTACAAAAGTAATAATTATCCCTTTAAATGAAATAACATATACCATTCGGCGTTCACATTGCATTGTAGACATGTGATTGCTAGTATTAAAGTAGCTATAAAATTAATAAAGTAAAATTAAACATGGTATTAAAAAAGTAAAATTAAAATTAGTATTAATAAAGGAAATTATTTTTGAAATGTTTTAGGTTATATATACGTGGCTTATATATATTAAAACATGGTTTTGAATATATAAACATAACTTTTCATATGTATACTAAAATATAAGTTTCAATTATACGTGGCATTATGTAAAGGATCTTTAAGTTTTAAAAATAAAAGATAAAAGATAAAACAAGCAAATGAAATGAGGGATATATGCCTTGGATGGAAAATAAATTAATTAAAATATTTTGCATAGTGAATTGAATGCTAAGGAGCTATGTCTATATGGGGTTTAAAATACTATTTTTTTAATGAAAAATATCTTATATTATATTAATGCAATAAGATACAAGATAGCTTTCAACAAAAAAGTAGGCGAGTATGAGAGCATGCCCCAAAACCATGAACAAACTAGGCCGAGCCTAGGACAACAAAATTCAAACTAGGTCGAGCCTAGGAAAGCACAACAAAACAAAAAAACATCACCCTAACAAAAAATAAAGACAAAATCAAGCGAAACAACAAACATGCCCAAGGCTAACGGATCCTTATCATCCAAGCCACACCAAACCGGGAAGATCATTTCCGATGTCCTGGAATCTCCCAACCGATGTGAGTTCTTCCTCAGGGTCAGCTTCCTTGCATGTAGGAATGGCGAGGTTGAGCCACAAGAATTTTCCAATTGATGACGGGGGTGGCGGTGGTTGCAGCGGCCTAGTGCGAAAGTGTTGGCAAGAGGAGAGCCCCTGACCCTGCGGTGAGTGGACAATTACGGCGGAGACCCCCACCCATGATGCCGAGGTGGTGAGCCCCAGCCCTATTGGTGAGCTGAGGAGTGTGGCAGCGAGCCCTAGCCTCGATGGCACACGGAAAATGACTATTCTAATGACTCGGCCACGGAGAGCGACATGTGCGATTAAAGGCACGACACTAGGATCTGCTACGTTGGCCTCCATGGGATGAAGGCAAGGAGCACCTGGTGGGAGAAGGAGGCACTCGAGAAATGTTGCACGGGGCTTCCCCACAGTGTTGTAATAGAGTCTAGAGGTGGTCCACCTCCAGCGCCACCTTGTTTGCTTGGACTTGGATTTGCAGGAGCACATTGGAGATCACCATAGATTTATTATAAATCAAGAAAGATTGATCAATTGCATAATTAACAAAGAAAAAAACATTTCTTTCTTTTTATATCCAAAATAAAATCTCCCCTCTAAAAACATGCCAAATCTAGGTGAACATAGGCAGGAGTTTGGGATTGTATCCTAAGAGGATATGTTTTCAAGTGAAATAGTGGGGCCGTGAGGGAAAGAAAAAGGTATGGATCCAGTTCCAGGAAATTTGAGCTTTGGGACAAAACCAGAAGACATGTAAAATCATTTCCAGATGCCCACAAAAGGGGAATTTGGGAGCTGGAATCCCAATTTGAACAAGACGAGCCCCGATAGGAAGGCCTTGGTGTAGAATACACCAAAGAAAGTGAGCAATCTTGGGCTCCACACATATATTCCAAACATTCTCAAATTATCTGCCCCAGGTAGACAGGGTGGCGTGAATTCCCCAACGAGAGTTAAGTTTTTCCACCATGGGAAAATGGGGTGAGAGCCATCGATATCCTTTGTTGGCTTTATAGTTACAGAAAGGGGTATCAACATACCACTTCCAGTCTATCCACCAAGGGAGAAGAGTGCACAACAATCTTATGTAGCATGTGATCATGAACCTGAATTGATCACAACATTGAAAGTATCCTGGTCTTGGTTAGAAAGTTGAAACAGAGCTTTAAAATCCAGCCAAGAAAACTAGGATTGTGTGCCCTTGCAGAAGAAGTCCTCTATGGTGTGAATTCTGCATTTGAATAACTTGAGCATGGAGATTCCTAGGACCTCTGCTAAGCATTGATCTTGGGATTGAAAAATTGGCAACCACCTAGAGAGATTGTTGGTTAAGAGATAACCCATTGCAAAAGCCATCCCCTTTCCATAAAAGTCGGGTTTGACACATTCCCACGCTTTCTAAATACTTTTAAGCACAAAATTGCCAACGATTTTGACAGGCACATGGGTGATGAGAAAATTGACAAATCCTAAGCCTTTCCATGCAGGGCGGCCGTAAGGAGAGCCTTCATTGATGCCATGTCATATGAGAACTTTCCAAGCTTCTTGGCCCTTGATGCTTCTGATAATCCACTTGGCACAAAGAGCTTGTCCTTGGCATTGAATGTGGATAAGCAGGGCCTCCAAAGTTGTGGGGTAGGCAACATATATCCCAAGCTACTTGATGAAAACCTTTTCCAGTAGAGGGATTCACCCAGAGGAAATCTTTGAGCAGTTTTCTAGCTTTTTGATGGAGGATTTGGAAGGGAGCCAACAAGACGAGTAGTAGACATGGGTATTAGTTATAACTTTAGAGAAAATTTAGAATTTTCTAGCTAGAGACAGAGGCCTAGAAAGCCAGTATTCCAGTTTTTTTGCCACCCGTTGAATGACATAATGTCGCTAGATCAGACAGAGAGGCTTGAAAAGCAAAAGGAATACCTAGGAATTTGAAAATCTCACAATGCTGCAGAGTTTTCCAATCATATTTAGAAAGCCGATAATCGCACAGGAAAGAAATATTTCTGTAACACTGAGTTTTTCGCCATTGAATGGATGAACCAAACACTAAGCAGAAAGTGTCCAAGCATTGCATAGCATTTTCAATGTTGTTCTCATCCTCGATAAGCGTAAGGAAGGAATCATCCACAAAATTCCCATTGAGGAGCTGAGAATCGGGCTCTTCAGTAGTGAGATTCCACGCACAAGACCTTGAGCTTTGGCATGGGCTAAGAGATAACCAAATCCTTCGACTGTCAAGCACATACAGTATAGGGCAAGAGGACAACCTTTCCTGATAGATCAAAAAATTCCAAAGGGCTCCGAGCTAAGGCCATTGATGGAGATTTGAGAAGATGCATCTGCAAAGAGCATATTGATGGTTTGAATAAAAATAGGTCCAAATCCAAGGAAGCATGGTGAGGATGAAAGGCCATTCAATCCGATCATAAGCCTTCTCAAAGTCAATCTTGATAAACATAGTGACATGATGAGATCTGCAAGCCCATTCCATGCCTTCCCAAACTGCGATGATGTTATCCAGGATGAAACGCCCCTGTATGAAGCTTGTTTGCTATGGCTAAATAATAACAGGAAGAAGATTGCATAATCGCAAAGCTAACACTTTGGAAATGATTTTGTAGGAGACATTTAGCGGCGTAATCGGCCATCAACAAGTGATTTTCTCAAGGTCTCCTTGCTTAGGGATAAATTTGATGTTCCCCTTGTTAATGCATGGTCTAAGGAGTGGTTTTGAAACCCTTCTAGATATACCTGAAAAAGGTCTTGCCCAAAAAAATCCCAAAGTTTTATAGAATTCACACGGGAATCCATTGCAGCTTAGTGCTTTATCATTAGCCATTTGCATTGTAGCTTCAGCTTGGAGAGAATTCTCTCATAGATCACCTTCTGTGTCTCTAAAAGCTTGCATGACACAACCCCTAAACACGATAAAGTGTGGCTCGATGAGCTACGAAGGTTAGATGAGCTTGAAAGATGAGTTTGTAATGGCGCACAAAGGCTTGCAACATAAGCTAAATATCAGTAATTCAAGTTCCATTTTCCATGATAGCTCGTATCTGTTGAGAAGGCTTTCTAGCTCGAAGAGAAAGAAATAATTCTTTCAAGACCCGATCTCCAACCTTAAGCCAATGCATTTGAGCTTGAATATGAGCACCTCTGGAATTATAGTTTCCCACAATTTGGATTTGAAGCCTGAGTGTTGCAACTTGCAATAGAGCATCGAGAGAAAGGATCACCTTGAAGCATCATCATCACTGGATGAGAGATGAAGTGTTAGCGGTGTATGAGTGGCACCACATTTTTTCCAACCAATGGCCATAGATTCTAAGAAATTTAGCAATCTAAATCAACGTATCTTCCCACCATTGTATTTAGCTAGCTTGTATGGGTGGATGAAATCACTTGTGAGTGGATCGGGTATTGGTATTAAATTCCAAATCTGCTTGATATGATTGATGGTGGGGCCATGTTGCCTCAAGGCCATATCAATAAAAAATCACTTTTATGAAAAAATGGGTCATTTAAGGATGCGATCTATCCCTCTACGAGAGATTGGACTACGTGTAGCAAGCTACGAGAGATAGGAAAGTGAGAAACGTTGGGATCAAAGAATCCAAATTTATTTTGCATGAAGTACCACGCTTCCCTTTCACTAGGTGTCCACCTCATAGGCAGGTGGCCACATTTATCATTTGGGGACTCAACCATATTAAAATCTCCACTTATTACCTAGTAGGCATCAAGAATGGAGTTGGCTATCCATCACCATAGATCGACCCTTTTGGCCGCATCATTCGAGGCATAAATATTAATAAGCCCAAAAGGGTGGCCCTCAATATTAAAGAGGACCCAAATGACATGGTTGGTGGGGTCGATTCCATGATCAATTAATAAGGGCTGCCATTTAGGGGCAAAAAGCAAAATTAATCCCCCACACCTGCTTCATGATTGCTATAGAAAGCCAAGTTGTCAGGCCAAATGGACTTGCATACCATCTGCAACTGAAAACCTATAATTTTAACTTCCTACAAAAATAAAACATCTAGATTTGCACATTGTTGTCGAGTTTCATGCACCACATACTTACGATAAGAGTCTATGAGACCCCTAACATTCCAAGATAGAAAATTCATGGGAAACATTGGTCAAGAGCCATATCCCCATCCTCCAAGCCCTCAAGGGCATCATATTGATTGTGCAAGAATCAAGCAATGTTATGTTGTAAAAAATCCTACAGATCAATTTTTTTCCATTCGGCATACTCAATGTTGTATTCCACTTCAGTGGAATCCACATTACATGCTAGGCTATGGTCCCTGAGAGATGCGAGGTGGACTTCGGGGCCATTTGGAAGGTCCTTGTGAGTTGCTTGAAAGCAACAAAGGGCTGAATACGAGATGTGAACGTGAGAAAAAAATATATCTTGTCCATAAGAATTGACATCGCTAGGGGTGTATTGAAGTACTTTTTGTAAGGGTAGCTGAAATGGTAGCAACAATTGATTCCTTAGCAGCAATTATTGGTCCCTTGCTTGCAGATTATAGGCTCCTTAGCCGATGTATTGTGAGAATGTTTGTTAATAGATGGTTCCCGGTGACCGTGGGAGCTAGAGGCTTTAGATTGTTGGGCCTTGTTCTTATTTTCCCGACCCCGGTAATTTTCTAGCCTTCCTCCTATTGGGGTTTGACTGGCTCGGGAGTAGTTTTTTCCACAGGGAGGTTACGGGGAACATAAAGCGGGCAATCCCTTATCTTGTGATCAGAAGCTTGAAAACGGAAGCAAGTGTTGGGTAGATTGATATACATGACTTGCTAGGAGTAGCGTTTATCGCCCATTTGAATATCCACAAATTCTTTGAGATCATGTGAGAGATCAATCTCAATGCATACTCACTTCTAAGGATGAGCATGGTAAAATTTATCAAGCCTATGCATACAACCCACCCAAGTGGCAATTTGAGAAAATAATGAATGCATGGCGAGAGGAGCCCGGAAATTCAATCCAAACAGGCACTTTAAGGGTGGTATACTCAGATACCAAAAATTCCTTGTGCCAGGGTGTTAAAACAAGCAATGAGTTGTGAACATACCAAGTGGCTTGCTTAGCCAAAATATTGGGCGCGTTGACAAGGGTCATAAAAGCGAAAAGAAAGAAACCCTTGGTCATGTTTTGGACACTATCTAGATGGACCCCATGGGGGGTCTAGACTGTGTTAGCCCAGGATTTAAGCATGCTTTCAGAGGGGATTCGACCCACAAAATACCCAATGAGGTAAAACTATTCTAACCATTGACAAAAACATTAAATTCAGGAATGGGCATAACTACATCCGGAGGAGAGAGATTACCTCGCAAAAAACCTTTAGGATGAATTTCTTGGGGTGCTTTGCCGGTGGTGGCATCGCTCACTCCACTATCTCCTGCTGCGGTTGAAACAACCGGGTTTGAAGATGGTGAGATCATTATATAGGGGATGCCTAGAGGGCAAAAACCCTAGGAGAGACTATAACAATAAATTCCCATGAGCCCAAAAATGCCGCATGATATGTAGAGGGGGAAACCCTAGAATATTTGACTCTTGTTTAGCACCAAAGTTTCAAAGCATTAAAAGAAACCACCATTCATATGTCATCCATCAAGAATCAAAATAGTTTTTTTAAATAGATGCGGTGGAAAATAAAGTATTGCATGGAAGATCTAATAAAGAAAAGTGGTGGAACTTAAATGGAGACCACTTGAAAAAAAAGTTTAATTGAAGAAAAGCATCTAACTATTTATGGGCCACATGAGAGCTAAGAATAGCTTTGGTTGAGATTTTATACCATGCACCAATCGGGGATTATATGTGAGAGTGGAGTTTTAAAAAGTAATTTATTAGGAAGAGAGAGAAACTTATTAGTTTAAAACTAATGTGTTAAAAATTTACAACATGAGTTTTATATCAAGAAAGGTGGTTGATTTTAATGCCTCAACAGGTGGATAAACACAGTTTTGCATGTTTTATAACAAAAAATCATCTCCAGATCAGAGGAGGAAAAGTCTAAAATTAAAATGTAGGAAATTCAGCTTGAGGGACTACGGACTCAAGAGCTCCAAGGAATGAGAAAGGAAGAAACGATAAAAAAAAGTACACACAAATTAGAGGGGAATAAATGTAGTTTTGTATAGTTTAATATGTAAACAAAGGTAAAAACAAAGAGAATCTTGGATATATGTGGTCAAGTTGAAGAAATAAAATTTGCTAGATGATTCTATAGACATAAAATCATGCACTTTGGATATTATTTAGTCCCGGTCTCATACTAGTATTCTATGGTTTTGAGTGAAGAAAGTATTATTAACACATATCCTTTGGTCATTTTACTTTGCTTTCTGTCGTCACTTGCCGACCTTGACATACTTGTCCGATGCTTTTTTCATTTTATGTCATTCTACCTCGGTGGGGTGCCTATCCTGTACTTAGTGTGCCTCAAATGCCTTGGTCCTATTCGGGGCACCTTGAGCCTTTTCCTACTTTACCTCCATCTTTTGGGCACTTTCTAGCCGTTTGGGTTTTCCATATTTTTAGTGGTCAGCCTTTTCGGGGTTAATTACGAAATTAGAACAAGAGAACCATATAAATATAAAGTTATGAGACCATAATGAGGGACCAAGCACTAGTCACTACTATCACCACCTAAGGTTACATCCATCTAGCTCAATCATAAGGGACAAGGTTGGTTCATCTACATGACACTGCATAGGAGGAAATTTTATTTTATTTTATCCATCATTTTAATACATTTCTACATTTAGTTATAGCTCACTACTTCACAAAGTGCGACTGACACAAAAATATCTAGGGCATGATTTACACACTCACCTAGAACTACATTTGGGTTTGAAATGTAGTGCGGTGCTCGATTAGTAAGTCCACCATTGAAGCTACGAGGATAGTCCGACCCCTTCATTTTCATCTTTCTTTTTGGGGTTTTTATGCTTGGTTTGGATTTTTACATGTCTCTCCTTCCTCACTTATTATCAATGACATACAACGCAGTTCAATGACATATACCCAATGGGAAACAAAGGCTTCGCATCACTTGGAGACCTTACAAATCTAGTTTACGGACCTCCCTGCAGCACAGGGCACCTAGATCTCAAACCAAGGTGCCCTGGCACCCTCATCCCTCTTTAGGTTCCCTAGTCTTCTTAGATAACTTAGATCTACACTTTTATGGGCCTCGACACAATCGTTCTTACATTTTGTTCATTTGGTTTGTTCTACGACATAGTCCCATAAGCTCGTCGAATCACCTTAGCTCTTTTTAACCCTCCTCGTCCATTAGGGTTTTACATTTCCACTTTATTAGTTATTGATGCATCCTAGAATTTACCAGATAACACCCTAGTTGCGCTGACACATCACTCAACCTTGACTGAGTGCTCACCCAAAGCACGCAAAGGTACCAGATCTCTCTTTAGGGTTGTTGTAGCAGGATATTAGCATGATGAAGGAAGAAACATATAGATTCATAACTAATCCATCATTCTACAATGCATGCTACCCTCAGATCTATGAAAGAAAAATCTTAAACAGTAATCATGATTGAATCAATAATATGCACTACTCAATTACACACAAAATGACACTTAGATTCAGCCAATATCTTCCATCTATTAATAAATACGAAGCTCCTTACAGTAATGTCAATCTATACCAATGCATGTATGGATCTGATACAATAATTCAAACATATATGTATATCTCTATGCCTCCATATTACACGTACATACCCTCTGCATATTTTCTGTTACACACATACATATATATAGGGTGGGGACTTGCCCTTCACCGCTTATCTATTCCAGAAATAGGTCGCATGCTATTAATAGCCACACGTCATTTACAAGCATAGCCACACATGCAAGTGTGCTATCTATAGACCTCTTGCAGTTTAAATGAAATATCAATCCTATTCTTGGATTGTCTCCATGTAAAACACTTTGATACGATCCTCCAAAGATAGACAATGCATGGCGCGCACGTCTTTGCATCATTGGTGTGTTCGCATGCCATCTTCTAAAAATAGGTCTTCATGCTCAAAATCAGCTAAGTCCTAAAAGTTGAACTTGCCTTCCACGCGTGGGTCCTTCCTATCCTTCCGCACCCTTGGTTGGGCCTTCTATCCCACGCGGACTCCTTGTGTGATCTTTGACAAGTATTCTTTGATCAACATTACCCCACACTAATCTCATTGTCGTCCCGACAATGGGTATCTCCAAAAATTGAAGTAAAGAATAGAAGAATGGAAAGAATAAGAATGTAGATAAAAAAATAATTTCTATGAAGTTATGAGGAAGCCTCATCTCGTATCAATTTGAAGTATAAACTCTAGATACTCCTCCTTTGTTTTGGCCTCCAAAACCTGCCATTTAGTGAGTTCTTTTTCTACCTTTTTTGGGATGTCCACAGCAATGGAATCCAACTCATCCCTCGTAATCTATCCTTTCTCATTCTACAGAAATAACACAACGCTAGACATTAATGTCATTCTCCCTTCTAAAATATCCATCTTCTACGCAATTAGCTTCCCAAGCTCTTCTAGTCAAGTCTTGTATGGATCTTGTGTTGCTACTAGGGCCTCGGACTTCTACTTAACCATTGACAATATTTTTGCGTGGCCCAATGTCTCATCCTTCATTGCTTTCTATACCTCACTATTTTCTTCTAGGGTCCTTATGTTGATAAATGCCTTTGGGGTTGTGCATATGTTTAAAGCCTACTCTACTTTCTTCAATACTTCATGTAATGCTTGCAACAACCCTTCATAAGATGTAATTTTTCGCATCACTGATGATTTCTCTTGTTCGGTATCTTTCTCGAGATTCCCTGGCGCCACTGCATGCATAGAGGTTCATCTTCAAGCACCAAGTCCACCAACTTTCCTACATAGTGTATCACTAAAGGAAATGTCTATGGTACCTTGGCCTCCAAGTGTGGCCTTGCTTTGATGACATTGTCCCCAATATCCTCTATGATGCTGATAAATAATTTGTTTTCCTTCTGCGTGAAGTCCCTCTCCTACATTATATGTGCTATCTCTACATCCTTTGTCTTCAACTCCTCACGCAATGCTCTGATTGTTACAGCTTTGTCCATGTTTCTTCTAGCCACCTCAGCAGAAACCTTCACCAATGTGTCTGCGACTTGATCATCGACATGATAGTAGGCTTTCTTCGTCATGTGTCTAGCTTTTGGGTGCCTTCTTGATCGACTTGAAACGCACGACTATTCACACACATCAAATTCAGGCTCATCCATGTGGGTGTGCATTGACCACGATAGTTTCTTTCGAGTGTGCACATATCGTCATATCCTCATCCATTAGCTCCTAGCCAAATAAATCCTTCTGTGTTATCATGCTTTGGAAGTGGGCATGGACAATTTTTCCTACGTCCTCTGCATACCCCATGGCTAGTGGAATGTGCTCTCCACTTTTCTTCTAGACCGTTGCTAGTTAGGGACTTTAGCTTCCAAATTTGTGACTTGTTTTTCCATGCCCTGAACATCTTACGTAGTTGTTTCCTCCGGTATTTTCTTATCCTCTTCCTTTTCCTTTAATTCCTCACCTTGTTCTTCTATGTTCTCTGGAAGTGTAGGAGAATTAGGCACGCTTTCCTCTGAATCTTCCACCTACTCATTTAACTTCAATTTCTTCCTTCTTTGCATAGTTACCTCCTTCGGTTGGGAGAGTCTGGGTGATTTGTGCATAGTGGTTATAGTATCACCTTGGGTCCTTGTTCTCCTAAACACCATCTTTAACATGTGCTACCTTGGACTGCATTCAAGTCCTCATCATCCCCCTCTTGTGGATGAGGTGGTGTAATGGTGCGTTCATCTTCACCCTTATTTATAGGATGTCTCCTACCTCTATGCTCCAAACCACCACTATCTTCGCCTCCTCCTCATCCTCCACTTCAATTGGCTCTATGGGCTTAGGCACTGGGATGTTCTCCATTGTATGATTTCCCTTTGGTGGTGCTGGAAGTGCAAACTCACCTTCCACATACTTGTTATTCTCCATCTTTGGCTTCAGCTAGAGATACACCAATGTTGCCCCCACATCTGCTACAGCCAGACTTATTGGCTTAATATTCAGCACCTCTGAAATGATCCTCTATGTATAAGAACTTCTACCAGGATACACATACTTCTTCCTCAATGTATGGTAGTCACAGTCTACCTTATCTACATTGAATACCAGTCGACACGTGTCTGTAAATCTGTGAATAGATGCTTGGAAATACCTTGTAGTGAATGCATAAGGAAATTTACACCAAGGGATCTAGAATCCATCTTTCATTGGGAAGCGTGTGATGTAGAAATGCTGATATACAACAAATTGGACTTGTTTCCCTACCATTTCGGTAGGTCCTTTGGGATGTGCCACTCTTCTCCAAATGCCGCACGGAGCCTGTCATACCATTTCTCCGCCCTTTGCTTTACGTCATCTGTCATGGCCCCTTTACATAGATACTTGCTGAACCTTTTAGCTAGTGACTTGTTCTCCATGGGGTATTCCCATACTTTTTCCTTCGGTCCATCTGGTACTCCAATCTCCATGAATACTAGTGATAGTAGAATAGCCCCAAAGCTGATCTTCCCTCCTATATGCGCTTCTTCGACTATTTTCTTTACAATATAGCTTGCAATGTTGTATATTTTCCCTTCTGACATCTTATGTGCCATGTGTAACCACATAGTATTTACCTATGACCACCGCTCTTGATCATTCAACTTTGTAACAAGGTGGGTTTGCGCTTGCACAACTAGACAGTTCTTTAATTTGTCTATATCCATTCCATGCGGACCCTTCAGGTAACCCAACTCCTTTCGGTCTTTAAAATCATGGATTTATCTGCGAGATCACTTTTTATGTCCTCTCCTGTGGCCTTCAAACATGTAACTGATGAGATAAGCGCATATGAGATTCTAACTCGCATCCTGCAAAGTAGAAGAAGTCCTCGTGCACCTCTGCTCATGAGCCACTAATACAAGGGCTCATACTTCCTAAAATATGGAAGCTCATATAATTGGTAGACCCAATTCTCTTTAGAAGCTTCTCACCTGCATCATCATAAACTGGCATGTCATCTGCCATGTTCTTATTTGTCCTAAAGCAGTGAGCAAGGAATTGAGCTCCTTGTTCTCCGAAGTCCTATGATTATATTCACTTACTTTGCTCTTTCTGATGGGTGAATCCCATTCTGGCCAATGATGACTCCTTCTGGATATTGCATTTGAAAAATGTCTTTTAGGTGCCATTTCTTCCTCCTCAACAACCACCTTCTTCTTTCCTTTTACTGTTGTTGTAGATGCCTTCTTAGGTTCCATTTTTACCTTGCAAATGTCTCCTCTTTAACTCTGCAACTTTGTGAATCAAACCCTAGCTTGATTCAATTGTGCCCTAGGTGGAAACTTCATAACCTAACTCTTTTCTGTCTCCCTACTTTGCTCAAACCCTTCACCACTAGGGATGCAAGCTTCTTGTCACATAGATCTGGTTGTCATGCTTGGTTTCACACCCTTCGCACCTTAACCTAATCACTCGGCTCTTCGCACTTAGCTCTTTCTTCAAATAATCTTAGTCGCAATGGTAAAAATGAATCTGCATTCCATCCTTATATAATTTTTTCAAATTTTGATGCATTTATTACTCCTTTACCTACTGTAAGCTAGGAAAAATACACTATTAACAAGGAAGTAAAATACCAATAATCATACCTCCTCCTTCGCGTTAGAGAAAACCTCAGAATGGGCTAGGAAACTTGGATTGAGCCCTGATTTTGTGATATGTAGGTGCTTTTCTTCAAGACGGAGCAAGATCTTCCTGCAACAACGATCCTCTTACTTTGCACTAGATGGGAAAAAGGATTATGAAGCTATTTTGGCATTAGGACGAGGCAAAAGGATGTTCTTTGCTCAAAGGATGCAAGAACTTAGATATGGCATGTAAGCTTATTCTCCGTGTCTTTAGAGGGGAGGGGTAAGGTTGTATTTATAGCCTGAGGGAGTGATTAGCTTAGATTAATTTAAGTAATCATGGTTTGAAAATGTGGGCAAGATTAGGTGAGTGGTTTGAAAATGTGGGCAAGATTAGGTGAGTGGGGACCACGAAGAATGGGTGAGGATTTGAATTATATTTTTAATTCATAAGTGGAGGATTTTAGGTGAGTGGGGACCATGAATGGTGGGTGAGGATTTGAATTTGAATTTTTAATTCAATAGTGGAAAAACATGGAGAATAATGACATGTGGTGAGGATTGGATTATTTTTTAGATTTTGAAATGGATAATTAATCAAATTATATTTGATTAATTCGAAGTGTATTTTTGTGGGAAATGAGGAAGGGGAATTAATTGATTTAGGATAGATGTGAAATTGGGGTGTCTACATTTTCCCCTCTTTGAAAGGGTACTATGAAAGTAGTGTCCTTTCAAAGAAAGTAGACGGTATGGGGGAAGAATTCAATCTACTTTTTAAAAGGTAGAGCGAATGTTTGTTGGGGAGAATAGAAAGTGGTGAGTGACGGATGTTATAGTATCCTCCAAGACAAAAATGTCATGAGAAGATGTGATTATGGATAGATGTGGTGATGCCCCCTCGAGAGGATTGATGAGAATGGAATATACGACAGAACTCTCGAAAAGAAGGGAAATGGATTCGGTGGAGAAGAGGATGATAATGGAGTGGAAGAGACTGGAATGACTGCACGACACAAATGGAGAAAGGATTCAATTGACCTTGAATGCTAGGTGTGAGGGTGTGTGGGAAAGAGAAAAGGGAATGGATAGGATTGGGGGTTGATTATGAGAAGAGTAAGGGAGATAGGGGAGGGGAAAAAAAAGGAATGAAAGAGGTAGAAATAAGAGAGAGGGATGATAGGGGAAGAAGGGAATGATGAAGGAAAAATAAGGCAAAAATAGGAAAATGACAGAGTAGAGGGTGAAGGGATGAAATAGAGAGATGTGCAAAATGAAGGAAGCAACAAAGATAGTAAAGAGGGATGTGTGGAAGTGAAAAAAAGGAAACGAGAAAGGATAAATAAGAAGGAGAAAATGAGGTGAGAGTAAGGGGTGAAATGGAGGAAAATGGAAAGAGGACGAAAGAAGAAGTAGAATGGAGAAAAAAAAGAAACTATGAGGGGCGAGGAAAGTGTGAAAAAGAGGAGAGAAAGGAAGAGAAACAGATACAGAATGAACAAAAAGGTAGGGGTGGTAGAGAAAAGGAGAAGTGGTCAGAAGAAACGTGAAAATTAGGGGAGAGGAAAGGAAGATAGAATGAATACAAGGAGAAGATTGAAGGAATCGTGTCATTGCGAGGAAGACCAAGGCAAAGAATATGGAACAGACCGTATGGAGATGCATGTGGAGGGTGGTATGATAAAAAAGATAGGACAACGCTAAAGAGCCAGGTTATCAATGGGGAAGTAAGGAGGAAATGTGATGGAAAAAGGGGAAGAAGACGATACAGAGGAATGGAAATAAGACGAGGGGTGGGAGAGAGAAGAGGATAACAAATAAAATGATGTAGAAGGAAGGGAATACATAAAGGGGGTAATAAGTGGAAATGGAACGATATAAGGAATGTTCAAAGAAGAAAGAGGGGAGGAATGACATCGATTGGAAAAGATGTGGAGATGCATGAAATAAGGATACTAGGATGATGAGAAAATAGGAAAAGGATGTATGATGAAGATGGTAAAGATATTGAAGAGTACAAAGAGGAGATGGAGAGATGGGTAAGAAGCTTGACAAGAAGAAAGGGTGGGAGTGAGGGAAAAGAATAAGATAGAAAAGAGAATGGGGGATAGAAGAGGCAATGCTAATGAAAGGATGTTAGGAAATCCCTTTTATAATGATTGGTGGGGAAGGGTGAGATAAAAAATGAAGAAAAGGAGAAAGCGAATGAGGATTGGAAAGGGTAATGCCAACAAAGGGACGTTAGGGAAAACCCTTTGACAATGAGTAGTGGTCTTAGAGGGGGAAGGAATGAAGGGAAACTCTAGAAGGTCCAATGGAGTGAATGAGGTCATGTGGAATGAGGATTGATGATTTTTAGGGAAAACCCGTTGACAATTATTAGCTCGGGAAGAGAAGATGATGATGAAAGAATGATATAGGAGTGGTAACAATAATGGTGAATGTGTGTGTGGGTAGAAATGTGGGGGGAATTTGAGAAGATGAAGTGGAAAGAGTGAAGAAGATGAGAGGGATGAGTTGGGACTAAGTGAAAGCGAGGAGAGGATGTGGGTGATGAGGATGAACGAGGTGAGGATGAAGAACCAAGACATGAAAAGAAGGGGAAGAAACAGTATGAAGGATGATGGATCAAGAAGGGGAAAATGGGGGAAAAGAATGTGATTGTAGGCGGAAGAGATGAGATGTATGGTGTAAGAGGATATGTGGAGAAAGGATAATAGTAGGGGAAAAAGTGGGTAGTAGGAAATACCAGGTGGAAGAAGTGATCATGAGTGAGCGAATAATGAGGCGGGGAGAATTTCATGATGAAAAGTTAAGTGTAGGGAGGACATTGACAAAAGATTGTCATGTGACAAAAGTGGTTAAGTAAGATTGCCATGTGAGAAAAACTGGAGATGACAAATGGTCAAGCGAGAAGTGGTGTTTGCGAGAATCGAAAAGGAGGTGAAAGGATGTGATAATGGGGAATGCCGAGAAAAAATGAAGGGTGAAGGGTGTGTAGTGATGGGGAAAGGCAAGGAGACAGATCATCCTTAAGAGGGACTCTTAAGTGAGATCGCCATGCCGGGTGAGTGGTTAAGTAAGATTGCCAAGCAGAGGAGGGTGATAGTGGTGGGAAAAATATGTGATGATGGGGAATGAAGAGGAAATATGGATGGTGAGATTGGAGAGTGATGGGTGAGTGTAAGATGACATGTCATGCTTAAGAGAATCTCTTAAGTAAGATCGTCATATTGCTGGAGAGGTTTCGTAGGGTCACCCAACCGACAGGGATGATATGCAAAGAGAAAGACAAAATGATATTAGGGATAGGGGTGGAATGGTAGGGTGAAGAAGATGATGACAATGAGAGGTGGGAGAAATAAGATGGGGGAAATATGATGGGATGGGGAAGGCCACAAGGTAGATCAACCTTAAGTGGAAGTCTTAAGTAAGATTGCCATGTGGCTGGAATGGTTAAGTAAGATCGCCAAGCTGAGGAAGAAGAAGGATGATGTTAGAGTTGGTGGGAATAGGGTATGAAAAAATGGACTGAAGGGGAACCCTCAAGTGAATTTTCCATACTACGAAAGCGTGTAAGTAGGATGACCAGGCATAAGACAGATTTGGGGAAGGATGAGAAAAGAGTGAGTGGGGTATGCTGCGTGGTATATGATATGAGATGAAGTGATAATAAGAAAAAAAAGGAAACAAAAAGAGTGTAACATGAATGGATTTAGGAATATATGCGGTGGAGGGCAGAGAGTGTGAGGGGAATCCTTGGTGGGATGCCCACGTGGTGAGAGTAATGATGCAAGAATGAGAAGTAGAAGAGGTGGAGTGGGAAGATATGTTTGGTGGTGATGGTTGTTTGATGAGAGGGTAGGTGGTGAAGAAGATTCTACAGAGGGAAGATCTTAGGGAGAGAGTAAACCTCCACCTAGGATCCCATATAGAAGGGGTTATTAAGTAAGATTGTCAAGCGGGAAGCGAGAAGGGGAAAGGAAAGAATACAAATGGGTGAGAGGGGACATGAATGGTGAAGGGTAATATGGGTATAAGCGGTGGAGGAGTAAAAATGAGGAGTGAGGATGAATGGATAAAATACATGGTCATCATGGTGGGGAGAAGGAGCTCTTTGGATAGTGAATGCTACTTGAGAAAGATTGTCAAGTAGGATTCGTAAACTGCAATGGTGATCAAGTAGGATTCCCAAACTAGAGAATGCATTAGTATGGGTGAATGGATGGGGTGCAAAGTAAGATGTTGATCATGCAGGAAGATACTCACGTGACGAAGAACATCTTAATTTTAATATAGCACATAACATGATGCATCGTGATATAAAAGATCAGGATGACTAGAGTGTAATATGCATGATGGCATAGACGGGGGCCATCAAAAGGTTTTATGCCCCTGCTGATATGCAAATGGAAGAGAGCATAGACAGAGGCCATCAAGAAAGTATGATGCCCCAGTACGACATGTAATCAGATAACATAAGAATATTACAGAGAACACCAGGATACATAAAATCAAGATGCCCCCTGTAATATAGCAAGATGCAAGAAAGTAATTAATAATTTTCCACTAATAATGCAACACAAGAACCAAGATAAACATGTCCCTAACGTGTTCCACAGTGATGATTGATTAGATGTGCCCCCAAGTAGGGGTACAAGGGATTGGGTCGATCTCTTCAAACAAGGAAACAATGAGAGCCAAATTTTCCCCAAGCGAGGATTCACGCGAGGAGAAGTGGTTTGAAATTGGTAGTCATAAGGTGGTTGGACCATTCGTTTGGGATAATAGTCCAAAGGTTGAATTGTGTTGGTTATTTTAGAGTTTTTGCGATTTTGTGGAGTTTACAATATTTTTATTTTTGTTTATTATATACATATAGATTTTCTAATGTTTTTAGATTTTTGACGATTTTTTAAAATGTTTTTGACTTTTTTGATGATTTTCAAATGTTTGTGGATTTTTGACAATTCTGTGTAATGTTTTTGGGTTTTTGACGAGTGTTTCTAATGTTTTTAGATTTCGACAGCGAGTTCTAATGTTTTTTTTTTTTTACGATTTTCAAATGTTTTTGATTTTTTTTTTTTTGACGATTTTCAAATGTTTTTGGATTTTTGATTTTTACATTGTTTTTAGATTTTTGACGATGTTCGAATGTTTTTGGATTTTTACATTGTGATTGACAATTTATGGACCAGAGTGCAGACTTATTTTTGAGAGGTGATAAACATGGATATTATCCATATGTACCATGTTCCGTGTTGTAACTTATGCTTAGAATAACACAAATTCTCTTTCCATTGGCAGGATATGGTGGTGATGATATGATGAAAAGAATTCCAGCTCCATTCTTGACTCCACACAACTAGTAAGATGTGTGGGCTCATCACCGAGAATCAAGAAGGACGTAGGAGGTGGATAATGAATATAGAGACAAATGCTAACAACAATCCCTTTGGGAAATTGTGACTCCATTCTTCATAATGGTACTGAACCGGTTTCAAAAATAAATTTCACTTTATGAGTCATGTGCTAGACTTAGACAGTTATGTGGCCTGCTGATTGATAAGATATGAGGTTAAGGGATAGTTCTCTCTTCACTTAGGCATCTAAATTACGTGTTTGGGGATTCTATAATTTGTAAGCACTATAAGATTTTGTATTTTTGAAATGACTCCCTATGCCTTGCCCCATGCTACTAGTGAGAAGCAAGGGCTCATCACCAAAGGCAAAATATAGGCGAGTGAATTTCCTTTTATCTTTTTTTTGTTTTGTTTTTGTTTTGTTTTTTTTTTTTTGAATATTTTGCAATGTTTTATGCTTTTATGAGAATGACCCTCTACGCTTTGCCCCATGCCACTTGTAAGAGGCAAGGGTTTATCACCAAAGACAAGACGTAGATGAGTAAGGGCACCTTCCTCCATTCCTAGTCTCACACTACCAGTAAGAAGTGTGGGCTCAACACCAAAGACTATGAAGGACGAAAGATGTGTCAATGAATTATTCATAAGTTATTGAATTGATGGATTTTTTTACAATAGTGCTTTGTATTTGGGAAGAAACATCTGCCCCCAATCTCAGCCCCACACGACTAGTAGGACGCGAGGGTTCAACACCGAAGACCGAGAGGGATGACCAAACAAAACCGGGTAACAAAGTTTAGAGCTCTGTTATGAAAGAGAGAATGTATTAGAAGGGGATATATTACCATCGTGAAGTAAGCTTCTAGGTATGACCATAGAGGAAAGCGACTGAAAATAGAAGAAGTATGACACTCACAAACTTAATAGGATTTATACTAGCACTTGTCTCATGATGATAAATATGAAGATGTGATTTTGATAAAGAAAATATTTGCCAATGGAAATGAATAAATTTATTCAGAGATAAGCAAGACAGAATGAACAATGTACACGTTGTTGTTTCCCGGAATAGAGAGTGCTTTCAAGAATAAAATTTCTTTGAATGGAATGCATTCATGGGTTTTTCAAGGACTTGGCCTGTGTCAATGGCCAATTTATAAGCTCCAAACCCAAAATTATCTATGATTTCATTGGGCTCAAATTTGTCTTGTTTGTCTCGTTCTTTGGGTGTGTTCTTTCGATTTTCTTTGAGAATGAAATGATTGACCTGAAATTTTCTAGGTTTGAATTTTTTATGGTAGCTATGCCATAACTGATTTTGATATACTTGAAGATGATCTAGGGCATTAAGTCGTTTTTCATCAAGAAGCTTGAGTTCATTAAGGCGTGATTGTTGATAATAATCTTTATTGATTACATCTTTGAAGGATATTATGAAGGATGAAAATTCAACCTTGACATATAAAATAGCTTCCCAACCATAAATAAAGTAGAAGGGATAAGATGTGCGGTAAGCCCAAAGAGTGGGATAGATTTGGTTAAGCCAATAGCTTCCATGTGTGTTGACAATGATGGTTTGTGTTATTTGGTTTTTTGCTTCTATTTGTCCATTAATTGATTGTTTTGAGGATAGATTCACAATTAAAGATGGAAAAGGTTGTGTAAAGATATTCCTGGGTATAAGTACCTCATAGAATGGATGCACGTAGAAGTCTTGACAGGTGAGACTAATTAGTGATGAGATGCCTACAAGATCGATAGTTGAAAACATGATGGACACGAAGGGTTGCATTGTCGCAAGTGTCCAAACTCGATGTGGTTGTGTTTCGACAAAAATCTAGAGATGTTAGGCATAAGAGCCAATATTGGAAGAATAGAATCAAACTTAATGGTACCTGTTGATGGAACCTCGTCTGTAGTGTCTACAGTAATATCAAGGTTTGAAAGGGAGTCTTGAAATGAGATCAAGGTCTTGTTAGATGGTGGAAGAATGTTGTCACCCAAAACAGGTTCAATATATGTTTGGGCTAAAAGAGAGTCTTGAAATAAGTTCAAGTGCTCAGTAGATGTGGGAAAAATGTTGTTGTCCAAAACAAGTTCAATGTATGTTTGGGTTGAAAGAGTGTCTTGAAATAAGTTCAAGTGCTCAGTAGATGTTGGAAGAATGTTGTTGTCCAAAACAGGTTCAATGTATGTTTGGGTTGAAAGAGAGTCTTGAATCAAGGTCAAGTTCTCATTAGATGTTGGAAGAATGTTGTCACCCAAAACAGGTTCAATATATGTTTGGGCTGATGGAAGAAAATTTGAAGAAGATATGGATTGGTTTGGAATTAGAAAGTCTTGACTGTTTTCGTCATGATCTCGTGGAATTTTAGTATATATAGGAGTTTTGACAGTAGTCAGATCTTCATGGAAAGTTGTGGTATTGGATGTGTCGTTGGTTGCAAGAGCATTTTCATCAAGTTCTACAGAGATGACGTCATCATCAATTAAGTCTTGGACGTAATTCTTAAATCGCACACATTTATCTGTGTGATGACCATCAATGCGATGAAAGTCATAGTATGTGTTAGGTTTGTACCAACATGGCTTAGCTTCCCCTTTGACAAAGGGTTTTGTAATTGGATATCTTATCAGTTTAGCCTCTTTTAGTTGATGAAAAACACTAGAGAGACTTTCTCCAAGGGGGTAAACTGACGTTGGACTTTACATGAACTGATTTCTTCGTGAGGTTGTATGATCAGATTTTTGGGTGATTGCTCACTGATTTGGGTAGCCATATGAAAGAGTTGTGTCATCATCTTATTAATTTGTTCTAATAGCTCATTGTGTGATGTTTTTCATGAATTCATCATGTTTGAAAGAGAGGGAGAACGAAGAAAGGTGCGATGAAGAAATCAACCTATTGATTGTGATCTTTGTTTTGGCTCAATCAAGTTTTAACAAGTAAGGCTATAAGGAGAAAGCTTAAAAAAGGTACTCGGGATACAAGTGGGATATAACTCAAACAAGCTATGACGAATATCTTGATTGGTTTGGATTAAACAAGCTTAGCAGACAAAAATGTAAGGAGTACACTCAAACAAGGTACTCAATACAAGTGAGATATAGCTCAAACAAGCTATGATGAATATGTTGATTGGTTTGACTTAAACAAGCTCTGGATTTTTGATAGGAAGAGTAACTCAAACAAGTGACTCAACACAGTTGCGAACTCAAAATGAGATTTGAAGGGATTTGTGTCGGATGGGATTTTGTTAAACTTGTAAGCTGATGAAATAATGAGTGAACTCAAACAAGTCACCCAATGTCATTTTGATATAGCTTGAAACAAGCTATAAAGGATGTTCTGACAATTGATGAGATAAGGAGTGAACGCAAGTCACTCAATATCTATTGGATATAGCTGAAAACAAGCTATAGTGGAGTTATTGGCTGAAGTAGGCTAATGAAATCAGTGTGACGTTTTGATCTTCATTGTGGGATTGCTTGAATGTTTTGCTTGGTATTGAATCGGTCAAGAAATGGTGTTGTGGAACACGATTAGGATTTGAATTTTACAATAAACACATTGATATTAGCCAAGTTTTATGATAAAAACAATGCTAAACTATTTTGTTTACAAACAACAAGCAGTCATGTGTATCAAATTGTTTTGGCTGAAGAGGTAGATCCTTCGGGAATGATCATTGTTTCATGCAATCATACAAGTATGCTGTGAAATGGTGGATGCAGGCTCTTATTACTCCAAGAAGATGCATCCTCCAATATACCCTAGTCCTGATATACCTAAGTGTATGCAGGACATAATTGGTACGGGGAACCCTTAGAGCACTGGAGGAGACTCACCAATTCTTACTTACCTGTTTCGGAGTGAATCACCACGTCCAAAACAGGTTTTGTGAAAAGGTGGAAGGTGATGGAGGGATGAATGTGTATGGTGTCCTTATAACTCCCGAAGATTTATAGGGACGATGCCCATGCTTCGTTGTTACAAATATTTAGGCGTGACTCACATGCGCTGCACGACAACATTACCTGTAAGTGAAGAGTAGCGGCGAGGTAAATACCGAACGTTGTGATGAGACTAGGTCTCAAGGTGCAATGCAGATGCAAATCATTGTTGGTGCGTGGTAGTCAAGTCCATGTTGTAGGTGTAGCTTTGGTGGTGATGAAATCCACCTCGTCTACGTGTAAAAACAATATGATAAAGTGATTAAACGTAGGGTTCTTTCCAACTTGAAATAAATCACTAGCAAAAAATAATTGCGTACCTGAGCGTACTTTTTTTGTTTCAAGCAATTGTCTTTGAATGGTGGTATTTTTGCGATATTTTTGTTGTTTTTGTTTTGTTTTGTTTTTGACAATATTTCAACCAACGATTCTACGAGAAAACAAATTAGTAGTTATCTGCAAATGAAATGTTAGAAAAGTGATCATGGTTGTTTTTATTTACGGATCGCTCGAAAGCGCGAGGAAAAGAGCATACACAACCAACGACAAAACAAATATTAAGAATATGACAAAGGAAAATAATTAGTAAAATTACAGTTCGAAAACAAAGCTAGAGGATCCTGCAATGTTAGAACAAGAAACTAAAAAAATTGTGACCGTTTCTGATTTTCTAGATCGCTCGAAGGCGCAAGAAAAGAGCATACGCGGATACAATTGAAATAGATTTTTTTAATTTATTTTTAAATGTTAATAATTATTGCAATTAATCATGATTGCAAAATAGCGATAATGATTATCTTCACAAAAAAGAAAAATGATGAAAGAAGAGTGTGAAAATGTTACCTAGAAGTGTTGTCGTGGAAAATTGAAATGTAAGGCAAAAAAATTAAAAATTAAAAAAATTGTTTTCCAGAGCTCGGGTGGCCTCACGTTTCTGATTTCCAAGATCACTTTTGAAGTGCGAGGAAAGAGCATACGTGTGAGGTTGTTACGTGAAAGAAAAATAAAAAAATAAAAAATTAAAAAAACTATTAACTAGGAAAAATACACTACTAACAAGGAAGTAAAATACCAATAATCATACCTCCTCCTTCGCGTTCCGTAGCAAACCTCAGAATGGGCTAGGAAACTTGGATTGAGCCCTGATTTTGTGATATGTAGGTGCTTTTCTTCAAGACGGAGCAAGATCTTCCTACAACAACGATCCTCTTACTTTGCACTAGATGGGAAAAAGGATTATGAAGCTATTTTGGCATTAGGACGAGGCAAAAGGATGTTCTTTGCTCAAAGGATGCAAGAACTTAGATATGGCATGTAAGCTTATTCTCTGTGTCTTTAGAGGGGAGGGTAAGGTTGTATTTATAACTGAGGAGTGATTAGCTTAGATTAATTTAAGTAATCATGGTTTGAAAATGTGGGCAAGATTAAGTGAGTGGTTTGAAAATGTGGGCAAGATTAGGTGAGTGGTTTGAAAATGTGGGCAAGATTAGGTGAGTGGGGACCACGAAGAATGGGTGAGGATTTGAATTATATTTTTAATTCATAAGTGGAGGATTTTAGGTGAGTGGGGACCACGAATAGTGGGTGAGGATTTGAATTTAAATTTTTAATTCAATAGTGGAAAAACATGGAGAATAATGACATGTGGTGAGGATTGGATTATTTTTTAGATTTTGAAATGGATAATTAATCAAATTATATTTGATTAATTCAAAGTGTATTTTTGTGGGAAATGAGGAAGGGGAATTAATTGATTTAGCATAGATGTGAAATTGGGGTGTCTACACCTACCAAGCATCCCCTCATTCATAGATCAAATTCATTCATTCTACGCAGTACATCTTCACGCCCACTTTATAACCTTCTAAAGACACCTTCCTACCCTCTCGGTCATCGATTTCTCTTTAGTGCGTGCCCTCGCGCCTGAGTACCTCGTCATTGTACCTTCTCCTAGTATCTATCATGGCCTCCGCTTACCTTGCGTTATATTATTCTTTCATTCATCTCCATCCTTGGTCACTTTTGAGAATAAATCTTCTTTTGACTTAAAGCACACCCGTAGTAGCTTATTCCTTTCACCTTCCAATTCCCATAGTATTTTACTTAGATAACTACAACCACCCCACATGAAAAGTATGTGCAATCCTCTACGCATAGACATTCTTCACATAGTAATTACCTTCATACGCGCAAGTGCACTTATTACACAAAAGCAACAACTAAATTGACAAAGCATATCAACAATGAAGGAAATACATAATGGAAAACCTAATATAAATGGCAATATTGACTTATTACAAACACCAAGAAGACTCATTTATAGTAGGGCTTCAGCCTTCTCCCATTAAAGTAACCGAGTATTCATGTTCCATTAAGTGCTTCTAAGCTGGAAAACACCTGATTCAAGTATATAAGTGATGACATACAACCCCAACCAATTTACTTTCAGCTTGCTTGGATGGCGCAAGAAATTTGAGTCATAAAGAAGTACCATTTGTCTTATCTCAAACTTTTTATCCCTTATGTTTCTGTCATGCCATGCCTTACGCCTAGCCTTTTCCCGCTTCTAACTCCATTTTGCTATGACTCACCATTCACCCGGTTGAATCATCTTGTTGATACGTTATTCTAAATTAGTTAGACCTCCAAAGACGTGTAATGCACAAAGAAGGTAGCATAAATTATATATGGAGAATAGCTTCCACACAAAACACCATCGAAATGGTGTGGCTTTGTTCAACCTCTTGTAAGTTGTTCTATATGCCCAAAGAACAGCTAACACTTTTTCATCCCAATCCTTTCTTCCAACATCACAAATTTTTGTCAAAGTCTGGCTCAAAATCTTGTTGAAAGCCTTAGTAGTTCCATTTTCCTGAGGATGATAAGGTGTAGTTTTATGGTGTGCAACCGTAAACTCATCTAATAGGATCTTGATTGTCTCATTCAAAAAGTGTGTACCCCTATCACTTGTGAATCTTAAATGACATCCATATCATGTAAGAACATTCTCCCATAGAAACCTCGCTGTTGTAGTTGTTGTACAGTCCTTTGTAGGTGTTTCTTCTTCCCACCATGTAAGATAATATATGTAAGTAATGATATAACGCGATCCAGTCCTACGTGCGATGAGTGAAATAGGTCCTACAAAGTCAATGGCCCATTTCTCAAATGGTTCGGCACTAGTAATTTGTCTCAAAGGCATCTCATCTCTTTGCCTGTGTTTTCCAAGGCATTGAAAATGATCACACTCCTTACAAAATTCTTTACAATCCTTATACAATGTTTCCCACCATAATCCAACAAGTAGGATCTTCGGGCAGTCGCATCACCTACATAATGGCCTCCTACAATACCACCATGAGCTTCTTCCATAATATCCTTACGCTCATGCTCTAATACACAACGACGTAATACTTCATCTCTACCTAGCTTGTAAAGGTCACCACTGATTAACATAAATGGTGCCGCACGTATAACAAGTTGTTTCTTTTCTAATGCTTTCATTCCTTCTGGTGTCAAACTGTTTGTAGAAAGACAACAATGTCTTCTAATTCCATGGGCACACGTTGTAACCTATATAACTGTGCATCTGACATGGTTTCTTCAATTGTCTATGCATCCTCTCCTGAATTGATTCTAGATAAATGGTCTGGTCTAGAATTGATTTTCCTTGGCTTCACCACAATTGTGAAGTCAAATTCTTGAAATAGGAGCACCCATCTGCATATGCACCCCTATAAGACGAGCTTGTTTACCAAGTACTTCAATGCCATGTGATCTGTATAAAACACAAATGGTGTTGCTAACAAGTACTGTTGAAACTTGTGCAATGCATAGATCATTAACAAAGATTCGCGCTCTATAGTTGTATAATTCTGTTCAGTAGGAGTCAACTTCCTACTAGCAAAATGGATTGGATGATCTACAATACCTTCACTAGGTTGAGCTAACACAATGCCAATGGCCATGCCAGAAGCATCCACATGCACATGAAATGGCTTATCCCATGAGGGAAAGCGTAGAATGGGTGCGGTAGTAAGTTTATCTTTTAATATCTCAAATGCATGCTTCTACGGTGCTCCCCAATAAAATGTACCTTTTCCCTTCAGTAACTCTTCCAAGGGTGTAGAAATTTAAGCATACCCTTTGATGAATTTTCTATAATATCTGTATGACCTAAAAATCCTCGCACCTCACTTTGAGTGGTAGGTGCTTTCATTCCTAAAATGACTGTAACCTTGGCTGGATCAACCATCAAACCTTCCTTGATTATATGTCCTAATAGTATCCCAAATGGCGTAGAAAATATGTATTTCTTGATGTTCAAAGAGATACTCAATTGTCTATACCATTCAAACACTAAGCGTAGATTGTCACAATGATATTTCAAAAGCCCATATATTGTCCAATCATCAAGGTAGACATGTAAGAAGTTGTGAATAAAACCTTTGAATGCCTGAAAAATGATGCACAAGAATACAACAGGTGCGTTTTTCAATCCAAAAGGCATCACAGTATAGGAAAAACTGCCCCATTTAGTAGTAAATGTTGTCTTTTCTTTATATTCCGAGTAATCCTAGTACGATGATACTTGGAAAACCCATTTGTGAAAGAAAATATTTTGCGCACTACAAATCCTTTTAGTATTTCCTCAATTAATGGCGTAGAGAATGGATCTATGATGCATGCGAATTGAGATCCTCGTAGTCCACACATATTCTAATGTGTCCATCCTTCTTCATACCGATCACCATTGGGCTAACCCATTCTAACTCATCAAGGGGCTTTATAATTCTAGAATATAACATTTTATCAATCTCTTCTTTTACCTTTTTGCACAAATCAGGATTCATTCTATATGGTATCTTTCTAACGGGTCGTGCACCATCCTTAAGTTTTATCTTCATTTCCCTAATTGATTCATGCACGCATTTAAGTTCATGTTACCCTCAAGGGAATAAGTCTTGATAATCCTTGAGTAACTCAATAATCTTTTCTACCTCCGAGTCTGACCAGTAGTCTTCAATTATGGCCTCCTTAGGCTCAGCCTCCAAACCTATATTTACCTTCTTTGTCTTCATGGGTTCGGGTTAGGCACACATATCCTTGTCTGCACTGTCTAAGACCTCACGCACCCCTTTTGAATGTTCAATATCCAGGTTCTCAACTTCCTTGTCATCCACGATGTAAACCATCTTTCCTTTCTCTTTCTCAAGGAAAGCGTGTTCAAGTAGTATGGAGTCCATTTCTTCTTCCTTTTCAAAACATGCTCCAAACTCTATCTCATCAAATAATTCCTGAATATGCTCTTTGGATTTTGCACTATCTCCCATAGTTAAGCACTTGACAAATTTTAATGCCTCTTCTATGGGAGGTTTAGTCAAGAAGTAGTCAAAGGTCTGGATCATTCCTACAGTCAAATCTTTCTAGTTTCCAGTCTCTCTATGTAGTTCTGCATATACATACCAAATGCGTGCGTATCCTTATAGCGTAGAATACAATCTATGCACCCAAAGTGAAGGTGGTAATGCTTCATGTCATGTTGTCAAAAGTATCTCACACTACTAAATGTGATGTTGAACAGGTTGATCACCATGATAAGTGAAAATTTGCGTAGGTACATTGTTCCTTACAAACCTAGTAGACAAAGCAACTCCAATTTCTTCCCAACTTATAAGATTATGTCTATGGACTACCCACCATCATGTTGATGTCCCACATAAGGTATATACTAACATATCTCTTCTCTTAATTTGATCTATCCACTGTGTTTCCATGGCCTTCAAAAAGTCAGGAAGATCTTCTACCCCTATATACCAAGGTACTATGCTACCTATTCGTTGAACCAAATGAAGTCCATTCTTACAGGAAACCACACTTTTAACCTCACATCCTACTAATTCATATGAATCATGAGCCAAATTTTGCAAGCAATACTCATAGTATCACTAATAGAATGAAAATCCTCCCACTATAGGATGCCTTCTTTTGATGGCCCATTGAACTTTGGGTCCTGAATACCAGTGTACATAAATTATGTTTAAGTCCTCCTCACTTAGAGGCTCATCATATGGTGTAGACTTCACATCTCACAAAGTTATCACAACCCTTTCCTCCTTGTTTTCAAAGTTGATATAGCCGTTATTGAATCTCAAGTCAGCATTATTTGCATAACACCAAGGGCATCCAAGTAAGGATGGAAAATTGTCTACTGTAAGTGCTAATACCTCAAAATCCCAGTGAACTTGTCCCCTTGTATAGTTATAGATGCATCTTTCAAAACTCTTATGGGAGTGGCCTTAGTCCGGTTTTCCATAAACAACACATTAGATGATGGCTGCAATGGAGGCCTCCCCATTTGTACCCATGCATCTAATGTAAGAACATTTACTTCCACACCTGTATCAATCAATATGTTGCTCAACAACCACCCATCCACAATAGCATTCAGAGTAATTTATTTTTCATAGTCAATGCTATCAGGGGGAATATTTGCATGCAGAATCTACCGTCTGGTCTCAAGACTTGCACGTGGAATGTTCCCCTTTAACCAATTTCCTAATAGTGGAATAATGTTCTCCTGGCGCAACATCTTGCACACCTCTCATAGATCATTGATATCATTTTGGATCATTGATATGTTCGCCAACCAATTATTCCTTAGCACTTCCATGGTATCCTGGTAAACCTCCTTCTGATGAGCAGGATATGGGTACTTTGCATGCAAAACCTCCTCCTTGGTGATTGTAGGCTTCCAGTCGATGCCTCTCTCACATGCATTGCTTATGTGCATGTAGTAATCTTCACTATCAATTCCTCAGGTCCTTCTGTTATCTTGGGCATCCACTGATCTTCTACCACGCGCTGGATTCTAACCATCCTAACGCCTTTGTTTTCTTTCTTATGTTGCTTACTCAGATGCTCATATAAGTCTGGGCACTCTTCATAGCTATGGTTCTTTCCGTAGAAATAACATGCAATATTCTGAGGACATTCATACCTATAGTGGTCAGGTGATCCACACATATAACATGTTCCACAAGGGAACTCACCCCTTCTTACACCACGGCTCATCCACCATATCCACCATGATATCCACGTCCCCTTCTATGACCTCCTTCAAAACACCCCTCATTCCTGTCATAGCACATTTGATTATGATCCGATCCTAGTGCTCATTCCTACCATTAGAATTATCTATTATACTTGTCTATCATACCCTAATGTCTATAGCATCTTGGATTTGACAAATTAACCAAAAATCCTCAGTATCATGGGTCGTGGACCTGCAAATCTTGCAAAAGAAAGATACATTCTTACTTCTCACACGATGTAACAAAGGAAAATGACTAGCATCATGATTCAAATGGTAGATCTCACAGTCCAGCAAAGAATGAGCATACAGATTTGCGAGGGCAATTATCCTCGTGTGACTTCCACTTCATAATTTGTACACAAAATTCCTAAGCGTGTTCATGGGCTGAATTTGCTGATAGATTTTCTAATTGCTTTGCCATAGTTGCAATTTGTGCCTATAGAAATGGACTAACACTAGTGTCAATGGTCCCAAACTACCTCAAAGCATGCAAAGTTACTTCCAAAGTGCTTCGCATGGATCGAGTGTATGTCTTATGCGACAACGCCCTTATAAAAGGTGTAATCAATCCTCCAACAAACCTCGGTGCATGCTAGCTAGCATGAATATCATGAGATAACTTAGAAATAAGTGTCTTAAAGTGAGAATCATACTCACATACACTCTCAAAGCAGTGCCTTGCTTGATATTCTTGAGCGCACTTATACTTTTTTGCTCAAACTCGGGGATATGGAACTCTTTCAAGAAAGCATCCCTCAATGCCGCATATCCGTAACGTCTTGATTTTTAGAAGCTACTATGATAACCTCTTTTTGTGATGTTGTAACTATGGAAATGAGGATAATTATGTTAAGATATATCTTTTAATCTTAAAAAGAATGTGTTACTGATCTGAACCCTTGCTTACTGTAACTTGTTTACTTGGGATGGAGGTCATTATAACTTGTGTTTTGCAAAGTGTGAAACTGCAAACTTACTTTTGTGTTTGATGAACTCATATTGTTGTTGACAGCACACCTTGAATCAATTCCATTGATCCAAGGTATGTTGTGGCCTTCTTTGTGATCACTTTGTCGATTTACTTTCTAATTAGAACGAAGTCTGGAACTAGACTGAAGGTCGTTATAAATTTTACAGAACCTGGTTATAGGTATAATTATTTGGCACCATGTTGCCAATGGAAAGGTTCGATTTCTGAACTATATACAAATTGTAACATTGGAAAGCGTAAGACAGTAAGAGTTTTGGTGCAAGCGAACAAGGTATAGATATGTCGAGCATGGAATGAACATCTTGCATTATCTTTGGTATGAATGTAAGTTTGTAAAACTTACTAAGGAACCTATTAACTAAAACACTACGGGGTTAAGTTCTAACCTATGACCTAATAACTATCCTAGGAGGATTTTATAAATTAAATGGGATGTAAATTTTTGCAAATCCTAATGACTTGCGACCTAGGTGGAAACCTAACTATGGGCAATACAACCTAAACTATTGTTAACCTAAGGAGGGGACCTATGGATACATCTTTGAAGAATGAATAAGAAGGGAAGGTTAGAAATTTAATAAAGGACATTAAATGATGTCCTTGAAGTTTTAAACGCCAAGTTTGGCAGGAACATGGGAAGTTGGAGATATCCAACTAGAAATGTAGCTAAGAAGGAAATTACATGCAAATATTTAAAGGTGGAACTCGCCAAACTTGAGTCGGTGGTGGCATGGAGATAGAGGAAAAAGTAATGCATTCAATGCATTTATTGATCTCGGTCTTGGTGACCAGCTCGCCTTGGAAAGGGGAAAGAGGAATTTTTGTGGTTATTGTTGTTCATTCGGGTTTTGAGTTTTGCTCTGCATTTCTTTTATGGTTCTTTCAAACCTGCAACTATTCTGGTCATTTTTGTTGTTGTTTTGATTACCCACGACTGTTTTTGAGCCTGTGGAAGTAAGGAGATTGTTGGGAAAGCCTTGTTGTTGTCACCGTGGAAAAGAATAGCTCCTGAGGGCACGGATGCGAGTTTTCTTCAAGTAACCGAAGTTTTATAGGCATGTTGAGCTCTTCTCTTTAAACCGTTTTGCTCTTTGTTAAGCATCTTCATTAAAAGAACTCTGCTCTTATATTGGGTGTTTTAGTAAAATAATGTTGATATGGTTGCTGTGATTTCTGGGTTGAGTTGTCCTTTGGAGATAAATACGACTTGGGTATTTTTCTAAATGCTTATTAGAGAAAAACTGGTATTTTCTTTGTAGAATGGTAAATGAAACGAACCCATCTCTCGTTGTTTGAATTTTCTTTTATGTAATGGGTATTTGGTTTATCTCCCATTATGGGTTTGATTCGATGGAAGTTACAGTGATGTGAAAATTGTTTTCTAAGTTTTGAGCGTGTAAATGGTTTTGGAAAAACCGTGAGAATGCTTGATGGAACTGTTTGCGTGAATTATTTTTCTGGTCGTATTACAGTGCATAGAAAGTGAATTCTTTTGGGGACAGTGAATTTATTGTATCGTCTTACCCTTGCTTGATTTAAAACGATATAATGACTCCATATTTGGTTTGAAGGCTATGAATGTTTGTTAAATTATTTAAAATTGAGAAATAATAACTTGGTTATTTGGTGAATGGAGTAGAGTGTATCGTTTATCCTTCCTTGAATCCATATATATATATATATATATATATATATATATATATATATATATATATAAAGGAACTGCATATATGAACTTTTTCATTGTGTTCGATTAGAACCGTACTTGAGTAGATTCTTGTTCTTGCGGTTGAAAAGATGGTTTCTTTATTTATTACAGTGATATTATGGTCATATAGCTTGTTGTACATTCTTGCTTGTTTCGAGACCTATTTGGAATGTTTGTTTTGGTGATATTATGGTCATATAGCTTGCTTTGTACATTCTTGCTTGTTTCGGACCTAGAATTTGGAAATGTTCGTTTTGGTGAATAATTATTGAAAATGATTTTAATTGAAAGATTCAGTTGTTTTTGATACTTGCGGAATCAGATGCAAATGAACTCTGGTATGCTTCCTTGAATGGTGGTTAGTAAGTTTTAAATACTGAAATAGACTTGTTAGAAGAAATTATCCTATGGGTACAGGTCGGCTCTAATTAGTTGATATTTGGATAAGTAATGAGAAGAGATAATATGAATCTTCTTCTTTCATTCGATTATTAGTTTAATTGTTCTCTCTTCTTGACTAATATCGTTGATTGTTATCACTTCTTGTTCAAATCATCCTATTCGGTTGTGATGAAAGGAAAGAGAATATTGAGTGGGTAATCGGAAGTAATAATTATTTTCTTCTCTTATCTAGTTGAAATTATATTATTTGATATTGAATGAATTTCCTATGCCTTGGCATAAGCGAACGTGCATTTTAACTATTATTTTTCTTCTTTTCTGAATTGAAAGAAGTACTATGTTGTTTGTTGAATTAAGGAAGTTAAATAGATTGTTCTTTGTGACATAAGGTTTTTTTCACTTTTGCATTTGATTTAGTTGAAGTCCAATGGACAACTTTGAAGGTGAGAAAGTTCTATCTTAACTTAAAAATCAACTCAAGTATATGGACTTCATTCTTGATGATGAAATGGGGTGGAAAGTGCATGCAATCAAACAAAAATCTATAAATCATTTCATATATCTGTCTTAATACATGATTGTTTAGAGAAAATACTCCTTTTAGTATTATCTAAGTTTGGAATGAACTCTTTGCTTTTCATTAAAAAAACTATGAGAATGGTGAAATATACATCATGATAGGTTAGCCAATATAGAAATTGGTATGCGATACTTATTATTCTTGTTTAAAATGAAACTATTTATTGATATCGGAGTTGTTAGAATTGTTCAACCTTATTGGTGCGTGACTATTACATGATGTTTATCTCTATTAGGAGAGACGTTTCATAAAAACAGAGTTCTTTTATTGAGACATTTAATTAAGAGCACCTCATTTTAATGATAAGTACTTAATATGCTCGGTTCGATGGATCGACCCGTGTAAGTAAATTTTGCGAGATGGTTTCTGTGTGCATGTATACTTTGCTTAATGCTAAATCAAATGAAGCAAGAACTACCACCTAAAATAGTTCTACGATTTAGCTAAAACAAAGCATAAACACCATCATGATAAGAATCAAACAAGGGTTAGATGCTAGCATTCATCAATACAAACTTTGAAACTAACAATGCTAAATATCTAAACTCCTCTATTCTCTAACAACAAATAAATGAATGGACCTAAGTAAGCTCCATGGATATCAAAATAGTTGTCCTTAGTATGCCAAGTAACCTAGGAATGAGGGCTAATCAAAGTTGCGCTAAGACCCTTTTGACACCTCCCATATGACCCAAGCACTTTAAGAAAGAGGCTTAACTCTTCAAGATGATGAACTCTCAAAAGGGCAAGGTGCAAGCTCTTAGTCTCTTTGCTATATGCTTTGCATTTGCTCTCTAAGGAGTTTAGGTGTAAGTAAAAAGGTAGGTGGAGGGCTCTTTATATAGCCCAAAGGATAAAGGATTCAACACATTCTCATGAATGTGGGATAAAGGTAAAACATGATTAGGAATGGATAAGGTTGCTTTATTAAAGGTAACCTTACTTTAGAAGGGTTTAATACATGTTTAGCAAGTCATGGGAGTTGGGGGTATTTTAATTAATCAAAGGTGATTAATTAATAGGTAGGTGTAAGCTTATAGAAGCCAATTAGAAGAATATTAGTGTGATTTAGGCTATTATAAGGGGATTAAATCAATTAAATATTGATTTATTGGTTAAATGGAAGGGAAAGCTAATTAATTAATAATAATTAATTAGTCTAGGTAGAAGGGTGATTTATTAATGAAGGTCGTTAATTAGGGTATTTGTTGGATAGGCAACTTAATTAATTAGCTTAGTGTAATTAATTAATGATGATATGAGGTAATATGAGTGCTTTTGACGATATGTCGTTGATTTACGAGAAAGGGGATAATTAACGTAATTTAAGTATTTAAATTGCTTGGGCATAATTATAGGTGTCTACATTTTCCCCTCTTTGGGGTGGCGTAAGTGATGCCACTTCAAAGATAGTAGATAGAAGAGATTTTGAAGGGATAGAAGAAAAATTAGTAGGAGGGAGAGATGCCCCCTCGAGTGTTGATGGGGTGATGAAGGAAGCCGATTGACGATCGAAAAAGATGAGAAGTAGGCAGAAGAATGGGGACGAGGCAGGATGCCCCGAGGAGAGGGAGAATTAGGCATGAAAGGGAAGTGGTGTAGAAGAAATATGGATGAGGGGAGAGAAGAGCTTAACCTCTAGCCGCTTATTTTTGGAACAAACTTGATGTCATCATATTGCCATATGAACTACATCATCGGTCCTTATGAAAAATATAAGCATACGACAAAGGTAGAATGACATGAAAAGCCATACTACGAAAAATTGTCCATTGCTGAAAGTACCAACTCCACGCAACATACAACAATTTAATGTAATACGAGAAGGAAACAAGCTCATATAACAGGGAAACCAAGTACGAACGCACATATCTAACCCAACAACGGTCAAGACAGTTGTAAAAATGTTTTGTTATCAGTGTTGAAGAGATCCACAAGTTCGTGATTGACGACAAGGGTTAAAAATGATGCCCCAAGCAAGGATACATGCAAGGGGAAATGAAAATGGACACAGGTCCATGAAAAGCATTTGTGCGCAACTAAAAGCACTGTGCAACCAAAAGTGCCCCAAAGTATGCATTTAAGCAAGCAAGCGGTAGCTTTTGTGAATGGTTGTGAATCCAGTGATCCGCGAGTCGTATTAATCAAGGAAGATGTGAGACAAACCAACAGGATATGGAGAAAATACCATGCACAAGACACAAGTTTCAGCCATAAGAAGCAAGTTACCATTTTGTAGGGTGTTTTACTTTTTAGGAATTTTTTGAAAAATTTTGCCTTGTTTTTAGATTTTTTTGATATATATATATATATATATATATATTGTTTTTGTTGTTTTCTCGAAACAATTTTCTATTGTTTTTGTGTTGTCTGAAACAATTTTCTATTGTTTTTGTGTTTTGTGAAACAATTTTCTATTGTTTTTGTGTTTTCGAAACAATTTTCTATTGTTTTTGTGTTTTCTCAAAACAATGTTTCTATTGTTTTTGTGTTTTGTGAAACAATTTTCTATTGTTTTTGTGTTTTGTGAAACAATTTTCTATTGTTTTTGTGTTTTCTCAAAACAATGTTCTATTGTTTTTGTGTTTTTCTCAAAACAATTTTCTATTGTTTTTGTGTTTTCTCGAAACAATTTTCTATTGTTTTTGTGTTTTTAACAGTTTTCCAAAGCTATGTGCAGGTAACCAAGAAAGCATGGATGCCCCCAGCGTTAGGTGGGGAATATACAAGGGTAGAAGCCACATGCTTATGAACAAGAAGGTGAAGTCATTGAGTTTCCCCAAGGATAAGATGGGAAATAACGAAAGACCACGTACCTTACAGATGAATAGAAGAAGGCAAAGCCGGATCAAGGCTGGACTAGATGGTGTGCACAAGGAAACTCAAAGGTAGAACCAGGTCTAGGACAAAGACAACTACCCTTCTAATACAGAATGCTTGTGAACAACAAATCCTCCCGAGGCGCCGGAAACCGGTTTTCACCCAAGGACTTGTCCAAAGTACCACAATTGCGTGGTTTTCACTAGTGGATGACCTGTTTTCTCTTTTTCTTTTTCTGATTTTTTTTTTTGATGTTTTTATATTTTTTTGTGATTTTTATGACTTTCTTGTGCCATGTTTAGGCATAAAACCTCTTAAGATGCATGGCATTCATGGGCTCCCGGAGCTCATCACCATTGGGGTGAGTGATCAGGGGATCATTTCTGAAAGTTCCCTAAACATCTCTAAATGGTGTCAATGCAGAAGATCATCTCGAGAGCTTTCCAACGACTATGAGAATGCGACAAACGGACATTGGGAGCTCTAGATATGTTCGGTCAAAGTTCGATCAGCTGGGAAAGTCAAGCTGGTCAATATTGGACCAAATCGCACTGTGACACATGGCTTGTGAACACTCGTCGAATTCACTCGATTTGCCTATCGGGAGACGACAAGTGGACTACAGGATTATTTCTAGGCCACATTATATGGGTCGAAATAATATTATTTTGGTAAAGGCCACTTTTCAAACGCCACATGTATATATAAATGTGTATACATTAGTATTAAACTCCACTAAACCGCCAAATGTCCACGTGGAGGAGGGATGAAGCGGTGGTATGGGGGCATTAGACCCATGCGTAGAAGCTGCCACGTGGAAGAAGGAGGATGAAGCGGTTGTTGGGGGCGGTTTATCCTAACGTGGTCATTGACCACTTCTCCATGCGCGTGGAAAGGCTTAAATAAAGCCTAAGCTTTTAATCCACCATGCCAAATGGGATATTTATCCCTTAACAAATGCCTAGCCGCACCAAATGGGATATTAATCCTATTATTAAACATGCTACGCGCCAAACATGGGATTTAATCCCTTTTTAAAATGCATCCGCCCATTATTGGGAATTTTTATCCCAATTTCTATGTACGGGTTTAGGCTATTATTAGCCTAGGATAATATGGCAATGCATATTTTTTGGGCCCTAAAAATGTATAAATAGGGAACCCATTTGTATTGTAAAAACGCATGACACAACACGAGCTTATTATTTGTTAAGCTTGTTGAGGACACACTGGTGCAGACACATTACACACACAAACTCGGAGAGAAGCTCATTCCTAGAGCGCTGGAGGCGAAGTCCGAGCCAAGAGGAGAATGAGAAATTGTTGTGTGAAGACCTAAATTATTTAGGCATTGTATATTTTTATATTATTGACCTATTATTTGTTAGGCAATAATAAATGAAATATTTGTGATTGGGAGTAAATTGTAAACTACCCAATAGGCCCATAGCGCCACACCAATTACTTGCAAATCCTGGATTGTCGACCGGAGTGCTAGCTTCGCATTGTTTGCGTCGGGAAGGCCGATCACAGCCGAAGGAGATTGTACGCCAGGAAGGTGGAAGTCGGGTGCTATTTTTCACCCTTGTCGTCCGAAGAACTGGTGTACTGGTAGGCAAGTAAAATTCCATTAGGTTTTCTTGTGAAAGTACTATTGTAACTTACAAGTTTTGACTAGTGGAACGGTTTGACCACGAACCCGGAGACGTAGGCAATTGCCGAACTCCGTAATCAATCTGTGTGCAATTTTCGTTATTGTCTTGCATAATTTTTAAATTGATTACTTAAAAGGAGTAAATTATTGACAAATAATTAAAGCCTACGAGGGTCCGAGATCAGGTCGTAATAATCTGATTATTTTCAGGATCAAGTTTGGTATCAGAGCTGTTTTAGCTCCATAGTTGTTTTTCAGTAAATCTGATTAACAAAGTGATTGCTTCAAGATTGGTGCAGTTGGTTCATTTTGTGTGAACAGGGTACAAGTGCACTATGGGCAAGATGTCTAAATAGGTGAAGCTCGATGAGATTGAATCGTATAATCATCGAGATCCGAGGAGAAGAAAACTCTCTCCTACGATCCATGTATTCCTCCTTGGAAGAGGAGAATGCTCGTTTGAAATCGAACTGCAAACCAAGGATGAGCTCTTGGCAAGGTTGCAATGTGGTGATCAGAGGAAGGAAAAACCCTCTACTTTAGATGCAGAGGCCATGGCAGCGTATGACTCTTGCACCTGTAAGTTGTTCACCACGGAATCTTCTTCTTCCTCCCATTCGGTTTTGATTCGAGGTAATAGAGTCTTTGGTTTGTTTGAAAAGCATACTAGAGGCATTGGATTCAAGTTACTAGATAAAATGAGATTTGATGGAAGAGGCCTTGGTAAAAATGGCCAAGGTATTGCTAACCCAATACAAAGTCGAGGATCGTCCTTGTTTTGCAGAGTTTGGGTTATCCTAGTGCGGGAATGGAAATTGGAGAATTCTCCAAGAACGCGACAGAGACAAGCTTCCGAAAGCAAAGTGATTACCCCACTAGTCCTGCAAGAAGATTATGAGTAGGAAAATTGTGCTTCATTGTCACAGGCAAGATGTGGTAAGAGAAATCAGCGAAGAGGTAATGAGACTCCACCTCCAGTTTCTTACCATAATCATAAGCACACGATAAAACTTTCGATCCACTTTTTCACTTAAGAAGTATGGTTATGATTTTCAGAAGATGTGGAACTCTTTTCCATGTACTTTTTGTGGATTGCATAATCATTCAGTGGCCAGATGCTGGAAGAGAAGGACACTGATGAAGAAGTTGTTGCCATTCGTCAAGAACAAGGAAAATCAGAAAGACCAATCTCATCATGTAGAGTCGAGAAATGGCAGAAAGAGTTCCTCATCCCAGAAGAAGGAGTTAAAGAGGAATTTTTGTGCTCATTGCCAGAGGAATGGGCATCAGGTGGAAAATTCTGAAACTGCATCCCTCTCGCCATCTAAGTAATGGCAAGCTAAAGATGGAATGGAGGCCTATTGCAAAGGCAGAGGAAGTTTCTACTCCACCACTAGTTAACAAGTCAACCTGGGACCTGTAATACCGAAAGTGATTATCCTTTGAAATGGGTAAGTCAACAATTTTTCAATCATATATTGCATAATTTAGATTGAGGAATCGTATGCAGTATTAAGTTTGGAGATCAGATATTATGAGGAAATGCTGAGAGATAGGTTTACAATACTCAGTGGATTTTCTTACTTAGAAAATTTGATTAATGCTTCAAACATATCTCCTAATCAGCATGTGAGTACTTACATGACTTGGATATAGGTTTTGACTCATACAAAGCTTGGAGATTGATTTTCCATTTGTGTAGACATTAGAGTTTGCAGAGATCAGCTTGGAACTTCATTCTGTGTAGAGGCATTGTGACCGTGCAGCAGAATGGTAGCTGAATCATCATTGGCATTGACATCGGGTCGGAACTTCATTCTGTGTAGAGGCATTGCGACTGTGCAGCAGAATGGTACCTGATATTAGTATGTCAACAAGAAGAGCTCTCAAAGGATCAGCTCGGAACGTCATTCGGTGTCAAGGCATTGCAACCACACATATGAATGGTAGCTGATCAATAGACTTAGCATCATGCATTGGAGGCTCGAAGTCTTGAAAAGGCTTAGCATCATGCATCGGAGGTGTTGAGGTCTACACAGACTTAGCATCGTACATCGGAGGCTCGAGGTCTTGAAAAAGGCTTAGCATCATGTATCGGAGGCGTTGAGGTCTACAGAGACTTAGCATCATACATCGGAGGCTCGAGGTCTTGAAAAAGGCTTAGCATCATGTATCGGAGGCGTTGAGGTCTACAGAGACTTAGCATCATGCATTGGAGGCTCGAGGTCTTGAAAGAGGCTTAACATCATGCATCGGAGGCGTTGAGGTCTGTAAAGGGACAAGGGCATTGTCCATCACCGACATCGGATCAATCAAAGCTCTACGTAACATGGAGTTCCTTCAAATTAGTTCAGATTCTACGGAATCAACTCGGAGCCAGGAGCTATGTTATAGAGTAAAAGAAGATCCTTGTTGTCAGATATCAAGAAGCTTAGCACCGCACAGAAGGAGCGTTGAGGTTTCATTCAGAAACTTAGCACCATAAAGCGGAGGCGTGGAGGTTTTCTTCGATATCGAGTGGGCATGAAGCATCGTGGACCCATAACCCACAGGTCCCAGGATCAGAGCAGCGTTTTCCAGATTTAGGATAGTATGGAAGCTTTTTGGGACAAAAAGCTTTTCTCAGTGGGGAGGTGTGATCAAGGGATCATTTCTAAAAGTTCCCTAAACATCTCTAAATGGTGTCAGTGCATAAGATCATCTCGAGAGCTTTCCAACGACTGTGAGAATGCGACAAACAGACATCGGGAGCTCTAGATATGTTCGGTCAAAGTTCGGTCAACGGGAAAGTCAACTCTGGTCAACTGGTCAATATTGGACCGAATCGCACTGTGACACGTGGCTTGCCAACACTCATCGAATTCACTCGATTTTCCTATCGGGAGACGACAAGTGGACTACAGGATTATTTCTAGGCCACATTATATGGGTCGAAATAATATTATTTTGGTAAAGGCCACTTTTCAAATGCCACATGTATATATAAATGTGTATACATTAGTATTAAACTCCACTAAACCGCCAAATGTCCACATGGAGGAGGGATGAAGCGGTGGTATGGGGGCATTAGACCCATGCATAGAAGCTGCCACGTGGAAGAAGGAGGATAAAGCGGTTATTGGGGGCGGTTTATCCTAACGTGGTCATTGACCACTTCTCCATGCACGTGGAAAGGCTTAAATAAAGCCTAAGCTTTTAATCCACCGTGCCAAATGGGATATTTATCCCTTAACAAATGCCTAGCCACACCAAATGGGATATTAATCCTATTATTAACATGCTACGCACCAAACATGGGATTTAATCCCTTTTTAAAATGCATCCGCCCATTATTGGGAATTTTTATCCCAATTTCTATGTACGGGTTTAGGCTATTATTAGCCTAGGATAATATGGCAATGCATATTTTTGGGCCCTAAAAATGTATAAATAGGGAACCCATTTGTATTGTAAAAAACACATGACACAACACGAGCTTATTATTTGTTAAGCTTGTTGAGGACACACAGTGCAGACACATTACACACACAAACTCGAGAGAAGCTCATTCCTAGAGCACTGGAGGTGAAGTCCGAGCCAAGAGGAGAATGAGAAATTGTTGTGTGAAGACCTAAATTATTTAGGCATTGTATATTTTTATATTATTGACCTATTATTTGTTAGGCAATAATAAATGAAATATTTGTGATTGGGAGTAAATTGTAAACTACCCAATAGGCCCATAGCGCCACACCAATTACTTGCAAATCCTGGATTGTCGACTGGAGTGCTAGCTTCGCATTGTTTGCGTCAGGAAGGCCGATCACAGCCGAAGGAGATTGTACACCAGGAAGGTGGAAGTCAGGTGCTAATTTTCACCCTTGTCGTCAGAAGAAGAGTCGGTGTACTTGGTAGGCAAGTAATATTCCATTAGGTTTTCTTGTGAAAGTACTATTGAACTTACAAGTTTTGACTAGTGGAACGGTTCGATCACGAACTCGGAGACGTAGGCAATTGCGAACTCCGTAATCAATCTTTGTGTAATTGTCGTTATTGTCTTGCATAATTTTTAAATTGATTACTTAAAAGGAGTAAATTATCGCAAATAATTAAAGCCTACAAGGGTCCAGAGATCAGTCGTAATAATCGATTATTTTGGATCGTGAGCCAACTTATATGCCCATGTGCCATACTTGACAACTATGACATAGGGTCCTAACCAGTGTGGTTCGAACTTCCCTTTCTTTTCTCACTCTGCTCTGGTGTTGAACTGGTTCTCCTTCATAACTAAATCACCCACCTCAAACTAAGCGAGGATGATTCTCTTGTTGTAGTTGCGGGAGATTTTGTGTTGATATACCTTCAGGTGATTAAGAGCACGAATGCGCCTCTCATCCAGGAGCTCTAACTCAGCCAATCTTGCCACTCGATAATCTTCATCCTTATCCAAATAGTCCCGAAGAGAAATTCGTAGGGATGGGAGTTCAATCTCTAAAGGGATGATAGATTCTGTCCCGAATACTAGGGAATATGGTGTGGCACCTGTAGGAGTGCGAATTGATGTTCGGTAGGCCCAGAGGGCTGGGTGGATTTGTAGGTGCAGTTTCGACTAGTTTTGCTAACCATCTTCTCCATTATCCTTACCAAAGTCTTATTTGTTGCCTCAGCTTATCCATTACCCTAAGGGTAATATGGCATGGACCATTTTAATCTGATTTGGAACCGTTGGCAAATACCTTTCACAGTTTTGTTCTTAAATGAATTCCCATTATTTGTGACAATGGCTGCAGGGATACCATATCGGCAAATAATATGATTCATGATGAATTTAGAAATTTGTGTTCTGTGACATAGTTTAAAGGGACACCTCCACCCATTTTGTAAAGTATTTTGTAGTTGTGATGATATGTGTATGACCATCGATGAGGTAGGAGTAAGCTTCCCTATTAGATCAAGTCCCCACTTGGAGAATGGCCACGGGGGTAGTGATTGGTTGCAATGGTTGCGATGGAGCATGGATGAAATTTCCATACTTTTGGCATAGCACACATTTTCTAACATAATTACAACAATCGGCCATGGTGGGCCAATAGTTACCTACTCTTAATAGTTTCTTAGCCAAGATCATTCCATTTGTATGTGCTCCGCATACTCCTTCGTGTACTTCTTTAATTTCTGGATTGACTCAAAGTCACATCCGAGACAACGTAATGATTCCCATCGTAGCCACGACGATAAAGTGTACCTCCTAAAAGGGTGTAACGGGCTATCTGGCGAATCAGGATTTGATTTTCATAACGGGAGATATTGGGAGGGAAAGTACTATCCTTAAGATAGGTGAAAATGGGTTCATACCACGGGGAATAGGGACCAACAACCTCACAAGCCAGGCAAGATTCTAGCACGTCATACATAGGCTGGTGTAGATTTTCTACGAAAAATGGCATATCATTGTTCCCTGGTGGAATATGAAGCATAGATCCCACCGTTGCCATAGCATCTGCCGATCTATTCTATGCTCTTGGGATCTGCTCAAAGGTAATGCGCACAAAATACTCCTTCAGAGTTTCCACCAACTTCTTGTAAGGTATGAGCTTGTCATCCTTAACTTTATACTCATCATTAACTTGTTTGATGATTAGCTGTGAATCACCTACAACCTTAACATGTTGAATATTCCACTTGATGGCTAGCTTCATCCCTGCAATGAGTGCTTCATATTCCGTAATGTTTTTCATGCAAGGAGGAAGGCGGCAGTAAAGCTTTGTGGTATAGATCACCCGAAGGAGTAATAAGGACCACTCCTGCACTTGAACCATGAAACGTAAAAGATCCATCAAAATGTATCTGCCATATGACAGATTCTTCAATGTAGAGCAAAGATGCATCTGGCAGATCTAGACTCAAAGGTTCTGTGCTTTGCAAAGGTGCTTCCGCTAGTTGGTCTGCAAGTACTTTTCCTTTAATTGATTTTTGATGGACAAATTCTATATCAAACTCACTGAGTAGAATGATCCAATTAGCCATTCTACCTGTGAGGGTGGGTTTGGACAACAAATACTTGAGTGGGTCGACCTTGGATATGAGCTTGGTCTTAGTATTTAGCAAGTAATGGCGAAGTTTCTGAAAGGTAAAAACAACGGCCAAGCAAGCCTTTTCAATCTGAGGATAATTACGTTCATAGGCGATGAGGGTGCGACTCAGATAGTACACTGCTTTCTCTTTATGGCTAAGGTCATATTGGGCAAGCAGTGCACCAATAAGCGTATTGCGTAGTGGAAATATAGAGGAAAAGTGGTTCTCCGGAGTGAGAGGCATGAGGAAAGGTGGATTAGCCTGTGCAGTCTTGTTTAAGCAAAGCAAAGGCTTGTTGTTGCTCAGTCCCCGATGAAAGCGATGTCCTTCTTAAGAAAATGAGTGAATGAGTGACATTTATCTGCAAGCTGGGAGATAAAGCGGTGAATGGCTTGAATTTTCCCTTGCAAGCTACGCAGTTGCTTGATATTCTCAGGTGGAGGCATTTCTGTGATGGCAGACACTTTAGCAAGGTCTACCTCAATACCTCATCTTGACACGATGAAGCCTAATAGTTTCCCAGATAGCACACCAAAGACACACTTCTTTGGATTTATCCTGACTTTGTATTCACGCAGGCGTTCAAAGATACGCCGCAAAATGATAGGATGATCCTCTCTTGTTTTGGACTTTCCCAGGATGTCATCTACGTAGTCTTCCATGATGTCATGAAATATTACTGTCATGGCTCACTGATAAGTTGCTACCGCATTCTTAAGGCCAAATGACATCACCTGATAACAGAAGGTGCCCTAAGGAGTTGTGAAAGCTGTTTTGTGTTGGTCTTCCTCAGCGATCTTAATTTGATTATAACCTGAAAAGCCATCCATAAGTGATAGCATTTCGTACCCTACGGTTGAGTCAACAATCATGTCAATGTTGGGCAATGGAAAGTCATCTTTAGGGCAAGCTTTATTGATGTCCCTAAAATCTGTGCAAATTCGGATACCAATAGGTTTCTTCTGGATAGGAACAATGTTCGATATCCATTCAGAATAATCAATTGGCCTGATGAATCCTGCTGCAAGCAACCTTTCCAACTCTTCTTTAACTAACAAGGCCACTCTTGGGTGCATCTTTCGAAGCTTGTTTGATAGGCTTAGCGTCTGTGTGCACAACCAGGTTATGCATGACCAAAGTTGGATCTAAGCCGGGCATGTCTTTGTAAGACCATGCGAACACATCAATAAACTCTCATAGTAGCATAGTGAACGTCTTTTGTTCTCTGGCTAAGAGTGATGCTCCCAATTTTACTATCTTGGGATCTTCTTTAGTACCAATATTGACATCAATGGTTTCTTCAACTAACAATTTTGATAAATCCTCCATACGCGTAGGATCGGGAGGTAGGTTGAGATCTTCATCCAAGGATGTCTCTACGAGATTTTCATCCTTGGCATGGTCACTTTGTTTGTCCTTTGATTTTCTTATTTGTTTGTCAGCCAATGCCTCAAAGAGGTTTTCACTGTGTGACTTGGACTTCGATTTTTGCCGAGGCTTTTCTTTAGAACTCTTGCCCTCGCTTTTCTTTAAATTTTGTTGACCACGAAGTTCAGCCTCCTCGCCGAAGTAGGCGCAGGTGTCTAAGTCAATAAAGAAACCCTTCTTGTGATCTCCAATGGGAATTGTATCCCTTATGCCCATGAACTTTGCAATAGCCTCGTCATTCTCAAATAAATCTAGTGGCATGTGATGTTGTTGGTCCCATTCAACAAGGGAGGGGTATACAAGGTCAAGGGTTGGTTCAATGGGGGTGATGGTTAGGACAGCGTTATTCATGAAAAGGTTCGTGGAGGCCAGATCCTCATATTGGCTACAATAGGAATCTGTATCAGTTGTCTAGATAATCAGAGCTATCCTCATGCTCAGAACAAGTCGCATCTTGATCGTTGGGGTGTGCTCCATAAGGGTGAATCCCAATGCCATATCTTTCTATTTTGAAATGTGGAAGAGGGATTGGTTCTCTTTGTCCTTGTTCATTCCTCCCACATCCTAGGCCTTTGTAGCCCATGGAGTACATCATTCTGCTAGATTTTTCATATTCTCAGGGTTTGATAACAAGATGGCTGAGTGTCCTCAGGGACCCAAGTAGTAGGTGGATCAAGTAATTTTTCCTCAGCTAACAAGCCTCCAGGTAGGAATGACCCAATAGTGTGTTCCTCTCTAGGTCTCCTGAAGTGGTAGTTGGGTCGACCTCTAGTCTTGGGCGACAAGGAGAGGTCAGAAACCAAGAGCGCTTGTTGTACATTATACTCCCCATAACCATATTCAGAATTTTCATCTCCCATGAATTAAATGGAGATGTTGAAGTAGATGCCCCATGAGTGCAAGAACTAAGAGAATTTGAATCTACTCGAGATTCCATGGCCTCAGAATGAAGAGGGATAGCTATATCTGTGGAGGGACATGCGTATGTACCCTTTCGTGCAAAGCTATTAAGAGCTCTACAATGAGCAAAGGGCTCAATCTCCGGTATTATTATCTTGTATGTCCCTCATGCTTCACTTGATGCATTAATGAAATGTTGATGGCACCGCTTGCATGGCATGGATCCATGATCGGCCTAGAAGCATATTATATGGAAGTTCCAAGTCTAAGACGTGAAACTTTGTCTGATGGCAAGTGGGGCCCACCTCCATTGGCAACGTAATGGTGCCTGCTAACTCTCTTTCTGCGTTGTCGTATGCGGTGATAGTGATGATATGGGACTCAAGATCTTCTTCCGTATGTCCCAATTGTTTGACTAATTTAAGCATGCAGATGTTCAATCCAGATCCGTTATCCACAAGCACCCGTTTGATTTTCCTATGGGTAACAACTACCTCAATGTATAAGGGAAGATTATGTGTAGGATTCTCGGTAGGGACCTCCCTATGGTTGAAAGTGAGATGCTCACTTGGTGCAATATTTTCCACCACGGCTTGAAGGTATGCAGGATCGACTTCTAAAGGCACTCCCGACCCCTGAAGAGTTTGATACAGGATGTCCTTATGTACATTGGAAATCTTGAGAAGGTCTAAGATCGAAATCTTAGCAGACGTCTTCTCAAGTTGTTCTAAAAGGTTATACTTACCAGTATGCGGGGTCGACGGAGAGGGGTCCAGAATTACGAGGCGGGTGTGCCTTGTTACTGCAGCACAGTCCTTTCCCTTAATCCAGGATGGTGTTGACGACGTAGTCAGCAGGGGAGCGAATACATCTGATAAGTGAATCGTAATGATTGTTATCTCTCTTGGTATACAAGTAATTCGCGGCTTTATAGGTTTGGGATGACTCTCCCGATCCAGGCTTTTGCCTTTTCGACTTATCATGCTTGGGGAATGGTTCCTTATAAATCCTCATTTTCTCGTTAGGTGTTTGCATGTGGCTAGGGTTATCCACCTCTATCTCCCCGTTGTCAATGAGGTCTTGAATATAGTGGCGAAGTCACAAACATTTGTCATTTTATGACCTTTAACGTGATGCATTTCACAAAGTATTCATGCTCCTTATACGATGAAGGTTTAGGAGCGTTCTCATCAAGCAGTTGCGTTGTAATCAAATGGTTGCGTTGTAGGATAGGTCATCATGTGGGCCACATCCAATTGTTTTAGTATGACAGACAACGGCTCATTGAGGGAGGTGAATGTTCATTGCTTTGGTGGTGGTTGAAATGGGCCCTTGGTGGAGCTTTAAAAGGTTGATTTGGTTTGGGTGTTTGAACACGTTTGGAATTAGTGATTCCGTCTCCCACCACGTTTTTGTTTTTGTTAAAAATCTTCGGCTTTTCAAAGCAGGTTTGACACTTTGGTTGTCTTTAGATTGGGTTTTGAGGGTGCCTTTGGAAATGAGAGCCTTTTCTATTTGAATCCCTTTCTTAATAACCTCCTCAAAGGTGTGGACACAATGCATTTGGAGGTGGAAAGCTATATTTGGGTTGAGATTAGGGATGAAAATATCTTGACCAGCCTACTTCTTAGGAAAGTGCAAGGGAAGCGACTAGCTATCCCTCTCCACCATTGGAGGAAGCTGGCGAAGGTCTCATTTGGGCATTGTTTTGTGCTACACAAGTCTGCCATGGTGATGTCACTCTCTATGTTATACGAGAAATTACGCACGAATCTTTTCACCAATCCCGGCCAGGTGAAAATTGATCCTCGTGGTAAGTGCGTAAACCATTCCAATGCTTGACCTCCGAGACTCTTAGGAAAAAGTCTGATGAGGTAATTATCACTACAAGACACCTCTTGACATGCCATGTAGAAATCTTTAACATGATCCCTTAGGTCTCCCTTTCCTTTATATTTTTCAAACTTTGGCATATCAAATTTCTTTGGAAAGGGTTGAAGGGTCATTGTCTTGTCAAAAGGATAGGGGCATAGTTCTTCGTATTGGTATTTCCTAATGCTCCCTATATTGCTTTCTTGTATGCTCGCAAGTGTTGCTTTCATAGATTACACTTCTTATTCGAGCAATTGTTCTTTAGTGGGAGAAGTGGGGATGTGTACACAATGATACCCTGTGTCTTCTTCTCCTTGGTTTTCTCGATGGAGTTCATGGATCCTAAACTTAGGCTTTGACTTTTGAACGTTCTTGTTTGTGTCTTTCGCACTGGAAAGTAAGCAAAGCTAGTTGTCGGCTTAGGTTCTTGAGTTGTTGTTGGATTGTGACTTGGTTTGTGTCTTCTTCTTCTAAAGGTTCTTCCTCTTCGTATTGTGGAGCTTCTTCCCCTGCTTCATGTTCTATCTTGTTTCTTCGTGGCACTTTGATGAGCGGTATTCTATGCCCTACCACTTTATCATTTTTCGCATAAGAAGTGGAAGCATGCCCACTGTTAAAATATCTTCCATATTGATAAGGGGATTTCTTCCTTAGTAGTGTCATTTGTAGGTAATATTGGTTCATTTTCGGTGGGCAATTTGGCCCCTAATTCCATGACCCGTGCAAAACTCTATCTTTATTTCTAAGGAGAAACTCATCTAGTAGATTGGGGTCAAAATCAAATTCTGCGTGTGGTGATTCTAATTCGTTTCCACTATGGTCGACCATTTCTTCTATTTCCTTTTCTACAGAAAATAGTGGTCCTAGATCGTGTCCGATAAATGGGTTTGACCCTTGTTTGTTAGAGGTTTCCCAAGCTTGCGCCTGTTGTTCCTCATATGTTTGTTTCTTTAAACCTAGATGTGTCTTGGGAGCCATGTTTTTGTGATAAGTTTCACTAAGGTAAGTTGTAGATTTGTTCAAAATTCAATGACTACCCCTAAGTGAAACACAAGATGTACGTGTTAAGAGTAAATTAATAGTGTGAGAATACCAATGTGATAGAATGATAAAGTCACCAATGAAACAATCGTTTGGTATCAAAACTTAATCAAATGAAGTACCTCCTAGACTACGTTTTAAAGTAATTTATGATGCCAGATGATTAACAAGATGTCTCCACTTATGCCAAGTTCAAAGGAATGAACAAGACATAAGTAAATACATGAAGTTAAATGCGATCTCCCAATCAAGATATACGATGAGCAAGCTCAAGTCTGATTAAGACCTATATCTCAAAAAGTGTCAATTATGATTTGTGAATGACACAACAATATCACCAAGATATGTTAACCCACTTTGCAAGAAAGTGAAGTATTGATATCGAGGTGTTATTGATATAACATGCACAAATGGTAGTGCCTAGCACCTTTTGAAATCGAGGTAATAATAAAACCGAACAAAAAATACTCAAAGTATAGCTAGGAATAGTTAAGAATGTGTGCAGTGTAACCGTACAATATAGGTATTTATGTCGAGTTTACAAGAAACAAGACGTAAATATCGAAATTGTAATGATACGAGACAAACAAGCTAACTCCTCTATGGAAGTCCATGGTGATGAACCACGCCTAACTACAATGACGATCTTGATGTGGGTATCAAGATCACAATGGCTACCAAATGACGTGAAAATGCCTCCGCTCACTTTAGACGTTTAACTAACCCAGCCGCAAACATGGATGGGCGTAAACGAACATAAAAGTGAGAGAAACAGTCGAATGGAAACACAAAGGTAATCACACCTCTTTTGATCAACAAAGTGTCAAAAGAATATGAAGGAAATAAATCAAGAAAAATGACGAAAAATGCTAGCCTCACTTCGGCAGAGTTTCGCCTCGCCCTAAGGCAAGTAAAAACTAGGCGAAAGTAATACGTCACACGTTTCCTAAAAAGAAGGTTCACAACTCAACACTGTTTTAAAATGGTCAAAGTGGGCTCTGGCCAAAGTATATTCTCCTAGGTGGTTCTCTCGCCCTAGGTGTTACAAATTTGCCACGAGTGAGCGTGATTTACCCAAAAATTTACACTGACTAGTTTGGGAGTATCTCGGCTTTAGTTTACCCCCTTCAAGAATAGTAGGCAACTAGTGCGTTTGCGTGTACTATCTTTGGGGTCACCTCAATGGACAACCTATAACGCTATCTCACAAAGGAATCACTAGTCAAGTAGGTAGTGTGGACCACTTCCCGTTTCATCCACAAGGTTCCCTCTTGCATGGACTACTTTGGGGTTCCTGGAACCACCCCATTGTTTTAGCTTAAGGTGTTATACCAAAGGGGTTATGTTCTAGTTGAGCAGAGAGGGACGTACCCTTTCTCGAAACCTACAATACAAGTGTTTTGAATATGTTGTTCTTTTTTATCTTGTTTAATTAGGTGTGGTTTGCTTGAACACCTTTTTGGCAACATGTATATCAACTATATTAGTAGTTTTTAATTTTGTTTTGGTTCCTCCTTTCTTTGACAAGCATTTTTAGGTCCTGCACTCAAGCGTTAGAAGTTCTCCAAGAAAATCACATTATTTAAAAGAGGATTAAGAGTTGTTTTTGTTCTCAAGATCATCCAAGGATGCAAGATAAGAGTATACACAACAAATAATCCAACTAAAAAGTAAAGAAAAATCTTTTCAATCAATGAACCATACAAAATTCTTGATAAATGTTCATTCCCTTAAACCAAAAGTGAAAGATGAAGTTTCCAATTTACCAAATGTTATAAAATGAAGACTAAAGTTGCTTTTGATTCTCAAGATCACCCTAAGGTGCAAGATAAGATCATACACAAACTTTATCCCAACTATATAGAAATGGAAAACTTCAAATCAAAGGACCATTGAAAAATGCTTTGTAAAAGGTTCATTCCCGTAAGCAAAATGAATAATCAAGTTTCTAAGTTTAATCCCAATGTTAACAAGATAGAGATCAAAGTTGTTTTTATTCTCAATATCACCAAAAGGTGCAAGAAAATATCATACACACGCTTTGGTCTAAATCAAGTAAGCATGGAAATACAACATTCATCAAAACATTAGACATGTTAGAAAATGACTAGTTTTAAAATAACAGAAAAACCTACAATTTTTGTAAGTAAAAATCCTAAATTTATGTTTTCATTGCAAATTTAACTTCAATACCTTTCCAACGCAAAAAAATGGAGTCATTTCGAGTTCGGGAGCAAAAGTTATGGCCTTTGGAAGATGGGTTACGCATATGATCTTATGCTCATGGGTATGCACTTGACATGCACTCAAAAAATGTCAAAAAAACGTCCCTTAATCTGCAAAATGGACAAATTTTTCCAACCAAGATTCAATTTTGACAACAACCCATCACATTAATATATGAATAGAAGACTCAACGCTATCAAACATTAACATACATGCTCAAAAATTTAAGATTTTCAAGAAATTGACAAAACTAGCATGTAGAATGATGAAAAAGTAAGCTCTAAAAATGAAAACATGATGAAATCTAAAAATTTTCTCATCAAGATTAAATTTTGACATCAACCCACCACATTAATATGTAAATATAAGACTCAGCACTATCAAACACTAACCTACATGCTCAAGAATTGAAAATTTTCAAGAAATTGACAAAACTAGCATGTAAAATGTTGAAAAAGTAAGCTCTAAAAATGAAAACATGGAGAAATCTTGAAATTTTCCCCTCAATTCCGATTTTGATAGCACTTCACCTCCTTCATACCTACAAGGAAGACCCAACACATGTAAACTCAACAAAACATGTTAAGAAAAACAAGTTAGATCAACATGTGTAAAAGAGGGTTAGTAACCAAAAATAAAACTTAACTACAAAAACTTGAAATTAAGTGCAAAGGACAATGGAGTATGTCCCACCAGGCGTGCCAAATGTGTGCATGTATACTTTGCTTAATGCTAAATAAAATGAAGCAAGAACTACCACCTAAAATAGTTCTACAATTTAGCTAAAACAAAGCATAAACACCATCATGATAAGAATTAAACAAGGGTTAGATGCTAGCATTCATCAATACAAACTTTGAAACTAACAATGCTAAATATCTAAACTCCTCTATTCTCTAACAACAAATAAATGAATGGACCTAAGTAAGCTCCATGGCTATCAAAATAGTTGTCCTTAGTATGCCAAGTAACCTAGGAATGAGGGCTAATCAAAGTTGGGCTACAAGACCCTTTTGACACCTCCCATATGACCCAAGCACTTTAAGAAAGAGGCTTAACTCTTCAAGATGATGAACTCTCAAAAGGGCAAGGTGCAAGCTCTTAGTCTCTTAGTTATATTCTTTGCATTTGCTCTCTAAGGAGTTTAGGTGTAAGTAAAAAGGTAGGTAGAGGGCTCTTTATATAGCCCAAAGGATAAAGGATTCAACACATTCTCATGAATGTGGGATAAAGGTAAAACATGATTAGGAATGGATAAGGTTGCTTTATTAAAGGTAACCTTACTTTATAAGGGTTTAATACATGTTTAGCAAGTCATGGGAGTTGGGGTATTTTAATTAATCAAAGGTGATTAATTAATAGGTAGGTGTAAGCTTATAGAAGCCGAGTTAGAAGAATATTAGTGTGATTTAGGCTATTATAAGGGGATTAAATCAATTAATGTTGATTTATTGGTTAAATGGAAGGAAAGCTAATTAATTAATAATAATTAATTAGTCTAGGTAGAAGGGTGATTTATTAAGAGAAGGTCGTTAATTAAGGTATTTGTTGGATAGCAACTTAATTAATTAGCTTAGTGTAATTAATTAATGATGATATGAGGTAATATGAGTGCTTTTGATGATATGTCGTTGATTTGCAAGAAATGGAATAATTAGTGCAATTTAAGTATTTAAATTGCTTGGGCGTAATTATAGGTGTCTATAGTTTCCATGAGTAAAAATGAAGACATGTTGTTTTATGATGCTTCTTCAGATTAGCAAAGGGATGGATCTTTTCTGAGATTTTATTATTCTTCTTCGGGAATTGGAAAAAGAAAAAGTTGTATTCTTCTTTCTTTACGAGTTGTTAATGTTGTTTAGCATGAATGAAGTCCGGTTGTATGGATTTGTAAATTGTATAAATTCTAATCTAGAGGAATGAGTAAAAGGAAAGGTGTGTTATTTTAATGGTGTACCACCTTGGAACTGTTTGAATAAGATTGAGAATATAATTTATTTGTTGAATTTTGATTTATTCAAATGATGGTTGATAGATTTTTAAGGGACATATTATCTATTCTTTACTTGAATACAACTTTTAAGTTGGAATGGACAATTAATTATTACTTAGGTCAATATGGATTTAAAATTGACATTAGTAAAGAGTAAAGTGAATAAGAACTCTTAAATGAATGACTTTCGGAAATAGAATATAAACTAATAGATATTAGTAAAGAGGCAATTGAACTCTGTATTCTGATTTCGTTAATATCCTTGGGAGGTTTTGATCAAAGGATATTCGGTATGAGGAACCATACCTCCTCATATCAAACCTTAACTGAAGTAAGGTTATAGTAAATAAATGAATACATTCATTTGGGATTAGGCCTCATTTAAATGACGTCTAATGAGATGGAATTCTGAATTTAAATTCGGTTGTGAATAAAACTTGGTTAAGTTTAGTAAGTTGATCTTACTACATTAAGCGAGTAGTGGACTGTTAGTCTAAGCTTAAATTAAAGAACCAAGATGGAAATATGCAATCCTTCGGTAAGGAGGAGTAAACGTATATTAAGCTATAAGACAATTTAAGTCTTTCTTAGCTATGCAACTGTAACAAACAGTGAGGTTAGAGGATCAGCACGGTTGTTGAAACCTATTCTTAAAATACTAAAGATAAGAATATAATCATACTTTTAAATGGATGTGTAACCCTTAATGGGAGGATTCCGTAGGACATTGGCACTCGCCAGCTGCAACTGGTGTCTTCCTCGAAGACAGAGCCTACATGATGACACAATGTTGCAACTGACATGTTACAATGCCCTTCCGAATTGAATCATCAAAGTTTACATAAGCTTGGACCAAGTTAGGAATATGACCTTGTATATGGAGTGACTCAGGAAGATTAAAGGTAACTAGACACACGCAGTCGACTAGGGTCGACAAGGTATGTTGCGTACCTTTATTCACCACAAGTGTCTCCCTATACTCTTTCATATTGCTATCTTGGGTTAAAGTTTAACCTTGGATGAGAGGACTGATAAAGATCAGAAAAGACCATTCTAGATAATAGACGAAGTGAGGTGAAGGACGTATTCCATTGATGTGTGTAACGTCTAGGAATATGATCATGTAAAGCATGTGAAAATCTTTGGCCAAAGTATCACAAGTTGTTGGTTGCGTTGTCCTAATCACCTAGTTTAAGAAGTAGGATTTCAGAAGAATATCGGTAATAGATATTCAGATAGGCCTCTTAAATGGAACACTTCGATAACCAAAAATGGTAAAGAGAACCAAGTATACTTAGTATATAATGCATGGATTAACATGAAGGATCGGTAAGTAGCCGAGTCATGAAATGAGAGATCGTTGAAACTCTGAGCCATAAAATGGGAGATCGGTTGTTCTTCAAGTCATTTACAAGTAGCATATGGTATCTGTTATATGATTGAATGGCATTGAATGTGTGTTCCATATTATAAAAAAATGTGAACAGAGAACATTGGTTTTAAAAAGTATTGTGTGTTCTAAATTACATTAATTGGATAGAGAACAATTATTAAAACTTGGTCGTGTGTTTTGAATTACATAATTCAGAACAGAGAACGTTTATATATATATATATATATTCCCTGTTCTAATGTCTTAAAATGGGAATGTTACATCTTGGTATTAGAGCTGAAGGTTGTAGCTCTTGGACCTAATGAGTCCACAATTTAATAAGGTTTACATTTTCTTATTAAACAGAAAATGGTTAGAACAAGAGGAAATGCTGTGAACAACCCGTTACCGGGTGGAGAAGCAACTACTTCTCAAAAGCTAGATGAAATCCTTTCTGCCCTACTAGATACAAGAGATCGTTTGACTATTTTGGAACAACAAGTGGGCAATGAGGAGGAGGAAGAAGATGCTGATATAAATGATCAGCCACCTCCTATGGACAACACCAATGGAGTGAATCCGGGTGTTGATAATAGTAACGTGAACGCTCATAATCACCCTGAAAATAAAAGGGCAAGATTAGTGGCTGAACTTACAAATGATATAAAGAGAATAAGTCCTCTAAAGTTTGATGGAACAACACTTGGGGACGGGGACGAAAATTGGCTCAGTGAAATGGAGAAGTACTTTGCAATAAGAAAATTCTCCAAGGAGACCAAAGCTATATGGGGAGCATATTAGCTTTCTCGGGAAGCATCATCATGGTGGGAAAACCGTAAGGTTGACTTGAACATTGTTGAAACAGACATAACTTGGGATCAATTCAAAAGTTACTTTAGGCAACGATGGCTCCCTCAACTCTTTTTGATCGGAAAATGACTTGAATTTCAGAATCGGTCGCAAGGTAGGTAGATGTGTGGTGACGAGAATCGAGAAGGGTTTACTAAAATCCTTAAGTATGTACCACAGTACCAAGCTGACAAGAAGTTTAGAATACAAAAGTTCATAATGGGACTGAATCCCATCATTGGTGGCGAGGTAGATGTCCACGGTCTAACCACTATGGAAGGAGTTGTCAAAAAGGTAATAAGACAAGAATAGAAATTGAGAGCAATCTCTGCTCATAGGGAGGAGATTAGGAAGAAGATTCCCAACTCTTCTTCATCTCTCGCACCTAAAAAGGGACCCTGGAAAAGGTTTGGTATGAAAAACAAAATTGTTGTGGATAGCAATAAGAAATCAGTAATGAACAAACCTGTTAATAGTGTGCAAAATGGATTTGCAAAAATTAGTGGTAATGGACAAAAGTCCTATGGAATCTAGAGTGATAACTTCAAGGCTGGCAATAAATTTGAGCCTAGGAAGGAGCCCGTCGGAGGCTGCTTCAACTGTGGAAAGGACCATTATGCGAGCCACTATCCTCTGAAGAAGGATGATCGTGATCAGCAGCATATGATACATGCTGCGGTGGCTAACAAACAAGCTGAAAATAAAGTCACACCCATCGAAGTTTCGGGTAAGTTATTCGGTACACCTGTAGTCATACTTTTTGATACTGGAGCTACTGAATGTTTTATCTCTACTAAACTAGCAATGAAATTAAAAAGGAAAGCTGAACGATTGGATAAGACATGGACAGTGCATTATGGAAATAATGTTGTCCATAAAGTAGATATGTGTCTTTTTGGGGCAATTCTTGACCTGCCAGTTTTCTCCACGTAAGTCGACACTCGTATGTTACTCCTTTAGGGTCATATGATATAATTATAGGTGTTAATTGGTTGGAGAACATAAGGTGAAAGTTGATTGTTATGAAAAACAAATTTTCCATTTTGATGACTGTGAAAGCAACAAATCATTTAGGGTGTAAACCATGGGGTTGCGATTAGGAAAGTACAACTACGTAACTAAAAAGGGCTAAAAATAGAGGTTGTACCTTGTATGCCGTAAGAATGACAGAAAATGCTGAGGAAGATAATGATTTTATGGAAAAGTATCCATTGTTAAGAGATTTCAGTGATGTATTTCCGGAGGAGTTACCAGGTCTTCCGCCCAAACGGGAGTTTGACTTTGCAATAGAGATCAAGCCAGGAACCGAACCCATATCTAAGGCACCCTACAGAATGACCACCCTTGAGTTGGTGGAACTTAAGGCTCAGTTACAGGAAATTTTGACCAAAGGGTGATAAGACCTGAGCGTCTCACCTTGGGGAGAGCCGGTAATTTTTGTAAAGAAGAAGGATGGAACACTTAGATTGTGCATTGAGTATAGAATGTTGAATAAGGCAACCATTAAGAATAGATATCCACTTCCTAGGATTGATGATCTGTTCGACCAGATGCGTGGAGCATCATTCTATTCAAAAATAGATCTTCGATTTGGATATCACCAACTAGAATAAAGGAAGAAGATATTCATAAAACAACTTTTAGAATAAGGTACAAGCATTATGAATTCATGGTGTTACCTTTTGGGTTGACGAATGCACCGCCTTCATGAATTTGATGAACAATATTTTTCAAGAATACTTAGACAAGTTTGTGCTTGTATTCTTGGACGACATTCTTATATACTCCAAAAATGTCGAAGAACATCAAGAGCATTTAAGGATAGTGCTGGAAATTTTGAGAAAGAGAAGGTTGTATGGTAAATTATCTAAATGTTCCTTTTATGATGCAGAGGTGCATTATTTGGGGCATGTTATAAGCAAGAACGGGATAGTGTGTAGACCCTTCAAAGATCACAGCTATAACTGAGTGGCCTGTGCCTAAGAACGTGCATGAAGTAAGAAGCTTCATGGGCCTGGCAGGATACTATAGAAAGTTCATTAAGGACTTTTCTAAAATTGCTACACCAATCACTTCATTACAAAAGAAAGATAAGAAATTTGTCTAGAGTGACAAATGTGAATTTTCCTTTAAAATTTTAAAGGAACAGTTAACTACAACACCTATTTTGACTGTACCTGACCCAAATGGAAATTTTACAGTCATAACGGATGCATCTGGAGAGGGTCTTGGAGGCATTCTATTACAAAATGACCATGTCATAGCATATGAAAGTAGAAATCTTAAGTTACATGAATAGAATTATGCTCCACATGACCTAGAGCTCGCTGCCATTGTTCATGCACTTCAAATGTGGAGGCATTACCTTCTTGGTAAGCCCTTTGAGCTAAAAACCGACCATCTGGGGTTGAAGTACATTTTTACCCAACCAAACTTGAATGCAAGACAGTGAAGATGGTTAGAATTTCTATCTCAGTATGATTTTGATATAAGCTACATTAAAGGCAAGGAAAATAGGGTAGCAGATGCTCTGAGTCGTAGGAAGCACATCTTTGCCCTTATAACATTAAGAACTCAGTTTAAAGATGAGGTGAAAGATGTCATGGAATCTGACTCTTATTTTCAGCAAGTTAAAACAACACTTATTGCAGATCCAAAGGATGTGAAGTATAAAGGATTTCATTTTGATAATGAAGGGATTAGAGGTTTGAAAACAGGGTATATATACCCTTGGCAAATGATTTAAGAAATAAATTATTAACTAAATTTCATAATTCACCTTTTTCTGGACACCCTGGCATTACGAAAATGCTTGTTGATCTCAAGCAGCAATATTTCTGGAAGGGAATGAAAAAGGATGTGGTGGAATTTGTGACACACTGCTTGGAATGTCAGCGTGTTAAGGCGAGAACATATGCATCCCGCCGGATTATTGTACCCCCACAGCATCCCGCAGTACAAATGGCAAGTAATAACTATGGACTTCGTTCAAGGATTACCTATGTCTAGGAATAAACATGATATCATCTTGGTTGTCATCAACAAACTAACCAAAGTGGCACACTTCATTGTTGGTAATTTAAAAGACGATGCACCAGTGTTAGCAAGAAGATTTGTACATGAAATTTTCAGATTGCATGGAATACCCGAATTGATCATATCGGACAGAGATCCGAGAATGACATCAAGATTTTGGCAAACACTTAATGCAGCCTTGGGAACTAAATTAAACTTCAATTCTGCATATCATCCGGAAACAGATGGATAGATTGAAAGAGTCAATCAAGTTTTAGAGGATATGTTAAGAATGTATTGCATGGACTAGCAGTATAAATGGGAGGAATACCTTCCAGCTGGTTGAATTTGCCTATAATAATACATACCATGCCTCTTTAAAGATGGCACCTTTTGAAGCATTGTATGGAAGAAAATGTAGAACCCATGTTAGCTGGGACAGCATAGAGGATAGAGAGGTAATTGGGCCAGAAATCCTTACGGAAATGGAACAACAAATTAAAATGATTCGTGAACATTTAAAGGAGGCTGCCAATAGGCAAAAGAGTTATGCAGACTTAAAGTGGGTTGATAGGAATTATAAACTTGGTGAGAAGGTATTTCTTTGGGTCAAGCCGAAAAAGAGTTCTATAACTTTTGGCAAGGCTGCCAAGTTATCACCTCATTATGTGGGACCTTTTGAAATTGTTGAAATAATCAACCCTGTAGCTTATCGTCTAGCTTTACCTCCTGCTTTATCACAAATGCATGATGTTTTCCATATTTCTTTGCTTAAGAAATACGTATCAAATTTATCACATGTGCTGAATTAGAATTCCTTGCAGGTCCAAGACCCAGGAATAATCATGGTTAAGCCCATTCGAGTGCTAGGAACTCACCAGTTGTACCTAAGAAATCACGAAGTGAATCAATGTAAGGTCTAGTGGGACCAGTTCAGTGAAGAAAGTGCAACTTGGGAAAATCTTGAGAAATGAGATCTGCTTTTCCATACTTGTTTGATCGAAATTGAATTCGAAAAACTGATAATTCTACCAAATATGGACAATTACTGGTCTATTTTATAGTTATCTTAAAACACTATTTTAATGATTAAATCTATTTTTGGTATGAACTTATGAATGAAAGGATGATAATTGAATTTTGTCCTAAAAACTCTATGAATTGGCTAATTTGATCATCGGGACGATGATTCTTTTAAGAAGGGAGGAATGTAACGTCTTGATTTTTAGAAGCTACTATGATAACCTCTTTTCGTGATGTTGTAATTGTGGAAATGAGGATAATTATGTTAAGATATATCTTTTAATCTTAAAAAGAATGTGTTACTGATCTGAACCCTTTCTTACTGTAACTTGTTTACTTGGGACGGAGGTCATTATAACTTGTGTTTTGCAAAGTGTGAAACTGCAAGCTTACTTTTGTGTTTGATGAACTCATATTGTTGTTGACAGCACACCTTGAATCAATTCCATTGATCCAAGGTATGTTGCGGCCTTCTTTGTGATCACTTTGTCGATTTACTTTCTAATTAGAATGAAGTCTGGAACCAGACTGAAGGTCGTTATAAATTTTACAGAACCTAGTTACAGGTATAATTATTCGGCACCATGTTGCCAATGGAAAGGTTCAATTTCTAAACTATATACAAACTATAATGGAAAGCGTAAGACAGTAAGAGTTTTGGTGCAAGCGAACAAGGTATAGATATGTCGAGCATGGAACGAACATCCTGCATTATGTTGGGTATGAACGTAAGTTTGTAAAACTTACTAAGGAACCTATTAACTAAAACACTACGGGGTTAAGTTCTAACCTATGACCTAATAACTATCCTAGGAGGATTTTATAAATTAAATGGGATGTAAATTTTTGCAAATCCTAATGACTTGCGACCTAGGTGGAAACCTAACTATGGGCAATACAACCTAAACTATTGTTAACCTAAGGAGGGGACCTATGGATACATGCTGATGAACGGATAAGAAGGGAAGGTTAGAAATTTAATAAAGGACATTAAATGATGTCCTTGAAGTTTTAAATGCCAAGTTTGGCGGGAACATGGGAAGTTGGAGATATCCAACTAGCAATGTAGCTAAGAAGGAAATTACATGCAAATATTTAAAGGTGGAACTCACCAAACCTGAGTTGGTGGTGGCGTGGAGATAGAGGAAAAAGTAATGCATTCAATGCATTTATTGATCTCGGTCTTGGTGACCAGCTCGCCTCGGAAAGGGGAAAGAGAAATTTTTGTGGTTATTGTTGTTCATTCGGGTTTTGAGTTTTTGCTCTGCATTTCTTTATGGTTCTTTCGAACCTGCAACTATTCTAGTCATTGTTGTTGTTGTTTTGATTACCCACGGCTGTTTTTGAGCCTGTGGAAGTAAGGAGATCATTGGGAAAGCCTTGTTGTTATCGCCGTGGAAAAGAATAGCTCCTGAGGGCGCGGACGTGATTTTCTTCAAGTAACCAAAAATTTTGGTATGTTGAGCTCTTCTCTTTAAACCGTTTTGCTCTTTGTTAAGTGTCTTCATTAAAATAACTCTGCTCTTATATTGGGTGTTTTAGTAAAATAATGTTGATATGGTTGCTATGATTTCTGGGTTGAGTTATCCTTTGGAGATAAATACGACTTGGGTATTTTTCTAAATGCTTACTAGAGAAAAATTGGTATTTTCTTTCTAGAATGGTAAATGAAACGAACCCATCTCTGTTGTTTGAATTTTCTTTTATGTAATGGGTATTCGGTTTATCTCCCATTATGGGTTTGATTCAATGGAAGTTACAATGATGTGAAAATCTTTTTCTAAGTTCTGAGCATGTAAATGGTTTTGGAAAAACCGTGAGAATGCTTGATGGAACTGTTTGTGTGAATTACTTTACGGTCGGGTCGTATTAAAGATTGCATAAAGTGAATTCTTTTGGGGACAAGTGAATTTATTGTATCATCTTACCCTTGCTTGATTTAAAATGATATAATGACTCCATATTTGGTTTGAAGGCCGTGAATGTTTGTTGGGGAAATAAATTATTTAAAAGCGAGAAAGAATAAATTGGTTATTTGGTGAATGCGGTAGAGTGTATCGTTTATCCTTCCTTGAATATATATCAATGGATTCAAGGAAGGATAAACGATACACTCTACCGCATTCACCAAATAACCAATTTATTCTTTCTCGATATATATATATATATATATATATATATATATATATAAAGGAACCGCATATCTGAACTTTTTCATTGTGTTCGATTAGAACCGTACTAGAGTAGATTCTTGTTCTTGCGGTTGAAAAGATGGTTTCTTTATTTATTACAGTGATATTATGGTCATATAGCTTCGTTGTACATTCTTGCTTATTTCAGACCTAGTTGGAATGTTTGTTTTGGTGATATTATGGTCATATAGCTTGCTGTACATTCTTGCTTGTTTCAGACCTAGCTGGAATGTTTGTTTTGGTGAATAATTATGGTTATATAGCTTGTTGTACATTCTTGCTTGTTTCAGACCTAGCTGGAAATGTTCGTTTTGGTGAATAATTATTGAAAATGATTTTAATTGAAAGATTCAGTTGTTTTTTATACTTGCGGAATCAGATGCAAATGAACTCTGGTATGCTTCCTTGAATGGTGGTTAGTAAGTTTTAAATACTGAAATAGACTTGTTAGAAGAAATTATCCTATGGGTACAGGTCGGCTCTAATTAGTTGATATTCGGCTAAGCAATGAGAAGAGATAATATGAATCTTCTTCTTTCATTCGATTATTGGTTTAATTGTTCTCCCTTCACTGATATCGTTGATTGTTATCACTTCTTGTTCAAATCATCCTGTTCGGTTATGATGAAAGGAAAGAGAATATTGAGTGGGTAATCGGAAGTAATAATTATTTTCTTCTCTTATCTAGTTGAAATTCTATTATTTGATATTGAATGAATTTCCCTCTCGCCTTTGGCGTAAGCGATCGCATTTTAATCGCTATTTTTCTTCTTTTGAATTGAAAGAAGTACTATATCTTTGTTTGTTGAATTTTGGGAAGTTAAATAGATTGTTGCTTTGTAACGTAAGGTTTCTTTTCAATTTTGCATTTGATTTAGTTGTAGTCTAGTGGACAACCCTTTGAAGGTGAGAAAGTTCTATCTTAATTTAAAAATTGACTCAGTATATGGAATTCATTCTTGATGATGAAATGGGGTGGACAATGCATGCAATCGAACAACAATCTATAAATCATTTCATATAGCTTTCTTAATACATGATTGTTTAGAGAAAATACTCCTTTTAGTATTATCTAAGTTTGGAATGAACTCTTTGCTTTTCATTAAAAACAACTATGAGAATGGTGAAATATACATCATGATAGATTAGCCAATATAGAAATTGGTATGCTGATACTTATTATTACTGTTTAAAATGAAACTATTTATTGAAATCAGGTTGTTAGAATTGTTTAACCTTATTGGTGCGTAACTATTACGTGATGTTTATCTCTATTAGGAGATGTTTCATAAAAGCAGAGTTCTTTTATTGAGACAGTTAATTAAGAGCACCTCATTTTAATGATAAGTGCTTAATATGCTCAGTTCGATGAACTGACCCGTGTAAGTAAATTTTGAAGATGGTTTCCATGAGTAAAAATGAAGACATGTTGTTTTATGATGCTTCTTCAGATTAGCAAAGGGATGGATCTTTTCTGAGATTTTATTATTCTTCTCTAGGAATTGGAAAAAGAAAAAGTTGTATTCTTCTTTCTTTATGAGTTGTTAATGTTGTTTAGCATGAATGAAGTCCGGTTGTATGGATTTGTAAATTGTATAAATTCTAATCTAGAGGAATGAGTAAAAGGAAAGGTGTGTTATTTTAATGGTTGTACCACCTTGGAACTATTTGAATAAGATTGAGAATATAATTTTATTCATTGAATTTGGATTTATTCAAATGATGGTTGATAGATTTTAAGGGACATATTATCTATTCTTTACTTGAATACAACTTTTAAGTTGGAATGGACAATTAATTATTACTTAGGTCAATATGGATTTAAAATTGACATTAGTAAAGATTAAAGTGAATAAGAACTCTTAAATGAATGACTTTCGGAAATAGAATATAAACTAATAGATATTATTAAAGAGGTAATTGAACTCTGTATTCTGATTTCATTAATATCCTTGGGAGGTTTTGATCAAAGGATATTCAGTATGAGGAACCATACCTCCTCATATCAAACCTTAACTGAAGTAAGGTTATAGTAAATAAATGAATACATTCATTTGGGATTAGGCCTCATTTAAATGACGTCTAATGAGATGGGATTCTAAATTTAAATTTGGTTGTGAATAAAACTTGGTTAAGTTTAGTAAGTTGATCTTACTACGTTAAGTTGTAGTGGATTGTTATTCTAAAGCTTAAATTAAAGAACCAAGATGGAAATATGCAATCCTTCGGTAAGGAGGAGTAAACGTATATTAAGCTATAAGACAATTTAAGTCTTTCTTAGCTATGCAATAACTAACAAAGTGAGGTTAGTGTTAGGAATTAGTATTTACATTGTGTAAGATAATAATTACGTTGGTAATTATTATTATATAGTTTAATATGTTATTAATATATTATTGTTATATAAACAATAATATATTATTAGTATTGAGTTGTGTATTGTTACGGGAGTAACAATCACAACTAAATATGTTTAATTGTTGTAACACCTCCCTATTTTGTAGGAGGTTGTTTTGGCTATGTATATGGCTATTTAATAGCCTGTGAATGTAATTCAAATATGCTGAATAGAATATCTTTCTGTGTGTTTGATCTTGGAGAGGACAAATGCAAGTATAGAGGGCACATTGAAGAAACTGTCATGTAAATCGACCATGTTCCAATCTAGTATCTTATCTCCTTTAGAACGTCACGTCCCAATCTTCTTTGCACCTGACATTTGCTTTGGAGTGGCTAGAATAGGCACTTCAAGAGGAGCTTGCATTAGAGATATCTCTAGTTTTCTTTGGACAGCTTGAGAATCTATTGACAGCTGTAGGATATGGAATAAGCTCGAGATCCATTGATTGCCGCTTGATTGTCAATGGTTAGCTGGAATGATGGATAAATATACATAGTATCCAATAGACACTACCTTATGTTAGCACCTCCACAGATATGCAGTCCAATGAGATTCCTAAGTCGTAAATACATAGACGTTTGGAGCCTGCAAAGGTATTTCAGCTTGTAATTCTCTTATTGACAGAGCCTCTCAAGTCTACCTGCAGTTTCCACTAATGAAATGCAAACCTTGGTAGAGTTTGACACTGTTGAGATACTAATCTGCCAATGTATGGCAGGGAGATGATTTTTTTCAATTTCTTTGTTCTTCTACAACAGAGATCACGCTTATCCTTTCTGGACAGTAATATTTTGATTCAATCTTCTTCCTTTTGCAATGACAACACAAAAACAATCTATACTCTCAGTCAAATACAAATATAATACAAACTATTATATCAGGCGGGTTCTACCATCCCACAAGGCAACTAAAACTCTTTGTTTCCCCTTAGAATAATTTATTCACCCATTTCTCTCGGCTCGATACCATGTCAATCGCAACATTGTGTTTTCATGAAGGCCCCGCATTCATGAAGACACCATATTGTAGTTGGCGTGTGCCAATGTCCTACGGAATCCTCCCATCAAGGGATACACATCTAGCTAAAAGTGTGATTAGATTCTTATCTTTAGTATTTTAAGAATAGGTTTTAGAACCGTCTTTGATCCTCTAACTCTTGGTAAAATAGCAGATCAAACACACGTAAAGATATTTAATTCAGCATATTTGAATTACATTCACTGAGCTATTAAATAGCCATATACATAGCCAAAACAACCTCCTACAAAATAGGAGGTGTTACAACAATTAAACATATTTAGTTGTGATTGTTACTCCCGTAACAATACACAACTCAATACTAATAATATATTATTGTTTATATAACAATAATATATTAATAACATATTAAACTATATAATAATAATTACCAACGTAATTATTATCTTACACAATGTAAATACTAATTCCTAACATTCCCCCCCTTAGTGTTTACATGGTAAAAAACATCCACACGCTCCTCTGCAGTATGCTCACCCCTGTGGCATGTCCAAATCTGTGACTCATGACCTTGATCCAAAAGAAAGGCTCACTCCTTCCATGGTTTTAAACAGGCTTACCACAAACCTTGACGTGACAGGAACCTCATCAACTGTCCACCTCGTGTGGTTTTCTGGATCCTCCCACAAACCCTTTCAAGATCCATGAATTGACTTACTCTGGTGCTATTGTTCACCACTATGCTTATACATCAGGGAATTATGTAGGAAACACAACTTGCATATTACAAAACCACATAATAGAAGAAATACTGAAAATATTTCACATTACTTCCTATAAGAATCGTAATGTTCTTAATTGTAGTCTCTTTCATTGATTGCTGCCACTCAATCTCGAACAAAGATAGAAAACTCGCCATCGCCATCGGAAGCTTTCCTTGACTAATTCGTTTTGGGTGCAGAATGGGAATGGAACATTGGTATGAATTCCCCCCCACAATGTGAAATTCCAAATAAGAAATTAGAAAGGGAAAAATGTATTATGTTGTATCATACTAACTCGGATCTTCTTTGCACATGATCACCATTGCCAATAAACGTATTCACTGACCAATCATCTTCCAACAAAGTACGACAGTTAGAGGATCTCTCGTAGTCGAGAGGATCTCCGTAGTTTTCTGCTCTCTTATAAAATTATTTTCCAAAGATTAACAATAAATCACACCACTCAAAGCAACAGAACACCGCAAACCAAGCACACCGAGAAAATGGAAACCACACTCGAAAATCGTATACTCACACCATACATATGCCACCACACTGCTTTTGCGTGGCCCTATTTTGTAGGAGGTTGTTTTGGCTATGTATATGGCTATTTAATAGCCTCGTGAATGTAATTCAAATATGCTGAATTGAATATCTTTCTGTGTGTTTGATCTACTATTTTACCAAGAGTTAGAGGATCAAAGACGGTTCTTTGAAACCTATTCTTAAAATACTAAAGATAAGAATCTAATCACACTTTTAATTTGGATGTGTAACCCTTGATGGGAGGAATCCGTAGGACATTGGCACATGCCAACTACAATCTGGTGTCTTCATGAATGCGGGGCCTTCATGAAAACACAATGTTGTAGTTGACATGGTATAATGCCCTTCTGAATCGAATCATCAAAGTTTACATAAGCTTAGACCAAGTTAGGAATATGACCTTGTATATGAAGTGACTCAGGAAGATTAAAGGTAACTAGACACATGCAGTTGACTAGGGTTGATAAGGTATGTCTACATACCTTTAGTCACCACGAGTGTCTCCCTATACTCTTTCATATTGCTATCTTGGGTTAAAGTTTAACCTTGGACAAGAGGACTGACAGAGATCAGAAAATACCATTCTAGATAACAGACGAAGTGAGGTGAAGGACGTATTCCATTGATGTGTGTAACGTCTAGGAATATGATCATGCAAAGCATGTGAAAATCTTTGGCCAAAGTATCGCAAGTTGTTGGTTGCGTTGTCCTAATCACCTAGTTTAAGAAGCAGGATTTCAGAAGAATATCGATAACAGATATTCAGATAAGCCTCTTAAATGGAACACTTCGATAACTAAAAATGGTAAAGAGAACCAAGTATACTTAGTATACAATGCATGGATTAACATGAAGGATTGGTAAGTAGCCGAGTCATGAAATGAGAGATCGTTGAAACTCGAGCCATAAAATGGGAGATCGGTAGTTCTTCGAGTCATTACAGCAGCATATGGTATCTGTTATATGATTGAATGGCATTGAATGTGTGTTCCATATTATAAAAAAATGTGAACAGAGAACATTGGTTTTAAAAAGTATTGTGTGTTCTAAATTACATTAATTGGACAGAGAACAATTATTAAAACTTGGTCGTGTGTTTTGAATTACATAATTCAGAATAGAGAATGTTATATATATATATATATATATATATATAATTCCCTTGTTCTAATGTCTTAAAATGGGAATGTTACAATATCCACGTAAGTTTGATTGGGGTAAAATTTCCTATACCAACTAAAATTTCCTATACCAACTGTGTGCACACCCCTCTAATGTAGTAGTGAATTGACTTGCCTTACACTTAGCAGCCGTGATCCCTTTAGCATGCCATAAGATTTCACACATATGCACATGTTTGGCAACATCCTCTATACCTCTATATTTTGGGAGATGAAGAGACATCTCCATATAGATATTTTGTGGTTGCTGCGGACCTTAACCACATGATCCAGAACCTCCTGTGTTCCCTCGGCCACCAGAACCACCAGATCCACTATATTTAGAACCACCTATACCTCTTGATCCTCCACCTTTAGCTGGAGTAGGACTATACTGAACCCCTATAGTCCGAGAGGTAGTTCCACTTCTAGAGGTGAATCCAACATTATGCACGCCGCATTTGCGTGCATATGATGTGCCCGAGAATGCTCCTCCATATAACATTGAAGTGATCTATCTTGCCATTGATGTAATTGATCCCTGACTTACTCCTACTCTCTTACTTCCCAAGTTAGCTTGTTGGTTACTTGTCATAATAGATGCTAAAAAACCAATCACAAAGGCTAGGTAACCAGGTCGATTAAGATGTGCGCTTATGGTCCAGGTAGTCTCTATTGGTGCACTTCTGTGTGAGGCTGAGAAGGGATCTCTATCATGCTTTCCAAGATGGGGATTTACTGATGCTCTTGCTCCACATCTTCTACGTGAGCTATAAATCCTTCACGAACCATCTCTCTCCTCAACGCCATAGTTTCTACAACGGAATGTTGCTTCTCTATCTCCCTCTCGTGTGCCTCATTATACTTAAGATGCCTTTCCTCTCTCTGCTTCTCTACCGCTAGGTCTTCCATCTTAAACAAAACCTGTTCCTGCCCTCGCACGTGGTGAGGTTTAGTTAACCATTAGTTTACATTCTAGGATCAAAGTTACCACCAAGATCTTGATTGCCGGCAGAATACCTTAAAAATATGTTCCTCTTTGATACCACTAAAACTGGAATTCAGCTATCTTTGGGCAAGAGTACGTCAAAATTGAATATTCCAGAATATAACTATTTATAACACCATGAAACAAAGTATCCACATCGTGAGTCAAGATCAGATCAGCATCATAAAGTTCTTGAAATTTTTCTTGTGTCTGCAGACAAGTGCGCGATACCTCCAATTCCACTAAGATGCATAAAAGAAGCCATAAAAGCTCTCATATAGGCTATCATATAGATTATGTTTTACCCAAGTGTGTGCATTAAACTCATATCCACTGTTGAACCCCCATGTATATTCTTCCTCCAGATCATGTATCCATTCCTCAATACTTGTTAGAGTTAACTAGTATGTCTTCATCGTGAACCATCTTGAAAACAACTGAAAAAGAGGTCCCAACAATGGAACCAATGATGTAGCCTAGAATTTACTAGATAACACCCTAGTCACGCTAGCACATCACTCAACCTTGACTGAGCGCTCACCCAAAGCATGCAAAGGTACTAGGTCCATCTTTAGGGTTGTTGTAGCAGGATGTTAGCACGATGAAGGAAGAATCATATAGATTCATAAATAATCCACCATTCTACAATGCATGCTACCCTCAAATCTATGAAATAATAAGCTTAAACAGTAATCATGATTGAATGAATGACATGCACTACTCAATTACACATAGAATGACACTTAGATTCAGCCACTATCTTCCATCTATTAATAAATATAGAAGTTCCTTACAAGTAATGTCAATCTATACCAATGCAAGTATGGTTTGATATACTAATTCAAACATATGTGTATATCTCTATACCTCCATATTACACATACATGCCCTTGCATCGTTTCTGTTACACACACACACACACACACACACACACACACACACACACACACACACACACACACACACACACACACACACAGAGGGTGGGGAATTTCCCTTCACCACTTATGTATTCCAAAAATAGTCTGCATGTTATTAATAGCCACATGCCATTTACAAGCATAGCCACACATGCAAGTGTGCTATCTATAGACCTCTTGCAGTTTAACTGAAATATCAATCCTATTCTTGGCTCATCTCCATGAAAAATGATTTGATCTGATCCTCTAAAGATAGACAATGCATGGCACGCATGTTTATGCATCGTTGGTGTGTTCCACACACCATCTTCTAAAAATAGGTCTTCATGTTCAAAATTGGCTAAGTCCTAAAAGCTGAACTTGCCTTCCGCATGTGGGTCCTTCCTGTCCTTCCACACCCTTGGTTCTAGGCCTTCAATCCCACGTGGACTCCTTGTGTGATCTTTGACAAGTATTCTTTGATCAACATTTGTTTGGGTCATTTACTTTATTTTACCTAGCTATTATTTACTGATTTGCATATCATCTAGATTAAACTAAATTAGGCTTCCTATTTCCATTTTGGTGAACCCGAACAATTTCACGATTAAGATCCTCATTCTTCCTCTGTCATGGCTCCTAAATTTCCTTAAGTTTCTTTATCTCGGTTTACTTAAGATGCATCCCAATTGTCGTTTTTCTTCAAAATCCCTAGACACCATATATCATCCTAAAAACACACCGCCACATGAAATAAGTCCTATATTCGATTGTTTATTTGAAAAACCTAGTCCTAGTTCTCCTCCATCTAATTAACTCCTATTGGACTCAATTTAAGCTCTACATGCTTTATTTCAAGACAAATTTATGGCTATGGAATCCATGATCACATCCCTCGAATATGAAGGTAAATTACTTAAGGATGCTTCTCAAGCGCATGTTTGTTCTCCTTCTACATCTCATCCTCATTCTATGTCTTCTACATGTGCTCATGTTACCAAACCTCAAATCTTGCCACTTCCCACACCTCTCAAGTTTGAAATCAATGATAATCCACAATATTTTATTCCAAAGCTCATAACTTATCGATTAATCAGCGTGTCATCTACTCATGGTTATCCTCATTATCGGCTTGTAAGATATCAAGGCTTCCATATTGTAATTATCATTGAATCAATAGACATAATGACAACAATTACTATGATTTATAACAAAGAATCAAGCATCTTGAGCGTCAAGGTTTCATCTCATTCACCACACAACATTTTGTTACATGGTCCTCTCCACTTGTTACATATCAATGGGTTCTTAAATATGATTCATCTAATAAGGAAAGTCAAGATCTTCCTAAGAAACCACCTACGGTATCACCAAGTCAACATAAGCAACCTCCTTTAAAAATTAGTTCCACACCTCCTCCTACTAAGTCATCTACAATGGTACCTCATCAAACTAAGAAACCTCCTCTTAATGTTAGTCTAACTCCTCTTCCATCAAAGGTATATGTGACATTACGGTCGGCCATGCTCAATAACCACCTTCTAAAGTTAAACTTGTAATTCTGCCATCTGCTATAGACCATACCTATGTCGATGACTAGGACCCAAATGAAGCTTACTATGATGATGAACCATTTGATGGTCACACTCCTTTATCACTTTAGCATCCCATCACTTTTTTAAGGCAACTACTCCTTACATTGATCCACTTAGTGTCTTTTGACCAGGTTTGCATTGCTTACATTTTGAGGAGGCATAACATTCACAAATCTCCCCCCTCTCATCTTAGCATCAATACATCTCACATACTTACATAGTCATACACCAAGTATCCTTGCATAGACACATTCATCACATGTTTTAGCGTTGTCATTACCCAATGACACACTTTTGTGCTTCGGTTCACACTTGAATGTTGAGGGCATACTACACTTGAAATCCACACACTACACAATAAGTATTACACATTGCGTATATTCACACATCTTGCATCGTACATCGTACATTATATATTTATTCTTACATCATTTTGACATTTGCGTATATATTCATCATGCATCATATCATTTTTCTTCATACATGTCTTACACTCCTATTGTCTATAGGTCTAACATTACATACTATTCATCATACATATCACATAGCGAGCATTTTCACACTAGTAGGTTATCTACTCATCTTGCATTGCATACTATATATAGCAGATTTTTCTCATCACATTGTCATCTAATCATCATACATCCTACATCTTCTTCTATGTGTTGTACTCACTACCCTATGACGCACTCTAGTTACTCAGTCCATACTCGATCGCCAAGGGTTTACTAATCAAATAGAAATTCTCATACTTACACATTCATCATTCTAACTTCTATCTTGTGACATTCCTAGGTTAGTGACATATGCTATAAGATAGATGGTCAAAAATTCCTTCCTCTTATAGTGGTATACGCTTTTAGGATACATCACCACTCCCTCTATTCATCTCATCATGATATATGCTTTACACTTCATCATCACACATTCATATCTAGGTCACATATCATCATCACACATACACACTCATCACAACACATTAGACACAATACACACTTTGACCATTTCTCGATGACACACTCTCATTTACGGTTCATTCTTGAATGTTGAGGGGGAAAACGAAATGAACCTCACTGCATACACCTCCATTCACTTGGGGGCACGTGGCTCACATCATCCATCTTGCATTTCATTCCATCCATCCACAACATATTACATATCTTAGTTTCTTTTACTTTTCTTGCATCTGCTTATACACATTTTTCTTTATTACACATGATGGATAGATCTCTTGTATGTCATTATCTTTACCATACACACATGCACATTCATGTCTTTTTTTAGTTGTGATCATAGATATAGGTCTCTTACACGCAACATGGATTTTTGCTTTCTACCACTCCTATAATGGTTGCTAGGGGCATCCACATTCGTCTCTTACATGTGTTATTGTTTCATTTTGTACTTAACACTTTATATTACTTGATTATACACACTTTGGACTTATTGGTTATATTTCTAACATACTAATGGGTGCTTCATGTGCAACATTTATTTATAGGATTACTTCTTCCATGGATATCTATTTATTCATTTATTATTGCTTGTCTATTATTTTCTCTTGTATGTGGACATTTCCCTTTGTTTGGTGTGCACACTTGTTTGTCTGTATGCATCCATTATGGCCTTACGTGTCTTACAACATCATGAGTGATGTCCTATGTTTGTAACCCAATTTTTTGGTCTATATTGTCTTCTTGTGTATTTACTTGCTTTCTAACTTCTACATTGTTTGGTAGCTTATTCTTGTCTTTTACATGTGTGCTTGTTTGTACTAACACTTTTTCTAGCCACTTGTTTGTGTGTGCTTTGGTTTATACTAAGTGCATTCCCTTCCACCTACAGGGCACAATTTATGCAGTTGGTCCTCTTTTGGGGCCGCATCCTCCTATCAACGACATCATTTGTGCCTCCAAAGAGGGGGCATCATTTTCGGTTTTACACACTACACAACGCTTTCTACCGATATAATTTAGTTCATTTTCCATCCTTGACATTGTGGGTTATACAGTGAGTGGGCTTAGACTAGTCTATGAACCCCGTACATAGTGGATTTTATAAGACATGGTTGTCCTTAGCATTCGAGGAGTAGTTACAGGTTAGAGGATACAATGGATTTCCTCTCTACACTACTTCATCTAGTGGCATCAGATCACCTAAAAACTAGGTAATACAAATATCTCTTCATACATCTTCAAGGAAGCAAAGCATGAGTTGGAGAACAACACAAATTTCTCCCTACACTTCTTCGGTTAGGGTGGCGTGAGATCACCCAAAAAATTCACAATACAGATATCCTCTCTATACCCTTTCTCTCATCACAAATCAGGTACACATGTTCCTTTTACATTTTTCATTTCCATTAAATACTTTTACTATATACATGTATCTTTACATGTGTTTTTGACATATATACATGCGTATTTGACTACTTGATCATCTTCTCCTTGTAGGTCTAACTACATAAGAAGCAATCAATCAACAAAAACAAACAAAAATGAAATCAACAACAACAACATTTGCAATAGCACACACCTCATACTAACATGCAGTACATCACACAAATCGAAAATTACACACTCATTTCCTCCCTAGGTTCACTCTCATCATTTTTTTTCTGTTACATCTTTAGTCTCCACACTACATCTTTTTGTCACTCCACGCTTTTTCTAGTCCTTCGACACAATTTCTACATCACTCTACATGGACATTAGGTATATATTTCTATTTAATTTATGTTATCGATCATTCCACTCGACCAACATAAAGTGGGGGCAAATGTAGACACTAAATCACGCATTTTGGGTATTATTTAGTCCGGTCTCATACTACTATTCATATGGTTTTTGAGTGAAGAAATTACTAATTAACCCCCATCTTTTAGCCATTTTACTTTTCTTTCTATCATCACTACCGACCTCCCGCACATACATGCCTAGTCTATTTTTGTCATTTTGTGTCATAACTTTCATCTTAAGGGAGAGGTTCCCTTGCTTATATACAAATGACTTGACATCTTGAAATGCTTTTATACCAAAATAGATTATCAATACAAACGAATGGAAGAACTGAAGAAAGGAAAGAGAAGAATATAATAAAATACTTTCAAGAAATAGATAGATAGAGTATAACCCTATGAGAAAGAGTGATACATAATAGAATCATTCACATTCACAACATAAGATATCATTCCATAGACACAAAGTTCTAGAAATCATATCAATAAGAACACAAAGTTTCTTATCACAGAAGATAAATGATCCATGAATTTCAAGTAAGCAAGAAGGGACAATGGAGGAAGATAGAGAAAAGGGGAAAATCCTTTTGTATTGATTTACTTTGATTATAATTACACTTCAAAAGTATCAGAGTCCAACATTTTGCAATGAGCCAAGCTCTTACATTTATAGATGAAGTGAAAAGAGGAGAAGAAGAGAAGGAAGAAAATATGATTTGGAAGCTCAACCACCAACCATCAATGCCCCTACAAATCCACCTACAATCTATCAAATCTAGTTTTGCATGTCTTTGGCGTGCTGAAGAAGGAAGGATGGAAGATCAGATCAAATTTGATCTAGTTGAAGTAGTTTGATCACATATTAATGGCATGAAAGATGTTTTCCATATTTTCACCCAAATCAAGATATCCAGATTTGGTTCTCCATGTCTATTTGGCATGTTGGAGAAGGAAGGATGGAAGATCGGATCAAATATGATCTATTTGAAGCAATCAGATCACATATTAATGGCGTGAAAGACATTTTCTAGATTTCCAACCATCAAATCCTACTAAAAACAATATTTTATGCTTCCATGGTGTAGAGGAGACCAAGATCTTTCCAACAATATAAATTTTGTCAAATTTGAGCACTGGAGTGAAAGTTATGCTCATTTGAATATTTGAATCGAATCCATACAAAAATGGTGAAAATGCAATTTTCACAAAATGGATCCATGGGCCCAAAATTGAAATTGCACCTTTAGTGCAAAAAGATACAAAAGTGAAAAGTTCTCCAAACCCCGCAAGCCCGCAACTTCACTTTTGATATAGGTCTGACACGTGGCTTTACCTGAGTGGTAACAGAGTCGTGGCTCACTTTATAATTTTACTTCTTTTGGAAACAAGGCTCAAAATCTCAAAGTTCTCCGCCGACCCGCTTCCCCATTTTGAATTTTTTCAAGACCCCTAATGAGTCATGGAGCATTTTATAACTTTTAACCTCTTTTGGAAATAAAACCAAAATTCAAAATGCTCCAATGGCACCTTCCCTTCCCATTTTGACTTTCGATGCATTTCAACATAACTTTTTAACTCTCTCTTTTTGGAAATAAAACCAAAATTATGAAAAAAAATGCAAAATTCCTAAAGTGCTCCGATAACCCCCGCCTTCCCATTTTGACTTTTGATGTGGGCTCAACATTTGACTTTATCCCTTGGCATGAGCGGGGCCACGGTTCACTTTATCACTTTACACCTTTTATGGAAACAAAGCCAAAATTCCTAAAGTGTCCCGACAACCCACCTCTCCACTTTGAATTTTCAATGGATATTCAATACATGGCTTCAAGAGTTGTGGCTCATTTTTGTAACTTTACTCCTTTTGGCAATAAAGCCAAAATCTTCAAAAAGTGCTCGATGATCCACCTTCCCACCTCGAACTTAAAAATGGCCACGTGTCCTTTTGTGGGCCTTAGGCATTCTTTTATACTTTAAGCCTTTTCGCCATAATGCCTCAAAACAAAAAATGGACCCACCTTTCCACCTTAGCTCGATTCAACCAATCAGATCCTTCAGGCCATGGAGCCAATTTGACACTTTTGCAAAAATAACAAAAAATGATAAGTTCACAAAATAATCCACCACGCCGCATCCAATTAGAGATGTCCACGTACTCGTGGATGGATTGGGGCCAAAAATTGACAAGGAAGATACACCCATCATTCACGACTGTAAAAAAATACAAGAGGAGGGGAAACTCCACCATTTATGCCCGAATTTCAAATTTTTCTCCATGGAAAGAGAAACTACAAACAATACAAGGCTCGACATGATCCACAACCAAAAGAGAAGGATTGACAATTTCATTCGAATGAAAGAAACAATTTTCAAGCATCCAGATGGGAAGACAAAAATTTTATCAAACCATGTGGACTGCAAGATTTTAAATTAATAGGGTGAGATTGCAAATGAGCACCAACTTCTTCAAAGCATGAATTTTTCTATCTCTCCAAGACTTCTCAATCTGCTCAAACATCTCTCAAAGGCACCAACTCAAAAATTTTGAAACTTGACTTGAAAAATGAGGGGGATTTTGAGGGTGACAACAGCTGGCTCTTTCTGGGGATGACTTGGCTTGGACAGAGGAACGAGGCAAGATCAAGAACTCAAGAAAAACTCTAGGAAAGTAGACCAATGCCTTATCCATTGGGAAAATAGAGTCAAAGGTAAAGCAATACAGAAGACAACACACATGGAAGGGAAACAAACCAAAAAGAAAAAAACCAAAAAAAAAAAACACACACACAGTATATACAAAAGGACTACCTAATCACCTAGGACTTGAACAACTTCAAATATTTCCCACTATAAGGAAGTGGGAGAGAGGATCCATCCATATAATCCAAGTAGAAAGAATTTTCTCCAGCAAAGTGTCTGATTTTGAAAGGACCAAGCCAAAGAGAATCAAACTTACCATGGCTTCCTCGAGGTTCATGCCTTTTGTCCCATAACAGAACAATGTCTCCCACTTGAAAATATCTGGGTCTAGCCTTCTTATCAAACAAATATTTCACCTTCAGTTGATGAGCTGAGATCCTATCAAAAACTTGCATCTTGTCTTCATCCAACTTCTGAGAGATACATGATCCTCTTGTCCAAGGAACTGATGAAACTTGAATCCTCAATAGCCTTCATTAAGTGCAAGGCTGGTAATTCCATTATTACTGGTAGTTGAGCTTCAACACCATACACCACCTGAAATGGAGACATCCCAATTGCTCTTTTGGGTGTAATTCTATCTACCCAGAGAGCATCATAGAGCTTCTTGTGCCAATTCTTTTGAGAGTCATTGACAAGCTTCCAACGATGGTTACCAAATTCTTATTTGTTGATTCTACTTGTCCATTCCTTGGGGTAATAGTCTGAAGAATGAGCAAGGGAAATTCCATAACCATAGTAGAAATCCATCATCTTAAGAAGAAAAATTTGAAGCATTATCAGTCACAATTTTGTTTGGTACCCCAAACCTTATCAAGATGTTCTCCTTGATGAAATTACACACCACCTCAGAAGTAGTGCTTTTGACTGGAATAGCCTCTACCCACTTTGTGAAGTAATCTGTAGTAGTTAGTTAGCACGTGAGTATGTCAGCACTGGAAGGTGGGTTAAGAGTTCCAATGAAATCCAATCCCCATTGTTGAAAAGGCTCATCAATCACTATTGGTTTGAGTGGTAAAGCAGCCAACTTAGGTCTCCCAACAAAATTCTGATAGGCTTCACACTTACCTACCCATTTTGATGCATCTCTGAACAATGTAGGCCAATAGTACCCTACACGAAGGATTTTATGGGCAGTGACAAAGAAGAGAAATGCCCTCCACAAGCTTGATCATGAAAAGCTGAAAACAACTTCTTTTGTTGCTCTTTGTCCACACATTTAAGGAATCTTCCATCAATGCCTCACTTGAACAAAGCATTTTCCCATAATAATACATATGTGTAGACCTTAGCTTAATAGCTCTCTTTTCCTTGGCACTCAAATGGGATGGACACTCTCCATAAGTAAGAAAATGTGCAATATCAACATACCACTCATCTTGTTGAACTGAGGAAGAGAACAACAGGAACATCAACTACTTTTGTGGACAATTCTTCATCAGCCCCTTCAAGCAATAAGCTCACACAAGCCTTTACCCCAAACTAGCTTAGTTGGCTTGATATCAAGGTCATATTCTTGGACTTTTTTCTACCCAATTGCCTCTCTTAGTTCCAAACTCTGTTGTGTAAGAATAGACTTGATGGTTGTATAGGTACAAGCACAACAGAGTGAGAATTAAGAATATAAAAATGAAACTTGACTTGAGCTTTGACCACTGCAAAAGCATGTTTCTCCATCATAGTATATTTCAATTCATGAGCTTTCAAGAACATAGCTCATGAAGGAAATTGGAAGTTCATGATTCTCATAATTTTTTTGAGTTAGCACAAGCCAAGGTACTCTCTCTCAGTAAAGCATAGCAATAGATAATAAAATCCTTGTTGAAATAGGACATGCTAAGATGGGAGTTTTAGCAATGGATTTCTTGATACCTTCAAATGCTTCTTTACCTTGGAAGTCCAACCAAATTTTTTCTTTCCTTTCATCATGTGAGAAACACTCATAGTCAGTTCTGCAAAATCTGGAATGAATCTCCTCAGAAATTTATCTTGCCAAAGAAAGAGTGAACACCCTTTTTGCTTGTGGGAAGAGGAATCTATTGGATTGCTTGAACTCTTTTTGGATCTATCTTGATCCCTTCTTTGGAAACAATATGCCCCAACAACTTGCCTTCAGTAACACAAAAGACAGACTTCTTAGGATTGAGAGAAACTCCATGTTCTCTACATTTTTGAAGAACTATTTCTAGATGTTGAAGATGATCTGCCCTTGTTTTGGAAAAAATAGTCAAATCATCAAGGTACACAACAATACACTTTCCCTTTAGACTTCCAAAATCTAAATCCATTTCCCTCTGAAAAGTGGCACCAACATTGATAAGACCAAATGGCATTCTCTTGTAGGAAAAGGTGCCCCAAGGGGTAGTAAAAGTAGTCTTGTGTTGATCTGGGGTATTGACTTCCACTTGATTGTATCCAGAGAATCCATCTAGCATAGACAACATCTCAGAGCCTGAGACAACTTGCAAAACTTGATCCATCATGGGGAGTGGATAGTTGTCTTTTAGAGAGGCCTGATTCAAATTCCTAAAATCCACATAGATGTGAATCTCACCATTCTTTTTCCGACAGCACAATGTTGGCAATCCATGTTGAATGATGTATAGGGAAAATAATCTTGGCTTTTAGTAACTTCTGGATCTCTTGAAAAATAGTATCAGCAACCTTAGGATTATACTTGCCTTTGCTTCTACTTGAAAGGTTTGATCCCAGGTCTCAGAGGGATATAGTGTTGCATCTCCTTTGGTTGAAAAGCCTTGAGATCATCATATGAATAGGAAAGAACATCAGCATACTTTTTTAATAGGTTTACTGCTTTCTTCTTCTCTTCTTGAGTGCAACATTTTCCAATATTCACCACCTTGGGTTCATCATTGCTTCCAATATTGACCTTCTCATACTCAACAGATTGTTGAGTCCCTTGAGAAGCTTTAGATTTGATGAACCTATCATGTTTATCAAACAGATCTTCTAGACTCACCAGCCCTTTGGGAATCTTGTTACCTTTCAACTTAATACAACCATCCTGATCCATTTCTTCCTTGATGTCATCTTCATTAGAGGGCACATACTCTCTAGGTAGAGTTTCACTTCCTTCAAAATACAATTGATCAAAATTATCTTTAAGCTCCAAGAAAGAGAGCAAGTGTTGATCATCATTGAAAACTTGCCATTTGTTTGCATTATCTGGTACACTAGGCCTATGAATCATTTCAATGGTAAATTTCTCTTGAGAGAAATATGGATGAGGAATCATCAAAGATCCTGAGACAACTAGAGAATCACTCTAGTATTCTTTTCTCTTGGCACAACTTCAATTGAGAAAGCATCAAGGAATTCAATGGAATCCCAAACAAGATTTCTATAATGTTTCAATCTCCTATTCTTGACTTGGTAAAGATCCCTTACCTATTTCACAATCAACTCTACATCACCATGAGCACAAAGATTCTTTACTCCTATTTATTTTTCCATGCTCAACCCAAGGATGAGAGCCTCATACTCATTGTATTATTTGTATTTTCAAAATGAAGCTTGAAAGAAAATGGATGAATCTTCCCTTCTGGAGAGATTAACACCACACCAGCTCTAGAACCAGCTGAAGAGCAGCTTCCATCAAACTCCAAAGTCCAAATGCCATTGGGATCATGAATCACTCCCTTAGGAAGACTTGCCTCATCTTTTGACATGATCATATAGTTACCATGCCCTATATCTTCATAGAGTATTTGTGCTTTTGGATCATCAGTCTTTTTGCACAATATACTCAATTTTTTTCTGGTAACAACTTTCTTATTTTTCCATTGACGGGATCAAAGCATGTGACCAGTCCATCTGAATTTCACCTCCTACCTCTTTACAAAAATTCCTACTCAAGCAACATACCATATGAGGGAGGAATATCAGCAACCAAAATAGTGGCTAGTAACCCTTTTCTCTGGAAAAGTAGCGAAGGCTACTTGTGCATCTTTAATCCTCCCAACCAAAGGCACTTCTCTACTCTCCATGGAATAACAGAACCAAAGGTACGTGTTAGAGTCAGCCCAAAGCATGAGCTACTTTTGTAGGCATTACATTGTTTGATGCTCCTGAGTCTATAACACAATTACTAAGTTTATGGCCAGCTATGAGGAGAGTCACATAGAATGGTTCAATTTTCTCATTAGGGGAAGTGACTGCAGCCACAAGGCTTGGTTGAGGTGAGGAAGAGGGAGTGGGAAAAATACCTTTAGAAGTATTGGATGAGGCTTTGGATTTGGAATTGACAAAGTTTACCATTTTAGCAAAAGATTTTGGATGAGTTTGGTAAAACTCTGCCTCTGAGATTTGGATTTTGGTCTTTTTGAGGTGATCAATAATATCAAAAGATCCAGAGGTGGATGGGGAATCATTACTAGGAACTTGAGAAACTTTTGATTTATCAGTTTTAGGAGTTGAAGGACAAGAATTTTTGGAAACAGAAGTAGAAGGAAAAGGATTAGCATTACTCACCTTTTGTGTGGAGGCAGTGGGAATAGGGCTCCTCTTCTTAGCAACCACTGGAATAGTTATAGGAAACTCCTTGGATTTCTTAGTAGGTTGCACCACTTTTTTTTTTTTTTTTTTGCTCCCGAGTCATAACAACATATGACTCACTATTCATATCTGCCACTCTTTCATCATATTCATCTTCATCATCCATACCTTTAGTGGTGAGGAAATGAACTTGAGATCCACCAAGTTCCTCTTGTTCTTCATCAACCTCTTCTTTTGGGTCTTCAAAGTCTTCATTAAATTCCTCATCATCAGGTTCTTGAACTTCACAAGTTGCATTGACTGGAACCTTGATAGGTGGGCCTTCAATAGCCAATTTAGTCTGAGAAGGAGGTAACTGGTTCCTAGGCTGAAAATTCCTTCTTGGAATATCTTGATAAGGAGTATGTTGAGCCAATTGATTTTTGATGGCAATGAGATCATTTGCCAACTTCTGCACTAACTGATCTGAGTTGGCTCTAGGAGAGGAAGAGGAGGATGCTTTAGATTTGGAAGGTTCTCTTTTCAATTTACCAGACATGATTAGGTCATCCTCAACACTGATAGCCAATCTCTGATCAACATCCAGAGTTGTAAGGTTAGCCCTCCTTAGTGCATAACTCACTTCAAGTAACTGAGCATTGAGGAAGAAGCACTTTTGGATTTGATCTATAGGATGAGTGTTCTGTGGAATTTTAAGAACTAGCTTGTTGAATTTAGCCACAAACTCCCTCATGGGTTCATGTGGTTCCTTCTTGATATGAGAAATTTGAGCCAAGAGGGCATGCACATCTTCAACAAGTTTGAAACGTTGCTCAAATTGAGTTGTCAAGGTGGTCCAATTAGTAATTGACCCAACAAGAAGATGATAGAACCAATCAACAGCATTATCCTGCAATGTTTCCACAAAGAGCCTGACAGAAACATCTTCATGTTCAACCCCAAGAATCCCACATGCAACAATGAAGGCTGCAATGTGTTCATCTGGGTGTACTTTCCCATCACCTCGGAATTTAGGAAAACTTTCCTACTACTCCTGGGTAACTCATTCAATGGTTGAGGAAGAGCAAGGGGCCCAATCCATTGTCCCAAGGGAAGAGAGGTGCCATTTGTGGGAAGATTTTTTGAAGGGGAACTGAAACACCAACAAGTATCAGAGCAAGAAGATTAGGACTGAGTTGTTCTGGAGGAATGCTATTCTTGGAATTTTTGTCTTTAACAGGAGGTGTGCTTGAAGAATGAGTTCCTTTGTTCCTTCTTGCTGGAAGAAGAGAGAAGTTTTGTTGCTCCAGAAGTTGAAAATGAGAATCTTCAACCCCAAGAGATTTCTTCCCATGTGTATACCATAGAGTCTTGCTAGATCAAAAATGATCTTGAAGTTGTTATTTTTTAAAAGGGATATGTTTGAAACAAAATCCCCAAGTGGAGTTGCCAAAAACTGTTGGGTTTTAAAATGGTACTTTAACAAAACCAGTCAAGGGGACAACAAGTCCCTCCTCTTTATGGGAGAGGTTCCCTTATTGAAAAAAAAGCAACAAAGCTTATATACAAATGTACAACTTTCATCTTAAGGCTGGACCTCTGACATCTTGAAATGCTTTTATACCAAAATAGATTATCAATACAAATGAATGGAAGAACTGAAGAAAGGAAAGAGCAGAATATAACAGTACTTTCAGAAATATAGATAAGAGTATAACCTATACGTACTGAGAAAGAGTGATAGAACATAATCATTCACATTCACAACATAAGATATCATTCCATAGACACAAAGTTCTAGAAATCATATCAATAAGAACACAAAGTTTCTTATCACAGAAGATAAATGATCCATGAATTTTAGGTAAGCAAGAAGGGACAATAGATGAAGATAGAGAGAAAGGGGAAAATCTTTGTATTGATTTACTTTGACTATAATTACACTTCAAAAGTATCAGAGTCCAACATTTGCAATGAGCCAAGCTCTTACATTTATAGATGAAGAAAAGAGAGGAGAAGAAGAGAAGGAAGAAAATATGATTTGGAAGCTCAACCACCAACCATCAATGCCCCTGCAAATCCACCTACAATCTGTCAAATCTGGTTCTGCATGTCTTTGGCATGTTGAAGAAGGAAGGATGGAAGATCAGATCAAATTTGATCTAGTTGAAGCAGTGATCACATATTAATGGCATGAAAGAAAGATGTTTTCCATATTTTCACCCAAATCAAGATATCCAGTTGGTTCTCCATGTCTATTTGGTGTGTTGGAGAAGGAAGGATGGAAGATCAAATCAAATCTGATCTATTTGAAGCAATCAGATCATGTATTAATGGTGTGAAAGATGTTTTCCATATTTCCAACCATCAAATCCTACTAAAAACAATATTTTATGCTTCCATGGTGTAGAGGAGACCAAGATCTTTCCAATAAAATATAAAATTTGTCAAATTTTGAGCACTGGAGTGAAAGTTATGCTCATTTGAATATTTGAATCGAATCCATACAAAAATGGTGAAAATGCAATTTTCACAAAATGGATCCACGGGCCCAAAATTGAAATTGCCTTTAGCACAAAAGATGCAAAAGTGAAAAAAGTCTCCCTCAAACCCCAGGCCCACAACTTCACTTTTGATATAGGTCTGACACATGTGGCTTTACCTGAGTGGTAACGAGTCAGACTCACTTTATAATTTTACTTCTTTTGGAAACAAGGCTCAAAATCTCAAAGTTCTCCCTGACCCGCTTCCCCATTTTGACTTTTCAACGTGGGCTCAAGACCCCAATGGAGTCATGGAGCATTTTATAACTTTTAACTCTCTTTTTGGAAATAAAACCAAAATTCCCAAAATGCTCGATGGCCCGCCTTCCCATTTTGACTTTTGATGCGGGCTCAACATTTGACTTTATCCCTTGGCATGAGTGGGGCCGCGGTTCACTTTATCACTTTATGCCTTTTATGGAAACAAAGCCAAAATTCCTAAAGTGTCCCGACAACCCGCCTCCGCTTTGAATTTTCAATGGATATTCAATACATATGGCAAGATGGAGTCATGGCTCACTTTTTTTTACTTTACCTTTTGGCAACAAAGCCAAAATCTTCAAAGTGTCTCCGACCTCCTCTACTTTACTTTTCAATGGATATTCAATAACTTAAAAATGGCTCATTTTTGTAACTTTACTCCTTTTGTAAAGCTAAAATCTTCAAAGTGCTTGACGATCCGCCGGGCCTTAGGCATTCTTTTATACTTTAAGCCTTTTCGCCATAATGCCTCAAAACACAAAATGGACCCGCCTTTCACCTTAGCTTGATTTGACCAATCAGGATCCTTCGGGGCCATGGAGCCAATTTGACACTTTTGCAAAAATAACAAAAAATGATAAGTTCACAAAATAATCCACCACGCCGCATCCAATTAGAGATGTCCACGTACTCATGGATGTTGGGGCAAAAATTGACAGGGAAGATATGCCCGTCATTCACATTATAGAAAAAAAATAGAGGAGGGGAAACTCCACCATTTACACCCGAATTTCAAATTTTTCTCCATGGAAAGAGAAACTACAAACAATACAAGGCTCGACATGATCCACAAGCCAAAAGAGAAGGATTGACAATTTCATTCGAATGAAAGAAACAATTTTCAAGCATCCAGATGGAAGACAAAAATTTTATCAAACCATGCGGACTGCAAGATTTTAAATTAACAGGGTGAGATTGCAAATGAGCACCAACTTCTTCAAAGCACAATTTTTTTTTCTATCTCTCCAAACTTCTCAATCTGCTCAAACATCTCTCAAACACACGATCCTGTGATCTCGTCTAATCAACTAAGCTCTTTCTAACCCTTGTTTGCACATAAGGGTTTCATACTTTATTTACTTAGTTTCTTGGATCATTTACCTTATTTATTTAGCTGTTATTTACTACTTTTCATAGCATCTAACATCTACAATAGACCATTATTTTCCATTTTAGTTTAATCATTTTTGTGAACCCAACCGCTTTCACGCTTAGGATCCTCATTTTTTCCCTCTAACATGGTCCCAAAAGTTTCTCAAGTTTATTTATATGATTTAATTAAGAGATATCCCAATTACCACTGTGTCATTGTGGAAAATCCTTAGACACCATGTATCTTGATGACAATACGCCACCACACAAAATAAGTTTTATAATCTCTCGTCTATTCGATTGACCCTAGTGACCCTTTATCTAATCAACCCATATTGGAATCAATTAAATATTTACATTCTTTGTTGCAAGACAAGTTTATGGCTATGGAATCCATGATCACATCTCTCAAAAATTAAATTCAACATCCTAAGGACACTTCTCATGCTCATATTTGTTCTCCCTCTCCATCTCATTCTATGACTGCTACATGTGCTCATATTAGTAAGCCTTAAGTCATACCATTACCAGAGCATATCATCCTTGATCAAAATACTCAACAACATGACCTTCTTACTGATCTCCTTAGTCGTCACTTGATCACTTTACTGCCTAATCATTGTTATCCTACTCATCAACTAACAAGGTATCAAAGGCATACATATTGTCACTATCATCAAATCAATGGACATAATGACAATGATTGCCACACTTTAAAATGAATAATAAAAAATCTTGAGCATCAGGGATTTATCTCATTCAATGCAAAACATTATGTTGTATGACCATCTACAAATGCTACATCCAAATGGGCTCCTAAATCTATTTCTTTTATGCCAAATGGGCATCATGTCACCATTTATGATGTTCCTTCTTCGATACCAAACACCGCCTAAGAAACCACCTATCAAAATTAATATAACACCTCCTCCTCTCAAGACATATACAACATTACCAAGTCAAAGTATAGAACCACCTCTCAAAATCAATCAACCTTATTTTTCAGTAGTGTCATCAATACTACTAAAGTTGCCACCATTCAAGATTTCTAGCCATCCCACTCCACTTCCATTTCCCATTCATTTTATTAAAGAAACTACCCCTCCACTCAAGTTATCTACAACATTACCACCTCAACATCCCATCACTTTTGTTAAGGAAACTAATCCCTACATTCATCCACTTAGGGCAAGTGCACCAACTGGGGGCCAAAAGGGGGTCTTAAGTGGACACTTTTTCTAAAAATAAAAATCTTCAACTTCAGATGCGAGTTATTTGAAATAGTTACACTCAAAATTGGAATATGTTGTAAGAACATGAATCGTAGCATTTTGAGTCTAGTTCCTAATTCAGTTTAAGTGGGCTAAAAACTAAAATACCAACAGTGCTCCTATTTTTCTTAAAAAACATAGTAGACAATCGGCCATGCCCTCCACCATTTTTAGCACTATTTAAACCCTTTGGTAGAAAGATAGATATGAGCATCTAGTTTGTGCTAGAATTTTTAAAGATATTTTTAACGAGTATTTTTTTTAATGATTTTTCTAGTACATAAATTTTAAATTTTAAAAAATAATGAACCTTCGACCGCCCCCCTAACCACCTAAAAAATATCAAAAATTAGTTTTTTAAAAATATGTATAGAATTAGTCCTAGTTTGTGCCTAAAAAATTATTCAATTTTGATGAGTCGAAAAAAAGATACATGATGAAAGATAGATGTGTATAAACTCCAAAAAATAGCTACAAAAAGGCATAGTTAGAAAATAATTAGTATGGAAACCTTATATTAGTCAGAAAATTTGAAAAATTATATTTTTAGAAAGAAGAAAGTTTGCTCGACGTCGTAGTCATATTTTTATTAAATTTATCGATCGTTTTAGTTTGATTTATCATGGCGGAATAGCTATTTTACCTATTTTCTACAAAAACACATTGTTTGTTGTGTTTTTGTAGGTCCATGCCTCAAGCTTGGGGATCCAAACCGGATCCAAGCCTAGAGGCATGCCTTGAAAAAGGAAAAACACAAAACGTGTAGGCGTACGTGTTCCGCATAGTATAGACATTATATGTCTTTTTGGCATGCTTCTATTTACAAAAATAAATGTATAATTTTTTCATTTATTATTATTGATATAATATTATTTCTTATACTTTAAATTTATTTTAGTAAATATAATAAATTAGGGTCACTTTGCACCTTATGGAACTAGTCTCACAGTCCATGAGTCACGATTTAGGAGATAGTTTTTTATAATCTAATCTGGTCAGTACATAGGTAATTTTTAGGATTTCAGCATTCAGCCTAAAGCTTTTAACGTTTAAATTCTACAATCGATGTCTATTTTGACAATGAATATAGTCATTATTTAGGTTTTGGGGCCTTTTGGATTGTTTATTGACATTTGTAGGAGTGTTAGATGTGTCAAAATTAGATTTTACAAACCTCACAACTCTCAAAGGAAACAACAACTACTCAAATATATGCACTCATGAAATGCCAAGTTATAATACATAACAAATCAAAACACATGTGTTGGACATAGTGTCATTGGTGTTGTCATTGATGTCAAGTTGTATTGATGAAAAAGGGTGTCTAGGTGGCATATGAGTCAACATGAGGTGTCAATCATCAAGAATCATGAAGGTTGATTAGTAGTGCCCTGTTTTGGTGTCATGAAGTGTTGCATTGGTGAAGTGTTGGTTTGGAACCAAAAAGGGCAGCTTCACTATTTTTAAATTCTTCATGACACCTTCAAGCCTTAGAGAAAAATGGATGTCTCCAACATGTAGAGGATTTATGTAGCTTTCCAATGCCTATTTTTTTTCCTTCTAACTCCTTATAGAGCTCCTAGAATCTTCCAAAGAAGTTAGGTTTCACCATTAGAGTGTTTGTTCCCTACACCTAGAAAACCCGATGTTGAGCAGATAGTCCTTAAATGATCAAACCTTTCCTAAATATTCCTAAATTACCTTCAACACTTCCAAGATTCTCTGACATCACCTATGGATGCTTAAGATCTTTCCTAAACTCTCGGAGGGTGTTTTAATAGCTCTAGAATGGAAAAAATAACTAGCATCCAAAAATTGAAAATTTTGAAGCATGACAACTAAGCCCTTAATTGAAAATAAGGCTTCTACCACTGTGCATCCTTCCTCTAGTGATGTAGGAACATCTTGTTAATAATTAATTTTGGATTTATTAGGTGACTAGGGGTATCTTGGGTCCACTTGAGATGGTCATAGCTTGTACTAGTCCATTTGGACTCCATAGGAAAGAATAGGAGTTTCCCTCCAAATGTATAATTTTAATATTTGAACTAGGTCTAGGTATTTTATAGGCTTAGGTGTTAAGTGACACAATCCTCTTTCGAGATATCATATTTGGAGGTTAGAGACTATTTTGCAAAACATTTTCACGAGTAAATATATTGTTTTGGATTGTCTTCTTATCTATAATGGTGTTCAAGGCTTCATGGAACCCTCACAAAGTGTCCAGGGAATGGAAAATAGATAACAAGACTTACTCAGACCAGACTATACCTTGTTTTAGAAGTTTAGTAGTATGTAACATGAACATAATGATTCAATGGAATCCTTGAGTCTATTTTAGGGCATTGATCACAAGGACTTGGTGTTGTAAAAGTCAAGAAAAGGTAATAAGCCATCTAAAGGAGGATTTCTTAAATTAAATTTGTGTTCACAATCCTAACTATGTGTGCCCAATCTTAAGGGCCTAGAGTAGAACATTCATTGTAAAATTTAATACTTATGCCTAGTAGAGTCCATGATAAGTTTGGAGAAAAGTAATAAGAATACCAAGAGTTTCAAAATCCCTAGTACATGTTGGAATAATAATAAAAGAAAAGGAATGTGCAAATACAATTTAGCAGTATTAATGCCCAGTTTGAGGGCTAGGAGAGATGTACTTTTAGAAAAATAGTCTTTATTCCATGTGGTTTGAAGTTGGTGGAGCTTCTAAAAGATGTAGGAATGCCTAAGGGCATTAAGGACTCATAAAATCATGGCATAAGGACAAAGGATTCAGTGGTTAGTAGGTAAAGGAAGAAACATACAATCATGCTTATTTCTTGTGACTGTCAAGACCAACCTTGAGAGATAGTTCTCTTAGGAAAGAAAGTCATAAGGAAGTTGTATCTATCATCGAGGGAGTTGTGTTAGAATGTTTTTAATCCTTGAGGAATAGGGGAAAATCCTTATAAAAATTTAATTAAGAAGACCTATTGATTTTTCTACTGACTTCATAAAGAAGCCTAGAGATAGTAGGGGTTTGTATGAAAATTCTTAAGTGAAAGAGGAAGAGTTGAGTGATTTGCGTTAGTGATTAGGAGAGGGATAAGAATAGTGAGATGAGAGAAAATAATATTGAGTAAAATTCAAGGTGAAGGTGAAAAAAAAAGTTGAGAAGATTGTTTAGAGCTTGAGCAAGCAAGGATTCTTAAAAAGCCAAAAGTTGAAAATCTAGCAAGATGATGGATAAATGAGTAATGGAGCATTGAGGTTTGCTTGAGTAAGGTGTATGGGTGTGTTGAAAGGTGGATATAAGTGATGAAACCATAAAATCTACAAAGAAAATTGCATGACTAAACAAGGGAAGCTAACACCATTTTCATCCATCTAGCCAAGGGTTCTAAGTCTAGGAATGTAACATTAAGATAGAAGTTTAAAATAATGCTTAACTAGTTTGAAAACAATACAAAATCTAACTAAACATGCCTACTAATATGTGTGAATTACCTAACATGGGCCTAAATATACCTAAGAGGGCAATCAAATGGTTATGGTGCTTTACTCCAAACAAGGTGAAATGGCCTCTCCTAATGACAAGTTGGTCATTTTGGATATTCATCTACTAACCCCATTGAATGCTTTAAACAAGGATTAAACTTGGCTATATATCATATTTGTTATATGAGATGCAAATCAAAGCATGGTGTATATATAAAGGAATGAGGTGCACCCTTTTACGCTTTTCCTTTTGGGATAAACTTATATTCTTTAGTGCATGTGGGACTAAAATCCCCAAATTAGATTAGAATTGCTAATCATGATTAGGCCTTGCTAATCACAATTAGTGAATTACCAAGTGATTAAGAGGTGTGAAGCCTTAATCAACCACTTAGGGTCAACTAGGAGGCTAGGATAAGCTTTTGAAGCTTTCGAGACGTTGTGGAGGTGAATGGCATAATTTTGAGTGGTTGGAAGAGGGGTTTGAGTCAATACTAGGGTATATTGACCAAAACAAGGGCAAAATAGGCTTAATTAGCTAATAAATGCTAATTGTCTATTTTGAAGAGGATTTTGACTTACAATTCGCCGTAAAGTGGCATCCTGAATGCAAAAGGGGTTTGGTGATCAATGAAGTGCTTATTAACTGACCAAAGTGGCACGAAAAGTTAGTTATTGGTAAAGATTACTAATTATAATGGAATTGGGAAGAATAAGAGTGATCTGTGTCCATTTTATCAATAAGATTGCAAAAGCAGAATTTAGGTGTCTACATTTTCCCTTGTTTAAGGTGAAGTAAATGAATTCACTTCAAACATAGTCGATAAGCGTAAAACATGTAAATTTTTGAAAAAATTAGCAGGATCAAGGGTGCCCCTTGAGTGTTGATGGGGTGATAGAAGAAGTCAATTGACAATCAAAAATATGATTTGTAATGGATAGAAGAAAATGAATCAAAACGGGCACGAAACCCTTAGGTATTGAGAAGGAATAATGACAGGGATAAACATGGTTGTTTATTGCCCTGGGTGATTTGGAAGAAAAATTAGTAGTGGTAATAAATGATAATGGAGAAGAAATGATTAACAGATAATATAGGACAAGCCTAGTCTTTGCATCCAACCTTTTAATAAGCAACCTGTTTATATCATTTTACTAGGTCTACATCATCGGCTTTTATTTAAAATAAACAAAAGTGTAAGATAACATGAAAAGCTAAATTACTAACAATTGTTTACTGCTAAAAATACGTAACTCCATGCAACATACATTATGCAATGCAATACGAGAAAGTAAAATGATATTTAGCTCCATGCAACATACAAAATGCAATGTAATACGAGAAAGTAAACCAGCTAACCTAACAGAGAAACTAGTACAATCACACATACTCAAACAAATAATGTTTAAGACAATTACACCAATGTTTTTGTTATCAAGTTATAGTTCCTAAATTTTCGTGTTGTAACAAAAAGGGTTAAAAATGATGTCCCAAGCAATAACACATGCAAGGAAAAATGGAGGACGCAAGTAGTCCCATGGAAATTATTTGTGCATTATGACATAGTACCTGACAACTCACTATTGCATGGGAGTACCAACATAATAAGTAGACCCAACTTTGTTAATGGAGGTAGATCACGATGATCCGCATGTCGTTTAAGACAAGAACAAGCAAGAACGTTAGAAAGATGTTTTTTTAGGACAAATTTCAATGTTTGAGGATAATGCAAGTGATACAGGCTTTAGTTGTATGCATGTTGTTTACCAAATTTTTATAGAATTTTGATTGATTTACCAATTTGTTTTGGGTTTTTTTTAAACATATTTGAATGTTTTTTATTTTCTAGAAGTTTTTTAAAGCTATGTATAGGAAATGAAGAAATGTGGATGCCCCTAGTGACAGATGGGATGTACAAGGGTAGAATGCCATGCACATGCACAAGAAAGTGAAGATGTGAAAATTCCCCAACGTTAGCTGGGAATACACAATGTCATACTCTTCATGCGCAAAATATGGATCAAGGCCAATATAGATAGGTTCAATCATGATGATGAACGTAACCCAATGACGTGCTAGGAAGGAGCAAGGATGCCCCCAACGTAAGCTGGCCAAGAAGCACATGATACTATAAAGAGGTTTCTTTCTTGAAAAATTCTAGAGGAATGTCTTCATGTACCCTCATAAATTCTCTAATTGCTTCTTCATTTTGAAATGAATCAATCGGTGTGGGTAGTTGTTCTACCACAAGAGGTTGATTGGATGAATGCAACATGGGAGTTGACTTGGATGATTGATTAGAAGGAATTTGAATTGGAGAGCTCTTCAAGGAAGAAGGGGTCGTTGAGGTGGTGAATAAGGGAGGTCCTATAAAGCAAGGGAGGACTGTGGCTCAAGAACCAAATTAGAATTTTTAGAAGATCTAGGTGAATCTAAAGAATCAGAATAATAGTTTGGATTGGAGTCAAAAGAAGAGTGGGAGGAACTTGAATAATAATTTGGATCATAAGTGTCCAAACCATACCACCGAATATGAGATGAAGGTGGGGAATATGGTACCCAAATGGGCTCTCTAGCGTGAAGAATCAAATGAGGTCTAGTTGTGATAGGCATCCTTTGATGGGAATGTTGAAACCTAGGTTCCTTATTGTCATAAGTATGTAATAATTAGTCTTTGTTAGCACATGCCTAGACATATATAGTCTAGGGGATATCATAGGGGTTATTGTGTTGACATTTTCAACAGGTGTATCTACACAACCAATGAGGGCATCAAAATGATTCTCCTCATTAGACACATAATTAGCATTCTTGTCCCGATTATGTTTAGGAAGAGTCTTCATATTGGGGGATTTGTTAGGAGTGGATGAATCCATCTCCACATCACCACTTTTGATTAAGTCCTGGATGTAGTGCTACAACTTCAAACACTTATTTGTTTTGTGACCTTTAACATGGTGGAATTGGAAATATTCATTATCTCTAAACCATGATGGTTTAGGTGTTTTATCCTCATAAGGCGTAGTTTCAGGGTATCTAACCATATTAACTCGCCTCTAGTTTTTTAGTATTGATGACATTGAGTCATATAGAGGAGTGAAAGTATGACGTTTATACTTGGTAGGTGGATTACCCTTTGCAAGTTTCAAAGGTGTGTGGTTCTACACAGCTTGGACCCATGTAGAGTCTACTATTCCATCATTAACAATTTTTTTGTTCTTATTAGGAACAAACTTTGGCTTGTCATTGGTCTTGGAATCGTTATGATCTCTTGAAAAGGGCTTTAGGGTCCCTCTATTTAACAATGCCTTTTCAATTTGACTCCCTTTTTCTATTACCTCTTCAAATGTGTTGCCACAATGCATTTGCAAGTGGAACATAATGTTTGGATGGAGGTTGGGAACAAATATGCCTATTAGCTATTTTTCAGGTATGGAGCAAGGAAAGCAGCTAGCTAATCCTCTCCATCATTGTAAAAATGCAGTGAAGTTTTCGTTGTTTCATTGCTTGGAATTATAGAGATCTAACATGGTAACATCATTTTCTATATTGAAAGAGAAGTGTCATACAAAACTCTCTGCTAGTTCTGGCCATGTTGATATGGATCCCTTAGGGATATGCACAAACCATTCTAGTGTCATTGCTCCTAAACTTTGTGGAAACAAGCACATAAGATAATTGTTGTTGAATGCCACCTCTTGACATGCCATATAAAATTCCTTTATATGATCACGAGGGTCACCTTTTCCCTTATATTTATCAAATTTTGGAAAATCAAAATGTCTTGGGAAAGGTACTTGTAGCATGGATTTTTCAAATGGGTAAGGACATAACTCATTAAACTCGATACTTCTTGTTATTGCTACCGGTTTGGCCCTCTTGTAACGCTTGAAGGGCGTTCTTCATTGTTGACCAATCTTGATTAAAAAGTGGATCTTACGTGGGTGGCAGGTGTAGGTCTATACAAAGGGTTAAGCCTAGGTGTATGCTCACCCCGATTTTTTATGAGAATCTCTTCATAAGGATATCTTTATGCCTCTCGTTGAGGAGTATTTATTGGGAATTCGTAAAATGAAGCTTTAGGTTTTTTCTTCGTATAGTTTGTTTCACAAATTTTGGTTGTTCCTTTTGTATATGCGAATCCAAACTTGTCAATTGATGAGTGAGGGCTTGGACCTGTTGTTCTAATGTAACCTCTTTAATAGGTATTTCATGATGATCTTCATTAGGAGGAGGTTGTGCATGATGAACATGTTCTTCATGGTCTTTGCAACGAATTTTAATAGGAGGCAAACGATAGTCTCCATCATTTTCAAATGGTATCTCCTCATTATTCTACCGTGTAGAAGTAGAGGCATGACTTGGATTTAAAATTTCGTTAAGAGTGCGATGAGGGAGGTCTACTTCTTCTTCTCCCCAAACCATGTCGGTGATAAGAGAAGGGTCTACTATGGAAGGTAATTTGGCTCCTAGTTCCACAACCCGCATAAGAACTTCATGTTTGTTATGAAAAATGTAGTCATCAAAATGGGTGGAATGAAGCTCTACATCCGCACAAGGAGACTCTTCCTCTCCACCACTATGGTCAACCATGAGATTATCCTCCAAAAGAGGGTTGTCACCTCCAAATATATTGGCTTCCAAATTTCGTGACCCCATTCTCATAGTAGGCATTACTTAGAATAGAAGGTACAATGTGAAATATTTCCACTAAGGTTTATTAACAAGGGACCCTAGTCAAATTTGTGTAGTGTAACGACCCTAAGTTGTTTAAAATAAGGTGACTATAGAATAGCCACAAAAGTGATGGGTCAAAAAGAACGTACGAACTAAAGAATAACGAACAAGATACCCTAATAGGGTAATATATGACACAATTTTTCCTTAGAATAATACACTCGATTGGACACGCTCAAAATTTAGTTTACACTAAATAGTTTATTCTCTAATATTTCATCTAGATAGGTTTGCAACCAAATAGTGACAACACAACATCACCAATTAGGTCGAGTTTGCAAAAACAAGGCCTAAATGATAAGAGAATGTTGACGCGATCTTCTAACAAGATATACTAAAAACCAATTTCTAAACACTAACAAAGTCCAAGTCTTGTAAAATGGACGATAACAATGTGAGCAACATAATGACACTATTTGGACACGTGAACCAAGCTTTTGGGAAAGCAAGATTTCTAGTGTCAAAATGATGTTATTGCAATGCTAACAATGTATCCTCAACACTCACAAAACTCAAGACAAAGTTAGGATGTAAAAACTATGTCTAAGTATAACAAGAAATTGTTATGTGTGCGAACAACGTAACTCTACAATATAGAGATTTAGGCCTAATTTCACAATGGAAACAAGACGTAAATATCTCAATTGTATGGCTATAATGTGGGTAGCGTCAAAAGAAGAAAAGGATGAACTCACCTAACTATGATAATAATAAGTCTCAAATATGGGGTTTTGAGACAAGGTGGGATACTAGATCGTGAGTACGTACCTTGTGCAATTTCAACACTTGCGCTCCGACATTACAACCTAGTCGCACAAGTAGAATACAAAAGTGGTGGACATGTGATATCTAGCGGTATCGTATATGTTGTTTCCTTTTGTCCAAAAATGGGAAACAAGAAAACAAGGGTGTAGACTAAGTGGTGTTGAAATAAACTTGGTGTTATTTTGGCAGAGTTTCACCTTGTCTTAAGACAAGTGAAAAACTAGGACAAAATGACACTAAGTAGATTTTGTGATGAAATGTCATGCAGTTTCAACTTTAAGAGATTATTTCCCTTGTTCAAAAACAAGAGTTTGAATCTAACAAAGTTGTCACTTTGTGAGAGCTCTCAAGTATACTATCTAAGACAAAAACAATGGCTCCAAGCTGGAAATCTTCCTAGGTGGTTCTCTCTCTAGGTGTCACAAGATATCTAGGAGCGAGCTCGATTTACCCAAAAATTTGCACTGACTAATTTGGGAGTATCTCGGCTTTACTTTACCCCCTTTAGTATAATGAGCACCGAAGTGCATTCAGTTATACTTTCACTAGGGTCGCGATACGAGATATCTTTGACGCTAATCTCACCAAGGCGTACTAGACAAGTTGGTAGTGTGGAGCACTTTCTTGTTTCGTTCACAAGGTTCCCTCTTGCGTGAAATACTTTAAGGTTCCTAGGACCACCCCATTGTTGTATCTTAAGGATTCTACCAAAGGGGTTATGTCCTAGTTAAGCGGATGAGCCATAGCTCTCAACCGAAACCTGTAAGTACAATGTGATGATTGTGGTGTATTTTTTATCTTTTAGACTTAATGTGGTTTTGTCAAACTCCTTTTAAAGAACCTACAATCACACGTGTAGTTAGAAAAATTGTTTAGGTCCTCCTTTCTTTGACTAGTGTTAGGTCCTTCACAAAATGGTTAGTAGTTTCAAAATAGATTCACAATATCATAAGAAAATAACCATGAAAAATGCTTGTAAATAAACTAACTACTATCAAATTTTGTAAAAACAAGGTTTATTCCCAATTCATCTAAGTGCTTTTTAATGAAAAGACTAAAATTGCTTTTGATTCCCAAGATCACACTAGGTGCAAGGGAAGAGCATACACAAATTCTAGCCTTGGTTATTTAACAAGTGAAAAAAATTAAACTAAAAGATGATTAACAAAGTTTCCTACTTACTCTAATGATAACAAAATAAGGTTTAAGAGTGTTTTTATTCTCTAGATCACACGAAGTGCAAGATAAGAGAATACACACATTAACCCAAACTCATACAAAACATGGAAACAAGATTAATTCCTTCAAACCCTAAGTGATTTTATAAGAAAAATTACTCTAAATCTATGAAATTGACAAAAATAGCATTTAAAAACCAAAAATGGAAACTTTGAGTTTATAGGAAAAATTTATACAAACACACCTGCATGCCCCTATCGACATGTGTGCTCCTTTTTCGACGCCCCGCACTCCTCTGCCAAACGTGTGGACTCCCATTTGTAAAAATGATAGATAGGTGACAAATACAAGCTAGCGTGTGCACTTTGCAGACAAGCAGTGCGCTCTTGTTTCGACACTTGCACTCCCCTTTGTAAAAATGACAAACAGTTGAAAAATACAAGCTAACGTGTGCGCTCCTACTTCAACGCTGCGCTCCCAGCTTTAATTCATGTGCTCACAGTTCAATGCTTATGCTCCCCTTTGTAAAAATGACAGAGTTGAAAAATACAAGCTGACGTGTGCACTCCTACTTTGACAACTGTGCTCACAGTTTGATGCCTGTCCTCATAGTTCAATGCCTGCACTCCCGGTTCAATACTTGTGCGCCTTTGAGGGAAGTGGCCAAAATTCAAGTTTTGACAAGAATTTATTTAAAAAGGTAAAATATTTGGTATTTTTTTGGCAATTTTGACAGGGCTTCGCCTCCTTGAATCCTGCAAAAATAAAGAAAACACAACTTCTACCACTAATCTAGTTGAAACAACTTTCAAAAATGGAAATTAATCTATAAAACTTTAAAAATTACTCTAAAACTTTGAAATTAATCTAAAAAGCTTGAGAAACTAATCTAAAAATCTTGAAAGTACTCTAGAAATCTTGAAAGTAAACTAGAAAACTTGAAATTAATCTAGGAAACTTGAAACTAATCTATGGGAATTAATTTATAAAACCTTGAAAATTACTCTAAAACTTTGAAATTAATCTAAAAAGCTTGAGAAACTAATCTAGAAAGCTTGAAATTTAAACTAAAAACTTGAAATTAATCTAGGAAACTTGAAACTAATCTATAAACTTGAAATGAATTTTTTTGAAACTAAGTTAAAAAGCTTTAAAAATTGAATGCAATGGGGTATTGTCCACCAAGTGCGTACAAATGATGACACCATAAACTCTACGAAGTAAATTACATGACTCAACAAGGGAAGCTAACACCATTTCCATCCATCTAGCCAAAGGTTCTAAGTCTAGGAATGTAACATTAAGATAGAAGCTTAAAAGAATGCTTAACTAGTATGAAAACAATACAAAATCAAACTAAACGTGTCTACTAATATGCTTGAATTACCTAACATGGGCCTAAATAGACCTAAGAGGGCAATAAAATGATAATTTTGCTACTCCAAACAAGGTGAAATGGCCTCTCTCAATGACTACTTAGTCATTTTGGATATCCATTTACTAACCCCATCAAGACTTTAAACAAGGATGAACTAGGCTATATATCATATTTGTTATATGAGATGCAAATCAAAGCATGGTGTATATATAAAAGAATAAAGTGCGCCCTTTTTATAGTTTTCCTTTTGGGAGAAACTTGTATTTTGGTGCATGTGGGACTAAAAGCCCCAAATTAGATTAGAATTGCTAATCATGATTAGGCCTTGCTAATCACAATTAGTGAATTACCAAGTGATTAAGAGGTGTGAAGCCTTAATCAACCACTTAGGGTCAACTAGGAGGCTAGGATAAGATTTTGAAGCTTGTTGAGATGTTGTGGAGGTGAATGGGGTGATTTTGAGTGGTTGGAAGAGGGGTTTGAGTCAATACTAGGGTATATTGACCAAAACAAGGGCAAAATAGGCTTAATTAGCTAATAAATGCTAATTTTTTGTTTTGAAGAGGATTTTGACTTACGATTCACCATAAAGTGGCATCCTGAATGCAAAAGGGGTTTGGTGATCAACGAAGTGCTTGTTAACCGACCAAAGTGGCAAGAAATGTTAGTTAATTAGTAAATATTACTAATTATAACGGAATTGGGAAGAATAAGAGTGATTTGTGTGTGTTTTGGCAATAAGATTACAAAAGTGGAATTTAGGTGTCTACAAGTAAGGATGAAACAGACTTGGTAATCCATTAAACCCCGATTTTACTTTCAAACCCTAATTAGACCTACTTAAAACAAGGGAAAAGGAGAAAATTGAATTGGGGAAGTTGTATTTTGAGTTAAAGTTATATAAAGAGGATTATAGGGTACTCTGTATCATCTAGATAACTTGTCATCAATTCAATATTTTTTCTTTGGCTCAAAGGAAAGTTATAATAAGATCATTCAGTGTGTTTCATTTTGTAGGGAATAGTGTCTAAGGTGATTGATCAACTCATTTAGTTTTTATGAGAGACTACTTCCTCCGAAGGCCTAAAAGGCCATTTTTGCCATTTTGTAGCTAATTGAACACCCTTTAGAAGTTTTTAGAGAAAATATAAATAATCTGAGGGTGATTTTAGAGAGAATTGAATATGTCTAAGTAAATTTAGGAAATTTTAGGAAATAAAATCTCATTCAAGAGCAATCTGTTTAAGACCGGGTTTTCAGTGTAAGGAATGAAAACTAAAATGACAAAAGTTGAATTCTCTAAATGATTCTAGGAGTTATGGAAAGAGTTAGGATGAAAAAAATAGGAATTGGAAGTCTATCAAAATAATCTATAAGGTGTAATAATCAACATTTATTAAAGGCTTAAATATTTCTTTAGGTATCATGCAAAACTCTTGGTGACCCTCCCATTTCAAAATGAAATAGGACCTAAATTTTGAGTTGCAGGCATAATTATATTTTTAGAATAGTTTCATTGATCATAAAATGTGATTTGTAGTGTTTCAGTGAAGTATGGAGGTCAAGAACATGTAACTCATCCTCAAATTCCATTCAAGGATTCATCCCCTATTTGGAGGAGGAAACCCATTTCCATGAGGAGAAACTTGAGAAAAAAAGGTGTCCATGTACCATAAGCATGCTTACACCCATGTTTCATCTTGGTCAATAAATTGAATTGTAAAGGAGTCATCATGTTCAAAGGTGAAATTTGGAGCTCAAGGAGTGACTTGATGATCATCATATCCTGACTCTGTCATTGTACCCAAATCTCTCCAAAGAATAAGCTAAAGTGAGCTAGTCATGCCACCGAGGTATCCAAGACCATCATATGTGAAGTATTAAGGAATCATCTATCTCCATGAGAGACATATGAGAAATACACATATGAAAATTGTGAATTTTATTCCATGAAAGGATGATTTTAGATCCAAGAAAGGTGAGGGGATGATCTTTATATGGAGCACCATGTTTCTAAGAATGAGAAATCATCTGAGTTCACTTAATACAATTCACTTGGTACTATTCGTAAAAACTCATTCAACACCTAGTAGTGTGATCACACCTTAAGGAGGAGGTACATTACAATCACCTCATTTTTCCATAGGATAAGAATCCCATTCAGGGAGCAATCCTCTATCTACAAAGTGAGGATCTCATTTTAGTAAGAAGTAGACAAGCATCATAGAGTTGATTCGTGGTCACTAAAGTGAATTATGGACCAAATTTTAAAATTTATACTAATTCAAGAATTGGTAGGGCCAAAATCCAATCCATAAGGTCAAAAAACCTACAAAACAACTATATTTTTTTCCCAAAACAAAGACCGACTACAATATATATGCCCTGAAAGTTTTAGGTCCTTACTGAAATCTTGAAAAATGAGTAAGTCTTGACTGCATTAGATTTTGAAAAACCAACTTCTATATTATAATTGTTGGAGCTACATGACCACTTCCATTAGGTGCAGAGTGGCCCTAGTTTCTTATATTTACTAAAATAAATGTTAAGTATAAGAATTTATTTTATTATTAGTATTACTAATAATAAAAGAAATTATGATACTTAACATTTATTTTAGTAAATATGGCTCCTTCGGGTCCTTCCAAATTTCATACCCCTCAAAATGTGTATGCATTTCATATAATTGAAAACACGTATGTGTTTTAGCTTTGAGATTTGCAGACCAAAGAAAACAAAATGTATACGTGTTATTGTAAAACATGTACATGTTTCGCTTATTTTCATATTTGTGTCCACTTTTTGGCACCCTGATTTGTGCACTTACCCCTTAGTGTTTTTGACTAAACATCCATCACACACACTTGGGTGGCATATCATTCACACATCCCCCTCATATAAGCATCAATGCATCTCACATAATTACATAATCATACATCAATATCCGTGCATAAGAATATTCATCATATGTTTTAGCATCGACCATTACCCGATGACACACTCTTGTGCTTCGATTCACACTTGAATGTTGAGGGCATACTACACATGAACCCCACACACTACACAATAAGTATTACACATTGCATCTAATCACACATCTCACGTTGTGCATCCTACATTCTATATTTAACCTACATCATTTATACATTTGTGTATTTATACATCATACATCATATTAGTCTTCATCATACATGTATCATACTCCTATTATCTATGAGTCTCACATTACATACTCCTCATCTTACATACTACATAGCATGCACCTTACACTTTTATTATATCTATACATTACACATTATACACATCACATGGTCATCTCTCATCATCACACATACTACATATTCTTCTACATGCTGCACTCACTACCCTATGACACACTCTAGTTCCTCGGTCCATACTTGACTGCCAAGGGTTTACTAATCAAATGGACCTCATCATACTCACATGTTCATCATTCAACCTTCTATCATGCGACATTACTAGGTTAGTGACATATGTTATAGGCTAAATGGTCACCTATTCCTTCATCTTGTAGTGGTATATGCTTTAGGCTACATCACCACTCCCTCTATTCATCTGGTAGTGATATACGCTTTAGGCTACATCATCACTCCTACGCTCATCTTTTCATGATATACACTTCAGATATAGGGTCACACATACATCATCTCTAGGTCACATATCTTCAACACACATGAGCACTCATCACAGCGCATTAGACACAACACACACTTTGATCATTTCTCGATGACGCACTCTTGTTTACGGTTCATTCTTGATTGTTGAGGGGAAAACTAAATGAACCTCATTACATATAATTCCATTCACTCAAGGGGCATGCAACTCCTATCATTCATCTTACATTACATTCCATCCATCCAAAACATATTGCATATCTTGGTTACTTTTACTCTTTCTTGCATTTGTTTGTTCACGTTTTTGCTTTATTACACATGCTAGATAGATCTCTTATATCTCATTATCTTTACCATACACACATGCACATTCACGTATTTCTCTAGTTTTGATCATAGATACATGTCTCTTACACGCAACATAGATGCTTTCCTTCTACCACTCCTACAACGGTTCGTTGGGGGCATCCACATTCATACACTACATGTGCTATTGTTTCATTTTGTACTTAACACTTTTCATTACTTGGTTATACACACTTTTGACATATGGTTTATCTTTCTAACATGCTAACGGGTGCTTCATGTGCAGCATTTGTTTGCAGGATTACTTAATTCCATGGCTATCTGTTTGTTTGTCTATTGTTTGCTCTTGTATGTGGGCATTTCCCTTTGTTTGGTGTGCACACTTGTTCATTATATACAATCATTATGGCCTTGAGAGTCTTACGACATCATGAGTGGTGTCCCATGTTTGCAACCTACTTTATCATTCTATGATTGAATTCTTGCTTGTTTACTTTCCTTCTAGCTTACACATTGTTTGCATAGCATACACTTGTCTTTTACATACATGTTTGTTCGTACTAACACTTGTTTTCTAGCCACTTGTTTGTGTGCGCCTTGGTTTCTACTAAGTGAATTCCCTTCCCCTTGAGGCCATAGTTCATGTGGTCGGTCCTCTTTTGGGGCCACATTATCTTATCAGCGATGTCGCATGCGCCCCGAAAGAGGGGGGCATCATTTGGGGTTTTACACACTATTCAATGCTTTATACTAATACAATTTAGTTCATTTTATGTCCTTAACATTGTGGTTTATACAACGAGTGGGTCCAAACCAATTTACGAACCTCGTACACAATGAATTTTACAGACATGATTGTCCTTAACATTCAGGGGGAGAAGAATAAAGTTAGAGGATACAACGAATTTCCTCTCTACACTACTTCAGAAATGGCGTTAGATCGCCAAAAATCCATGCAAAGATACAAAGATCTCTTCACACATCTTCAGGGAAACAGTTACAGGTTGGAGAGTAATGCAACTTTCTCCCTACACTTCTTCATCTAGGGTGGCATGAGATCACCCAAATAACTCGCAGTACAAGATATCCTCTCTACACCCTTTCTCTCATCATGGATTAGGTGAACATCTTCCTTTTACATTTTTCATTTCCATTACATGATTTTTACTACATACATGTGTTTTTGACATATATACATGCGTATTTAACTACTTGATCATCTTCTATTTGAAGGTCCATCCATATGAGAAGTAAACCATCAACAACAACAACAACGGTGACAACAACAATAAAATTTTGTAATAGCACACACCTCATACTAACATATAGGTACATCACACACATTTCCGCCCTAGGTTCACTCTCATCACTTTTTTTCTTTTGCATATTTAGTCTCCATGCTCCATCATTTTGTCACTCCACACTTTGTCTAGTCCTTCAACACGCGTTTTACATCACTCTACATGGACATCAGATACATATCTCTATTTACTTTATGTTACCAAGTGTTTTGCTCACCAACATAAAGTGGGGGAAAATGTAGACACAAAATCACATACTTTGGCTATTATTTAGTCCTAGTCTCATACTACTATTCATATGGTTTTGAGTGAAGAAAGTATGAATTAACACAGTCCTTTGGCCATATTATTTTGCTTTCTGTCATAACTACCGACCTTCAACACATACTTACCCAGTCTGTTTTTGTCATTTTGCATCATTCTACCTCTTATTACAATTCTTGGCCTGTCTATGGGGCACCTTAGGCACCCCTGGTCCCATTCGGGGCACCCTGAGCCTTTTCTACTTTACCTCCATCTTTTGGGCACTTTCTAGTCATTTGGGATTTCCATATTTATAGTGGTTGGCCTTTTCGGGGTTAATTACGAAATTAGAATAAGAGAACCATATAAATATAAAGTTATGAGACAATAATGAGGGACCAAAGACTAGTCACTACTATCACCACCTAAGGTTGCATCCATCAAAGGCTCTATTTGCATCCATCTAGCTCCATCACAAGGGACAAGGTTGGTTCATCTACATCACACTTGTTTAGGAGAGAAGTTTATTTTATTCCATCAATCATTTTATTACATTTCTACATCTAGTTATAGCTCGCTACTTCACAAAGTGTGACTGGCACAAGAATGCCTAGGGCATGATTTACACACACTCACCTAGAACTACATTTGGGTCTGAAATGTAGTGCAATGCTCAGTTAGTAAGTCCACCATTGTGGTCGTTGAGGACAATCTGAACCCTTCATTTGCATCTTTATTTTTTTATGGTTTTTATGTTTGGTTTGGGGTTTTGCAAGTCTCTCCTTCCTCACTGACGATTACCGATGACATCAAACACATTACAATGACATATACGTGACAGAAGCCAAGGCTTCACATCACTTAGCGACCTTACAAATCTGGTTTTGGACCTCCTGTATAGACCATGGTGCCTAGATCTCGGATCAGGCATCCGGTACCCTCATCCCTATCTAGGTGCCCCATTATTCTTAGATACCTCATATCCACATTGTTTTGGGCCTCATCATAGTCGTTTTTACATTTTGTTCATCCGGTTTATTCTACGACATAGTCCCACAAGCTCATCGAACAACTAAGCTCTTTCTAACTCTCCTTATCCATCGGGTTTTATATTTCCACTTTATTAATTACTTGTGTATTTTACTTTATTTTACATAGTTGTTACTTACTTCTTTGCATAACATCTAGATTAAACTAAATTAGGCTTCATGTTTCCATTTTAGTTTAATCGATTCAATTTCATCAATGCAATAGGTTCTCCAAATGAATCCTCCATCCTAACAATGATGGGTAAGTTATTTCATTGTTATTTTGGTAGAGCTTTGCACAATTTAAAACACTAAATAAAATAATATTGCACCAATTTGAAATAATTCGGGATGATTTATTCATTGATAAAGATTACATTATATAGCTAGTTTGTACTCCTTATTCCATGGAGTCAAACATCATCTCAAATCCCTAAACTAACTCACTAGAATCTCTCAACAACTCCTATTCTAGTGGTGAGATAAACTCACGTACACAAATACAATCCTATATTATTATCAATGAGTTGTATTATCATGAAAACTCTATTAATAATAATATTACAAAGCTATGAGTTGTAAATACAACTCATCACACACATTATAAACAATATAATCCATAATAAAATAATGTGAGCACTAACAACAACTATATATCTATAACATCCACCTTTAAAAAAGAAGTTAATTTTGAATACACACCCTCTTTTCTTAGAAACCAATGCACGAAAAGTGATTTAATGCATAAAATTTTATAGTTTCAATTTGTTAAGAGTTACTTTTGAAAGCCTACCTCTTTAAATGTTAATGTTAAGGTTTACAAAGGTAAACCATATAAATTACTATATAATATGAAAGGTCGACCCAATAGATAAACCATAGCTAACAAGGAAATATTATAACAAGTTATAATTATGAACTTACTCTTATTGGATCTATGACATGCTTGCACATTTAGCATGGGGTAACATGTTTTATACTTACAATAAGATCGTACTAAGACATTGAATATGTTTATTACACCTAGAAGAACTAGGTAAAATTATGGAAACCTCTCTTAAGTATAATTAGTTATCATGTCATGATTATGAAATAATATGTTTTTCAAATATCAGGAAATATATAATGATCATATATATTATGCATCATAGGGGAAACTATAATATGTATGGTTAACCTAGGAACTATGACACATTGGCATGGATCTTAAGAACATGATAATATCTATGAATAAAGGAATCATGGAAGTTGATAAGGGTATCAACCTATAAACATAGGAATTGAAAAGTGTATGTTGAGGATACATAAAATAGATAAACAAGCTTCTAACCACATTTTATAGCAAATTCGAAAATTTTAAGATCTAGCTTCGGGGAGTAAGAATATTGTTACTTGAGACTAAAGGATCGGTATCTAGAAAAGTGAGGATACACATATATTACTTCTATGGAGTATCAACTGAAGGAAATAAGGAAACATGTCAACCATATGGGGAGTTACATGTGCCTCCCTCACTCTTGTTAACAAAGTAAAACCTTATAATGTATTGGATGATATAGATAACATGATCCATGTTCACAATATGATTGAAAAATAGATTATAGTTGTCCTGAAATTTAAATTGACTATTCAAGATGCATAATAGTATATGAAGAAGATTAATAGTCATGACTTGGATGAACTTTTAGAACATGGTAAAAAATTGACAAGGGATATTTATTAGGAAAGTATTATTAGATAAACCATAGGAGAATACGAGATTATTTAGATTAAAATATGGAAATAATTAAATGATTAACTCTTGTGAATAATGTATGTAGACTTTTGTACCTCGCTAAAGGATATTGAAACCCTATGACTATTAGACGAGGATGTTAGGAATAATCCTTGTTAGTGCTCCATATGTTTACCATATGATAAAATATTATATTACGGTAAGTTGGTATATAGGTTAAATTTGTTAGTTGTTATATACATGATTAATAGTGGTTAAAACCACTCACGTATTTAGGGAGATTTGTTATAAGAAGTTTCCTATTTTATAGGAAACATCCTCCCTATTTAATTGTAACCTATGATGTTAAATCAATATACAATATTATTTACTGTGTTAATTCTCTGCAACCTGAACCAAATTATTATTTGGTATCAGAGCAGGCATGACATATATGTGAAATCTTGTGAGGGAAATATTTAATTTTTTATATTTCCCTGGTTTATGTTTTAAATATTCATGGAGTTGTGGACGTGAATATTTCTTCTTCTGTCATCTGTATCTATTGTGATCGATTAAATGTGTGAATTTGACTGAGGAGTGTGGAGATAGTATCGTTTATGTTTGGCGTCCAAACTTGAGAGGAAAAGGCGTCATTGTTTCTATCCAATTAAAAGGTGTTCAAAGTCCCAACGCTTCATTTGGATCCCTGAACCGTGTGTGGAGCGTAGAAGCGTTTGACAACTGTCTATCTTCATTCTAAGAGATCATTCGATCAATTGAAGATATGTTCCTTTAAACGTGTGTAATTAACAAGTCTTGATGCCTTGATTCATGTGCATAATTTGCTGCAGATCTGATTCAACACCTGCATTCCTTTTTAGCTGGATGCATTAAAAAATGTATACAAATTTGAACGTGCTCAGTGATCCACCCACATAGTAAGGAAGAAAACCATACACTTATAGTTGATCATCTCATGCACGTATTCAGATTTGACATTTTCATTCTAGTTGATATCTTTGTGAGTCTCCATTGAAGTGAAGTTGTGTGCAACAACCATATGCATTGCACAACTTTGATCTCCTCCTAGAAAGAAGTACATAAAATTCTCACAGACCAGATCATCCCTAAATGATCTAAACAATGCTCCATTGAAGAAAAATCACTGTGAGGAGTGCGAGCATCTATTTTTCTGAGAGTTGTGGCTGTATTTCTCGGCATCCTTATCGCCTTTGAATTCCATGCAAAGTATCACGGTATCTAATATTGGATCTGTGGTCGGATTGCATCAACATTGGCATTGGTTCGTCTAAGGTAGTCATTCCAACGCACGGAATCATAAAAAAATATTCATTTAATCCTTGCGTTAGTATTGTTGGCTATTTCGAGTAAATGAAGGTATCTATATCATATATACGGTAAAGTCTTCCCTGTTAACTACCATGTAAGTTTAGTCGTAATGTTAAGTATCTAAGCTTTATTTTAGATATATAGTATTTCGTTGATTGTAAAAGAGTTCTAGGAGCATTACCTTTTTCATATGCGTTCAAGTTATAGGTAGAGTCGAAAAATAAAAAATGAGTCATGTATGTAAATTTTTAAAGAGTTGAAATTCGTGAAGTCATTTTGTCAAGAGTCAAAGTCAAATATTTGTAAAAAAAAAAAAAAAAACATTACCTCACTTTTCAATAATTGGACACATTTTCGATTGTACGCGACGCCTAAATTGTGGATGTTATTTTTTGAGCTTCAAGATCACATCCATTGAGCTCGCAACATAAAAATGGAGGATGGAGGCAAACAAAGGTTGGATGTCAATCAACGACCTCTCGCCAATTGCCAACAATAGGGCCGCATGAAGGTTTGGTTATATGTGTGTTTGCGGTTTGTGATGTGTGATTTAACCGTGTTTATTAAAGTTCCAGTTTCAGTGTTCTTGATTGAATAAGTGTAAATTTCACATTGAGGGGGGAACATGATCCCAATGTTCCATTTCCATTATGTCAGCATTTTCTTTGTGTGTACGAGTAGCAGAATTCAAAGAATTTCCTATGTTATTCCCTGCAGTGAGATGTGATGAGGGTTGATAATAGTACTTGGCACATCATGATGTGGTTGTAGGTAAACCACTTTAAAACATTCATTTTTGGTTTGTGGTAATCCAATTGAAAACCACCATTTTCAGTTCGTGGTTAACCATTTGAAAACCATACGACGGGTTTGTGATCATCCTGCAAAGTAAAAATCACCTAATCATGAAAAGGTGCAAGTACAAAGATAGGTTTTCCCCATGTTTGCACTAAGGGGGGAATGTTAGGAATAATCCTTGTTAGTGCTTCATATATTTACCGTATGGTAAAATATTATATTATGGCTTATTTTCCCCATTTTTCATTTCATAAACCGATAATTTCTCCTAGACATTTTTTCACTAGGAAGCTAATTTTTTTGAATACCACCTCAAAATTGCTCATTGAATTAGACTTCTTTTCGAGATCATGGGGATAGATTCAACCATGCCTCAAACCAAGACGAGGAGGTAAGCCCCGATTTTAATCATGATCGTGGTTTTTTTTGCATTTTAGGAACTCCTTATTTTTTTTTTTAACTAGATGTTTTTTTTTTTTTTTTTCATGGGTTTTTTGAAATGTTTGTTTATGTATACAATTTTCTTGTTTTATCGACTTGGTCGCGAAGATTCAAAATCATGGAAACCATCAAAACATTCCTGAAAAAACCCATCCAAACATTCCTCAAAACCCTCCGAACATTCCTCAAAACCCTCCTCCAAACATAGATCCGCCTCCTGTGGCTCCTTCTGTCCCCACTGAGCCAGCAGAACACAAGATAATATCATTGGAAGAATCTGAGAAAATAAAATTGTCATTGAGAACCTAATTCAGACTATAAGACAAAATCATGCCACAAATCCATCCCGCATGACTTTAGCCAATACATTGCAAACATTGATTGGTGAAGTCGAGTCCGCAACCAACCAAATACATAGATGGAATACCTTTAGAGGTGACTATAGGTGGTGGTATGTGGATAAACTATCCCATGCGGCCGTAAAAGACAAAAAAATGGAAAAGACCTCATTTGTGCATTATTTACCGACCCTAGAACCAATGCCCCCCCCCGCAGTTACTTGCAAACGGTTCCCAATCCATTGGTGCCACGATGACCGAATCAAAAACAATTTTTGGGACCGATGGTGGATGGTTTTTGATTATCCACCATGCAACAACAATGAGGTTCCTCTTTATTTTTTGAAGAAATTATATTGCGAGTTTGTGCTCAATGAGGTCCCGAATTATTTTGACTTTTCTAACTTTTTTGGTCGAGGAGGTGGCTCTGCATAGAGTAGACCTGGTGCACGCATAGGTCAACCTAGGATCCCCCATGCCCCAAAACCCCACTGCCTTCAGTTATCCCTCCTACAGTGAAGGAGGTTGTGGAGATTGATACACTGCATGCATTGAGGGAGCTCACTGACACTCTGACCCAACATAGTGACCAGATTGCATCTAGTGATGTTGGTGGAGGTGCCAGTTCTAGCGCACCACACCACTGTGGATCATGTGGTGCCGTATGCACTGCGGGCGAGACATCATTTGTTGGTTCACAGGATTTCTTTTCTATAGATGAGATGTTGGGGAATGTTTTTGGAACTGGTGCCACTGATATTGGTCTTTCACAGGTAAATTTCAAATAAATATAAATATATATATATATATATATACAATAGTTTAATTCACATGTTTGAGATTTTAATATATATGTATTTGATTATACGTCATGTACATACATGTAAAAACTAATTTTTTATTTTATTTTAAATAGCAAGAGTCGGTGAAGGAAACATCCGGCGATCGACATGCTAGCTACTACAACTGGCGTGTTTCAAATGTAAGTTTCAAGTTGTACAAACTTACATTTTTAATTTCATTTGATTGCACTAGATTATTATTATAATGTTTCACGTGTATGTTGTACATATTAATATGTTTGTCTTTTATACATAGGAGCCTGGTGGGTCATCATCTGCTCTGGGAACTGAGGCTACTGGCACGCCTCACATGAGTTTTACGTAGGTTAGTAAATCTCTTTACACTTTGTTTCTAATTACTGGAAGTTCACGTGGATTACATGCTTTGGACCTCTGTTATGTGGTGCACAATCATGTAGATTTTAATATTGATTTGTACATGTTTTTGTATAGCTTATGACTACTAGAGAGACTCCTCCATATATGCAGACTCATGGGAGGCTCATAGATACGCCATAAAGATTCGCAGATCCACTAACTGAGGTACAATTTTTCAAATTTGTTAAATTTTGGAGGTTCATTATTTCTTATTACTTAAATCTACAATATCAAATTTTGTATGTATGTGAAATATTTAATTTGAAAATTAATTATTTGTATGTAGCTTACCCCTCGTGAGTCTATTGTTGTCCCTGCGATGCGTCAACAACAAATTGATAGGGATCATGACATTGTGGTAAGATTTCACATGCATTTTAACTAAATTGTACAAGTTTCTAAATTTTGAATGTATTTTAAAATTTTGGGTGTTAAAAACTTGTTGTTTATGAATGTGCAGTTAGGTTCAAGCATGCTTAGAGACACCTAGACCACACGGATGAAATCCATAGTGGCATCTCCCTCCACTACATCCCCAGGTCGTGGACGTGCTACTTCTAGCAGGCGAAGAGAGGGAAGATGTTTCATGAGTAGATTCATAGTCCACCTGGATGTACATATATATATATATGGGCCATCTGGTCCTAGTGAACATGTTTCTTCATATAGTCCATGTATATATATATAGCCTTTTGCATGACCGCATGTGGTCCTATATACATTATGACACACTTAGTTCGAGATGTACACATACATTATGAACTTACATATATTTTCAGAGACGTGCATCTGGAGCACACTTTGTTTGATTCTTATATATCCATGTGTGTTGGTTTTCATAACGATAAATCTGAACTATATGTTTGATTTGATTTCATTGCATGTATGATATCCTTCTATGTATGTTTTCATAACCATTTAAATTAGTTCTAGATATGTATGTTTGATTTAAAATTAAAAAACCATGTCCTGAGCACTACATGGTACAATTGTTAAGCAAACCTATTCCATTAAGCAAAACCATGCTAGGTGAACTACAAAAGGGCAAAATTTACGTACAATTACTTTTTTTTTTTTAAAGCTAACACTCAATCTGTTGCATATCAACTAATGCGAACATTGATAGAAATAAGTGAGGTCTAGAGTTCATCTTGAACTATATATGAATATTTAACGTTACTTATGGTGCAACATTGAAGATTTTACAATTTTCCCGATTTTCAAGTTTTACAATTTTCATATTTCTAGAATTGAAGATTACACAGAGGTTTCAAATTTTTTTCTTTGTTATCAAAACTTATTATTTTTAGTAAGGCTCATATGCCAATTTAATAATAAATATTTAATCATGTCTTCTTGTATTTGGATTGAGATGAATTTTTTCATTAGATTAGGTATTTTCATATGGTTTCCTGCTTCAAATTTCAAGTGTTTTCGATCTCCATAATTGCAAGGATCTAAAAAGGCAAGTTTTTTCTCTGAAATTTTAAATGGGATGCTATAAAAATTAGGGTACCAATGGAAAATATTTTTAGATCATCTTCAAGGAGTTCATGAGTAGAAGTTACATGGGCAAAATTTAGGGAAATGGAGCAAAAATGAAGGAGATATGAGCAAAAATGTGATTTTTACAATAGGGTTTCTTGAAAATTTAGTAGCATAACTAAATACTAGCAGCAATGAAGGAAAAGGAAATATTAAAAAGGGATTAAAAAAATGGCTAAGTGTATGTTTATACTCACCTCTTAACATTAACCTAGCTAACTCACCTTCTAACTCATCCTTGACCATTCTGGATTAACCCGGGTTACATGGCATGACAGGGTAGGGTTACAAGCCTTAAGTGACAAAGGGACTTAAAGGGGTGATAATGTGTGAAGGGGTTAAGTATTCATGAGAGGGGGCAACATAATCAAGTTGGGGTGCTGAGGAATTGAATACCTAGTGAGAATGTTACAAGCCTTAAGTGACGAAAGGGAGAGATTTCATGTGGTGGTGCATTCTGATGTCCCAAGTTGAAAAGGGTAAAAATTTGACAGTAAGCCCTTATTAGTATTCTTAGGTTCCACCCATCACATGAAGAATCCTCCTCTAATGAAGAATCAACTCATGTCTTCCTCCACGGAAGATCTTGAATGATGAGGCTTTTCCATAGACCATCTTGTTGAATCTGGAAACTACAAATGAAACTTTCTCATCTTCCAAGATGTTCACATGCTCCAATGTGTTGAGTCAATTCTCAGGAATGGCATTGATATTTCCACATTGACTAAAATATTTTTCATTTAACTCTTCATAGGATTCTAGAGATATAACCTATGATCTCTACAAGGGCTTCTAAAGTATTGACTATTGAAGGAAAGGGTCACAAATATTTTCCTGAACCAATTCTTAAAATTTGAATCCTGAAGATTCTTCATGTGGAATTATTCTCCCTGAGAGGAGTACCAAGCTCATGCATTCTTGTGCCAAGATCTTCCAAAAAATTTGATACATTCTCCTCATGGGATTCAAAATCAGAAATGGCTTCTTTTAGAGCATCAAACCTCTAGGTGATGGTATGGGACAAAATGTCATACAAGTTCTCTGAGTCAGATGAAAACACACCTGAGCTCACCAAGGAATGAGAATCAAAATTATTCATCTCACTCGCAAATGGGAGATTATTTTCCCAATGGAATTTCTCTTTCTTGATCTCAACTCTATTCCTATTGATTTTCAAAAATATGACCAAGAACAATCTAAACAAAGAGATAATCTCAAGAAATAGATCATGTTCCCTTTTTCAAGGATCATGCTCACCCAATGGTCACATGTCCTTCTTTGCAGTATGAATGCTTGATCTTGCTTGATGGACTGGGGGGTTGAAGTTTCAGATGGGAGACATTGCTTCAATTTGAGGCAGAGATGATTAATCTCATGCAATCAATGATGGCACTTATGAATAAAAGGTCCTCACACATGTGTTCCCTTAATTGTTTGATGATTTACTTATACTCCTAATTCTGTGTAGTGATATGTGATGAAGAATCCTATTACAATGCAAAAATAATGAGCATGTAAGCACATAGCTGGGGCAAGCAGAGGATGGAGAGAGATCACCACAACAACATAGCTCAAGAGAGAAAAGCAAGGATAGTGATGAAGCACCTAAGAGGACAAGAGGCAAGTCCAAAGAGAACAAGAGAGATGGAAGGTAAACAAGTGACATTGAATGTTTTGAGTCCTAGGAAATGAACGGAGGCGAGGAGTGAGAAGTCATGCCTCAGGATGTCGTGGCACTAAACTGACTACGCCGGCATGTCGGGTGGCCAGGTGAATGCTAGAGGAGGTGGTGTTTTGGTGTGCGACAAGGTCGTTGCTTCCGGGCTACTTCGTTTGGGCGTAGTCCCTTAAGAGCCCTGAGACCAAAATATCGTTCAACTTTCGATGGGTGACTACTCGGACTCCGTGGCACCTAGAGATGCCTCATCTGATCCGAACACCTCGGCAGTAGGGACCCTCTATAATAGCTCTCTCTCAGTTTTTTTCCTTCTCATTTCAAGGTGCTCTCTCGCTGCCCTATTGTTTGCAAACGTGCGAAATAGTGCAATTTGAGCCAGTGTAAGGTTGTCAAATGCTATATTTTGCAAATGGTGGGTCGTGGCACCAAACCGACTGCACTAACATGTCCAGTGGCTAGGTGAACACTAGAGGAGGTGGTGTTTTGGTGTGTGACAAGGTCGTTGCTTCCGGCTACTTTGTTTGGGCGTAGTCCCTTAAGAGCCCTGAGACCAAAATATCATTCAACTTCGACGGGTGACTACTCAAACTCCATGGCACCTAGAGATGCCTCATCTAATCCAAAACCTCAGTGTAGGGACCCTCTACAATAGCCTCTCTCGGTTTTTTCCTTCTCATTTTTGGTGCTCGCTGCCCTATTGTTTGCAAACGTGTGAAATAGTGCAGTTGGAGCTAGTGTAAGGTTGTCAAATGCTATATTTTGCAAATGGTGGGTCATGGCACCAAACTAACTACACTGGACACGTCTAGGTGGCCAGGTGAACACTAGAGGAGGTGGTGTTTTGGTGGTGCGCGACAAGGTCGTTGCTTCGGGCTACTTCTTCATTTCGGGCGTAGTCCCTTAAGAGCCCTGAGACCAAAATATCATTCAACTTCGACGAGTGACTACTTGACTCCGTGGCACCTAGAGATGGCCTCATCTAATCTAAAACCTTGGTGTAGGGACCCTCTACAATAGCCTCTCTCGGTTTTTTCCTTCTCATTTGGTGCTCTCGCTGCCCTATTGTTTGCAAACGCGCGAAATAGTGCAGTTTGAGCCAATGTAAGGTTATCAAACGCTATATTTTGCAAACGGTGGGTCGTGGCACCAAACCGACTACGCCGACACATGGGTGGCTAGGTGAACACTAGAGGAGGTGGTGTTTTGTGCACGACAAGGTCGTTGCTTCTGGGCTACTTCATTCGGGCGTAGTCCCTTAAGAGCCCTGAGACCAAAATATCATTCAACTTCGATGGGTGACTACTCAGACTCCGTGGCACCTAGAGATGCCTCATCTAATCAAAACCTCAGCGTAGGGACCCTCTACAATAGCCTCTCTCAGATTTTTCCTTCTCATTTCGGGGCTCTTGTTGCCCTATTGTTTGCAAACGCGTGAAATAGTGCAGTTTGAGCCAGTGTAAGGTTGTCAAATGCTATATTTTGCAAACGGTGGGTCGTGGCACCAAACCGACTACACCGAAACATCCAGGTGGCCAGGTGAATGCTAGAGGAGGTGGTTTTTGGTGCGCGACAAGGTCGTTTGCTTAGGGCTACTTCTACTTCATTCAGGCATAGTCCCTTAAGAGCCCTGAGACCAAAATATCATTCAACTTCGACGGTGACTACTCGGACTCCGTGGCACCTAGAGATGCCTCATCTGATCCAAAACCTAAACATAGGGACCCTCTAAAAATCCTCTCTCAATTTTTTCCTTCTCATTTGGTGCTCTCGCTGCCCTATTGTTTGCAAACGCGTGAAATAGTGCAGTTGAGCAGTGTAAGGTTTTCAAACGCTATATTTTGCAAACGGTGGGTCGTGGCACAAAACCGACCGCACCAACACATCAGGTGGGTGGGTGAATGATAGAGGAGGTGTGTTTTTTGGTGCGCGACAAGGTCGTTGCTTCCGGCTACTTCGCTCGGCGTAGTCCCTTAAGAGCCCCGAGACAAAATATCGCTCAACTTCGACGGGTGACTACTCGGACTCCGTGGCACCTAGAGATATGCCTTATCTGATCCAAAACCTTGTGCATAGGGACCTCTACAAAAGCTCTCTCTCTTTTTTTTTCCTTCTCATTTTGGTGCTCTCGTTGCCCTATTGTTTGCAAACACGTGAAATAGTGCAGTTTGAGCCAATGTAAGGTTGTCAAATGCTATATTTTACAAATGGTGGGTCGTGGCACCAAACCAACTACACACCAAGACATCTAGGTGGCCAGGTGAATGCTAGAGGAGGTGGGTGTTTTTTGTGTGCATGACAAGGTCGTTTGCTTCCGGCTACTTTGTTCGGGCGTAGTCCCTTAAGAGCCCTGAGACCAAAATATCGTTCAACTTCGACGGGTGACTACTCAGACTCCGTGGCACCTAGAGATGCCTCGTCTGATCCAAAACTAGGCATAGGTACCCTCTGTAATAGTCTCTCTTAGTTTTTTCCTTCTCATTTCGGTGCTCTCGCTGCCCTATTGTTTGCAAACACATGAAATAGTGCAATTTGAGCCAGTGTAAGGTTGTCAAATGCTATATTTTACAAACGGTGGGTCGTGGCACCAAACCGACTGTGCCGACACATCTAGGTGGCTAAGTGAAATGCTAGAGGAGGTGGTGTTTTTGCGCGACAAGGTCGTTGCTGCCCGGCTACTTCGTTCAGGCGTAGTCCCTTAAGAGCCCTGAGACCAAAATATCGTTCAACTTCGACGGGTGACTACTCGGACTGTGGCACCTAGAGATGCCTTCATCCGATCAATCACCTCAAAGTAGTAGGACCCTCTACAAAAGCCTCTCTCGATTTTTTCCTTCTCATTTCGGTGCTCTCGCTGCCCTATTGTTTGCAAACACGTGAAATAGTGCAGTTGGAGCCAATGTAAGGTTGTCAAATGCTATATTTTGCAAACGGTGGGTCGTGGCACCAAACTAACTATGCCAACATGTCCGAGTGGCTAGGTGAATGCTAGAGGAGGTGGTGTTTCAGTGCATGACAAGGTCGTTGCTTCCGAGCTACTTCATTTAGGCGTAGTCCCTTAAGAGCCCTGAGACCAAAATATCATTCAACTTTGGTAGGTGACTACTCAGACTTCGTGGCACCTAGAGATGCCTTGTCTAATCTGAAACCTAGGCATAGGGACCCTCTACAAAATCCTCTCTCAATTTTTTCCTTCTCATTTTGGTGCTCTCGCTGCCCTATTGTTTGCAAATGCGTGAAATAGTGCAATTGGAGCCAGTGTAAGATTTTCAAACACTATATTTTACAAACGGTGGGTCATGGCACCAAACCGAATGTGCCAAGCATGTCTAGGTGGCTAGGTGAATGCTAGAGGAGGTGGTGTTTTGGTGTGCACAACAAGGTCGTTGCTTTCAGGGCTACTTCATTCGGGCGTAGTCCTTAAGAGCCCTTAGACCAAAAATCATCGCTCAACTTCGACATGGGTGACTACTCAGACTCCGTGGCACCTAGAGATGCCTCGTCTAATCTAAAACCTTGGTGTAGGGACCCTCTACAATAGCCTCTCTCGGTTTTTTCCTTCTCATTTTGGTGATCTCGCTGCCCTATTGTTTGCAAACGCACAAAATAGTGCAGTTGAGCCAGTGTAAGGTTGTCAAACGCTATATTTTGCAAACGGTGGGTCGTGGCACCAAACCAACTACACCGCACATCTAGGTGGCTAGGTGAATGCTAGAGGAGGTGGTGTTTGGTGTGCGACAAGGTCGTTGCTTCCGGGCTACTTCGTTCGGGCGTAGTCCCTTAAGAGCCTTGAGACAAAAATATCGTTCAACTTCGACGGGTGACTACTCGGACTCGTGGCACCTAGAGACCCTCATCTAATCCGACACCTCAGCGTAGGGACCCTCTACAAAATATTCTCTCAGTTTTTTCCTTCTCATTTCGGTGCTCTCGCTGCCATATTGTTTACAAACACGTGAAATAGTGTAGTTGAGCCAGTGTAAGGTTGTCAAATGCTATATTTTGCAAACGGTGGGTCGTGGCACCAAACCGACTGTGCCGACACATCTAGGTGGCAGGTGAATGCTAGAGGAGGTGGTGTTTTGGTGCGCAACAAGGTCGTTGCTTCCGGGCTACTTCGTTCGGGCGTAGTCCCTTAAGAGCCCTGAGACCAAAATATCGTTCAACTTCGACGGGTGACTACTCGAGACTCCATGGCACCTAGAGATGCCTCGTCTGATCCAACACCTCAGTGTAGGGACCCTCTACAAAATCCTCTCTCAATTTTTTCCTTCTCATTTCGGTGCTCTCGCTGCCCTATTGTTTGCAAAACATGCGTGAAATAGGGCAGTTTGAGCCAGTGTAAGGTTGTCAAATGCTATATTTTACAAACGGTGGGTCGTGGCACCAAACTAACTATGCCACATGTCCGGTGGCCAGGTGAATGCTAGAGGAGGTGGTGTTTTGGTGCGACAAGGTCGTTGCTTCCGGGCTACTTTGTTCAGGCGTAGTCCCTTAAGAGCCCTGAGACCAAAATATTGTTCAACTTCGACGGGTGACTACTCAGACTTCGTGGCACCTAGAGATGCCTTGTCTAATCAAAACCTAGGCGTAGGGACCCTCTACAAAATCCTCTCAGTTTTTTCCTTCTCATTTCGGTGCTCTCGCTGCCCTATTGTTTGCAAACGCGTGAAATAGTGAAGTTGAGCCAGTGTAAGGTTGTCAAACGCTATATTTTGCAAACGGTGGGTCGTGGAACCAAACCGAATGTGCTCGCATGTCTAGGTGGCCAATTGAATACTAAGGGAGGTGGTGTTTCGGTGTGCAACAAGGTCGTTGCTTCCAGGCTACTTCATTCGAGCATAGTCCCTTAAGAGCCCTGAGACCAAAATATCGTTCAACTTTGGCGGGTGACTACTCATACTCCGTGGCACCTAGAGATGCCTCATCTAATCTAACACCTCAATGTAGGGACCCTCTAAAATAGCCTCTCTCAATTTTTTTCCTTCTCATTTTGGTGATTTCGCTGCCCTATTGTTTGCAAACGCACGAAATAGTGCAGTTTGAGCCACTGTAAGGTTGTCAAACGCTATATTTTGCAAATGGTGGGTCGTGGCACCAAACCAACTACGCCAGCACATCCAAGTGGCCAGGTGAATGCTAGAGGAGGTGGTGTTTTGTGTGCGACAAGGTCGTTGCTTCCGGGCTACTTTGTTCGGGCGTAGTCCCTTAAGAGCCTTGAGACCAAAATATCATTCAACTTCGACGGGTGACTACTCAGACTCGTGGCACCTAGAGACCCCTCGTCTAATCCAAAACCTCGGCGTAGGGACCCTCTAAAAATAGCCTCTCTGGTTTTTTTCCTTCTCATTTTGGTGCTCTCGCTGCCCTATTGTTTGCAAACACGTGAAATAGTGCAGTTTGAGTTATGTAAGGTTGTCAAACGCTATATTTTACAAACGGTGGGTCGTGGCACCGAACTGACTGCGCCTTGACACATCCGGGTGGCTAGGTGAATGCTAGAGGAGGTAGTGTTTTTGGTGCGTGACAAGGTCGTTGCTTCCGGGATACTTCGTTCGGGCGTAGTCCCTTAAGAGCCCTGAGACCAAAATATCGTTCAACTTCGACGGGTGACTACTCGGACTCCGTGGCACCTAGAGATGCCCATCTAATCTAAAACCTTGGCGTAGGGACCCTCTATAAAATCCTCTCTTAGTTTTTTTCCTTCTCATTTTGGTGCTCTCGCTGCCCTATTGTTTGCAAACATGTGAAATAGTGCAATTGGAGCTAGTGTAAGATTATCAAACGCTATATTTTGCAAACGATGGGTCGTGGCACCGAACCGACTACACCGACACGCCTAGGTGGCCGGTGAATGCTAGAGGAGGTGGTGTTTTGGTACATGACAAGGTCGTTGCTTTAGGCTACTTCGTTGAGCGTAGTCCCTTAAGAGCCCCGAGACCAAAATATCATTCAACTTCGACGGTGACCACTCGGACTCGTGGCACCTAGAGACGCTCTCGCCCGATCCTAACACCTCGGCGTAGGGACCCCTATACTGTAATATCCTCCCTTAGATTTTTCCTTCCCAAATCGGTGCACATGTGTAGGTATGGTCTTGTAAACACTTGGGAGGAGTTGTTTTTTTCAAAATTTACAACTTTTTCAAAATTTACAACACTTTTTGAAATTTACAACATTTTTGAAATTTACAACATTTTCAAAATTTACAACTTTTTCAAAATTTACAACATTTTCAAAATTTACAACTTTTCAAAATTTACAACGTTTTCAAAATTTATAAGATTTTCAAAATTTACAACATTTTCAAAATTTACAACTTTTTCAAAATTTACAACATTTTCAAAATTTACAACTTTTTCAAAATTTACAATGAAAATTTACAACTTTTTCAAACAATGAAAGCTTCTCTTAGCTTCAAGAATTTAAAATTCTACTAATAAAGTGCCAACCACGTGAAAGTAGAAGCTTTTTCTGGCACCACTAACCTAAACATAAAAGTGTTAGTCAAAGAAATTTAAGTTTCAAATCAAAACCATATACTATCTATATATACAAAATACACAAATTTAAAATAAAATATATTCAAACTTAAATCTAGATCTTTAAACTAACAAATTTATATATATATTGAAAAGAAATTATATATACCAGACATGAGCATTGTAAATTCATTCCAATGAACCATCAGGATCGGATCTACTCTGAATAGCAGACAAGATTGCTTCATGATCTGACTCTCAAACCTTCCAAAGAATCTTGTTATTAGGCCTTCCTCGATATCTATACAGCTGAATATTTGTCGCTAGAACTAGATGCGAATATAAGAGTATTTTCCTGTGTGTCTCAAAGTCTTTAAACACCCAAACAGAGGAGTTTTTTAATGGATACCATCAAAGCCAAGTTCCAGTAACTACCACTGACCCTGTAGGATACTCAATATCTTCGCCATCTATAATAGGAGAATTCACCTTCTTTCTTTCCTCGATGCAACGACATAAGAAATAGTCTGTTCCTTCTTCATTATCTTCTATCGTAATTACTGCAAACACATGTCCTAAAAAAACAAAGGTTGAACAACTCAAATTTAAATTACATATTAAAATTTCAATGGACATAACTCAATACAAAAATTAAATAAATAACCATAAATACCTTGTCACACCAAAATCAAAATTTCATCAAAGTCCTTGGATGTTGTAACTTCATCTACAGAAACAAGTCGTAATGCTTATGGAGGTTGATAACTAGGAAGTGAAGTTAGAGGCCTACAAATCCATCCATCCACCCATTCTTGTGAATCACACTCACAGTGACAAATTCGATACAAGATGCATAAAAACATGTCAAATTTCTTGTCCATATGGCCCATAAAGTAGTGTCTGAGCTACAAAATGAGTGCATATCACTGGACCCAGTGAGTGTCATACAATCCTCATAGTTAGCAATTTGTTGTTCCTCTATCAACCAAAAATATCTGTGAATTGTGGAATTTTATTGAAACCTCGGGCCATGTTGTCGCAGTACACCATTCCACTATGCTCTTTGCATCTTTTAATTTAGCACCATCTTTGTACTTCAACTCTTCTCTTGCAAGAGCTCTTTTCACACATGCCCCTGCACCGTCATGCTCTCATTTTCCATGTCCAGCCTCAGTGAAACTCCAAATATGTTGCACACCCATCTTGACGTGCATTCTGCTCATCCAATAAAACATTCATGCATTCTTAAACTAAGACATGCAATTATCTGACCATATATAATGTTGTTTGAAGTGGATGTCCCTATCAGACAAATTTCCATAAAATAACTAGAAACACCCTTGCACAAATTCAGTAGAATGAGTACGATCATCACTGATATAAAAGTGGTACTCTCTTAAAAAATTTCGATCATTCTCTGTACTGTCAGGAGAATGTAGAAATGCTATATGCACAAAAATGGCAACTTGTACTGAGTTGTAATATTGCGATTGAACCTCCATTTGTGGTTACAATGTGTAATTCTCTGCAAAATCGACCACTGAAACAATAGTACCAATAGGAAATGTGTCTTTACATAGCTTGAACTATTCATCCAACCATCGAACTCTATGTGTATGCCTAGCATACTCATAAATAATTTCATCCTTAAATTTTCTCAAAAATTAGAAAACAGACATTTGTTCTGTAACTAGCTCACACCGTTTAGACTCTTTTCCATCTTTCAACTAGTATGCAACTGATTTATATTTATCAAACTCAACTAAATAATGTCCTATTATCCTTAAATTTACTCATGGATGCAACTTTCCAATTTAGGTAATCCACCACATGTACTACAACTTCCATCTAAACAATCCCGACTATAAAAAAATTGTCCAACTTCTTTTCACAAAATATAGTAGGAATGAAATCCTGGAAGATATTGGTAGAACTTGTAACACCCGAACTATTGTTACTTTCTCCTAAGCATACAAGTGTTGATATGTGATTTCTTGTAAAAGGATGTGTTCCTCGATTGAAATCATGCTTGATATGTATTGAATTTCAGATCAGCAGACGGATCTTGGAGTCAAAATATGAATAGACTCTTTTATTTATTTCATTTTGTGTCGAATATTAATCGATCACGGAATGAATTATAGAGATATTCATCTATAATATCTAGACTTGGATCAAAGTGGAATTGATCCAAGTAATGCTTTAAATCTGTTTGTGATGAATTAGATCACGCACTTGAACAGTCAGCAAGGTATGGAAGCATTGATTAAGTGGTCGAGTATGACTCAGCTGATCTTGGGAAATGAAATGGTTCCCGATATCAAAGTATATCCGGAAGGTCTCGATTCAGAGACCTGTAATAATTCGCCGACATACAATTCTCGCAATAAGAACATGAGCTAACTCCTACGCTCTAGAAGGTATGATACAGGTCTTTCCGAGTTTTCAGGACAAGGACCAAACTGAATTATTAAGGGTTAGTAACCTAAAACTAAAACCTAACCTAGGGGTTAGATTATTGTTAGTCTAACCTAGACCTAGGCTATTTGTTAATATCCTAAGTTAGTATCTTTGTGTAAATTTGTTAGTATGGGTATTACCCTAAACTCTAACCTAAGATACTAACCTAACTAATGAGGAGATTATGAAGGGGCCTATGGAGGGTGGCGAACCATGGGCGGTGTTTTCTATGGCAATAAATGTAAGGGATAAGGATGAAGGACAGGTCATGGCGGAGGCTTAGGCGACGGCTAACCGGTGAGGACGTGGCAGGTCGCTAAGTTTGGAAATGAACATGAGTTTTAGATGGACTGTCACCAAATCTGGCGGTCGGTGGAAGTTGAGTTTAAGCGGGAAAATTGGTTTAATGGCATTTAATTTTCTCGGAAAGCGAGCTCGGAACTCGCGAGAAGGCATGCAAACGGGAAGTTTGTGGGTTTGTTTGGCTTATCGCGATTTTCGGTTTTTGCTCTGCTTGTTTACTGGTTCTTCGCACCAGTTCTCTTTGAGTTGCATGGCAAGAATGAATTTCTCTGGCTCTTTTCTCTGTCATGGAGGATATATATGTGATGGAGACAGCGAAATTTTGTTGGTCGCCTTATCGTGGAAAAAGAAAAGGAAGTTTGAGCTCTTCCTGTGGTCTGCTTCGGAAATTTGATCAAAATACAGGCATGCTAGGCCCTAACCTTTAAATATCTTGCTGTCTTTCAAGTGCTTTCATTAGAACAACTCTGTTCAAACGTTTTGTGAAAATTAGATGAATTTTCTATGGAGATCTTGTTTGATTTTTGGCACTGTATCTCTTCTGGTTCGATTTTTCAATTTCCTCTTGATGGGTGTTTATTGAAATCGAATTTCGGCCCTATTTGCTTTGAGTATTCATTCTGGCTTATACATGTGAGGTATTTATTTATAAAAGTTTGAGTGTTCGGCCTGTTTGGCGTGAGCCCTTAGAATATACCTGTGTGTAGTATAAGACCACTGTATGTTTTTGACTAGTGGTCCTGTTTTTGTTATGGAAATCGTATGGAATGATTTTGATGAATACCGTAAGATTGATCAAGATTATCGCTTCTTTGGAAAATCTGTCATGGGTTTTGTTGAAGTGTTTAATGATACTTTTGGGTTTCATTGTCTTCTAATTTTGTTAGGAGTAGGTAATCGTTGTGTTACCGTAGTTTATACGACCTAATGAAGTTGTTTTCCTTGTGATTGTGGAAAGCGGGATTACTTGTGGATCGTGTATAATATAGATACACTGTACTTTATTATAACGACTCAAAGTGGAGTCCATGATTGAATCATAATCGTATATTGCTATCTATTGCTGGGAATGTAGATTCATCCATAAGTTTTGTGAATGGATTTTCGTGGAAGCCCTAGTAAGAAGAAACAGTCTTTTGGCCATTGTTATTTGAAATAATTAAAGGTAAAGACATCCGGGTATGCATTTTCATTTCTATGTGAAAGTGTCAAAGTTTCAAGCTGCTCGAGTTGATTTCCTTGCTTGAAATGGGTATTCGATTTGCTTCACTTGTTTCATTCTGAATGTTTGCCATGAATGGCATAGATGGATTTATCAACCAATTTCATAGTACGTTGCTGTAGGGTTCAGTGGTTATGAGTACAAAACCATTAACTGTTTACAGTGTGAATATATAGATTTATACTGTTGTGAATTGGACGACTCTGAGGAGTCGATTGAATGATTCATTTTATTTTTGAGCCGAATAAAGTTAAGTTGTTGGTATTTTATGTGCCGGTGACTTAATGGAATAACATGTATTTCGATCTTGTTATTGCGATTGGAATTCCTTCGTGTTTCAGGGATTTTGAGGTACAGATTCTTAGGTGGACATGTACGTCTTCAACCTGTACAAATTTGTGTAAAAAGGTTGGCAGAGTTCAGTCGGGTTCTTGGTTTGAAATCAGAGATTAATCATTCTCGATTCTATTTATGCTTCGTTTAACAACAAGATGAATTCATATGCATCCTGCTTGAATTGTTACCTCGGTTGAATCATTTGGAATTCGGAAAGGTAATGTACTTCTATCTCTTTTCGAACTTGACCTTGACACCTTTGTCTTTGTCACCGTTGAGATCCTTGAATATGGATGATTGTTTCGTGTTCGATCTTGTTAGGGTAAGTCGCGAATACCACACTAAGACTGCATGCGCGCAAGGTAAGGATCGATTGGTTGTATTCCTTCTTTACTTCATCCGATTTTGACCGAGCAAGAATAAGTATGCTATATTCTTTTCCATTTAATGGTCCGATTTGACTATGCATGATTTGGAAATACCGTGTGGTCAACATAGCATAGTCTCTAGGAAACCTCAAATTGCTTGATGCAATAAGGTTGTTGTTTTCAGCGTTACGCTTGTAGTAGTTTCTTGTTTTCAACTTGTGTCAAAGCCTTCACTGTAAAAGGAACTAGCATTGGGCTTAGGGTTGATACATGAATTGCTGATGTGTTAGTTGTTGTACAGAGTTTTGGCTTTGTGTTTCTATTTCTTGATTTGGAACAGCTGATCTTACTTGTGGCTTGTTTAACTTGTTCATTTTTATATTGGTAGAATGTTTTTATGTGTGAAGACTAGAAGTTGATAAACTTATGTGAAAGGAAGTAGGAATGGATAGGTTCTTTCTCTTCCTTTATTTAATACTTGTTGATATTTATCTAACAAAGTGGGAAATTGTTTTGTAACATATTGGTGGAATTCAATTGTTATGTTGTTCCTTTTGGAAGAATGAAACGATCACGAACAATGTTGTGATTTTGGATTCAATGATTGTTGTGTACATTCGCTCCTTGATTCTTTTAATATTTGATGAAATATTAGAAAGTGAATAAGACTATTTGTAACAATGATAGAGTTACCTAATTGTAATCATTCTGTATTACAAGGACATAGTCTGAATATGTTTACTTATTTGGATATTTGATCTCATTTAAACAGGGTGTTTAATGAAAACAATTGATGGATTGCAATTGTTTTAAAATTTAGTGCTTATCATGCTGGGGCCTATTGAATCGACTCATGTTGACTATTTTTGCAGATGGTTACCGTAAGAGGTAAAAGCAATGCAGATCTGACAAGCTGATCAGATTGTTTATTTGATTTGTAATGAATTACAGCTTGATTTTATAGATGTACTAAATGGGAAAAGATGTTTCTTTTCCGATAGCATTGTATCAAGTATGCTGTTGCATAAAATGTAATTGTATAGTTTTGAAAGGAATGGAAATAAGTGTTTGATACTTATGTGTTGTATTCTATTTCTGAAAGATGACCTTCTTCGGTTTATGTAACGAAGGGGCATTGTTATTATTGTATAATATGGATGCTTTTGTGATTGACAATGAAAGCTTGTAAGTAAATGAGATTAAATTCTTATGAGTGTTTAGTAGTTCTAATTTGTTCTAGCAAAAGCAATAGTGGAATTAAATAATTGTCTTTCTAAGATATATTAAAAAAAAAATTGAGCCTAAAGAGAACGCTAAACAAACCGGATTAAATTACTAATCCCTAGTCCTAAGTATGAAAGGACAAATAGTAAATTGGATTCTTAATCACTTATATCTTTAAACTAAAAAGTATGATATAAATTCAGCTTAAGAGAACCGATAGCAATCAAATGGAGTTCAGATGGCAATCTCAAGCAAAGGTTATGAGATATTGTCCGATTCTCGTTGCTTTAGAATCGTGTGTATTCTAATGACTCCTGATGGGAACTTGACCGTAATATCTCTACCATGTAATGGGTTTTAATAGAGGAGGGTCGTCTTAAGACAAAGAATCCAGGATTTGGAAAGGCTAACCTTAGGGAAAAGTCTTTAAAAGTAATTTAAACTCAAGTGTGTAACGCATATTGTTATGGGTAGATCTTTTCGAGGCGGATTTAAAGTCGACGACATAAGACAATCAGCAGGTTGTATCTCCGAGGAGATTAGGATCTTCTCGAAGTTACAACAATGCAGATGACTTATGACGACACCCTTTGCATTGATCGCTAAGATTTACACTTGATTTCGGACGAGTTACCCGGGACCGATTAAGAATGTGGTCATGTTATAAGATCGCCTAGAGATTTGGGGTATCATGACACATTGGTTAACCGCAAGGTTGAACAAGTATGTCATCATATCCCTAATCCTCGTGGGCATCCATATAACATTATCACCTTGATAATCGCCTCCGAGTGATTCAACTTGTGAAAGGAAGGACCGAAAGAGTCAAGATAAGACATTCTATATAACATATGAATGGGGTGAAGGACGTATTCCGATCGACGAGTATGCCGTTAAGGAATACGAGACATGAACAAGATGTTTCAAATCTTTGGCCAAAGTATCGCAAGTCGCTGATTGCGTTGTCCTAATTCACCTAGTCTAAGGGATGAGATGCCGATGAATAATGGTAACAATTATTCAGTTAGATTCCTTGGACAGAGCATTCTGAATCCCAGATTAGGGAAGAGAACCGCAAGAGTGTTGTGTTAAATAAAAACACTAACTCTTTTTACTCATGAATAGATCGGTAGATTACCGAGTCATGGAATGAATAGATCGGAGGTATTCCGAGTCATTACAGCTGCATATGGTTGTTTGTTATATAAATGGTTATTTGAATTGTGAGTTCTAAATTATGTATTTAGAACCAGTATGCAATTATAAAAAAAAAAAAAAAATTGACTTGTTCTATTGTCTAAAATGAGGATGTTACATCTTGGTATCGAGTCAAGGTCGCAGCTCTTGGACCTATTGAGTCCATAATCCGATAAAACCTGAATTTTCTTGTAAGTAAAATGGTTAGAACAAGGGGAAACGTTATAGTAATGCTCCACCGAAGGAGGAGGCGACAACCGTAAATGGATGAGATCCTCGCTGCCCGCTGGACACAAGAGATCGCTTAGCTGCATTTTCAACAAGCAGTGACGGAAATGAGGAGGATGAAGAAGCTGATAATAATAATCAGCAACCTCCTGAGGACAACCCCGACACGGGTGTTGATGTTAATGCTGTGAATGCACCTGTGCAACCAGAAAACAAAAAGGCCAGATTGGCAGCAGAACTCACTAATGATATAAAAAGGATAAGTCCACCTAAGTATGATGGCACCACATTAGGAGATGGAGCTGAGAACTGGCTCAGCGAAATGGAGAAGTACTTTGCAATAAGGAACTTCTCAGAGGAAACTAAAGCTATATGGGGAGCCTATCAGCTTTCTCACGAAGCATCTTCGTGGTGGGATAGCCGAAAAGCTGAGCTAAACATTGATGAGACCAATATTACTTGGGATCAATTTAAAGGCTATTTTAGGCAACGTTGGCTGCCACAACTTTTCTATGATCAGAAAATGACAGAATTTCAGAACTTAGCTCAAGGGAAGCTAATGGTAACTGAATACTGGGAGCGGTTTACAAAACTCCTCAAGTATGTACCGCAGATCAAACCGATTTAAAAGTTCAGATACGGAAATTCATCATGGATCAATCCCGTGATAGGGGAGAGGTCGATGTTCACAGCCCAACCACTATGGAAGGAGTTGTTGAAAAGGCCATAAGGCAAGAACAGAAATTAAAGGCTATTTTTGCCCATAAGGAGGAAGTGCGGAAGAAGACTGCAAACCCTTCTTCAACCTCTCGCACCTTAAAAGGACCGTGGAAAAGTTTGGAAACAAGAGTAAGTTTCAGAGATAACATAAGAAAGCAAAGAAGAAATAAGCTGCTGGAAATATAAGGGATAATTTTGTTAAAAATTATAATAATGGACATGTAAGTCCTATGGAGGACAAAGTGACAATTACAAGGCTGGAGGTAATGCTGAGCCTAAGAAGGGACCTGTAGGAGGCTGCTACAATTGTGGTAAGGACCACTATGCGAATCAATGTCCTTTGAAGAAGGATGATCGTAATCAAGCAAAGATAAGATACATGCCGCAAAGAGCGCATAAGCAAGTCGAAAAGCAAGCAACACCTATAGAAGTTCTGGGTAAGTTATTCGGCATACTTGTCACTATTCTTTTTGATACAGAGCTAACGAATGTTTTATTTCTAATAAACTTGCTTCTAAACTTAAAAGAAAAGGCTGGGAAAATGGATAAATCTTGGATTGTAGAGTATGGTAATAATTTGTTCATACGGTGAGTATGTGTCTCTTTGGAGCAGTCTCCTGATTTACCTAATTTCTCCACGGAAGTTGATCTCTATGTTGCACCTTTAGGATCATATGACATTATTATTGGTGTCAATTGGTTATCTGACCATAAAGCAAAGGTAGATTGCTATGAAAAGAACATAAAATGTTTAGATGATCAGCTGGAATCAGCAGAGATTCAAGGTGTGAAACGAGAAATTTCAGTTAGAAACTGTCACCATGCAGCCTTAAAAGGCTAAGAATAAAGGATGTACCCTTTATGCAGTAAAGATATCTGAATCTTCAGAAGAAGATGGTGATTACATGAAGCAAATTCCACTGTTACAAAGTTTCAGGGATGTTTTTCCTGAGGAATTACCAGGGTTACCACCCAAGAGAGAATTTGATTTTACCATTGAAATCAAGCCTGGAACTGAACCTATTTCCAAGGCGCCTTATCGGATGACTACTACAGAGTTAGTCGAGCTTAAGGCACAGTTACAAGAGCTTTTGTCTAAAGGATTGATTAGACCAAGTGTTTCACCTTGGGGAGCACCTGTGATATTTGTGAAAAAGAAGGATGGAACACTAAGGCTGTGTATTGATTATCGGATGTTGAACAAAGCAACAATCAAGAACCGATATCCACTTCCTAGGATCGATGATCTGTTTGATCAGATGCGTGGAGCAGCGGTTTATTCTAAGATAGACCTTCGATCTGGTTATCATCAGCTAAGAATTAAAGAGGAAGATATTCATAAAACAACTTTCCGAACAAGGTACGGACATTATGAATTCACAGTTCTAGCCTTTGGGTTAACTAATGCACCCACAGCCTTTATGAATTTAATGAACAATATTTTTCAAGAATACCTGGACAAGTTTGTACTTGTATTCTTGGACGATATTCTCATTTATTCTAAGAGCGTTGAGGAGCACAATGAGCATTTGAAGATAGTTTTGGGAATTTTGAGAAAGAGAAAGTTGTATGGTAAGTTATCCAAATGTTCTTTCTATGATTCAGAAGTTCACTATTTGGGTCATGTCATAAGTAAAGAAGGAATCGCTGTAGATCCTTCAAAAATAGTGGCAATAACTGAGTGGCCTGCACCAAAGAATGTGCATGAAGTAAGAAGCTTCATGGGTCTTGCAGGTTACTATAGAAAATTTGTAAAGGATTTTTCTAAGGTAGTGCACCAATAACTTCTTACATGCAGAAGAAGGATAAGAAATTCATGTGGAATGACAAGTGCGAAGCGCTTTCAAAAGTCCGAAAGACCAGCTTGACTTCGCACCTATATTGGCTGTACTGCACCCTAATGGGAATTTTACGGTTGTAACGGATGCTTCGGGGAAGGCCTTGGAGGTGTTTTGTTTCAAAATGATCAAGTCATAGCTTATGAAAGTAGAAAACTTAAGTTACATGAGCTGAATTATGCCCTCATGATTTGGAACTTGCTGCCATTGTTCATGCGCTTCAAGTCTGGAGACACTATTTACTTGGAAAACCTTTTGAGTTGAAAACTGATCACTTGGGACTGAAATATATTTTTACTCAGCCCAATTTGAATGCCAGACAAAGAAGGTGGTTAGAATTTTTATCACAATATGACTTTGATATTAGCTATATCAAAGGGAAGGAGAATAGAGTAGCTGATGCTCTAAGTCGTAGGAGGCACATTTCTGCTCTTATAACTTTGAGAACTCGGTTTAAAGACGAGGTAAAAAGTGCCTCGTAATCGATGCATATTTTTCAAAGAAGTAAAAGCAAACACTTGGCCGCAGTAACCTAAAGATAAAAGGTATGAAGGTTTTCATCTTGATAATGAAGGAATCTTGCGTTATGAAAATAGGGTATATGTACCTGTCAATGATTTGAGAAAGAAGTTGTTAGTTGAATTTCATAATTCACCTTTCTCTCGACACCTGTGTATCACAAAAATGCTAGCTGATTTGAAACAAGCAATACTTCGGAAAGGTATGAAAAAGGATGTGATAAATTTTGTGACTCATCGCTCGGAATGTCGGCCGGGTGAAGGCAGAGCATATGCACCCTGCTGGACTGTTATATCCTCATAGCATACCGCAAAGACAAATGGCAAGTAATAACCATGGATTTTGTACAAGGACTACCTATGTCCAGAATAAACATGATGTTATCCCGGTAGTTGTAGATAAACCGACTAAAGTAGCTCATTTCATCGCTGGAAATCTAAAGGATGATTCACCATGCTGGCCAAGAGGTTCGTACACGAAATTTTCAGATTGCATGGTGTACCGTAACGATTATATCTCGACAGGATCCTAGAATGACGTCAAGGTTTTGGCAAACGCTAACGCAGCCCTAGGAACAAAACTAAACTTCAGTTCTGCATATCATCCGGAAACGGATGGGCAAACTGAGAGGGTAAATCAAGTGTTGGAGGACATGTTGCGAATGTATTGCATGGATCAACAAAGATAAATGGGAAGAGTATCTCCCATTAGTTGAGTTCGCATACAACAACACTTATCACTCATCTCTTAAGATGGCACCTTTTGAAGCACTTTATGGAAGAAAGTGCGTAACCCCGTAAGTTGGGACAAAGTGTAGAGGATAGAGTGGTAATTGGACCAGAGATTCTCACAGAGATGGAACAAAGCAAGTTAAGCTGATTCGTGAACGATTAAAGGAAGCAAATGGATGACGTAAGAGCTATGTTGACCTTAAGCGGGTTGATAGAAAGTTTGAGCTTGGTGATAAGGTTTTTCGCGTGTCAAACCCAGTAAAGAGTTCTATAACTTTTGGCGGTGGCTGCCAAGTTGTCACCACGATTTGTGGGACCTTTCGAAATTGTCGAAATAATCAACTCGTGGCTTATCGCTTAGCATGCCACCGCTTTATCTCGTATGCATGATGTTTTCCATATTTCTTTGCTTAAGAAATACGTTTCAAATCTGTCACATGTTTTAAATTGAATTCTCTTGCAGTCCAAGACCAGAATAATCGTGGTTAAACCCACACGAGTATGGAAACTCGCCAATTGCATTTGAGAAATCGTGATATTCAGCAAGAATGTAAGGTCCAAAGTGGGACCAGCTTTAACGAAGAAAGTGCAACTTGGGAAAACTCGGAAGAGATGAAAATTGCTTTTCCTTCTCTTTTTGCAAATGCACGAATGAAATCTGCTGACAAAGATATACTTTTATGAACTCGATTGTTTTAAGTATTTATGAAAGCCGATTAAGGTGACTTTATTCGAGTTGAATAAATGTGTTGTGACATTGATTTTCAAACTATTTAATATGGAGGTAGTCACATTGTTTGTGTACTAATAAATTGATTGACTCAAGGTTAATTTAATATGAAATTCATCTAGACGATGAATCTTTTTAGGAGGGAAGCATGTAACACCCTGAACTGTTGTTACTTTCTCCTAAGCATACAAGTGTTGATATGTGATTTCTTGTAAAAGGATGTGTTCCTCGATTCAGAAATCATGCTTGATATGTATTGAATTTCTTGCAGATTGCAGATCTTGACTGAGTCAAAATATGAATAGACTCTTTTATTTATTTCATTTTGTGTCTGAATATTAATCTGATCACGGAATGAATTATAGAGATATTCATCTATAATATCTAGACTTGGATCAGTGGAATTGATCCAAGTAATGCTTTAAATCTGTTTGTGATGAATTAGATCACGCACTCAACAGTCAAGTGCAAGGTATGGAAGCATTGATTAAGTCGGGTCGAGTATGACTCGTGCTGATCTTGGGAAATGAAATGGTTCCCGATATCAAAGTATATCCGGAAGGTCTCGATTTGAGACTGTAATAATTCGTTGACATACAATTCTGCAATAAGAACAGGAGCTAACTCGCATTCTGTAAGGTATGATACAGTCTTTCGAGTTTTCGTGACAAGGACCAAACTGAATTATTAAGGGTTAGTAACCTAAAACTAAAACCTAACCTAGGGGTTAGATTATTGTTAGTCTAACCTAGACCTAGGCTATTTGTTAATATCCTAAGTTAGTATCTTTGTGTAAATTTGTTAGTGTGGGTATTACCCTAAACTCTAACCTAAGATACTAACCTAACTAATGAGGAGATTATGAAGGGGCCTATGGAGGGTGGCGAACCATGGGTGTGTTTTCTATGGCAATAAATGTAAGGGATAAGGATGAAGGACAGGTCATGGTGGAGGCTTAGGCGACGGCTAACCGGTGAGGACGTGGCAGGTCGCTAAGTTTGGAAATGAACATGAGTTTTAGATGGACTGTCACCAAATCTGGCGGTCGGTGGAAGTTGAGTTTAAGCGGGAAAATTGGTTTAATGGCATTTAATTTTCTCGGAAAGCGAGCTCGGAACTCGCGAGAAGGCATGCAAACGGGAAGTTTGTGGGTTTGTTTGGCTTATCGCGATTTTCGGTTTTTGCTCTGCTTGTTTACTGGTTCTTCGCACCAGTTCTCTTTGAGTTGCATGGCAAGAATGAATTTCTCTGGCTCTTTTCTCTGTCATGGAGGATATATATGTGATGGAGACAGTGAAATTTTGTTGGTCGCTTTATCGTGGAAAAAGAAAAGGAAGTTTGAGCTCTTCCTGTGGTCTGCTTCGGAAATTTGATCAAAATACAGGCATGCTAGGCCCTAACCTTTAAATATCTTGCTGTCTTTCAAGTGCTTTCATTAGAACAACTCTGTTCAAATGTTTTGTGAAAATTAGATGAATTTTCTATGGAGATCTTGTTTGATTTTTGGCACTGTATCTCTTCTGGTTCGATTTTTCAATTTCCTCTTGATGGGTGTTTATTGAAATCGAATTTCGGCCCTATTTGCTTTGAGTATTCATTCTGGCTTATACATGTGAGGTATTTATTTATAAAAGTTTGAGTGTTCGGCCTGTTTGGCGTGAGCCCTTAGAATATACCTGTGTGTAGTATAAGACCACTGTATGTTTTTGACTAGTGGTCGCTGTTTCTTGTTATGGAAACTGTATGGAATGATTTTGATGAATACTGTAAGATTGATCAGTATTATCGCTTCTTTGGAAAATCTGTCGTGGGTTTTGTTGACAGTGTTTAATGATACTTTTGGGTTTTCATTGTCTTCTAATTTTGTTAGGAGTAGGTAACTGTTGTGTTACCGTAGTTTATACGACCTAGCTGAAGTTGTTTCCCTTGTGATTGTGTTAGCGGGATTACTTGTGGACTGTGTATAATATAGATACACCTGTACTTTATTGTATCGACTCAGTGGAGTCCATGATTGAATCGTATATTGCTATCTATTGCTGGGAATGTAGATTCATCCATAAGTTTTGTGAATGGATTTTCGTGGAAGCCTGGTAAGAAGAAACAGGTCTTTTGGCTACTGTTATTTGAAATAATTAAAGGGTAAAGACTTCCTGGGTATGCATTTTCATTTCTATGTGAAAGCTGTTCGAAAGTTTCGAAGCGGCTCAGTTGATTTCCTTGCTTGAAATGGGTATTCGATTTGCTTCACTTGTTTCATTCTGAATGTTTGCCATGAATGGCATAGATGGATTTATCAACCAATTTCATAGTACGTTGCTGTAGGGTTCAGTGGTTATGAGTACAAAACCATTAACAGTTTTCAGTGTGAATATATAGATTTATACTGTTGTGAATTGGACGACTCTGAGGAGTCGAATGAATGATTCCTTTTATTTTTGAGCCGAATAAAGTTAAGTTGTGGGTATTTTATGTGCCGGCGACTTAATGGAATAACATGTATTTCGATCTTGTTATTGCGATTGGAATACCTTCGTGTTTCTGGGATTTTGAGGTACAGATTCTTAGGTGGACATGTACGTCTTCAACCTGTACAAATTTGTGTAAAAAGGTTGGCAGAGTTCAGTCGGGTTCTTGGTTTGAAATCAGAGATTAATCTGTTCGTCTGATTCTATTTATGCTTCGTTGACGAACAACAGTATGAATTCATATGCATCTGCTTGAATTGTTACCTCGGTTGAATCATTTGGAATTCTGGAAAGGTAGCTGGTACTTCTGTCTCTTTCTGAACTTGACCTTGGACACTGTCTTTGTCACTGTTGAGATCCTTGAATATGGATGATTGTTTCGTGTTCTGATCTTGTTAGGGTAAGTCGCGAATACCACACTAAGACTTGCATGCGCCAAGGTAAGGATCGATTGGTTGTATTCCCTTCTTTTACTTCAGTCCGATTTTGACTGAGCAAGAATAAGTATGCTATGTTCTTTTCCATTTAATCTGTCCGATTTGACTGTGCATGATTTGGAAATACTGTGTGGTCAACATAGCATAGTCTCTAGGAAACCTCAAATTGCTTGATGCAATAAGGTTGTTGTTTTCAGCGATACGCTTGTAGTTTCTTGTTTTCAACTTGTGTCAAAGCCTTACTGTGTAAAAGGAACTAGCATTGGGCTTAGGGTTGATACATGAATTGTTGATGTGTTAGTTGTTGTACAGGAGTTTTGCTGTGTTTCTATTTCTTGATTTAGAACAGTGATCTTACTTGTGGCTTGTTTAACTCGTTCATTTATATCTTTGGTAGAATGTTTTTATGTCTAAGGACTCAGACAAGTTGATGAACTTATGTGAAAGGAAGTAGGAATGGATAGGTTCTTTCTCTTCCTTTATTTAATACTTGTTGATATTTATCTATAAGTGGGAAATTGTTTTGTAACATATTGGTGGAATTCCGAATTGTTATGTTGTTCCCTTTTGGAAGAATGAAACGATCTGAACAATGTTGTGATTTTGGATTCAATGATTGTTGTGTACATTCGTTTCTCGATTCTTTTAATATTTGATGAAATATTGAAAGTGAATAAGACTATTTGTAACAATGATAGAGTTACCTAATTGTAATCATTTCAGTATTACAAGGACATAGTCCGAATATGTTTACTTATTTGGATATTTGATCTCATTTAAACAGTAGTGTTTAATGAAAACAATTGATGGATTGCAATTGTTTTAAAAGTTAGTGCTTATCATGCCTGGCCATCGAATCGACTCATGTTGACTATTTTGCAGATGGTTACCGTAAGAGGTAAAAGCAATGCAGATCGACATGTCGATCGATTGTTTATTTGATTTGTAATGAATTACAAACTTGATTTTATAGATGTACTAAATGGGAAAAGATGTTTCTTTTCCGATAGCATGTATCAAGTATGGCTGTTGCATAAAATGTAATTGTATAGTTTTGAAAGGAATGGAAATAAGTGTTTGATACTTATGTGTTGTATTCTATTTCTGAAAGATGACCTTCTTCGGTTTATGTAACGAAGGGGCATTGTTATTATTGTATAATATGGATGCTTTTGTGATTGACAATGAAAGCTTGTAAGTAAATGAGATTAAATTCTTATGAGTGTTTAGCAGTTCTAATTTGTTCTAGCAAAAGCAATAGTGGAATTAAATAATTGTCTTTCTAGAAGATAGGTTAAAAACGAGCCTAAAGAGAACGCTAAACAATCTGGATTAAATTACTAATCCCTAGTCCTAAGTATGAAAGGACAACAGTAAATTGGATTCTTAATCACTTATATCTTTAAACTAAAAAGTATGATATAAATTCGCTTAAGAGAACTGATAGCAATCAAATGGAGTTCGATGGCAATCTCAAGCAAAGGTTATGAGATATTGTCTGATTCTGTTGCTTTAGAATCAGGTGTATTCTAATGACTCCTTGATGGGAACTTGACCGTAATATCTCTACCATGTAATGGGTTTTAATAGAGGAGGGTCGTCTTAAGACAAAGAATCCAGGGATTTGGAAAGGCTAACCTTAGGGAAAAGTCTTTAAAAGTAATTTAAACTCAAGTGCGTAACGCTTGTTATTGGGTAGATCTTTTCGAGGCGGATTTAAAGTCTAACGACATAAGTCGACTGCAGGGCTGTATCTCCGAGGAGATTATGATCTTCTCGAAGCTACAACAATGCAGATGACTTATGGCGACACCCTTTGCATTGATCGCTAAGATTTACACTTGATTTCGCACGAGTTACCCTGGGACCGATTAAGAACGTGGTCATGTTATAAGACTACCTCGGAGATTTGGGGTATCATGACACACTGGTTAAACTGCAAGGTTGAACCAGTATGTCATCATATCCCTAATCCTCGTGGGCATCCATATAACATTATCACCTTGATAATCCGCCTCCGAGTGATTCAGTTGTGAAAGGAAGGACGGACAAAAGAGTAAGATAAGACATTCTATATAACATATGAATGGGGTGAAGGACGTATTCAGATCGACGAGTATGCCGTTAAGGAATACGAGACATGAACAAGATGTTTCAAATCTTTGGCCAAAGTATCGCAAGCTGCTCGATTGCGTTGTCCTAATTCACCTAGTCTAAGGGATGAGATGCCGATGAATAATGGTAACAAGCTTATTCAGCTTAGATTCCTCGACAGAGCATTCTCAATCCCAGATTAGGAAGAGAACCGCAAGAGTGTTGTGTTAAATAAAAACACTAACTCTTTTTACTCATGAATAGATCGGTAGATTACCGAGTCATGGAATGAATAGATCGGAGGTATTCCGAGTCATTTACCTGCATATGGTCAGTCTGTTATATAAATGGTTATTTGAATTGTGAGTTCTAAATTATGTATTTAGAACCAAGATGCAATTAAAAAAAAAAAAAAATTGACTTGTTCTATTGTCTAAAATGAGGATGTTACTGAGAACTTGAACACCACATTCCGATAACATAGTTTTAAAATGAAAATTAGAATGAATACGTAAAAATTTAGCATAATGCATCACAAATTCAACATGTTACCTACAACAACAAGTGGTGCAAGCGTGGTTGATTTTCACATAGAATGGTTTCAAAATTTCAAAAACGTTGACTAATTTTAATTTCGATTCTCTTGTTCAAACTTACGAAAAATTGAGTTTGAGTCATATCTAAGAAATGCTTTGGATGTGGTTCACGATTAGTAGAACCAACTCTGCGTTTTATAACATCTTTTGTATTAGGTGAAACTCTAGTGTTATCATGCCAAAATTTAATAACAACTTCTCGTATAGCATCGAATTATTTTTGTCCTTACGCGGTGCTCTAGCAGAAAATGCCCAAAAATCAACATTATTGAGTGATTGAAGGATATTACGTCTTTCAATTACTTTCATTAGAGTTTTCGATTAACTTGCAACATTTGACTTGTTTGCGTAATCAAACATTGTTTTTTTATTGATTCACTTACAACACTAGTAGCAAGTACACGACGCACAATATTACTATCCCTAGTGCGTCTCTTGACACCAACAATGTGATATGCATCATGAAGGTTTTCAACAATTGTAAAGGTTTGACCACGTATATTAGATGTTGTCAATCCTAAGGTGTTTAATGTAGGTCTCATTTTAATCAATTTCATCAAACTAACCAACAATTGACATCTTTGGGAATCATTTAAAATTTCAAAATGATTATCCCAAATTTCAATGGATTTTCTTCTGATTTGTCATTCGAAAGTTTTTCGGACATTGGTTTCAAAATGTTTTCATCAATTTCAATAAAAAAATTAGGTTTCTTACTTAAAATCCTAGGAGGTGTTTTTGTCAAATTTTTCTGTCTACAGTTTCAACATGAATTTGCTTATTCACATTTTCATTGTCTCCTTTAATTTCAACATTTGCTACATCATGAGTATTTAATTCTTCTTCAACATTGATAAAGAAAAACATCTTCATCATGAGTATTTAATTCAACTTCAACATTGACAATAGAAACATTACCTGGTTCTTCATTGCTTACAATAGTTGGGGTTGAAGATGAACCTCTTCTTGATTCATGAAGTTTCTACATTCGCTCAGCATTTTGAATTTTGTTGGCCTCTAATTCGTTTGGTGTTTTTTACTTAATGACTTCCTTTTTTGACTTCGTTTCTTGTCTCCCATGATGTTTTGCTTCTAGTGATAAGAAAAACGTGTAGAAAAAGACAAAATTTCACAGTAATTCATGCGGTAAGGTCAGAGAGTAAAAATCACATGGTAATTCATACATTGGGTTGTGTTTAAATATGATTTATGAACTCGCATGAGTGCGCGCTTATAAACCACGATCGCGGTTTATAAAGCGCGTCATGTTTGTGTTAAAAACCATGATCGCGCTTTATAAACCACAATCACAGATCTATCTGCCAAACCTAAGCCTCGGGAAATCTTTGTTTTTCCCCAACCAAAGCTATGGAAGGTCATTATGAAGTGTAAAAGGTCAAAAAACCTCAAATCTGCTCTTCCAAATACTTGAACCATGCTAAAAAATTGAAAACATTTCACAAAAATGGTGCCATCGTGTAGGGGAGACTATTAGCTTCGTAGAAATATTGATTTTAAAGTGAATAGAATAAGATAAATATCATTTTATAATTTTTACTAACAATAGGTCTTTAAGACATTTTTTCCCGTGAATGTTCATGTCTACGTTTAAGACTGTAACTTTTGTTTCACTTATCAAAATGTGATAAAACTTATACCATCCCAAGCGTGGAAAAATTCTATACACGTTAAAAATATATATATTTGATTTTGATATTTTTGATATGGTTATGGCGGGCAAATGGAAAGCACTCCGTTTTCTAAATAATTTCAGACCACTTTCACGGAAAAAATCATAAATAAAAAAATATTGCTCAAAAAAATACAAAATAAGATCCATCCCAAGATAGACAACTACATATAACGTTTCACCAAAGGAAAAAAATAACAAGATTTTGTCATCCAAAATGTGGGCAAACAGACTACAATCTTATAAGTTTTGTCAAAAAAAAAACTAAGTCATATAATTTTAAGTGTTTAATATAGCTAAAATTGTCCTTTTTTTTTTAAATTAGTATTTTAGAAACTAGATTCTGAATTCTACGATTCATATTTATATAAATTTTTCTAATTTTGAGTGCGCGTATAGCTAATAATCCCTACAAGTTGATATTTTCTTGTTTTTGCAATATGACGTCCACGGATGACCCTATATTTTTCCATCAACTTCCCGCACTTACCCCTTGATTGTTGGCTTTATGAAGGTGACTATGGAAAACTAGTTTAGGATTCTTGTAATCATGATTCACATAACTGGTATGGGACAATTATGGGAGTTGTTATTGCTTGAGTGCTACCTAGTTTGGAATGATCTGTTATTATTAAATGGGAGAAGGAAAAATTTACGCAATGAAGAGGATAATGTATATAATGCTTTCACACATCATATATTGATTGTTATCATTTATAAACTCTATATGAATTATAAATGAACCTTTGGAACGTGTAAAACTAGAAACAAGTATATGAAAACTATTACAAACATTTATAGTCCTTTGTATGTGATGACGAGTCGATTTAAGGTTCTTTCCATAAAGAATCCCTCGGGTGGTATGGGACATCTAAGGTGGCTGTGATTTTTGTGTCGTACTCATGGTTTGTCTTGTAATTTTTTTAGAGAGTTACAAACCAAGATTAAATCCTCCTATAATTAATCTATACATGTGGTATGGGACATTCAAAAGGGTTAGTGTTAATTGTGTTATGTTCTAGTTTGTCCAAATTGTTAACATGGAGATAGAGATGTCCTGTAGTGAATTTTAAATGTGAAAAGGGTTGTTAGAGATATGTGTATTGGAATAGGGAGTGACTTGTATGGATAGGGATAAATAGCCTAATACAGCGGTTCGCACATGACAAGTACTAGAAGGGGGATCATGATTGACCACGTATAGACTCAAGGTCTTCCCTCATGATTATGGATTATTTCATGCCCTAGGTTTACTCACATGATTATGGATTATGTTGTGTCCTGGTACCTTGTCGATTTCAAGGATTAGGTGGGTACCTACTGTTATCCTAAGTCTTTGGCCAAAGCATGATCATTATTGATATGATTATTAGGATGTATACATTCCTACCCTGTTTATAAGTCTACTAGTTGATTGGGTGACTATTTTACACATGGGACTCTCTCTTTCCTCATTGATTACCACATCTTCCTTCTCGTGAAGGGTAGGGCCACTCTCAAGTTGAGAGGTGTGTGGGGAACCGTAAGGCTCGTGGTTGGAGGCAAAGCACTTTGATGATACTCTTTCTCTCACAACATAGTTCTACTACAAGATGGATCTCTAGCAATAGGTGACGTTTGTGTCACAATGACGGAATGAGGTATTTTGTATATGTGGATATCTATTATATTATTATTGAAACAAATGGATTGAAAACTTGTATACTTGTAACCTATTGTAAAGTTTAACTACATGTATTTGATTATATAGGATAACAAATTGAGACTTATATGAATTGAGACATGTAAATGTAACATTGTATATTGAATACTTGTAAACTACAATGTATTGGAAATCATGTAAATGGAATCACACGTGTTTGTAATTAATTACAAATAGGATACTTGGAATGTAAAATTGAGAAATGTTAAACCACATTGGATCATCATTGAATGAAAATTTTTATTATGGTATCATTTATATTAATCTTGAAGTTACAAAGGAATATTTATGTTAACCATGGATGAATTAGGAACTATTTTAAGAAATGATTTAGATGGGTGAAATTATTTTCATTGCATGTGTTGTGTGTTAAGCATAGGAATATAAAATTTTGAGGCATCGATTTTCATTCTCATTGGGTGATTAGGAAATATGGTTTAAAAAAAAAAATCGGTGTGTTTTTTTTCGGTCTCCTGCCAAAAGGTCGCTACATGGATATTTCTAAACCTCAAATAGGATTGAGGTATTTTGGGAAAACAAAGAATTAATAATACCTATGATGAACCCCTATTTTGTCATGTGTAAACCATGTGAAACCCTATATTATTTTGATATCATGTTACACGATGTATAATATTGGTGGTTTATAATTAATACTTTACTATGTTTTAGAAGGAAATGTTGTGCATATTCTTGTTATTTTTATCTTGTTATTGTTTCTTCAAATATGGCTAAATGAACTCTTTTATGAGTGTTAACAATATATTTGGAAAAGCATGTGTTGAGTCATCACAAGTTAATTGCAAACTAGTACAAGACTCATTGGTGCACCGACGCGGGACTCACCTTATAAAGATAGGATTCTCCCTTACATTAGCGCATGAATCGTTGTGGAGTGCAAGACTCATTCGATCACTAATTCATATCTCTTTGAAAGAAGGAACTCATGTAGAGGAGATGAATAGCTCGAGATGGTTGAACTATAAGTTGATACAAGTTGACAACACAACAACATGAGCATGAAACGTGTGCCACTACCTCAACTTACCTTCACGCAGATTATGAGCTCTAAAAACTTCCAGTTTAACTTCAGTTGTTTGGATACGTGATGTATACGAACACTTATGGATTTATGATCACCATGATTCTCTGGAATCAATCTAGGGCCACTCCTCCCCAATGAGAAGATAGATTTATTTTTGTTTCCTTTCCATTATTTCACATTCATTTAAAATAAAAGAATTGAACCATTTTCATACCTTTAAATTTTGTCTTTAATATTCTTTTGCTTCCAATGCATCTCATTTCATAATTGCGTAGTTGGTATATTATTCAGCTTATTTCCGTTATTAAGTACATGCCGAGAAAAATCTGATTGTTCCTTTGTTGCAAAAATGCATGGACACCGCCTTGGACTAATAAATATAATATAATTAAAGTACAAGTATCAATGATGCTCGTCACTTTTTGGCATCGTTGTCGGGGAATTCAAGGTGTTATCAAAGGTTAAGGTGCTAGCTAGAAGTGTTTCCTGGTTGTCTAGTAAGTTTCCATTCAGAAATTTTATTTCCATAACTCTTTCTTTAGAAGTAAAGAATACCTTGTAGTGACAACAAGAATCCTCTATGATTTGGAGTATGTGGAACACAAACAATCAAGTTAAGCATTGATAGTTAGGGAACTATCCTTAGTATGATAGGATTTTATGTTTAGACCTAGAGACCGTAGAGGTAGATTCATTAGAATAAATTTTCAAAACCCCCTCAAAACCAAAGCATGTGGAACAACTTATTGACCAAGGAAGGATGGATGATGAAGTAGATAACCCCAATGGTGTAGAAAATGGAAACCCTCTAGTTGGAAGAATGTTTACCTATCCCATATAATTGGATCCTAACAATCAAGATCCTATGAAAAATATATCCCCCTCAATTTTACCAACCTTTCAGGGATTAGTCTTAGAAGATCCTGACCAGTTTGAATTCAAGGTCTTGTGCAAAAATATGATTACACTTTTGATTCCCATAAGCTCAAGTTATTTCCCTCCACTTTAAAAGACATAAATATGAGGTGGTTCATGGGTTTAAACCCTAACTCCATCCATAGTTGGGAGGAGATGGAAACAATTTTCTTGGATAAATACCAAGACTACTACAGAGTCCGAGACAGGAAGGAATAACTTTTTAGAATTCAACAAAAGGAAGATGAGAGTGTGGAGGATTATCTTGATTGGTTCCTCTTCCTTCACAGGAGGTGTGGTATTGGTCTAGATATTAATGCTCAAAAATTTATTCCTCAAAGGATTGGATGAAGACACACAAGAAGCCTTCAATATTATGGGAAAGGGAGACATGAACAAACTAGAATTTACAGAAATCATTGACCTCTATAGGAATTACTCCCAAACTCGCCCCAACTTTTGTAGATAGAAAGGAAAAATGGTCGGTGGTGATATATCCAAACTAAGGGAAGAAATTGAAAATTTGAGAACAAACATTTTAGTTCAACTCAATACAACTATGGATAGGGAGAAATCTAGGAATAAAGAGCCTTTATTCATCTACTACCCAAGATGTAGAGACAAACATGGGCTTAAGGACTGCCCCTTAGATAAGATAGACATTTGTCTTCTTTGTGAACTCAAGCATGCCATAGATCAATGTGGGTTTCTTCCCTTGCTGAAGAATCATTTAAAATAGAACAAGATAAATCTGAGTTAAATTATATGGCTCAGAGGTAATTTTCAGTCCAACCAAAATCAGTCCTACGTGCAAAAATCACAATGGGTCATAAATCAATGGAATGCACCATGGCCATATCCCCAACCTTGGGCTCAACAAGTCCCATAGGAGTGGAGCCCACAGTGGAATGCACCACCAAATTATTATCAACAACCCTGAGCTCCACATCCAAACATTCCACTATTTCAATAATTTAATCCTCGCATTACGATGAATGATTGAATGTACCTCAAGGATTTGGGCAGCAATATTACAATCAAAGAAGATCCCAAGGTCAACAAGCCTTGTTGATTGGACCTACAAATGTTGCCCCATCCGATCAACCTGCCTAGCCACAAATACTAACACAAACTATAGTAAACCCCAAAAATGTGAGGTAGGGTAACCCAACGTACACTGTGGAATCAGATAAAAATCCCACAATAAACTTTGTGGATTGTAAGAATATCTTGTTGTGCTCAGGGAAGGTTACCTCAAAACCTTCATCTCCCATGATAGAAGAAATCCCTAAAGATATAGAAAATCCAGAAGAAACGCATGACCCTAATATTGTTGTTGAGGAAAATCCTCAACCAAACATTGACATTCTTTTTCCATCCAGACTCTTGGAAAAACACAATCCTCAAGTTATTCTTGAACAACCAGAGTGAGAGTTAATTCAGGGATTGAGGAAATTGAGTATTGGGATTCCCTTGTTGCAAGCTCTTAAGTAAATTCCTAAATTAAACAAAATTATCAAAGAGCTCTGTTTTAAGACTCCAGAAGAAGAAAGAATCAACCTAAAACCATCCATGTTGATAGGAAACTTGCTAGTATTTTGTAAGGAGATATGACCCTCCTAAATATGGAGACCCTAGAAGTCCTATTATTATAATTTTCATAGGAGATGTCCAGATTCCTAACATCCTAATTGACCTAGGAGCTGCTATCAATGTTATGACCACAAATACCTTGTCCACACTATCACTTCTTGAACCATAGTCAACCTCCATAGTCTTATAAATGGCTAGATAATCAGTAAACAAGCCAAAGGGAATTATAGAGGATGTCACCATCACTATTGAATCTTAGGACTATTTGATAGACTTCATGATCATAAAAATGAAGAATAGAAATATTGGATACCCTATAATCCTAGGATGTCCTTGGTTAGCCACATATGTTGCCCTCATTGATTGCAGGACATGGAATATGGTGATTACAAATGGACAAGATTCAAAAAATTATCAACCTACAAAACCTTTTTCTACAAACAATAAACAATGGTGTAAGGATAATTCAGATGATTCAGATGACATCATCTCTTCTCTAGCCATGGTCATAATTCAAGAACACTTAGATCAAATTCAATATGGTGACCATGAGCCTTACGTTGGACACAATATAAGTTCTGCGTCTAAGTCTTGCGCTAGGTTTATTTCTCGATCGTGCTACAACTAATGGAAACAAGAGATGATTTTATGGATGAAAACAACCATCCTATCATATGTCCTCTCGTGAGGAATATATATCTAATCGAGTCCATCTTTCAAAAAATCATTGTTGTTCTGATTACTTCCCACAAAGGCCCATTGAATATATTATTGAGAGATTATACTATTGTAGATTCTCTTCACCCAAGTACTAAACAATTACCTATTTTCCTAGGGAAGACATTGACAGTTAATAATTGGTTGACTAGTCAGGAAGAGAATACCCTATTTGAACTCTTATGGTCTCATTCTCAAGCTTTTTCTTGGGAAAATAGTGACATGAACAGTATTCATCATGGTATTTGTACACACCATATTTACACTACTGATTCAAAACCGGTTAGGCAACCTTAAAGAGGGATAAACCCTACTTTAAGAGACATTGTGAAAACTAAAATTGAAAAACTTCAAGGTGGGATTTATTTATCCAATATTAGATATCCATTGGGTTTCTCCATTAGTCATAGTTCCTAAAAATAATGAGAAATCGAGAGTTTGTGTAGATTATGTGGAATTAAATAAGACAACTCATAGTTCCTAAAAATAATGAGAAATCGAGAGTTTGTGTGGATTATATGGAATTAAATAAGACAACTCGTAGGGATTATTTTCCATTACCTTTTATTGATCAAGTCTTAGACAATCTATCTTAGAAAGCCTCACAAATGCTCTCTCTTGTATGTTCTAAATTCTACCTAAAACATTTCATTTGTTGTTTCTTAAATTGCATGGGGATCAAGGGTGATATTATGTTGTTATCAATATGGTATTATTTTTATATTTCTTAAAGTTATGGTTTTTTATTGCTATGATGAATATGATAATTCTATACTGCATGTTACCCATTTCAGATCTACTCCTTCTGACAACATAAACAACAATACATCTCATTTTTTTCTTAAAGGCATTGATTTTGTTTTTCTAGGATGTTCTGATAGCATGCCAAAAAAAAAAAAACGTTACTTGATGCCTTATTCAGATTTTAATGTTAGATTCCATGTAATAACACTTTATTCGATGTTGTGAATGCCCTCCAACATCTCCAATAACGAGATGGTGTCCTTCATTGTGATACGCGTGGAAAAATTCTGTTTGGAAGGCTTCCATTGCGGCTTATGAAGCCATAACCTTCCCATGTATACATTAACATTCTTTGATTCTTATGTTTGGTTTAGTGAAATTTGGATTCCACTTGATTGTATTTTAATTCTTTAGGGTTGGTTCTTGCTCTTTTTTTTTGATGAAATATTGTTGGTTCTTACTTTTCATGGACTCAAATTTGTTTTTTCAGTTTAAACCTTCGTCGCTGCATATCTCTCTTGCACAACAACTTTTTTCAAAACGTAGCTAACAACTGGCTTTGCTAAGGTCAAATAAATGTATTTGTGGATTCAGTTTCGGGCTTCGACACATTTTTAACCTGAATTGCTGGTAGTTGAAAATTAAACCTTCCAACCATCTTTCACTTGGGAACACTATTATACATATTTGAAAATAATTATTCTATTTTAAAGGCGGCTGCAAATTTTTGTTTCAGAACACTTAAAATTGATGACCGTTGCATGTTGTTATAGTCTCTCTTGCAGAAGCTGGAGTGAATAACGTTGATACATCTACTCATGCTTCTAGCTCCAACCCTTTTAGGACAGAAGGACGTATAAGAAAATGATTTCTTTTATTTTTAAAGCAGCTGTAATTGTGGCTAAGTATTTCATGTTGCTAGAGTTTTCAAATCGCTCCACCGGCCCAAGTCTTACTGTGTGCCTAAATTAGATTTGCAGTTTTAAGAATTGTGGGACATTTTTTATTTGTTGGGCAACAATGGCTTACAAAGAAGACGATGATTATGACCATTTGTTCAAGGTTTGGCCGATTGGGGGCTCTGGTGTGTGGAAATCTAATCTGTTGTCAAGATTTACAAGGAATGAATTCAACTTGGAGTCCAAGTCCACCATTGGGGCGGAGTTTGCAACGAGAAGTATCACTATAGATGATAAGGTCATCAAGGCCCAGATTTGGGACACTGCTGGTCAAGAAAGGTACATTTATCTTTTTCGTTTGGGTGCACTTAAGTTTTAGGACTGTTTATTGCATTTTTAGTGCCCTACAATTCTAGAGCCAAGTGGATGAAATATCTGACACCAATAGCTTGTTTTTTAAAGAACATTGCTGCTTTGTGATCCAAAATTTATGTGTTTGGATTCTCTCAATGGGATTTTCTTTTTTACGCCGAAAGGCGTGTTCTATGTTAGAAAGGCGGAGGGGCTCTGACGACCGAAAAGACATCAACATCTGTGATCTTTTGGTCGACGATGTACGGAGTGTCATCTGCCTTACACGTGTGAGCCTTGTACAGGGCTTCTGTACTAAAACTAGCCCTACACCTGCAGCTAATCCTCGATCAAAATCATCTATCAAAGAGGGAGAGGGAGAGGGATTTATTTTGTTCCAGATACCTGACAATGTGCAAAACCTGTACACATTGTTGTTGAATGTATTGTGCAGCAGCAGCTGTGGATAGCGGTTGCGCGCTTGAATCCAGTGAGTTAAGAATGTGGAACCAGACAACAAATCCTTCCATTCCTTGCATACGCTGCGAAAACAGAAACTGTCCTTCAATGGCAGCCATATCAGAATCTCTTCTACCATACATTCAGACAATGATTTCCCAAATCACTTCCCCGTCCATTTTCAGCTGTAACCAAGAATCACCAAATACACACAAAACCATTTTGAAGTTTATGCGCTTGTAATGAAATTGTATTTTTGGAAAAGCTATTTTTAGAAACGTTGTACATGAATAATCTATGTTTAAAAAACAATGCAACAATGTAATAAATAATATAGTTTTATGGAATGTAGAATCACATGAATAGCCATGAATCCATCTATGATGTGCTCCCTTTGAAAAATTTATCATGTTTGGAGAAAAGAGGTTTAGAAGGGTGTTTTTTAAAAGATCAAATATAATATTGGTTATTTTTACGCCGAAAGGCATGTACTAAGTTAGAAAGCCCGACCCCCTCTAACAACCGAAAACACATCAATGTCTGTGATCTTTTGGTCGATAATGTACAGAGTGTCATTTGCCTTACACGTGTGAGTTTGAAATTGCTAACGGTTCTCTCTGGCCACGTCGACCTGCCATCCCTTCCATGTCAGCTTTTTCCACCTCGAATCCCTTGCCACACCATCATCACTCGTCCCCCTACCTGCACAGGCATCGTGCTAGACCAGTTTCATTTTTGGCATGGAAAGTAATAGATATCGGATCCATTTCATTCTTTTTATTCATTCTTGTTAATTTTTCTGCATCAAAAATCAAGTGAAATAGCTGGAATGTGATAATATCTGAAATCTTTTTTTGTTGCTAGAAGCCTAGGCGGTTTCCTATGTGAAGCTCAAGCAGAATACCTACATGTTAATGACACTTGTGATTTAACGCAGAGGACATGTAATTTTAAGCGAGGAGATTAACTTGTCTACGTGTTCGATTGAAGACGCAATGTCATTTCAGGCTCCTTCTAAGGGAACTTTCACTGATTAACTGAAGAAGGATGTAAGCTTTGTTCTCAACTTCATGGAGAATAACGACTCTCTTTTCTTGGCCAATGTCTTACCATTTTTCATCTACAACAACAACAAGGAGTCGTATAGCTTAGATTATGTCTTGTTGAAACCTACGGCACCCATTGTGAAGGACGAACATTAGATTTACAGGAGCCTGTTTGACGCCATGATTGATGCTATGTATTCTGCCATGGAATCCCTAGGGCATTCCAACACACCCATAGTTGTTACTTCTAATTTACTCATTTTCGAACATGGAATCCAAAATTTTTAAATAACACGCAAGAGTCGATCCATGCTTTGTCGTCCATGGTGAGGAAAGTTCATTAGACGGGACTTGCACCCTGGTCGTCTAGGGCCATAAGAGCCGCCGGTTCCTTGTCGGTGTATTGGACGAGGCTCGATTCCTGGTCTTGTTGGGTCAGTAAAGTGGAATCAAGGCCATGGTATTTACTAACTAGCAATTGCACATGACCAGTGTAATGGAGATGCCGAACGGGATGCATATAAGATGTTAAAGTTGAGGAGTTAAGTGGTAAAGGAGGAAGAGGGCCTGTGAATAGGGCAATGTGGAGGAGGATTGCAAGGGCATGAAAAGTGATGGGCGGTATATTTTTTTCTTGCCAGGAAACCAAAAATTTTACCAATTTTGAATAGATACTAAAGTTTCTACTATTGTAACATACATCAAATGTGAAGACAGAGGAAGTCAACATAGTGTAATACGGTATAAAAAGACACGCCATTTCCAAGAAGATGGACACGTGAACAACACAGTTACAATCGTAGGTGGGTTGCTTTGTTGTGTATACTCAAGTTTGTGGGATCCATGTGGATGAAATTGACACACATTACATCGCCAAACAAATCAATCTACATCACTTTGGAGATAACGAGTTGGAAGTGGATGAATCTTCTCGCATTGCCACAAGCAAGGATTTTTTTTTCGTAACCAACAAAAGCTCATGAGATAAGTGTGTAGTATGAAGGAATTCAGGCCAGGTAACTATTTGCGGTGGGGAAAGATTGTTGATCTAATATGAGTTGAGAAAGGCAAAACATTGGTGGCACTACATTGCAAACAAAGTGAGTTGCATTGGAGAGAAATTCAGCTCGTGAATGATAGAGGTGATGAACTGAGTTTCCTTAGATGGATGAGACAATGGGAAGTGAATGAATGAAATGAGATCGAGTCCAAACAATATTGGAGGGGCTCAAAGTGAGCTATGTAATGAAAAGCATGGTTGAGGACAAGATGTTGCAACTGATGCAGGAAACACATTTTGATCATGATGATGATACCTAGCGAAGAAGTTCCGCTATCCGTGTTAGTGTCCTTGGCGTGCTTGGTGGACCATGATAAAGGTTTGATAGGCGTGACTATGGAAGTAAAAGACATGGAAACAATGATTAAGTTAGAACATGTTATTTGTTTACATCACTCATTTCAAATGTGTCATCTTTTTGCATGATGTTAAATTTAGGAGGTCAATATGAAAAGGGATTTGAGGTGACCTAGGGTTGTGAAGGAGTTACCTGAGCAAAGGCAATAAGCTTGGAGAGATTACACTCGACACCAATTAAAAGCATTATGAAGTTAAATCCATTACATAAGAAGAAAATAACACTCGCCCTACATGATGGCACTTGAAAAAGCATCAAGATCGTTGGGTGAGTTAAGGTGATAGTGATATGTAGATAAGATGGGGCCAAACATATTAGTGGGGGCTAGGGGAAGTGGTTATTTGATGTATTAGAGACAAACCTAATCTCAATCACCATATTGGTGAGAATCACATGTGAGTAGTGTGCAATGGAGACATGAAATGGGTTGCATAAAAGATGTTCAAGTTGAGAAGTGAGATGGTGTAGGAGGAAGAGGGCCGGTGAGGAAGGGGATAAGGAGGAGGTTGTGTAGGGGTAGAAAAAGTGATAGGCATTAAATTTTTTTCTTGTGGGGAAATATAATACTTTACCAATTGACAATAGAGCTTAAAGTATCTACAGCCCAATGTAACTAGGATGTGAAGACAAAGGAAGTCAATATAACATGATGTGGCATAAAAGGACACGTCAAGGTTGATTTCTCTCTATGTTTGTTATGGGGATGTAAAGGTTGATGTGCAAGAGAACTTTTTCTTGGAAAATTCGAGAGTATGAGTTGTGTACCAACATTCAAAATTTAAAAATATGGTTCAAAGATCAAATAAATTATTGGCCTAATCCAACCAAAGTGTTGGATAACTCATTAAAACATTATAGTCTTTAGGGAACATAGTGATTCATACATTTAGTTTCACATTCTTTTCATGAACAAATAAACTAGATCATCACCACAACTTTATCACATTCTTTTAGGCCTAGACTTTATTTTAGACATGCTCTCCTATTCCATCAGACAAGGCCTATGACCTTGTGACAACATGCCTTGTTTGCAATCTTTCCCTTTTTGTTTAATCATCTACAAGATGTAAATCAAAGATGCATTCCACATGATTGTTTTATCCCAAAATCGAGTTTCACGATAATTTTGGTACAACCTACCAAATTTTTTTCTTTGGGAGTTTTGGAGTTTGTCATCTTCCTAAAAAAACCAAAGTTTTTGCCCAAGTTGTAGATTGTCTTTTATTTATTAAAATTTCAGTCTTTTCAAGCACACAAACAACCAAATGTAATGTCTCCCGAATCCATGAAACCCGATACACTACAATTTTTTCAGACTTTTAGAGTTTCTAAACATCAAGACATATTAGTAAAAAACATGTAAAATGTCGAATGTCCCCTTGAACCCCGAACCTCGACACACTACAGTTTCTCGGGATTTAGGGATTGTGGAACATCAGAACATGTGAGCACGAAAGCATGTTGTGTGCAAAGAAAGTCCCGAACTCCAAAATGAACATGGACCTAGTGTGTCAGGTTTTCAGAGTCCGAGTGCACAAAGTCAAGTCATGTCTGACACGGTCAAACCCGTGATCCCCGGGTCAACGCAATAAATGACAACTAAGATTTGACCCTGACATGTGTAAAAAAACCTGTAAAAAATTCCAAGCTCATTATAAAATCAGGATTTTTCACATCATTTTCACCTTGTATGATTCAAATTTTTACCGCGACTTGCATTCGACCCTCAAAACTCTGATTGCATAGTTCTTCCTCTTCCTCTTCCAATTGTCTTTTTGATCAAATCTCTCATACCCATTTGTAAATCTGGCGAGTTATCATTCTTCGTGGGTCTTTTCTATGATTTAGCTACATTACATGTTTCTTTTTGGCCTTGTTTTCTTCAACTGTGGTAAAACCTTTATTTTCCTTCCTCTTCCAATTTTTTTGTTTCTCAAAGATTTACTTGTTGTTTCTCCATGCTTTTGATTGTTACTTTTCATAACAAAAAGGGGCCTTAGTGAAAATTCCTACTCCAACACTAGTTAGGATTTCTAACTTGATAAACAAGTTGAAAACCCCGACAAAGTTCATGTCGAGATTTTTGATCTTCTTTTCAAGGTAAAAACCCCACCTTAGTGTTTCATAATTTCTATGTTGTAAAACATGTGAAGAACCCGACACGAGTCTTTTGGGATTTTAGAGGTGTTAAACATTCCCTAAACCCTGTTTGGTCTTTGTCGGGATTTGCATGTTGACAAACAAGGAGAAAACCCTGAAAGTGTTCGAGACAAGTTTTCGAGGGTATTCGACAAGTCTGGATTTCCGAATAGTGTGTCGGGGTTTGGAAGTTGGTAAATAAGTATAAATTTCTGACAAGTGTGTGTTAGGGTTTTCAAATTGCTAAACAAGAACAAAATCCTGCCAAGAGGTCTTTCAAGTTTTTAGGTTGTCGAGCAAGAGTACATTTTCAATTTGAATTCAGAGGTGTTCAAGAGAATTTCTTTGCAAGTTTTCATTGTTTTTTTAATTTCAATGTCGAATGAACTAAAGGAAAAGAGAAGTCGAATTATCTAAGGATAAAGATAAAACCATGAAGTATAGTTATCAAGGGGTGGTGCCCCTTCCAATATTGATTCCAATATTAGATCGGATAAGCGACACAAAGTTGGGGCATATCAACCTTGTTGATTTTGGAGTAGGATAAATAACCCATCAAATTCACCTTGGACTCAAGGCATTTATGATAGTGGATTGACACTTAAAGCAAATTTTCCAACCTTGACACAATGTCTAGAATTCATGCTCACAACTATAAGTCATTATGATGGTGACACAAGGTCAGTGAAGAATCATGAAGGGGAAGTGGCATGACTAGATTAGATGTAAATTATTTTTATGATTTACTCAAACTCCCCGACTTCAATGAGTATGTAGACATTAATCAAGAGAAAGCTCAATAGACTTGGGATGATAATTATTCATCTTGCACAAAACACTTGAACAAGAATTATCTTAAAAATCCAAAGCCTTCCATTAACCGTTTTTCTAAAACCTTACCTCGGAGTGACTTCATTCCTGAAGTTAATGACATCATTACCATACTAATAATATTTGTAGGTCTTCCTGTAGCAAAGGATTTTCAAGAATGTATGTACTAATTCATCTACATCATAAGGAAGAACCAAAAATATATTAGATGGGGAGAGCTAATTAGTGATTCCCTGCATAAAAAAATCAAGGAGGTTCATGTGACGGAAGATTCTACATGAAATCTTACCTTGTCTATGCTGCATCGGGAATGGGAATATGATAAGAACAAGTATAGCTACCTAAATGGATGGTGTTTGTGGACTTCATGTCACCACAAGAGTTACCATCCTTATCGCCACAGTTAGTTGAGGAACAGTTAGACGTAGAGCCCATGGTTTCCTCCAATTATGCTTCAAAATCCCCAACTGATGAATTTAGCAAAACTATTTTCTAGCAGGTACATGTGAAAAATTGAATTATTTCTTATTTCATGAATTTGACACCCTTCACAATTGGCATGCACATTGTGTTCCTATTGCTCTACAGTCTCTTGGCGCCACTTTCATCGAAGATAATAAGGCAGAACATATTTCAGCTTCCTTTGTGGACAGATTCGACCCTCCAAACTTGTGTTTATCTCCAGAACAACAACAAAATTTCAACATAATTATTCAACACTTCACGCATACAGATCCAACCTTCCTCCACTGAGACTTATTATACAAGGGACTGCAGGTACTGGAAAATCATTCCTCATTAACATTATAAAGTCTTCATTTGCCTCTTCATCCAACCAGAGCCTTTCACCTCTCCTTTTGCTCGCCCCAACAAGAGTTACTTTGCTTTCAACATTTCAGCTTCGACAATACACGCAAGCCTCTGGATTCCCATTAAAGAACTCAAACCCTTAGAGGGCCAAGCTTTATCATCTCTTCAAGACTCCATCAAGCACATTGAATACATTTTAATTGATGAAATGAGTTTCATCGGACCAAAGTTGCTTTCCAGAATCGACTACCGTCTTAGGGAGGCTTTCCCGCACTTCAAAAATTCAACATTTGGAGGTAGATCTATGATCCTTGTTGGAGACCTCTGTCAACTTCCTCCGGTTATGGACATCCCGCTTTATGCCAGCAAGTCTTACGGAGCTACCCTTTGGCGAGAATTCAACATATCTATCTCCCTACATTCAATCTTCCGACAACAAGGCTCTGATCCAGCATAGGCATCATTCCAGAACTTGCTGCTTAACATTCGTAATGTTGTCCCTTTGATCCAGGACTGGGAAGCTCTTATGTCAAGATCTGATTCCTCCCTTACCAAACAAGAAAGCATTGATTTTAAAAATGGCCCTCATCTTTTCGCTCAGAATGACCTTGTGCACTCGCACAACCTTATTATGTTGAAGTCCCTTAACTCTCCTATAGCCAGATCAATTGCCGAAAAAACTAGATGTTCTACATCTGGCGATACCGAAGATGACCAGTTGAAGCCCAAGGTTCTTCTCTGCATCAACCAGAAAGTAATGCTTTCCGCAAACTTGTGGGTTGAGAAAGGTCTTGTCAACGACGCTACTAGTTCTATCATCGACATAGTCTATGGGGTATCCTCTGGACCCATGCAGTGTTGCTGCCAAACCTTCTTTATAACAATCATGCATGTAGATTTCACGTGTATTTTGTATCGATAACCGCTTTTCACTCGGTTTTGTATTATCTGCAACTAAATTAAACTCCATATTAGATCTATGTTTGTTTACAAAGACGTCCAAAGTTTCTTGTTGCGCTCTACTTCTAGCCAATCTAATATAACTAATGGATTTGTTATACCCCTTTTTCATTTCTTTTAACCTTTCCGTCAAATGCGTTCTTCTTCTCCACTTCCTTCAACTTATTCCCCAACCTCTCTTTCGGCGTTATCATCGCACACCTCACGTGCGATTGCTAGTTCGGTAGTCCTTTGGTGTGGGGTTACCTGTTAAAAAGGTTCAATAAATTAGGGAGGGAAGCCAGTAGTCGTACACCGGGAGCTGTTCTAGCTAGACCCGTTATAGCCAACCAATTGTTTTATTTTATTATAGGAGTTACAAAATTCAATATATTGTTGGAATTAAATAGAGATATCTCTCTGGTTGCTTGGTAGACTTACAAAATTCAAATATTCCTATGCTGTTAATTGGCAGAGTTATAAAATTCAGTATAAGGACTTCTCCTGCACTATCCCTTGAGTCAATATACATCGCTGACAAAAACTAGGTGTCTGATGAAAATCAGATGCAAGTAATAAATGATTTCCAGGCGAACTGGGACTAATGAGCTAAAAGAATGAAATTCTAAAATGGGTACAAATGTGCAGAGCATATCACAGAGTTTGAATTAGCCACCTATGCCCATTGGTTTGAGCGTACCAATTGGACTAAAAATGATAGGGAGATTTTTATTTGTTTACCACCTGGTGTTTCGTAGCAGATCAAAGAGAAAATGATTGCTGAGTGAACTGGGACTGAGCTGAAAGAATGTAATGCAAAAATGGGTACAAATGTGCAAAACATTTTGAATTTCTGAAGAGTTTAAATTAGCCAACCATGCCCATCTATCCGAGCATACCATTGATCCACCTTTTTTGAAACTGCATTGAATATTGATTATGTTCTATGATGGTATTTTGTATTTTGTTTTATGTTTCATTTGGTTTCAGTACTTTATTTCATGACGGTGTTTTTTTCATGATCTAGGATTTATGTTAGCATGCAATTCGTCTGTTGTTGGTGGGCTTTTAATGGGTTTTGTTTGATCTGGATTTTGGATGTAGATGTCTCAAATGGATGAATTGATCTGATGTGAGTAGCTTGTTTTTTTAAAACACTATTACTCTGTAATACATTATCTATATTTTTGGATTTCCTTAGTGGGATTTTCTTTTGTGAGTGGTCCCTAGGGGTGGGGTTACTTGTTAAAAAAGGTTCAATACATTAGGAACGATAGGATTTACACTGTGTGCTGAAGCTAAATATTTGGTTTTAGATAGTTAAAATTATGTGGAAGACTTTTTTGAGGCATTTAAGGGAGGAAGTTTTAAATATGAGGGAAATAAAATTGTGACCTGTTGTGATGGCTACTTGTTATTTACAATATGACACTCACGAATCTTGCTAATTCTCTTTTATTTTTTAAAATTTTCACCACATCCATGTATTCCTGTCCCTGTTTAACACTCATACCCTATGTTCACTAGTGTATAAATTGGAAATAAAAATCAACACATAATTATTACGCATGGTATTTACCACCTTGTTGGGGGTAATACCACGTTGTTAGGTTGTTTTGAACTATTTTATAGATGAAGATATTATGCAAGATGGGCATTGCTGAATTATCATTATTATCAAGTTAACATTAGGATGGGGTGATGACATATGGACCAAGAACCATGGCCGATTTGGGGTGGTTAGGGAATTCAACTCATTGGTATGGTGTTACGAGTGTTGTTTTCTTTGGTCTTGCTATTTTTTTGTTTCGCATGTGAGCTATGGATGTTGTCATGTTTTGCACATTATCCTTTTATCTTTTCAAACACGAAATTTCCATGATTTGACAAGCAATTTTGTGTGATTTTTTTTTAAAATCTAATCTTAACTCAATTCTATATAATGGTTGCAAATTGCATGGAAAATTTTGATCTCACTCTTTACAAAACAACAAAAACAAAGCAACTACTCGAATGGCATAGATTTCCATTTTTCTTGTAAATGTTGTTTAGCCTTCAAACCCATATATTTATAGATAGATTGTTTGTGAGGCATGATCAATGTTGCTCAAGGTTACTTTCGACATGGATCATGTTAATTAATGCCACACTTTTGCAAATATATTTATGTGCTTTACACATCACTTTCATTAGCATTTCTATATCATATTTTCGTTGGATACATCTTTGTTCCGATTATAGTCGAGCCGCAACAAGAAAACTAACCAACCTTCTTTCCTTTTCATTTGATTTGTACTATATGGCTCTCCTGGACAAATTCATGAATCCTCTACCCCTTTTCCAAATCCCCTGGTATGCCCCCTATCGGTGTTTCCATTGCACACTTATGGTGTAGTTCTAGTTTATTACATCTCCACAAAGTTACATTCTTGTTACAATCGTATCTTTTAACATTTATCCCTTCCCTTTGGGTTTCCCCTAAAACACACCCCATTACGACATAATCTCCTATCCACATTTCCATGCACTCCATCCGTATGATTGCTAGTCTTTAACACAACCAAAAACATTAAAAACATTTTTCTACTACATATTACAATCATCTCAAGAGTACATTTCTATTCAATATCATGTCCACTACTCTCAAACCCTTCAATTTGATATATCCTCGCACCTCCTAATAGAATTGTTATTAATAACATTTTGAAAGGGAAAAATCTCTATCGATTGGGGGTGATATTCGTACAAATAACACTAAGAAAGATAAAATCTCTTTTATGTACGGTGTTATTACATTGAGAGATATGGATAGAATCTTCTCTTTCCATTTAAATTTAAAAAAATTAGACACAATAATTTTACAATTAATCCCACATCCCTAATCAAATTCGATAGCTTGTAATTACTTTATATGTTACCAACAACATTCGCATAAATTACATTAATTGTGGATTCTATTTGACTAAAAAAATAATCCTTTAATCGCATACAAATGTAATATTCTCTTTACTAAATGTTTCTGCCCTTGTTCCTAGTAATATTGCAGATGCCTCAATCTAAGGCACGCAAGCAACTTTAAAGAGGAAGAGAAACCACAAAATAGTTAAATTATGTGGAAGACAATTTTTTGAGGCATTTAAGGGAGGAGGTTTTAAATATGAGGGAAATAAAATTGTGACTGTTGTGATGGTTACTTGTCATTTACAAGATGTGACACCACAACTAATAAATTTTATTCAAACAAGAAATGATCCTTTAGTTTACAACTACTATCACAATACATGGACCCCATTCGCCCACTACAACCCCTCCCCTATGCTATAACACCACTCTTGCTAATTCTCTTTTATTTTTAAATTTACCACCACATTGTTGTCCTCTCAAAATTTCCCCTCTTTCAAAAGTCAAAAATTGAAATTTTTTGAGCTAACACCTTTTCTAATGTTCTAGTAAAGAGAAAAGTTGAGAAGTTAGAAAAATTCTGCTTTTTGAGTCATTTGAGTGATTTGTGGGTCTGTCGGACATTTTTGTCCCAACTATCCCAAGTTCACTTGGGCTCTTTGTTCCCAATCAGCCACTTTCTCCGAAATCGTTTAACTTGCAGCCCATCGAAACTTTTTGTTCCAACTGTCCCAAGTTCACCTGGGCTCTAGTTCCCGATCGGCCACTTTCTCCAAAATCGTTTAACTCTTGCGGGCTGTTGGAAATTTTTGTTCCAACTGTCCCAAGTTCACTGGGCTCTCTATTCCTTGATCGACCGCATCGGCCGCATCGTGCACTTCGTGTACTTTGGTCCCTCATGTCCCGAAAGCGTTTGTGCATTCTGTCCCCGCATCACCCGCATCGGCCGAGTCGCGCTTTCGCGTCCCTCATGTCCCAAATGTACCAAAGGCCATCCGGGCTAATTTTTCCCGCTCTTCCCGATGCTTACTTTTTGAGTTGGTGAATATGAATTTAATGCACATTTATAACCTTCTCTCTCCTAAACGACTATTTAATGGACTGCCCCCTACGCATTTTTACACTGCTTTCTCATTGCCATTTGCTCATACCCTTGCAATTGAAATCTCTGCTCGCGTCCCCATTCCCCCTGCAATTTCATCGTGGATTCAAGTTGTGAGTTTGTTTTCCTAAGTACTGTCAACATGAAGATTAAATTTCAAGGCCAAGAGCAGGTTTCTCTGCTCGAGTCCTCCATTCCCGATATCGGGGACAGTGAAGTTCGTCACCTAGACTTTGGTGATTTTTGGACTAGGTTGATAGACCTGAACCCCTCTCCCATGGCCCAAATGATTAATGATAGCGGCCTAGCATTTGTTGTTGGTTTCCAATCTTAGTGCAATGTGTCGACACAGTACTCGCCTGTGGGGCTCACTTCAACCCGACACGAGCGAATTAACAAATGTGCATGGGGAGTTAATCGCTAAGATTGACGTTCGCACGCCATTGCCGCTACCCTAAGGATCCCTGAAATGGATAATTCTGTAGTAATCTCTCAAAATCAAGCACAGGCACTCTTCGACCAAGACAGTGAGAAATACAAGGCAAGAGTGGCGAAGTCATGGCTGAAGAACCCTAAGAAAGGGGCATCCCGACTATCAAAAGCTCTGTTTAGGGATGATTTCAATGAGGAGCTCTCTGACTTCATAATCTTGTTAGCTCGTGTCATGGGCTTACCCTCTACCAGCGAGTTCCACTTCTGGATGTGCCCACTTATCAACATAGTTTGTGAAGGTACCCAAAACATCAACTGGGCAGAGATCATCTACATGAATTTGACAGAGCAGTTGTCCAATGTACAACAAACTAAGAAGTTCTACATGACTTCTTACCTGATGTATACCCTAGCAGCATACAGACAATGGTTTGGCTTCGCATACATTAATGCTTAAAAGGGTGATCCCATATATGTTTACTGCCCTCAATTCACCTTGGAAACTAGTAATCACAATTTCATGAGGGTGAATGATGCTTTCACCATGTACATTGTAAGGCTTCTAGAAAGTGACACTGCTAGGAGATTCTCCGATGAAGCCATGAGCCTGATAGCGAAGTACGGAGCCTACTTCATTCAATTCAGAAGGTTCTCTTATATCAGGCTAGCAGGTTATGAGAGCACTCCTCTTAAGCTCCCCATATTTTGTCATGATAAGATGGCCCTGATTGAGGTGTGCAGATAATTAGATAAATTACATAGAACATGTAGGGATAAGAAGATCACTGGGTTACACTTCCCCATATCTTTGGGGAACTATACATGCAAAACCACTCTGGATGCTTAGAACTTAGAGAGAGCCCTGGATCCCATCATTGCCCACGTCTTCGTGCCCATAACCTGCTTCGACTTGAAGAAGTTCATTGAATTGAATCTCGTAATCAACTACCATCATAGGCGGATAATCGAGGATTATTGGGTATTTGCACAAATGATTTTGAGGCCAGAAGGAGGCATTATGGCAGGTTTCCCCTTTAGTTAATACAAGAGCTTAACTGTATCAGATTCTTGAAGGGCTTCAGGATGAAAACACATACCTTTTGTCATATGAATATGAAACTGTGATCAAGCACACTCCTTTAGAGGATCTGGACTAGTTTAAGAGGGAGAAAGATGATTTGGCTGAGATTCTAGCCCTTGTCTGGTAAGAACCAAAGTCTGGGTTGATAGAAAGGTTCGTGAGCTGAGGAAGAACGCAGGAGAATCCTCTTCCAAAGACACCTCGACAGCGAGGAAGGAGTCACAAACACCCAGTTCAGAGGTACCTGTATAGACTCCTCCTGCTTCATCAAGTAAAGGACTTGAATCCTCAACTCCTTCCTCCACTCAGTCTATCGAGGAAGAAGGTAAAAGAGGTCAAAAGGAGCCCATCAAGAAGATCCTCTGCTAGACCATTGAAGCGCATGCGGGGCGAGAGAACATCATTGTTCTCAGTGAGAGTGAAGATAGTGAAATGCCAATTCCTGCAGGTGCTTCTGAAACCACAATGGATAAGGAGCAAGAAATTCATAGCACCGAGCCTCCAAGCACCGTGGATTCTTCTGTCCAAGAAGGCTCATCTGCTCCACTCACATCTCAATTGGAGGCAATAGTGGTAAACACTCTAAGTGCCATGAGTTCTCTCACTCTTGGTTCTCTTGCTCCTCCCTCTTCCTCTTCTTCCACTTTTGCATGGGTGCAGCCTTTTGTTGATAGTAGGAAGAGGAAGTCTTCTTCTCGGATCTCAAGGCCCAATTTTGATGTTGTGGCAGCCTTGTTGGGCACTACTCCTTCTGCTCCTACCAAGAAAGCTAGAACAACTTCAAGGATAGTAACAGATGCCCAAGGTCAAGCAATTCCTTGAGATAGCCAAGCCCAAAGTTGACAAGCAGAGTAGGATTTACTGGACCTCCGATCTAGAACTCTCAAGAATCTCAATGGGAGAATCTACTCCTGAAGGTGAGATACAAAATCTTCAAGAAACAATAACCAGGGTCATTGGGAGGGTAGAAAAAGGACAACAGACTATAGAGCAGCTGGAGGAGCAGGCTCAAGTACTTTCTGGTTTCATCAAGTCACTATTATCTAAAGATAAATTTTTAGACCCTACCCCACTGACTGCCCTTCCACCACCTATGATCCTCAGTCAAGATGAAGTCTAGAGCATCAAGGACATACACAGGTACTCCATCTATGGGAGGGCTATGGAAGACATGGTTGATGATATGGTCATAGCAGGTTTGAATTTCATTGGTGAAGCCTTCAAGCTCAATGAGAAGGTGAACAATCTGCAGCAGAAGCTCTCCTCCACAATTGGAAATATGGATAAAGAGCTCAAACTTTGGAGCAGTGCATTTGCATGGTAGACCTTCACAGTGATGGGGCGGACTGATGAAATTTTTTTGATGGTGAGTAAGGTCTTTGATGATGTGAAAGATAATTTGTCAAAGTCATGGGTATTTAACATGGAGTGGAAAATCAAAGTGCTGGAGGAGGCTTTGGGAGAATTAAGGAATAGTTGGCAGAAGGGAGAGGCTTTCAAAACTTTGGTGGTATCTCGATTTTAAGGATATCCACTGCCACCTCCATGATGAGACTTCAGGTGTACCTTTCTCCCTCTAGGAAATTAAAGCTCAATTCAGAACTTTTGTCAAAGAAAATTTGTTTAAGGAGGACTCAATGACCAAGGAGAAGATAAAGGAAATCTGCTCTCTCCAATCTGCCATTGAGGAAGCGAATAAGGAATATCATACGCACACCGAGTTCGACAAGGAGATGGAGAAATGTCTAGGATCTTGGACCCAAGACTACTGCCAACACATCAGTTCCACGTGGTAGAGACATTGCAGAGGCATTGAAAAGGTTTCAACAATGGATCCTCAAGTCAGTGGGCCCTTCCCAATCATGAGCACTTGTTTTCCCCTCCTAGCTTCTCTCTTCCTTCTTTTTCTAAATTCGGGCTTATTGTAAGTAGTTGGGGTTTTGCATTAAGCATCCCTTTAACTAAACATTTTAGTTAAAAGAAGTAGTTACCAAGTGTAACTGATCTGTAAAATTATATAATGGGCTCTCTCTGCCATTTTCGGGCGGGGGAACTTGGCTTATTTTTGAAAGTGTAAAAGAGTAGCAAAGCAATCAATACAAAAGAGCTTTCTTTCTTTGTCCATTTGATCCTGTTCTTCATTGCTATCCGTTGAATACTATTGAATCATTTGTCTATATTATGTCAAGAAGCTTTGTATTCTTGTGGATGTTATTTTTGGAACTTTGTGTCTTTGCAATAACATCTTATTGATTCAAATGCAAATGGTTTTATTCCAAACAATTTTATTTTGGCATGCATAAGGAATTATTTTGTTATCTATAGTTCTGGAGAATGCCTTTCTGCTCATTTCTACTACTTCATTCCTCTGTACTTTTGTATTGATGATCCATTTTATTTTAAAATGCTTTCATGATATCCAAGTTCCACATTAAAACTATGCATTGTACATATGTAAATAGGTTTTGCTTTTGAATAAGGGAACCTCTCCCATTAAAGAGGAGGGACTTCTTGTCCCCTAATTGTTGCTCTCAACAAAGTCCTTTTGACGACCAACACACATCCATGTATTCTTGGGCCCCTGTTTAAATCTCATACCATATGTTCACTAATGTATAAATTGTAAATAAAAATCAGCACATAATTATTGTGCTTGGTTTTACCACCTTATCGGGGCAATACCACGTTCTTTAGGTTGTTTTTAACTATTTTATAGATGACGATATTAGGCAAGATGGACATTTTTGAATTGTCATTATTATTGAGTTAACATTATGATGGGGTGATGACATATGGACCAATAACCATGGCCGATGGGGTGGTTAGGGAATTCAACTAATTGGTATGGTGTTCGGGTGTTGTTTTCTTTGGTCTTGTTATTTTTTTGTTTCGCATGTGAGCTATGGATGTTGTCATGTTTTGCACATTATCCTTTTATCTTTTCAAACATGAAATTTCCTATGACTGTACAAGCAAATTTGTGTGGAAAAAAAAACTTTAAAATATCTAATCTTAACTCAATTTCGTATAATGGTTGTAGATTGCATGGAAAATTTCGATCTTGCGCTTTACACAACAACAAAAAACAAAGCAACAAACTACTCGAATGGCATAGATTTCCATTTTTCTCGTACATGTTGTTTAGCCTTCAAAACCATATATTTATAGATAGGTTGTTTGTGAGGCATGATCAATGTTGCTCAAGGTTCCTTTTGACATGGAGCGTGTTAATTAATGTCACACTTTTACAAATATATTTATGTGCTTTACACATCACTTTCATTAACATTTCTATATTAGATTTTTGTTGGATGCATCTTTGTTCCGTTTATAGTCGAGTGCAACAAGAAAACTAATCAACCTTCTTTCCTTTTCATCCGATTCGTACTATATGGCTCTCCCGGACAAATTCATGAATCCTCCGCTCCTTTCCAAATCCCCGATATGCCCTCCCTATCGGTGTTTCCATAACACACTTATGGCACAATTGCTAGTTTATTACATCTCCACAAAGTTACATTCTTGTTACAATCAAATCTTTTAACATTTATCCCTTCCCTTTGGATTTCCCCCTAAAACACACCCCATTACGACATAAGCCCATATCCACATTTCCATTGTACCCCATTTGTATGATTGTTAGTCTTTAACACAACAAGAAACATAAAAACATTTTTCTACTACATATTACAATCATGAGTACATTTCTATCCAATGTCATGTGCACTACACCCTTCTTGCACCTCCTAATAGAATTGCTTTTAATAACATTTTAAAGAGAAAAATATCCAGCAATTGGGGGTGATATGGGTACTAATAACACTAAGAAAGATAAAATCTGTAAGTACGGTCTCATTACATTGAGAGATATAGATACTTAGAATCTTCCTTTTCTATTTAAATTTACAAAAGGAGATAATTTTGGAACACGAAGTTAGATCCAAAAGGTGGTAGATTAGGGTCAACCTTATAACGCATCATCCTCTAATCCTTCCCAATAACTTGGAGTACGATCCTTCGGCGGCATGTGATACCACATCTTCTTCCATAATATATTGCCTACCCAATCCATTTATTATTATTTTCAGCAAATACGACCTTCAACGAACATTATGTACTATCAGTTTCTTCTGTAATTTTTTCGCCATTAACAATCACCAATTGATCCTTGTAATTTTATTGCTTAATCTGTGGAGGGAGGGCTCTGGTGTGGAATTTTAGAAGCAAAGCACAACAATGGGTTTATTCTCGAACAAGGTGGGCAGAGATGAGCTCAAATCTGGGGACCATGTTTACTCATGGCGGGGTGGTTATACATACGCCCACCACGGTATGGTCTAACCACCTTTCATTTTCTGTGGGTCTGTTTTCTGGTAAGCATTTAGTTGAGATTTTTGAGCACCCATTACGATTTTGTGGGTTATTTTGCATTGTTTTCTTGTATTTAGTTTGCATTCCCTAGTTGTTTGCGTGAGTGATGTGCCATTAGTTTGCTCTGAAGCACAATGTATGTATACCCTGTACTGGGCATTAATCCCTTGTTGATCCAACTGCCCTGTTTTGTTTATGTATGTTTTCTGCACAATGTGGAGGGTTTCGCTTTCTGCAGTAAATGCTCAGAGGCTCAATTTCCATGGACTCCTCACGTGTGATGTGTCCGTTAGTCTGGCTGGAATTTGGTTTTTGCCACTTGGGTTCTCCAAGTCTTGGATCCATGGTTGTAGACCTTTTGGCCATCCCTGTAGGACCTTGATCCAGGGCAATGCTCGTTACCATGATCCATGATTTTGATCACCATGATGCAGGATGTACTTTTAGGGTAAAAGCAAATGCCTTTAATGAAATTTAGTGTCTCGATCTGCTGGTTCTGGTTGTTTTTTGGTGAGCCGATGGTTTCTGGTTTAACTGCAATGGAGTGAATTTATACTTTTAGTTAAGTCAATAATGCTTTGTTGGCAACGCATTTATCATTGTGATTGGATTGTTGGGTTTATCATTTGAGCGAACATGTCCAATGCAGTAGAAAAATTACTCTTGCCGGGTATGCAGAGGTGAAACGATTGGGATTTTACCAGATGCAGGGTTGGGATGACGACCCCTGCTATTAGGCATACTCCCGGATCACTGTGATTGCCTGGCCTCTGGCAACTTTTGTATAAGCCTGATAGAAAATTTCGTGGCAGACTAGCTTTTGGGTTAGCATTTGAGCCATTAACCTCACCAGTGCAAGAAACTATAGTATAACTGTAGTATAACTATAGTAGCTATATTTTTGGGTAATTTGGCCATTAGATGTTTTGGTCTTTTGAGACAAAACCTATTTTTTTGTGATTCATTAGCGGGCTATACAATTATCCAATTTGATCTGCTCGAATTATAACTATACAATTATCCAATCTGATTTGTCTTTCATAATTACCTGATAATACCTTTGCCAATCGTGCGTATACAATTAACCAATTCGATCTTCATAAATTTACCACACTTTTACTTGGCATCATTTGAGGAGATGACAGTGATGAACCATAGAGGGTTAAAACTTAAAACCTTTTTCATGGTGCTGTCTATTCTGCCTAAGTGATGTAGGAAATTGGATTCCTGTTTGTTAGTTGATCACGGGTAGGGTAAGGGTGCTTAAACCAAGGGACTTAATGGAGTTGAACTTGAATAAGAACAATGGATGTGGATTTTTTTTAATTTTTTGGAATATCTTTGCAATTTAGAACCTAGGTATATTGAATGGAATCAAATGTCATATGTATGAGTGGGCTGAAGCCATGTAAGCAGAGTGTAGAAAATTGCATCTTGCAGATAGGTAGTATTCGGATTTGATTGATTTTTCAGTGTATAAGTTGTGGGAAACTTCTGGGTTCAACTGAGTGAAATTCTTGTTTTCCAACACTACAAATCTCTCATTTATATCCATTTAAGGGATTCTATTCCAAAATCTTGTTTTGTTTGTAAAAACTATTTGAGGAAACAATCTTCCTGAATTAAGTATTGAAATCCAAGGATACAAACTTGCAACTTTTTTGTTAATGATATTTTAAGAAAAATATGTATTTTAGTGGGGATTGAGTAGGAGAAAACAATAATATCAGAAAGATGCGGGGAAATACAGAGGTAATGAATATTCTAGTGAAGCTAATGGCATTGCAAGTATGTAAGCTCTAAGCTTGTGTTATGTTAAGAGTGAAGTCCAGAAATCTTGTCTAACACAGGTCCTTAGGGTGAGGGAAAGTCATATCAAAGAGTTTCATCTTTTCATTCTCATGCAAACGAAATTTCAGCTTGTTGTAAAGTTCTGACAGACAATCCTATCTTGACAAGGCAAAGAGATGACTGATAATCACATAACAAAATGTGGTGAGAGGCACAAGTCCATTACAGTTGTAGACTGAGTCAAAGAGTTTTTAAGCAATCTCCGGGGAATAAAAAGTAGTATTGGATGAAGGGATGTTTTGAGAAGTCAAAAAAATGTTATTGCAACAAAGTTAGTCATATTTTCATACATTTTAACAGCCATGAGTTGTGTTTGTTCTGTTGAACTGTATAAATAAAATCAATTGAGAATGCATAACTTGCAATGCCCCATGATTGCATCAACCTTGGGATTGCTTCTTAAAAAATCGGGCTCTTGAGCAATTTACGAGTGCATCGAAAGAAAAATGACAGATTTATTCTCATGCATTAATGATGCCCCATTTATTGAAATCCACAGCGCACTTATCAATTACAGTGCTAGGCTACAATTGTCAAAGCTGGCCTGGGCAATGCTGATTTTAGGCCTCTCTGGCAACTCCTAGAGCATAACTAAATGTTGCATGTTTGCACTAGGAGGCATGAGGCGTGTATTTGAAGTTTAAAGATGCTTCCCTCATTTAGCTTCCATATCCTATAACAAATGCTACAGTCTAAGGAGGATGAGAAAGTCTGCAATACCCATCAAAATGTTTTTCTAAAAACTTTCCAAGTGGTTATTGCTTGTCAACTTTATGGATGGCCTTTAAAGTATTCTCGTAAATTCACAACATTCAATTGCATTAGTTTTTTCCTAGATCAATAAGATCACTTCTTTTTGTCTTGAAGTGCTTTTATCCTCTGCAAATATCCACATGTATATGCAAGCAGCAAAATGCCAGATTGCTTTATGTACTATATCAGATACCCAATAGGTATGGTGCTCATGCAATGCAGTTTGTGCATAGCGATGTTTTGATGTATGGCTGTAACTATTGTAGAGAATTCAAGCTTGTTTTATGTTTTTAAATGTTTTCCATTGCTCTAGCTTATTGAGTGCTAGCTTTGCATTATGTAGTTTGTTTTTGTAAAGACTGTTATGAGGGTGTCTTCATCTCCTTTTTCTTGTAGGTTAGGTATAATGACTGGTTTTTCGGTAGTAATGTTATTTGAGTTGATGATCATATTCTTTGATTCTCTTGAGACGAGTCTTACTTCTAATTGATATCAGTTTAAAATTATTGTTTAGATATCCAATGGCCCTTATCAAGTGTTTAATAGTTGATGCAAGTTTTATCTGAAGAAGGCTTTTTGGTCCCATTTGGATTTTAGCATATTCTCTTTCATTTATATATACGGATAATTTCACAATCAGTATACATGGGTAACTACATTTATCCAATTCTGTTTTCTGTACAGGTATTTATGTTGGGAGCAACAAAGTGGTCCATTTTTCAAGAGCATCAGGCCAAGAACTCGGTACTGGGACCTTTATTGATTCGATGTTCTCTGGTTCGAACATCATCAAACATGCCTGACATGTGCTGACTGTGGATTCCAAAGGGAAAATAGTGGAGTAACCCTTTCTTGTTTAGATTGCTTTCTTAGAGGAGGACTTCTCTACCGATTTGTGTATGGTGTTGCTCCTGCTGTATTTATTGCTAAAGCACGTGGAGGAACTTGCACACTTGCAGAATCGGACCCCGGAAATGGTTATTCACCGTGCAATGTACCTGCTTCAAAATGGCTTTGGAAACTACCATATATTTCATAACAATTGAGGACTTTGCAATTTATTGCAAGACAGGGTTGCTTGTCACTGAAGAAAATGCCCTTGGACGAAGTGGGCAGGCGGCATCAGTTATTGGTGCTCCACTTGCTGCCGTTCTATCCTACCCATTTCGAGTTCTGATGGCTAATCCAGTAGGCTTGGCTACAGTTACAGCGGGAGTGTATTGCTTAAGCAGATATGCAACAGATATTGGTATTCGAACTGATGTTGTGAAGGTCCCAGTGGAGGAATTGGCTATAAATCTTGGTTGGTGCACAAGCATGGAGCCTTCACTAGGTGAAAGTTGAAGAATGCAGGCAAGAAGAGTAGAAAGGAATTCTACTGACAGCAACGAAGACTGTCAATTGGTGGAAGACCTGATCTCAAAGTAGCATGTTGTTTTCTTCACTCCGTTCTTCATGGTAATGAAAATCCATGTTGTCAGTTTCATTTCAATATGTACATAACAGGAAGTATCAAGGGTTTTTACACATTGCTTACTTTCTAGTAGTGAAGGAACTTGGGAATAATTTGTTGATTGGTTGCCGAAACTGTGTGGAGGGTTTTGGAAGCCTTTAAAACATTGGCACCTTATATCAATAATTCATTCTACTTATCAATATGGATGTAACTTTGGTTTGCATATTTTCTCTTTCTGCATATAGATGAGACAATTTGTAATGATAATTGTCAACATCTATCTGAGTCCTACTTGCAAGTTTTAAATAAAAGATACAGAGAGCCTTATAGAAATTAAATTGATGTCAAGAATGAATATTTTTGAATTCCTTATTTCTTCCATTGGACAAGGATATAAAGAATGTGTATCGACAAGCATCAATGATTTACCGAGTCCATATAAATTTTGACTGGAACTTTTGAATTGCATAGTAGGACTGTCTTGTTTTCCATTGGCTCTCTCTCCAAGATTCTTTCTCACAAGAAGCTTTTCTTTTGCACGATTGTTTCTTTTATGACTTTTGCGTATATACTTTTAAGGTTTAACGCCCTTGTTATTTATCAACATCGATGTAATTTCGGTTTGCTTATTTATTTCTTTTTAATGCATAAAGGAAATGAATTTGTAACGACAATTGTTAGTGTCTAAGCAGAATTGATGCAAGAGCATCATGTTTCACTTGCTATCTTGTAAACGCTTACCATTGTGCATCCTCTATGATCCCCATATTCACATGAAATGCTAAACTTGGAGTAACAATATTTTTGTAGAACACACCATAATTTTCAACAAACCACGTGGAATTACACTCAACATTCTTGCAATTGGAACCCACAACCTCTCTTTGATGATTACCAATTGATCTTCAAGAACACCGATGTAGGTAATCCAATTGTATTGTAAATATTTGAAAGCAAATCAGTTTTTGACATTTTTGATTGACAAGGTTTCAAATTGATGATATGCATGGATGGTTATTTATGGTAGTGGGTGCATTTTGTTGGGCTAATAACTTTTGCTGCTATCTTGCATCACCAAAAACCATTTGAATAGTTGCAATAAGCTTCCTTAGTCATGTGTAAAACCTTTGGGAATAACCAAAGTCCTACATAATCTAAAGATGAGTTTTGTGGGATGGAGCTATCTAGAAAGATCTGGGCAACCCCTTGTGTGATTACACAAAGAGCTTGTGCATAGTGTTGTGCACCATGTATAGTCTTTCACTTGCCAATAATGATGAGCTATCCTCCTGGGACGTGTTTTTCGATCCGTCTTATACACAATTGAATTGCTTGTGAATCAAAAGCATTTCAATTGGATGGTAAACACCCATGAGTGATTACCTAGGAACATGCTTTGCGCATTTGACAAAGATCGAATGAAAAGGTATCATTATTGAAGAAAAAATCTTTACTCTTGCCTAGAGATTGTTATCCCTAAGTGGAGGGAAGATCATGAGAGCAACCAAAAACAAGAGAAAGCTTGAAGAAGTTGAAGTTTGAGTAGTGAGAGTGATAATTGTGAAAGCCCCACTAAAAAGAGCCATGTTTGGTTCAATAGAGTCTTGCGAGTCTACGGGTCTAGCTAGGATTAGGTCTTAGGAATTCTCTCCCTTTGTGGATTATTTGCATATTCTTCATTGTAACATTGTAACAAGGATTGTAATAGGAAGGCCTTAACTTCACGGTGTGTTCAAGTTCATTTGACACATCCGTGCGGCCGCAATGAATTGACTAGGTGGTCAAACACTGGACTTCAATTTGCCTAAATGTCGTTAGATTTCACTAAGCTGTTGCTCATTGTTTCCCGGAGGATCGCACACAAAATAAGAAGAAAAAAATATTTCCATTCTAAGTTGTTGAGGAAAAAACAGGATCTATCCTAAGGAAGTCATAGAGGAATTCTCGATCATTGTCACACGGATAGTCAGCGACTGAGCTCGTAAGGTTGTGTAGATGCCAACTAAGATTTTTTTGTTTTATTACTTGCCATGCCTCCAAGGATATTATAAAAATGGATATTTTAAGTTTTCCAATTTTATTTGGGAATGAAAATTTTTGTACCAATTGGTTGGACACCAATCGGGTTATGAGTTTCAAGGCGCTAAGAAAAGAGAGTTATATGTTCCACACGTTCTTAGCATACTTAATATCTTCCTCTCATAAACACTTCTCTAGAAGTTTGAAGTTAAACAGAAGATTCCTATGCCTGCTCTGTTGATTCATGTTGTGAAAAAAGAAAATAACAATAGGTCTAATTAGTTTATTATATCTCTCCATCCCATAGCTCTTCAGCAGATTTATAAGGGTTGGTGGTTGAGTTAACAAAATCCTCTTCCTGTTGCCTTTCCTCTATTCAAGGGTGCTTATTTTTGCATGATCTTCTATACTCAGAGACCAGTCAAACACCTAAAACTCTGAGTTATTCTTCCTTTGTTGTAGCTCTTAGGAAGAACACTTACTATTAGTTCTAATTCCCACCTCAATATAACCCGAGATGTAGTCTTTCCATGCTTTTTGCAATCTCTTTGATAACAGGGTGATTCATGACACTAAATGAAAATTTTGAAGTTGGAGTTCCTCTAAGAGGAGACCAAGAACTGGCATGAATTTTCATCATAGTGCAATAATCTCTTAGCTTTCTTTGTTGCCACATTGGATGCATCTCTTCCGACATACAACAAGGGATATCTTGGCATGGCTTAAGAGATCTTTAATCTTCTTACTGGAGAATTTGCTTACACCAATAGATTTAGTGAGCCCGAGCTCAACACACTGCTCCATTCCTCGCCATGTAGATTTCATGTCTAAGGGCAGATAATCTTCCGCCTTAGGGAATGGAAGGGAGATTGCCTTTTTAAGATGTATGGGCAAGTGGATAAAGTAAAGATTCAGGTATTCCAACTGCAAATCCTTTAAAATTTTCTTCAAAGCATAAACATGATCATCCAAATCCTCAGACCACAATTTTGTGGTGATTAAAACCTCATCCTTCACAACAAACCCCTTCTGAAAAGCTTCTTTGAGAGCATCTCTTAACGCAGCCCTAATTGTTATGTACGAAAAAATACAAATCATACAAAGGGGTCATGAGTTATTTGTGAGAATGACTCAAAACAATGTGATCTCATGGACTAACATAATCATTGTGTATGCACTAAATGGAATCATGAGGAATCCTTTGGACGCTTTTAAGAAAATGTAATTCATGCGTGTTAAGAAAAGCTTAGGAACCTTTGAGAAAAGCCTCATGATAAGTACCCAAAAGTGAGCTACGAGTTTAGAGCATGAAGATTTTTAAAAATATTTATTGAAAACGTTGTGTTGATTCCAACATTATTATTATTTATTCCTTGAAATTCCTATATCCGACAATCATTATTTTGGTTTTCCCATTTTATTTTAGAGTGTTTGTATGGTTGTGCAATTTTGCTACACACTAATCAATTGCATTCTCCTATGGCCTCTAAGATGTTAGGGTTAATCACACCAGTTGTACAGATATATTATTCAGATCTAAGCATACACATGATAAAAGCGGAAATATACCAGAAGAACAATACACAAGATATAACATGGTTCACCTAGTGTGGGCTACGTCCACCAAGAAACAACCAATCTTATTAGTCAAAGCTTTGTAGAGAATATACAATGAAGATATGCAATCTTCCACACCTCCTGGATGTACAATACTTTCTTCCTCACAAGCTTCTTTTCTCTCTCTCCAAGAATTTCTTCTTACAATTCTTCCTTATTATCATTTAACCCTAGTTTTCTAGCTTATATAACCATATACAAACTTAGGGCAACTTAGTTATGCTTATTACGACCATTAGATCAACTTTATATCAAAGGTTAGATCTGATTCCCGTGAGTTAAATAAAACAATCACGCATAGGTAACCGGTGTCGGTTACCCTAACCGATGTCGATTCCTCCTTGCTTTGGTCGATACCGGTCCCCGGTGTGACCGACGCCGTTCATGTATTCTAGCAAGTTTGTAAAGCATGCTAATGTGAAGCAATTAAGCTCAACAACTCAACAATCTCCCACTTGGAGATAAATTGTTGCATTGTATCATGTATAACTCCATCATTGGATCCTTTTCCTTGGCCCGTTTCTCCCTCTTCAAGTCTCAAACTCGAAGACCAATAGAAGTGGAGTGTAGCTCCAACTTCTCCTTTGTCAATGACTTCATTAACATATCCGCAAGGTTCTCATTTGTATGAATTTTCTCCAGTTTAGTTGCCCATCCTCCAACACCTGTCATATGAAGTGATATCTCAACTGAATGTGTTTCGTTCTTGAATGAAACGCTGAGTTCTTTGCAGATGAATCACACTTTGACTATCACTATACAATCTGCAATCCTCTTGCTCTTTTCCTAACTCTTCCACGAACCTGTTCATCCATATCATCTCTTTGCTATTCTCTCTGTAGCTACAACATACTCAGCCTCTGTAGTTGATAAGACCACAACGTTCTGCGATCTCGAAATCCAGCTAACTATCATCCCACATCTTTGTGAAAACATATCCAGTGGTGCTTCTCCTGCCATCCAAATCTCCAACCATATCTGAATCAACATAGCCACATAAAGAAGTATTTGGCCCTCCATAAAGCATAATTGTATGTTGGATGTCTCTCTCAAATACCTAAGAATCCATTGATGCTTTCTAATGCTCTTTACGGATTGACCATAAATTTGCTCACAATTCCCACTAACTATGTAATGCCTATGTAGACACCTAAAATATGCTTACACTTAGTATTTCCTCCAATTCAACAGATTAAGGAAACTTCATTAATTAACTATTCTTCGCTTTATTCTCGATACCCATTCACGACCCTCTTTCGGTCATATTCCTCTTATATTAAACCTATTTGGTTAATAAAACTCCTTTTAATTGTTGAACATCTTCATATTCCTCTCTGAACCACTTCTGCAAGCTTTCTAGGCTATCTATCATCACAAATGATTAACTAGACCCCTCCCAACTCTCAATGAGTCTCTAATCACTTGCTAATCAAGTTTAACTAGCCTAATCCTAGCTTAACTAGTCTAAAGCATGTTTACTTAGCTCCTAATCCTAAAGTTCTTTTTAGACTTTAGTCCCACATGCACAAGAATTCCAAATCTTCCCAAACCAAAAACTATAAATACAAGGCTAAGCCTACCCATTCAAACTTACACCTTCACACTTAGGATATCTTATTAACACTAAGAACACCTAGCTTTGGGATTCCATTTGTATTAGCTTTAAGCTAATTAGACATTTGATCTTAAGCTTACCCCCTCCATTGATCTTGAGCTAATAGCCTCCATTTGCATCCATAATCCAAGTTTAATTAATATGGAGAGAACCATTGGCCTTGAAGCCATTAATGGTGAGACTCCATTCTTGAAAGCTTGAGAACCATAAACAACTAATCACCCCTTTGATTGCTAAATTGATCTTTTAGGTTCAATTTCTTAATTAGTAATCTAAAGAGTAGAGAGTAGCTTTATCATGTTAGTTTAGATTTAATCTAGTTCATACAATGATAAATGTTAGTCTTGTTTAGCTCTTATCATGATGGTTTAGTGTAGATTAGGTTCATGCTTTGAGGTTATATGTTTTAGCTTCATTTCCATAGCATATCTAATTTATTCATGAACACATTTGGCACACCCGGTGGGACACATACCATTGTCCTCTAGGAGCCTTTTCCAAGATTTTTAAGTTCACTTTCATGCTTTCTAGGAGAAACAACTTGTTATTTACTTGATTTCATTTTTTAAGTAAGCTAAATCATCCTTGTTCATGCATATTTTGTGGGTTTAAATTGGAAATAGGTTTCTTTGACTAACAACTAACCTATTTGACTGTTGAAAATTTTCATTTCCATGACTTTTGCAGGTTTTTCAGGGGGTATGCGTAGGTGTCTTGGAGGAGAGTGTCTCTGTCGAAACCCTAGCACACCCATCGAATCGGCTACGCACCCATCTCGGTCGTGGTTTCCACTGACAAGTCATTTACAAAGGGCCATGTACTGTCGAATTGTAGTCATCTCCTTTGGTATCGGTGTACCGTGCTTCGGACACGTAGGTGTATTTTGACATATTGTGTTGATTTACATTTTGGCTTACAAACATATCCATCAAACTATAGGTGTCTCTGTTGAAACCCTAGCGTATTTGTCTTCGAGGCTCACGTAGGTGTTAGACCCCACTATCAAAATTTGCTGCCACGCGTCCACGTTGGTTTGGGTGCATATCCGTTGGTTGGGACGTGCATGTGTCATTCTCGGGCGCGCGGTGTTTGGGTTAAAAATTAGGATTTCTCTTCGAGCTATACGATCAATTTTTTTTTTTTTTTTTCTGGTTGTTTGCAAGCTCTAACAAGTGATTGCAGGTTTCTTTTGGGTTATTTAACTAAAATAGTTTAAGTGTTTCATTTTTCTTAGTTAGAAAGGGATTTTTCGAAGTGTGTATGCTCTTCCCTCGCACCTTCTAGGTGATCTTGGGGATCAAAAACACTTCTAAAAACCTTTTTTCACTTTCAAAACACTTAATTTATCGCTTCCTAATTGGATTGATATTTCGAAATTGGTTAAAATGAACTCTATCTTTTGCAAACACACTTAAAGTATTTTCCATAAGGCTTGTTTTAGTGGAGTTTCCATGTTGTGTATGCTCTTCCTTCACGCCTTTTGGTGATCTTAGGAATCAAAAGCAACACACAAACTCTCTTTCTTGATATCATTATCTTGTGGTGGAAAATTACTAACTCCTTGCATGTAGGGCCTAACACTTGTCAAAGAAAGGAGTTGCAAAAAAAACTTCTAATACATGTTTTCATACAGGTTGCCAAATGGTGTGCTACTTAAACCACATTAAGTTAAGCAAGATAAAAAACACACCACTCCACATCACACTGTATTGTAGGTTTCGGAAAAGGGTATGTCCCTATCTGCTCAACTAGAACATAACCCCTTTGGCATAACGCCTTAAGCTATAACAATGGGGGTGGTTCTAGGAACCCTAAAGTAATCCACCATTGAGTAACTTTGTGGATGAAATGGGAAGTTCTCTCGCTTACCCACTTAACTATATTTTACATTGCAAGTTAGAATCACGGTTGTTTGTATCGGGACCCCAATGATGATACAATGAATGCATTTATTGCTCATCGTATCGAAGGGGCTAAAGTAAAGCCGAGATACTCCCAAACTATTCAGTCAATGCGACTCTTTGGGTAAATTGAGCTCGCATTTAGACAACTTGTGACACCTAGTTGAGTGATCTTATTAGGAAATCCATTTTGTCTTGGAGCCCACTTTGCAAATTCCATTGTCGCGTCTTTGCCATCACGTAGTGAAAAATTTCTTGGACTCAAAACCTTGTTTTTCGAACACGGTAAAGAGTCCACTCAAGTTAGATCTAAGTGTCTCTCTTCACGAAATTAAACGATGTACTACTTAGCTTGGTTTCTTTCTTGCCTTGGATGAGGAAAACTCTCGCCCAAGTAAAGCTTAGTTTATTTTCACAAATTTTGATCTATACCTTTGCATTCTTGTTGCCCATTTAGGACAAAAAGAAGGCATCTTTCTTAAGTGTTGTCATAGATAGTGTTCACCACTTTTATGTCCGTTTACGCTCATCCATGTTTGCATGGCTGAGTTATTAAATGTCTAAAATGTGTGGGTACATTTTTATATCTTGATAGCCATTGGATCTTGATTTCAATATCATCATCATAGTTAGGATTGATTGATACTGACCTAGAATTCAGTGGACACAAACCCAATGAGACCCTATGTGTGCTAGCACATCACTCAGCCTAGACTAAGCGCTCACCAAGCGCGTAAAGGTACCAGTCCCTCTTTAGGTTGTTGTTGCAGGATGTTAGCATGGCGAGACTTAACATATATAGTTCTATTACTAGCTCATCATTCTACAGAGCATACCAGATCTGTATCTAAGGAAAAAGCAATTAAGTACTAACCATGATGAGATCAAAAACATACTAGATTCAGATACACACAGAACTAACACTTAAATTCAGCCAATATCCTCCATTATATTCAATGCAATAAGTTTACTGAAGCTTCATTACAATATCAATAGTATGTGCGTAGCATATTTAACAACATATCTCTGTATATCTCGATCCCTCTTCTATTACATAGTTTACTACATATATATAAGGGTGGGGACTTTCCCTTCACCACTTATCCATTCCAAAAATAGGTTACATGCTACTAATAGCCATGCGCCGTTACAAAAATAGCCACACATGCAAGTGCGCTAACAATAGACTACTACTAGCTAACTGATAGTAGTAGATCTATTTCCATCATGTTTCCATGCAAAGTGCTTCGTATCTAATCCTCCAAAATAGCCAATGCGTGGCGTGCACGTCTCTGCCTTGTTTGTGTGCTCTGCACACCATCTCTAAAAATATACCTTTATGAGCAAAAATGGATAAGTCTCGAAAATCTGAACTTCCGTTATGTGCACGCGTTCTCCCTATCCATTTGCGCCTTTGACTATGACTCACTTCCCCACGTGGACTTCTTGTGTGCTTTTCGTCAAGTGTTCTTTGATCAACATCACCCCACACTAATTTTATTGTCACCCCGACAATGATCATCTCCAAAACTGAAGTAAAGAATAGAAGAATGGAAAGAATGAAAGAATGTTTTTACCCTATGAGTCTTTTCTTCAGTCTGAACAACTAATTCAGGATATTCTTGTTTTATTTCAGCCTCCAAGGTCTTCCAATCAACGAGTGCTTCCTCTGCTCTTTTTGGTATTTCCACAACAATGGACTCCAGTTCATCTTTCACAATCTCCCCTTTTTCATTTTTCAAGACCAACACAATGTTGGACATTGAGGTCATCCTTCCCTCTAGAAAATCCATTTTTCAGTGCAATGAGCTTCCCAAGCTCCTCCAGCCGATTCTTGTGTGGCGCTTGGGTCTCTGCTGGTGGCCTCGCGCTTATGTTTAACCGGTGAAAATATTTCTAGGTGGCCCAATGTTTCTTCCTTCATCACTTTCTAGACCTCATTGTTCTCCTCCAGGGTCTTTATGTTGATAAGCACCTCTAGAGCTGTGCAAATGTTCAAGGCCTAGTCTACTTTCTTCAAAGTGCTTCTAGCAATGTCTTTAGCAATCCTTCATATGATGTAATCTTTCGCATCACTGAAGCCTTTTCTCGCTCTTCCTCTTGTGCTAGATCCTTTGGCGCTAGCATGCGCATAGATTCATATTCAAGCACTAGGTCCACCAATGTACCTACATAGTGTATTGCCAAAGGAAATGTCTTTGGTACCTTTGGCTCCAAGTGTGGCCTAGCCCTTACAACATTATCACCGATTTCCTCTACAATGCTGATAAATACAACATTCTTTTTCTACGCTAAGTCTCTCTCCTGCGTTAGGCGCGCTATTTCTCCATCCTTAGTTTTAATCTCTTCCCTGAGCGCCCTAATTTTGGCAACCTTGTCCATATTCCACCTCCTCATTCAACTTCAATTTCCTTCTCCTTTGCACGGTTGTCTCCTTCTGTGGAGAGATTCTAGGTGATTTGTGCACTATTTGCAGAGTAGCAACTTGGGTCCTTGTTCTCCTAAACACCCTCTTAAACTGTGCTCTCCTTGGACTGCATCCAAGTCCTCATCATACCCCTCTTGTGACTGAGGTGGTGTAGTGGTGCGCTCAGCTTCATCCTTATTCGTAGGATGTCTTTTGCCTCTATGCTCCAAACCACCACTATCTTCGCGCTCATCCTCCTCATCCTCTACCTCAATTGGCTCTGTGGGCTTAGGCACTGGGATGTTCTCCATTGTATGCTTACCCTTCGGTGGTTCTGGAAGTGTGAACTCATCTTCCACATACTTGTTATTTTCCAACTTGGGCTTCAGTTAGAGGTATACCAGTGCTACTCCAACATCTCCCATAGCCAAACTTACTAGTTTAATGCTCAATACATCTGAAATGAGTCTTTCAATATATGCACCCGCCCTAGATACACATATTTCTTCCTTAGTGTGTGGTAGTCGCAATCTACCTTATCCGCATTGAATGTAAGTCATCGTGCATCTGAGAACCTATGTACTGACGCCTGGAAGTACCTTATTGTGAAGGCATATGGAAACTTACACCAAGGGCTCCATGATCCATCCTTCATAGTGAACCACACTATGCAAAAATGCTAGTATACATCAAACTGAATTGCCTTTCCAACCACCAAAGGTAAGTCCTTGGGGATGTATCATTATTCTTCAAAGCGCGCTGGAGCCTATCATACCATTTCTCAACCCTTTGCTTGACTTGTTCTGTCATGGATCCTTCACACAAGTACTTTTTGAAGCGCTGCAGGTGACTTGTGTTCCATGGGATACTCCCATATCTTCTCCTTCGGTCCATCAGGTACTCCGATCTCCATGAACACCAGTGACAACAAAATATCTCCAAAGCTGATCTTTCCTCTTGTGCGCGCCTCCTCAATGATAGTTTATGCAATATAGGTGATATGTTGTAGACTACCCCTTCAGACATATTTTTTGCAATATGCAACCACATGGTGTTCACTTGTAACCACCTTTCCTAGTCATTTAACTTTATAACAAGATGTGCGAGATGCTTGCACAACTGGATACTTCTTCAGTTTATCAATGTCCATGCTGTGCGGACCCTTTGTGTATCCCAACTCCTTTCTGGTCTCCAATATTACGGCCTTGTCTGTTAAATCATCTCGCAAATCTTCTCATGTGCCCTTCAATCAATTCTACGTGGAGATGCGTGCGGCTGAAATTATGGCTCTGCGTCCTACAAAGTAGAAAAAATATTCGTGCACTCTGCTCATGAGCCACTGGTACAAGGGCTCATACTTCCCGAAGTAAGGGAGTTTGTATAGTTGGTAAAATCTAATTTTCTTCAAGAGCTTCTCTTGAACATCATCATACACGGGCATATCTTCCGCCATGCATTTATTTGTCTTTTTGTTCAACAAGGCATCGAGCTTCTCCTTATTCTTTGTGGTACAGTGATTGTACTCACTCACCTTGCTTTTTCTTATGTGAGAATCCCATTCTTGGCCTACGATAACCCCCTTTGGCTATTGAATTTCAAAAAAATTGCTTTTGGGAGCCATCTCCTCTTCTTCTTCTTTAACCAACTTCTTCTTTCCCGTCACTCTTGCTGCAAATGCCTTCTTGGGTTCCATTTCTACCTTGCAATCCTTTGTAGATACTCACCTCTTGAATTTTGATGTGTGAATCAAACCCTAGCTCGAATTAACGTGCCCTAGGTGAAATCATGTGCCCTATCTCCTCTATGTCACCTTACTTCACTCAAACCCTTCACCACTGGGGACGTATGATCTTTTAGTGCACATCTCTCTTCGTCACGACTGGTTACACACCTTTCGCACCTCAATTCAATCACTCAGCTCTTCACAATTAGCTCTTTGTCAAATACTCGTAATCGCTACGGTAAAAATGAATTTGCATCCCATCCTTATATAGATTTTTAAATTAAAGATGCATTAATTGCTCCTTCACCTACCAAATATCCTCTCATTGATTGACCAATTCCATCCTTTTCGTATGCGTTACTTCTTTGCGCCCCCACAACTATAACCTTCTAGCGCGCATTCCTACCCTCTCCGATCATAGAATTCTCTTCAACGTTGTTCCTTACACCTGAGTACCTCGTCACTACACCTTCTACTGGTAGTTATTATGGCCTATGCTTACCTCGTGTTATATTGTTTCTTCATTCATCTCCATCTTTGGTCACTTTTTAGAAGAAATCCTTTGACTTGAAGAGCACTTGCAGTAGCTCATCCTTTCACCTTTCAATTCCCATGATTTTATACCTAGATATCGACAATCCACCCCACACTAAAAGTATGTGTAATCCTCTACGCATAAACATGCTTCATATAGTAATTAGCTTCATGTGCGCAACATGCTTATTACACAACACACCAACTAAATTGACAAAGCATATCAACAAAGAAGGAAACACATTAAGGAAATACATTGAAAACCTAATCTAAATGACAATACCCTTATTACAAACACCAAGAAGACTTATTTATAGTAGGGATTCAACCTACTCCCATTGAAGTAACCGGGTAGCCGTGTTCCATCAAGTGCTTCTAACTGGAAAGCACCTGTTTCAAGGATGTAAGTGATAACATACGGCCCCAACCAATGTACCTTAAGTTTTCCTGGATGGCGTAAAAACTTAGAGTCATAGAGAAGTACCATTTGTCCAATCTCAAAATTCTTGTTCCTTATGTGTCTGTCATGCCATGCTTTCTGCCTGGCCTTTTCTTGCTTTTGACTCCAACGTGTTATGGCTCGTTGCTCATCCAGCTGAATTGTCTTTTCAATCTGTTCTTCTAAAGCTTTCTCATCAGGTAGACCTCCAGTGCATGTAATATGTAAAGAAGGTAACATAAATTCCATAGGAAGAACGGCTTCTGCGCTAAACACTAACTGAAATGGTGTGGCTTTGTTCACTCTTTTATATGTTGTTCGATATGCCCGAAGTACTGTAGATACTTTATCATCCAAATTCTTTCTTCCAACATCACAATTTTTTTCAATGTTTGGCCTAAAATTTTGTTGAAAGCCTCAGCAATTCCATTTTCCTGAGGATGATAGGGTGTAGTCTTATGGTGTGCAAACATGAAATCATCCAATAAAATTCTGATTGTCTCATTAAGAAAATGTGTGCCCCTATCATTGGTCAAAATCAAAGGACATCCATACCTTGTAATAATATTTTCACATAGAAATCGGTCATTGTGTAGCCATTTTACGATCCTTGGTAGTGTCTTTTACGCCCACCTTGTCGAGATAGTCTCAGTGTAAATTATAATGTAGCATGATCCAGTTCTATGCGCAAGCTGGTGAAATGGGACCCAAAAAATCTATAGCCCATTTCTCAAATGGTTCTACGCTAGCAATAGGTCTCAGAGGCATTTCATCTCATTGACATGGTCTTCCAAGACGTTGACAATGATCACATGCCTTGCAGAATTCCTTATAGTCTTTATAGAGGATCTCCCACCATAATCCAGTGAGTAGAATCTTGCGCATTATGGCATCAATTACATAATGGCCACCTGTAATTCCACCATGAGCTTCTTCCATAATGCATGTGCGCTCATGTTCTAATACACAACATCACAATACCTCATCACGACCCAATTTTTACAAGTCACCACTGATTAGCATATAAGGTGTGGCACGTATAGCAAGTGTTTCTTCTACAAGGATTTCATTCCTTCTAGTGCCATCCATGTGCGTAGAAAGACAACAATGTCCTCTAGTTCTGATGGCACGCGTTGTAACCTGTATAGCTATGCATCTGGCATGGTATCTTCAATTGCTTGTGCTTCTTCTCTTGACTGTATTCTTGATAAATGGTTTGGTCAAGAATTACTCTTTGCCTAGTTTTACCACAACTATGAAATCAAACTCTTGAAATAGGAGCACCCATCGACATATGTGCCCTTATAAAACAAGCTTATTTACCAAATACTTCAATTCCATGTGATCTATATAAAAGATGAATGGTGTAGCTAGTAGGTACTGGTGAAATTTATGCAACGCATATATCATTGACAAAGCTTCACGCTCTGTAGTTGTGTAATTATGTTCTGCAGGAGTCAGCTTTTTACTAGCAAAACAGATAGGATGATCTATAATACCTTCTCCAGGTTGAGCTAACACTGCGCCAATAGCCATGCTAGAGGCGTCAACATGTACATGAAATGGTTTTTCCCATGAAGGAAAACACAGAATAGGAGCGGTAGTAAGTTTCTCCTTTAATTTCTCGAATGTGCGTTGCTGCTAGTGTTCTCCCCAAGAGAACATACCTTTTCCTTTCGGTAAAGCTTCTAAGGGTGCGACAATTTTGTCATATCCTTTGATAAATTTTCTATAATATCCCGTATGTCCCAAAATCTACATACCTCACTTTGGTGGTGGGCTCCCTAGTCCTATAATGAATGCAATTTTGTTGGATCCACCAACAAACCCTCCTTGCAGATTATGTGTCCTAAAAGTATCCCAAATGGTGTAGAAAATATACACTTCTTGATGTTCAAAGAGATACTCAACTGTCTACACCATTCAAACATTAAGTGCAGATTGTCACAGTGATCCTTAACTAATCCATACACCGTCCAATTGTCTAAATATACTGTAAGAAGTTGTGAATAAATTCCTTGAATGCTTGGACAACTATGCATGAAAATATAGTAGGTGCATTCTTTAGACCGAAGGGCATTACAATATAGGTGAAGCTACCCCATTCAGTAGTAAATGTAGTCTTTTCTTGATCTTCCTGGGCAATCCTAACTTGATGATACCCAGAGAACCCATCTGTAAATGAATAGATTTCACGCCCTGTAAATCCTTCTAGTATTTCCTTAGTAAATGGCGTAGGGAATGGATATGTTACACATGCACAATTTAGCTCCATATAGTCCACACATATTCTAATCCATCCATCCTTATTGATATTGATCACCATTGGACTAACCCATTCTAACTCATCAAGGGGCTTGATAATTCCATATTTCAACATGTTATCAATCTCTTCTTTGACATTTTCACACAAATTGGGGTTCATTCTGTAAGGCCTCTTTCTAATTGGGCACACACCCTCTTTAAGCTTTATCTTCATCTCCCCTAACGATTCATGCACACCTTTAAGTTCATGGTACCCATAGGAAATGTACTGGTAGTCCCTTAGTAACTCTATAATTTTTGCCACTTCAGAGTCTAACCAATAGTCTCCAATTATGGCTTCCTTAGGCTCAGTATCTGTTCCAATATTCACCCGCTTTGTCTTCATAGGTTCATGATAGGCACACATGGTCTTATCCACACTTGTCCAATACCTCATGCCTTCCTATGAATGGTTTACATCCAGATTATCTACTTCTTCATCATCCACTAAGTAGACCATTTTTCCTTTCTCTTTCTCAAGGCAAGCACATTGAAGTAATGTTGCATCGGCCTCTGGTTCTTTATCAAGACACGCTCCTAAGTCTTCTTTATCTAATAACTCTTGAAGGAGTTATTTAGCCTTGGCACTATCCCCCATATCTAAGTGCTTGATAACTTTCAATGCTTCTTCTACTAGAAGTTTTGTAGAGAAGGAGTCGAACGTCTAAGCCATTCCTGTAATTAAATCCTACCAATTTCTAGTTTCTCTATGGAGTTCTACATATACATACCAAAGCACGCACACAACCTTGTAAAGTGGAATAAAACTAGTGCACCCATAGTGAAGGTGGTAAAGCTTCCTACCCTTCTGTCCAGAGTCTCTCACACTCCTGAATGTGGAGTTGAACATGATGATTACCGTGATAAATACTGATTTTAGTAGGTGCATTACTTCTAAAGAACCTAGTAGTAAGAGAAATCTCAATTTCATTCCATTCAACCAAATTATCCTTGTGGACCACCCACCAGCGTGATGTTATCCCACATAGTGTATATGCTAGCATATTTCTCCTCTCCAGTGGGTCTATCCATTTTTTTCCATGGCACGTAGGAATATCATGGGATCCCCCTCTCTCCGTGTAACAAGGTACTGAGTTGTTACCTATCCTCCTGACATAACATGGTTTTATGCCTTGAGGGATTACGCTATTTACATCATGTCATACCAACTCATAAGTGCTATGATCCCAATTATCACAATAAATTTTTTTAGTATCTATAATAGATTGTGCATCCTCCCACTGAATTAGTCCTTTTTTGGTTGGTTTAATCATCTCTAGATCTCAAATGGCGCGTACATAAATCCTATTCATATCTTCTTCACTTAAAGGCTCAACATAGGGCACGGAATTTCCATCTATTAAAGGGATAATGACCCTTTCCTCTTTATTGTTAAAAATTATATAGCTCTTGTTGAACCAAAGATCAAAATTATTTACATAACACCAAAGATACTCTAATAGAGTGGGAAGCTATCCATTCTATCGTAAGCGCTAAGACTTTAAAGTCTCCAGTGAACTTGGCTCCTTGTATGGTAATGGATGCATCTTTTAAAACTCCTATGGGAGTGGCCTTAGTCCGATTAGCCATGAATAATACATTAGAGGATGGCTGCAATGGGGGTCTCCCCATTTGTACCCATGCATCCAAGGTAAGAACATTGACTTTTCGCACTTGTATCAATCAATATATTACTCAACAGCCACCCATCCACAACAACATTCAAAGTGATTTCCTTGTCATAATCCAAAGCTATGAGGGAGGTATTTGCATGCAAGATCTACTGTCTCGGTCTCAAGTACTTGCACGTGAAGTGTTCCCTTTTAACCAACTCCTAACAATGGAATGATGTTCTCCTGGCGCAACATTTTGCACACTTCTCTCAAGTCATCTATATCAGTTTGGACCATCTCTCGATGCTTTCTTCGCTCCTTTAAGTATCGTATCTCACCCGAATATTCCTTAGAACTTCCATGGTATCCTAATAAACCTCCTTCTGATAGGTAGGATCTGGGTACTGTGCATGAAGAACCTCATCTTTAGTGATGGTAGGTTTCTATTATTATGCCTCCCTGACACATGTTGCCTCAGTGCACAGGTCGTGATCTTCACTTTTAGTGCCTCGGATTCTACTCCCATCTTGGGCATCCATTGATTGTCCACAACAATGCATTGTATCCTAACCATCCATGCGCCTTTATTTTCTTGTTTATGTTACTTACTCAGATGCTCATATAAGTCTAGGCACTCTTCATAGCTATGGTTCTTTCTACAGAAAGAACATGTAATATTATGAGGAAATTCACACCTATAGTGGTCAGGAGATCTGCATGTATAACATGTTCCGCGAGGAAAATCACTTCTTCCACCACACGGTCTCATCCTTCGAATCCACCGTGGTATCCTCAACCTCTGCCATGACTGCCTTCAAAACACCCCTCATTCCAATCATAGCGTGCCTGATTGTGCTCTTGGTCCTGATGCTCATTCTTTCCCTTAGAGTTATCTGAAACTCCTACCTACCATATAACAATATCTATAACATCTTGGATCTACCCAATCAACTGGCAGTCCTCCGTGTCATGAGTCATGGACCTGTAGATTTTACAGTAGCTTGAAACGTTCTTCCTTATCGCGCGTTGTAATAATGGGAGATGACTAGCATCATGGTTTAGGTGGCATATTTCACAATCCATCAGCAATGAGCGTACTATTTTACTAGGGGGAAACTATCCTTTGTGTGACCTTCCACCTCATAATATATACACCAAATTCTTGTGCGTGTCTCATGTGCTGAATTTTTTGATAGTTTCTCCAACTGTTTTTCCATTACTATTATTTGTGCTTCTAAAAATGGGCTCACCCCAGTATCTATGCTCCCAACTACCTCAGCATGCAAGGCTACTTCAAATGCTTCACGTAGATCTCTATACATCTTATGTGATAATGCCCTCCTAAAAGGAGTAATCAAGCCCCCAACGAATCATTATGCATGTTGGCGTGCGTGTATGTCATAAGACAACTTTGATAACAACATTTTAAACCAATCATCTAACACTCTCTAACACTTTCAATAGTTCCTTTCTTAATATCTTTGAGTGCACATATACTCTTCTGCTCAAACTCAGGGATATGAAACTCTTTAAGGAATGCATCCTTTAAAGCTTTATAATCCATGCGGGTATGATCGGTGTCAAACTTCATATACCAGTGTGGGTGCGCCCTTGTAACATGGGTAGCAAATTAGCTTGCCTACTCTCAAAACCTATAATTCCTTTTGCACGCCATAGTATCTCACACATATGCACATGTTCAGTAGCATCTTCTATGCCCCTATACTCTAGAAGATGAAGAGACATTTCCATGTAAATATTCTGGGGTTGGTGCGGACCTTGCCCACCTAATCCAGAACCTCCTGTGTTTCCCCTACCTCAGAACCTCCAGATCCACCTGAACCAAAACTTCTCATGCCTCCTGATCCTAAACCTGTAGTTGGAATAGGTCCTATAGACATACTCCCTATGCTCGACAATAGTACTATACTGAACCCCTATGGTTTGTGAAGTAGTTCCACTTCCATAAGTGAATCCAACACTCGGCGTGCTCATATTCTATGCGGATGATGTGCCTGAAAACACACCTCCAAATAACAATGAAGCCATCTGACCCTGCCATTGATGTGTTTTCTCTCTTACTTCCCACACTTGCTTTTTGATTACTTGTCATACTAGATACTAGAAAACCAAGCGCAAGGGCTAGGTTACTAGGTGGATTCATATGCGCGCTTGCGGCCTAGGTAGTCTCTGCTGGCGTGCTTCGTTGTGAGGCCGAGGGGGATCCTATCATGCTTTCCAAGATGGGGAGTTCTTGATGCTCTGGCTCCACGTCTTCTACGTGAACTTCAAATCCTTCACAAGCCATCTCTCTCCTTAACGCCATACTTTCTGCAACGGTATGCTGCTTCTCTATCTCCCTCTCATGCGCCTCATTATACTTAAGCCATTTTTCTTCTCTCTTCCTCTCTGCCTCTAGGTCTACCATATTTCACCAATCCTGCTCCTGCCCCCACACGTGGTGAAGTTTAGTTAGCCATCAATTTACTCTCCAGATTCAAATTTACCATCAAGATCTTGATTTCTAGTGGAATGCCTTGTAGGTAAGCTCCCCTTGGATGTCGTAAGAACTAGAATTCAGCTACTTGACACGAATAAGTGGAAATTGAGTATTCCAAAATATAACTATTCAAGACACCACGGAACCATGTATCCATAGCTCGAGTCCAAATCAGATCAACATCATACAGGGCCTGGAATTCTTCCTACGTCCAGAAAAGTGTGCGATACCTCCAATTCCGCTTAGATGCATAAGCAATTAGCCACTCGTACAATTCTACTGGAAATATAACGAAAAATCTCTCATATAAACTATCATATAGATTCTGTTCCACCCATATGCATGTGTTAAACTCAGATCCAAAGGTTGAATCACCATGCGTATTCTTCCTCCAGATCGTGTATCCACTCTTCAATACTTGCTAGAGTTAACCGATATGTCTTCATCGCGAACCATCCTGAAATCAATTGAAAAAGAGGTCCCAACAACGGAACCAATGATGCAACCTAGAATTTAGTGACACAAACCCAATGAAACCCTATGCACGCTGGCACATCACTCAGCCTAGAATGAGCGCTCACTTGAAGCACATAAAGGTACTAGGTCCCTCTTTAGGGTTCTTTGTTGCAGGATGTTAGCATGACGAGACTTAACATATATAGTTCTATTACTAGCTCATCATTCTACAGAGCATACCAGATCTGTATCTAAGGAAAAATAGAATTAAGTACTAACCATGATGAGATCAAAAACATACTAGATTCAGATACACACAGAACTAACACTTAAATTCAGCCAATATCCTCCATTATATTCAATGCAATAAGTTTACAGAAGCTTCATTACAATATCAGTAGTATGTGCGTAGCAGATTTAACAACATATCTCTGTATATCTCGATCCTCTTCTATTACACAGTTTACTACATATATATAAGGGTGGGGACTTTCCCTTCACCACTTATCCATTCCAAAAATAGGTTACATGCTACTAATAGCCATGCGCGTTACAAAAATAGCCACACATGCAAGTGCGCTAACAATAGACTACTACTAGCTAACTGATAGTAGTAGATCTATTTCTGGCATGTGTCCATGCAAATTGCTTCATATCCAATCCTCCAAAAATAGCCAATGCGTGGTGCACATGTCTCTGCCTCGTTTATGTGCTCTGCACGCCATCTCTAAAAATAGACCTTTATGAGCAAAAATGTCTAAGTCCTGAAAAGATAAACTTCTGCTCCATACGCGTGTTCTCCCTATCCATTTGTGCCTTTGAATAAGACTCGCTTCCCCCACATGGACTTCTGTGTGCTTTTCATCAAGAGTTCTTTGATCAACATTGATTCATCATTTTATCTCCCTTTGACGTGTTACCTTGTTTGCATTGTCTCGACACAATTAAAATACTTACGTCATGTTTCTCATAAACATGATCTAAGTGTCCTCATTATGTCATTACGTTGCCCACATTTTAGCACATCCTTAGTATACTTTGACTTAGTTTTACTTCAAACATTGTCCAAAATATTGAAGAGTGTCACTTACTTTGTTTGTGTCGTTTTGATACCACTTTGGCACTAATATCTCACTTCTTTGTGAAGCTTGATTAATGTGTCCAATTGGTGTGGTTATGTGGCTTACATTTGTAATCCTTTCCCTTTGACATTTAGGCCTTGTTGGTTGCTAAACTCGTTGTGGTATCCTTTGATTGGGAGTCACGTCTACCCTTTGTTAATATTTATGCCTTGTTCATTTTGAGCTTGACATAAGTATTGACATTGTGTTGATCATCTTTGCATCGAACTATCATTTTGCACACACATTTTACATAGGGATTATTTCCTTATTGATTGGCTTTGTGTTTCACACTTGCATGATTGTTCCTTGTGATCATTCATCTAGAAAACTTATTTTCTAGGACAATCCTTTTTATCTCATCGAGATTATGTCATCATGATGTCTATTTTCCTTAGAACTTCTTCAGAAAATCACGCATGCATCTCCATACTTACGAAATGTCTAGTTGGTTGCCATTGTTCTTCCCAAATCAACATGGAACTTTCTTCACTTTGAAGGAATTTGATCACACTATCTAGGTCTGGGAATTTGCATCTACAACAATGCCAACAATGAATGATTATCACGCAGTTCCTCACACTTACAAAAATACGGACCCTAGGTTTAGAAATTCAAATCAAAAGAGGCCCATTATGACTAAACCTCATTTGGTTCTTCATGCTAGAGGGCCCACTCGGGTACCTTGTTCCCCACCTTCATCTCATAGTCGGTGGTATGGTTTGGATGCTTCTAATCCAAATTATTATTCAGGTTCCCCCCACTCTTCTTTTGATTCAAATCCAAACAAATATTTGGATTCCCACTCTTCTTTTGAAGATTTAGATCCCAACTATTGTTCAGATACCCCTATATCAAATCCTGAATCATGGTCCTCCCTTCCTTCACAGGACATTCATTCCAAATCACCTCAACGAAGTCTTCCTCCTTTGAAGACTTGTGCAACTCCAAGTTCTATTGATCAAACATGTCATTTGGTTATTGAGTCACGGTCCTCCCTTTCTTTACAGGACCTCCTTCATTAGTCACCTTGATGAACCCTTCCTCCGTCAAAGAGTTCCATGACTTGGATTCCCTCTAGTAAATCATCGAAATCAACTCCTACGTCACAATTTAACAGATGGCTATGTGATCCTACTTTCTCTCCCACATTAGGTTGTCTTCTAGAAAAATGACCTAGGTCTAAATCCAAATCATCCATTCATGACACATGTCTTCAAGCCTACTTCCTCTCTTGAGTCATCTTCTACTATCAGTACAACTTCAATCCCTCTTCGGCCCTTGAGGTATTTTTACCATATCATACCATTTTACCATCCATCTTCTAAAGATCAATGTCTGCAACCACATCGAACCATTAGAAAGAAGCCATGTGCTAAGATATATTTTCAAAGCACTATCAAAACTCTTCGTGGGAGTGATAAGGTCAAACCTTCCCCTCGTCTACATCATCGAACATCTTCATCTTCTTCTGTCAATCAATATTCCTCACTTATCGGACCCATCTCTTCTAGTCAACCTCCTATGGCCGAAGAACAACAACCTCTACTAATTGATTTATCTTAGGATGACAGAACAATTAGACTACATGATGATATCCCTCTAGAGGATTACAAACAAGGATTCTTTCTTGAACTTGATATGCTCGCGTATTGGAGTGAAGAAATTGATCCCTTTTGTCAGAACATAGAGGAAGAGCCTAAAGTCATGGAACTTGATTCTTCTTCGTTATTCCATCTTCACCTTCCTCTGAGCATGATGAGATATCGGGGTCTAGCATTGATCCATGGCCTATCTTCTCGTTACCCAATCATTCTTTATCTATCATCATTCCTTAATAAAAATATCACCTTGGGTTACCATTGAGTAGCCCATCGTCTTCTTCTATCCTAGAGCCACCCCTAGGTAGCCCTCTATTTTCTACTTGTGGGTCACCTCATGGTAGCCCATTACCTTCTCTTCTTGGGCCATGTTCTAGTAGCCCTTCATCCACTTCTATCTATGGGACACCTCATTAGTCCCTCCTCATCTATACTTGGGTCACCCCCTTGTATTCCCTCAATATCTTCTTCTATTATGGTGCCACATCCCCAAGTATCCTTCTATTATTTTCTATTTATGGGTCATGTTGACGATTATCTTTGTGGATGAACCATCATATTTGTTGGATACCTTAGGTTAGTGGGACGTATGCCCTAAGGTAACCTTCAAATTTTAAATAAGCTAGATCTTATCTATGGGGTGAGATAAGGTTAGAATAAAGCTTGAAGGAAATGTAAAACTAACTAAGGTGATGCGTCGAATAGATCCTAAAAAGACACAAAAATATCTAAGAGACTATCTAGAATAGTTTGAAGAGAATTTTAGCATGATCCACTATTTTCAAAAGTATCTTAGAGCATCAAATTTTGAGAAGATGTAAAACACGACAATAAATGAATAAAGAAAACCTAAGGGCATATAACATGATAGATATCCTAATTTATCTAGAACTACTTAGCAGCAAAAGAAGAGAGACACAAAATATGAAATCCAAAGTGCACAAAACAAGAACTCTTTATTTATGGAGAAAATAATACATAAGGTCTTAGGGCAAAAATTACAACTTCCTCTTATAACAAAGTCTTGCTAAGGCTAACTATTACAAAATTGAGTTCAAGAATTCTTTCACAACTCTCTTCGTTTTTTAATTTCTTTTTCCCTCTCGGATCAAATGCCCTTTTATAGATATCCTGGCTCTTGCTCCTATGGTTGGAATCAGAGCTTCCATTGACAACATTTAATTTTCTTACATGATCTTCCCTTTCTGGGTCAATATCTCAACTACTGTTGGGATATTTGTGATTTCCTTTAATTCATCCAACTGGCGCTCCTTGAGTCGGTGATGTTCCCTTTCTACCATGTGGGGAGTGTGCGCTTTTTGGGGCCTTCCTTTCTTTCTCTTTATTTGAATTTACGCCCGAGCAACACGTGGAGTGCTTTTGCATTTCTGTTATATTTATGACCTTTTGACCCGTCAAGGAAACTTTCTCAGTCTTGGGACACGTGGAGGGACTGTGCTTGTTTGGGGCCTTCCTCTCTTTCTCTTTATTTTAAGTTGTGCTAAAGAGACACATGGACACATTGCGCTTACATCTCCATACTTAGTCAATTTTAGGCTTAAGCGGGAAAAAGAACAAGAGCTGGGGGAACAAAAGGCAGTGATTGATAAAAGAGTCTTTATACAAAAAGGACTCTATAGTTATAACGACTCACCAAGGGAATCTGTGCCAGTCATGGAAGGATCGATAATCTCCTAGTGTCTTGAAAAACAAAATGCGGCTCACAAAATGCCACTCAGAGTTGCCACAAAGAAACCTGATATCCAAGCCATTCCTCCTCCGTTGGGTAGGTCCTTCTTTGTAAGGCCTGGAAGGCTCATCTAGTTTGATTATTTCCTTATGTGAGAAGTTTTGGAGGTTCTGCACTACTACGTGCAAGTGGAACTCCAACTACACGATGGGGTTCAGAATAGCCTCCACCTCGGTAACACTGGAGCTCTCCTTTAAAGATTGAAAGACAGTCTTGTCCTGGCATTTAGTGATTAGGAGTTGTTTAATTTGGTCCTTTGAAAGGATTGTAGAGTCATCGGGAAGGGGAAGGAAAGCCTAACTAGACTAGTTCGTTGATGCTCTACTTCCTTTCTTTGATTCCCTGGTGGAGCTGAGCCAAGATATTTTGGCACTTGATGGATGCCTTGTTGTAGCTTAGAATCTCATTGATCTTTGTGGCAATCAGCTTCCTGTCAGTGATTCCTACCCCTTCAAGTGCAGAGTCTGAAGCATCATAAAGTTTTGAATTAAAATATTTGATTCATGGACCTTGGTGAACACTGTGCTATTGATGGTGGAGGTGAAAATTTCTACATTTGAGCACAATCCTTATGCATCAGATATGAATCCAAGTGTGGGGGCTAGATCCGTTGTCGTTTTGGCAATCCTATTACAAGTAGGAAACATACAGTTCTGCATTAACATTATGATTCCCCCTTTCTGGGATTGTTGTCCTATCTTTCAGGTCAAGGCCTTGAACTGCGTCCTCAGATGATTTCAATTTTGTTTGGAGGTTGCCCCTTTCTACCTCAAAAACGTGTAATTTATCTTGTATCATTGCCACTTTTTCCTTTCTTGAATCGGCCTCCTGCTAGATGGATCCCTTCTCCCGTGTGAGCGAATTGGTAGAGGCCTTGGATGAGGCAAGTTTGGCTGCTAGAGTCTTTACTTCCATCTGAGAAGCCATAAGGGATTCTTTTGATGAAGCCTCCTTCAATTCTTTGCAGATTTGATTTATTTCTTTTCTCTAGTTCTTTATCTCAGCCTGATGTTTGGCTACAGTGGCTTCTGCCTTGCTTAGGATAGCTTGTGCCTTTTTTCAGCTAATTGTTGAGCCTTAGGTAGTCAGAGTGACTACCGCCGTAGTTTCATTCATTAATTCAACCTTTTCCTAAGGTCGTAACTCGAAATGTCAACTGTGACAATGATGATAGAGTAGTCATCGGACTTCATTTGATCCACGGTCTTGGATACCTAGGGGATGAGTTGGATGATAGTTAAGGAGCTCTGTTGATGGTCATACAATAACCGCATCTGCTTCGCTACTGGTATCATCATTTATTTATTCTTTTTATTTACCCTTCTATTGTCCTAAGCGGCCCTAACGGTCTCTGCCTGATTCAAAAATTTGGAGGGAGAGGGAACAATCACGCATACAAAAGGGAATCCTAGTGACGGACTATAAGGAATTGTAACTTGTGGCTATGGCATTGAAGTTAACAAGGCCAAAGAATGACTCATCCTTTGTGGGGGGAGAAGGTTGGAATGGTGGAGAGAGGAGCTCTGGGAGGAAGAAGAGTTTGTGATGGGGCGACAAATGGAGGAACACTTTCAGAAGGGGGAAATGATGGCAGAGGAGGAGACTGAAATGGAGCCTCTGGAGGTGGAAGAGGGGGAGAAGAAGTGGTGGCTATGACCAAATTTAGCTTCTTGCATGGTGGGATTGATGTCAGTTCATCCACAAGTTTCCCACCGAGGGGATGATTGTGGGTTGTGGCATGAGGGTTTGAAGCTGGAAGACCTTTCGAGGAATGAAATGTGGAGGCGAGACTGTAACTACTATTGGGAAGCACGAGAAGAATCTGTCATCAATCCCACGAGGCCATTATGAGGTAATGGTTACTATATCCTCACTCTCAAAGTCAGATCCATGATCGACATCCCAAAACTCCTCCCATTTCTTGTCACTCGAGACTTCCTCAAAATTGATGGTAGTCTGGCCGATATCCTGCCTATACTTCCAATAGGCTTCAATCTTCTCTACACTCCAGTTCTTCCTCTTTAGGGCTTCCCGAGTCCCTTTTTCATAGTGAGGGTGGGATCATACTTTTGCTTCATGGGATGGAATATTTCCCAATCTAGGGTTGGTATGTTACCGACCTCTACAAATATGTCGGGTGACTCTAGTAGGGGTTCCGCCTTGATTCGAAAAACTACCTCGACTCATGTTTGTAAGAGTCGGGACCTTGTTGTGAACTAGGGTCATGGCCATTATCCCGTCTAGATCATATCTCCATGAGTCTTGAATTATGGTGAAGCCGTAGGAGGATAGATTCTATGAGAGGTTGTAATCCACCTTTCTCTTAAGTACGGTGATTCCTCCCTTACTCAAGGGGAGATCATAAAGTGCCTTCTTCTTTTGGCTTGAGCCAAATTCAATGTCTATGAGCACTAGCTTCTTGGCTATCTCGAGACCCACCACGTGAGTTGTTAGGACCCTTGGGAATATAAAGGTTTTGTCCTTGAAACTATGCAGATGAATCATGGAATGTCCTCTGGAGAAGAAATAATCACATGGGTGCAAGGGGTTCATGAGGATGGATTGCACATAATCATTCATTCTATTGTTGATCCCTTCATGATCAATTCCCGAAGGAGGGGCTCTACAAAATAATTAAAGAATTCATATACGTTTGATGAATGAGACAGTACATGGGTCCATGCAGACACCAGAATGACCTTTTGGGGATCAATCTCCATGTCCCATAAGTTTAGAGTCATGAAATGACTGAAATATTGGGCATTCGATATATAATCAGGTGGAATAGGTATGAAGAATACCTAAAAGTGGAGGTTACCGAGAACCGGTGGAGATGCTCACAAATAGACTCCATAATGACTTATGAGAATTCAAAGTGGTAATATTGCTCTTTCGTGATAGACCTCATTTTAAACAGGGACACCATATGCCAATCCCGAACGTTCCTATCTAAAAAGGAACGTAAGCATGGAAAATAATCTTGAGAATCTTCCATTAGTGAATTTAATGGAATGGGGAAGGTAACAGTCCAAAACCACCGAGTATGCCTCGCCTCAACTCCCTATTAATGAATGAATCCTTGTTCGCACTTTGGGCCTAGACATTTTGGAGTTTGGCCATATTTTAGAAGTTAGCCGTTTGGTCATGGGTTAGAGCCAACATGTCCCTGATAGCTTGTGGTGTAATCACCACCATTAGGTTCCTACCCTAGATGGTATGGGTTCTTGAATTGAAACATCTCACACACATCTGTATGAGCTCCGGGCATGGGTGCACAAGAGGCACCATATATTGGGAGAGGTTTGTGCTCTAGGTCCTTTAGATGAAAGCTTCAATTTCCTAGGTTAATAAACCTGGTGTAGGCTGCCTCTCTTAAGGCCTTTGACTTCTTGTTGAGGATGGGATCAAAGATGTCATCGGAAAAGTTTGAAACTATAGTAGGGTCACTAGATCAAGACACCTTGTTTGAGAATCTTAACTTTGGTTGAAGAGGGCGAGGGGGTGCAAGTTTCCCGCATAGGAATTCACTAGTGGTGCAGAATCGAAGTGGCCATGGCATTTTTAGAATTCGAAGAGACTTTGGTTCTTTTTCTTTGGCTCTGGACGAATGATTCAGGAGACTCCAACATTTGAAATGATCCCATTAAAAACTCTTGGGTTTCTTAAATAACCTCCTAAACTTAGAGAGTAATGGCTCGCACACATTTATGATCATTTCACATAATGACCCATTTCTAATTAATGACCCAAAATGCCGAATTCTGCACTTTTCAAGAGATATCATATTAATTCCAAATCTTCTCCTCTCGAGTGTACTTTGAAGTTGTTGGATCATTAATTTTGGGGAAAATTAGGAAGGTACACTCCCTCCAAGAATTCAAAAAGGGGCAAGAAGAATCCGTGAAGGAAACGTGTCCGAGACACTTATTAAAAGAGACAAAAAGACAAAGTAAAAAAGAAAAGAAAAGAAAAATATACATATGATACAATATTTTACGAAGGGACTTACAGGAAAGGTTTTAAGTGAATTCCGTTTACTGGAATCACCAAGGAATCACCTTCCATAGTTTTGAGTTCAAACGCATTGTGTTGCTTACATGCGTTGATTTTGAAGGGTCCCATCCATAATGGGTTGAAATTTCCATGATTTCTGGCTTGGTAGCCCTTGCATCCCATTTCGAACCATAGTTCGACTTGAAATTCGATTCGATGCATTCTAATAGAACCAAGTCTTGACCACTTGTTGGTGACTGATCATGGCTTCATGAGCGAATTCCCTCTTCTCTTGGAGCTCTACTAGCTTGAAAAGTCTTACTTGCATCACTCCATTCTCTTCTATCTCAGCCTATTTCAATAGTTACAATGTAGGGATTTCTAGGGAAATTGGCATTACAACACTTTTCCCATAGACTATTTCATACAACGAAGTTTTTAGGATTTCCTTGGAGTGATCCGATCAGCCCATAGGGCTGTTTTGATGTGTTCATGCCATAATATCTTATGTTCATGCCCCATTCTCTTTATGAGCCTGATCAAGTTTTTATTAGTAGATTTTGCCAAACCATTTCCATGTGGGTAATAATTAGTGGAAATCTTCTGTAGATCCCATGCTTTCTTGTAAAGTTGAATATTTTGGCCCCCAAAATGCCTTCGTATTATTTGATATAACAAGTGTGGGGGGGGTGAGGAGGGGGTGAAGCATGTAGTTATATCCTATAGGAGTCCTAGGATCACATTCTCAGTGGACTCTTTAAGTGGGACCGCCTCCACCCATTGGGTGAAGTAATTGGTTTCCATGAGGATCCATTTGTGGTTGGCACTCAAAGTTGGGTTAACCATTCTGATGAAGTCCAAACCCCATTGTGTAAATGGCTCCTCAATCAAGATGGGGTTGAGAGGAAATGTTGTGTTCCTCCGTAAAACTGGTGTGTAAATTTGGTAGACCTTGCATCTCTGTTTATCTCTTCTTAATTGTCACTAAACAAAGCTTGGCTAAAAGTGTTCGCTTTGCAAGATTTTTATGGTTATGGTTTGGGTCGAAAAATGACCTCTCGAGCTCCTGTGATGTAATTCACATAAGACTCTTTCAGCCTCATCGTCTTCTAGGAACTGAGTAGGATTCCATTAAAATTTCCTCTTAAAAAGGAAATTGTCAATGATGGTGAAATTGGATCCTGTTGTCAATAATATCTCCTCTTTTTAAAGGGGAGATGGTCTGGGTATTTCTAGTCTACATGAAATGGACCCTATCTAAGACCCAACCACCTGAGTCACTTTCTTGAAGATAAAATATCTCTTCGGGCTCATCGTCAATCAGGGGCATGGAGTCCTGTGTTAGATATTGACACATGCCCCTACCCCATACAAGCTTTGTGGGTTTTACCTCAATGTCATACTCAAGGATCTTAGTGATCCAATTCACTCTTTTCTCAGTTATCTCACCCTCCATTATATATTATTTGACGCTAGAGTGAGCCACCATGACCTGGATCCTATTATGAGTGACCAGGTGCCTGAATTTCTTTAGACCCTTAACTATGGCATAAGCTGTCTCTCTACAAAGTTATACCTTATCTCGTAGTCATGGAGAGTTTTTGAAAAGAAGGTGATTAGATGTTCCTCTCCCTGTGACTCTCCTTTTTGCATTAGTACAGATGTTATGCTATGTTTACCTCCATATACATACATAATGAAGTCTTTTGAGAAGTCAGGGTTGCGCAGCATCGGGGTGGATGCAATAGCTTATTTTATGGCTTAAAAGGCCTGATGACCTTCAACAGTCCACTTGAAATTAAGGTCCTTTCTGAGCATGAGAGTGATCGGGTAGATTGTCTCGACAAAGTCCGAAATGAACTTGCTGAAAAATTTGATCTTTCCTAAGAAAGATTGGACCACTTTCTTATTGTGGAAAGGGGAGCTCAGAATGGATTTAATTCTCTCGGGGTCAATGGATATCCCTTCCTTTGACACAATATGTCCCAGGAGTTTACCTTGGGGCACTTCGAAGACACATTTCTTTGGGTTCAGAGAGATTCCGAACTCTTGGCATTTTTGAACACAACTTCTAAGGCATCAAAGTGCTCCTCTGTTGTCTTGGTGAACACTGTGAGGTCGTCAAGGTATATAAGAATCACCTTATTGATCAATGCTCCAAATGCATTGTCCATGGCCCTTTGAAAGGTAGCTCCAGTGTTTGTGAGTCCAAATGGCATTTTTCATATGTAAAATTTCCCTATTTGGTCGTGAACGTAGACTTGTGTTGGTCCCCTTCGTGAGCCATATCGATTCAGAGCCGAAATACCATCTAGTAGAGAAAACATCTACGAGCCTTGTTGGTCTGAAAATCTATCGCTTGGGTAGATCTATGGATAAACGAGCCAACAGTGTGCAGGGCATAGCCCCTCTTTGAGTCAGCAAATCGAAACTGGTTTATTGCTATTCTACCAGCAAGAATCTATGCAAGTCTCACAAATTTTTCCTTCAGGGGTTTGGGATCTCATCCCAGTAGGGGTGTTTCCGACTGCGAAAAGAAAGGAAAAGAAGAGGGGATGAAGAAAGAGCAGGCCCGAAGGGAGAAAAGAAATGAATTCCAAAGCAGAAAGGTCAGAAGGTTTATGTTTTGGGATTGGTAGTAAACAGAGCCAAACCTACTTGCATAAACGAGCAAAGCAATACTGATGATAAATAAATGACAATAAAACAGAAGTAGATCCAATAGAATAAACACACAGATCTAACGTAAGAAAGATCTAATGCACATAACACATGTATTCAGCACAAAGTCTAAATATTGTATTAATATTTTCCTTCTGTTACAAAAAGCTCAAAGTCTTTTCTCCTCACTTCTATTTTTCATCTGAAAGATATTCATCCATCCATCCCCAATACAACAAGTGTTGGGGTATTTATAGAAGAAGGAGAGAAAAGAAGGCAAAAAGGAGCCAACAACTTATTTACAAAGATATTTACAAAAACTCTAAAAGTCATGTTGACTTTTGACAACTTGATGGATGACATCATCCCATGATGCAACATGGATGATGTCATCATTTGTATCAACATACTCCAGATATTCCCAAAAGAAAGTCGAAGAAGAGAGAGAGAGAAGAAGAAGAAGAAGAAGCTACTCGTCGTCGTCATCCTGCGGCCGAAAGGGGGTGGACTGCTTTTGTTGTTGCTCAGGTGACGAGATATGGAATTGAGAGCGGTATTCCATAAACTTGTTGATCATTGGCCCTAGCTGATCCTGGGAAGGATCCTTGTGCCGATCACTAATCGCCTCACAAGTCTCCCGCTCATCTATGAGTTTCTCGGGGAGTTTGGAATAGTCTTTTTCCACTTCAATGAGTAACCCAATGAAGTCCCGGCAGGCCAGCAGGTTTTTGATAGACTCTATGTCAAAAGTGACCTCTGGCCCCATCCCTTGAGAAACAATCTCTTTGAAGATCTGGGTGGTTTAATCAACTTTCCTTAAAGTGAAGGAAGGAGAAAGTAACTGGCGACATGTTAAGAACGATCCGTTCCATTTGGTGCATCGCGTCCAGGGCTTCTTCCTTCACTTTGTCAATCTTTTCTAGGACAAATTCCAGCTGATCCACCGGTAATCTAGAGTGGACATGATTTTGTTGAGGGACCTGAGATGGCCAAAGACACCAAACTTGACCAGATCTTCGACTGAACAGTCGAACATTTGTTGGAAGGTCTCGTGCTGCAGTCTAGCATGTTCCAGCTCTTCCGATATGGGTCCCGCTAACGCTTGGAGCTCTTTATTCACCTTATTGATGCTTAGATATAAGTTGGAGAACTCGGCGATTACTTTTTCGCTGTCTTTGAGGATTTGGCTCCTCCAAGCGGAAACGGCCATACCCTGCTCGCCGATCTTTGTGTACTCATTAATTTTCTCCTGGCTGAGAAGCTCAGAAGTCTCGGCGGCAGTTGTGGGAGGCGCACTACCCATCTTCTGTAAGGCTTGGAGCAGATATTTGTTTTGCTCTTTCAATTGCCTTTTCTCTTCCTTTGTCTCTTGAAGCTTCTTGCAGAGGGCATCAACTACAGAAAGGGCCTCCCCCTGAAGGCTTTCAGAAGATGTCCCCATTGTGACTTGGGTCACAGTATAATCTGTTGGAGACAGATCCTCTTTCTCCTTGAGGGGATTGGGGTACGCGATCTCCATAACCCTCTCTCCTGCAGCACTTTGAGAGAAGCGTGTGACGGGCTTCTGCTTCTTTGCCCCCTTAGATGGGATTACAGAAAAGTCCATCGGAGCGATGGGAACTTTCCTCTTTTCTTTGACTTAGCACTTTGGGAGATCCAGGCTGGACCTATGGGAGAAGGGCCGGAAACGGAAAAGGGGGCAGCTGCAGTAGTAGAGGGGAAAAACGTGGAGACACGTGGGGGCGGCATGGAGAGAATAGCCAAAGAAGTGTCCACGGGAGGAAGGGAAACTACAGTGCTGGAAGACATAGGAAGGGAAGGGAGCTCAGAGATGAGGGAAGAAATGGAGGGGGAAAGATCCGCAAGGGAAGAGAAGATAGATGAAGAAGCGGGGGGAAGAGTAGAAGAAGGGGGAGAGGACACAACCAAAGGGATGGTCGCTTGAGTCACTCGAGGAGGGGAAGGAAGAGAAGAAGAAGGGACAGAAAGGACCTCGGTTGTTGTAGCAATGCCGACATCCTGAGTGGATGGGCCTATTGGAACATCCTCTTCTGCTTCTTTCTCTGGCGTAACCAGAGTTATAACCTGTTCGGGTGCGGCGGAAGGAGGACTTGCTGGAGCTTCTTCCTGAGTGGTGCTGGATTCACCCTCTATGCCTTTGCCCTTGCCTTTAGGCTGCTGTTTAGATCGGGAGGTGCGTTACCCAATGGGGAGGTTGTGAAATCAACCCCAAGGTAGATTAACCCGTTCATCCGGCACCAATGCTCTGATCTGCGCAGAGTCTCCTTGATCCTCTCCTCAATCGTCTGAGGTGCCTTAGTTCTATCAATGGCTGGAAAAGGCCAATTGTCCCCATCCGTGTTAGTATATACTTGGTCTATTTCATCTTCCATAGTTTGGAAGCCTTTGGGGACAATTGCTACCCCATATTGGATGATTTCTGCCAAGGCTAAGCGAGAATGATCCTTTCTCCTGAGCTCAACCTCATGGATGATGTCGATGTAGATGTCCTCGATCTGAGGGACGTGGATTGGATCGAGTTTCACCCTTGGCAGACAATTCCTTGGGTCGAAGGTAGGCCTGGCCGGGAAATCATGTCTCAAATTAAGCAGCTCCAGCTCTGCGAACATGTCCTTTGCCTTGTGGTGGGTAAGGCATGTATATCGGCCCACTGTGAGGGGGAAAGGAGTTCCACCCTTCTTTCTTTTGAGGCACTTCTCGTGATATGTAATCAGCTGCCTTGACAGCTCCAGCAAAATCAGCTTGGGCCCAGCATACCTCGGCAGTCTGGTCAGCTCTCCCAAGAAGTTGGCTGCCCTCAGATAGGTAAACGTGGGAAATTGGGTGAACAGGGCCCCCATTTCTCAGTAGCTACCACTATGCTCTTGGTCATGCGACCGTAAGTCATATTTGGCCTCAACAGGCAGATGATGTGATAGAAAAACACATCGTTAATCTTTGTGAATTGAGAGATGCTATTCTCCAGCCTCAATTCTGGGTAGTACTCATATATTTTGACCTGAGGCCAAACCCCACTTCGTATCAGGCCTGGGTAGTCTCTTTCGAGATGCTGCAGCATAGACAACATAGGAGTTCATGTAGAATCTTCCCGTTGTAAGAAATTGTTGAAGTTATTCAGAGATTGTGCTGCTTATAATCTCTGCCCATTCGAAGCGCTGATCGGGCATATTCTTATTCATGGTCTCTAAGTACCGCAACATCCATTTATGGAAAAAGTGGGCGTCAGGAAGCCCAAAGACCCTGCTCAGGAATGTGATGGTGTCGCTGAGCTCCTCTGAGAAGTCGCTGCGGTGGATGATTTGAGGCCATCGGGTCACCACCTTTTTGTTTTTCAAATAGACCTCGTTCATCAGTTGCATGCACTGATCTTCGTTGTCGTCCCAGGCCTTAATGCAATCCTCTCGGCTGACGGCCACAAAGTGCCGGTGATGAGGGATGCCGAGTATTATTTCAAAGTGGCGGGCAGTGAGGTTAATGACGACCTCGCCCTTGTCATTTACGACACACCTTGTGTCCTTGTTGTAGCACCGGGCGACCACCATCATGAATTCATTGTCGACAGTACTGACCGGGATTCCTCTAGCGAAGTGTAGGGCACTGCCCATTAGTTTGTCCATCCATGGACTTCTTGTTACCTTCTGAGTTCTGACCCAGAATTCCTCCATATCAATGTGACCCAATTCTGAGTCTCTGATGTCTAGGTCGCATTCGGCCTGGGAGTCAGGCATTCTGACTCTCTGATACTTGTATTTCATCTCTTCTTCTGTAAGTTTGGCCTTGCCTTTGGATTTGGTAGGTCTCCTGCTTGATGTAGACATATGTTCTTCCGAGCTTAGTTGCTGATCTGCACGAAGAAGAAGCGAGACCCAACGCAAAAAGGTTGTATTAGCCATTTGATCTTCCATTGAAATGTTAACAGAAGAAAGAGTTAGTGATTTTGAGGCTCAGGGCGCAGGGCGCATGAAAGCTACAGCTTACAGGGCTAAAATGGTAAGGCACACAGGAAAATGGTGTTGCAAGGGTTAAATCAGCGCCAAAGGTGCATGGCGCATAGATACTGTAGGGTACATTTTGTAAAGGGCGCATGGAAACACCGTGTTACATAGAGACAGGATGCGCCAAAGGCGCATAGATTTTTCATGTTGCATGGAGATTTGGTGCGCCAAAGGCGCATGTATGGTTTGTGTAACAGGAACTTTTCGTGTGCCAAAGGCAACTTGGCGCGGCGCACGGAGGGTCTACACAACATGATGTTGCTGCAATGGGGAATGTGCTTGCGCCTTCAAAGCTTTGTACTTAGCGCGGATTAAGCTGATGTTGCATTGATGTTGGGTGCGCGCTAAGGAGGGCGCAAGGCTAGCGCTTGCAGCATGTGAAGGAGGCGCGCCTTGAGGGCACAAAAGTTCTTAATGTAACAGGCATGATGGGTGTGCCATTGGCACAGATTTTGATCATGTTGCAGGGGTGACAGATGCGCCAAGGGCGCAACTCGTTTTGATCTTTGCGGCAGACGTGCCAATGTGCCAAAGGAAAAAAAAAGGAAAACAAAGTCTTTTTAGAGCTTTAATCACCCTCAGAGGGGTTTTTCACATGGTTTAGCTTCTCTTTCTCTCTCTTCTTTTCCTCTTTTTGTAGGGTTATTTGGGTAATGAAGCGGCTTAACCAGAAGGGATTTAAACCATGCTTTCAGAACAACTTCCTCTACCAGCAGATCTGGAAAGAGGGGAGGAATATGGAAAGACAGCAAGGGGGGGCTAGATCAATATTTCAATCCCAAAACCAAAACAACAAGCATACAAAGAACCAAAAATGCCAAACACATGAAAGAGATAAGAACCTCTTACCGGATAAATAGTGAAAAACGTGCAAACGGGTCCACTAGGCGTTTGAAAACGACAGTGCAGGCGTGCTGACAGGCTCAGAGAATATAATAGAAAAATGTGATGCTCTGGTGATAATGACATTTGCAGGCGTGCAAAAATATATATATAGGTGAGTCAGTAATAAATGCGCCACCAACTTTGTAAAGGGCGCATGAAAATTACTGTCGACATAGGAAAGCATGCGCCCTTTGGCACACCAAAGCACTTGCCAGCATGGAATTAAGTGCACCTTTGGCGCACCAAAAGTGGTGTCGACATGAGATTATGTGCGCCTGTGGTGCACCAAAAAGTGGCGCAACAAAAGGGTTGCTAACATGAAGGTGCATGCGCCTTGGCACATGCAGGGAAGACTCAACATAGTAAGGCGCACCAAAATGTGTGTTGACACGAGAAGAATATGCGCAAAGGTTTTAAAGGGGGCGCACCAAAAGTTGGTGTTACATAGTAATTCCATGCGCCCAGCCAAAAGACCAAAAATGACTAAGTTCGGAAAACCAGATTTCCTAGGAAAAGGGATTTTGCAACGTTTCAAATGCAAGGGATCCCTAACGAGGGATCGGAACAAAATTTTCGGTATGGTTATCGGTAAAATTGCCCTTGTCAATTTTACGGGATAACAATCTGTGTGATTTTGTAATATTTTCTCCATGGAGGGAAAAGGGTAGTGGTCCTTTAGGGATGCCCTATTTAGATCTCTGAAATCTACAGAGCCTGATCTCACCATTTTTATTCCTCACTAGAACTAGGTTGGAGACCCACATTGTATGCTTGATTGGGAAGATTATATGGGCTTCCAACAGTTTTCTCAATTCCTTGGCCATGAGGGCTTCTATTTTTGGGTTTACAGGCCTCTGTTTCTGATGCATAGGCTTAGTCCCTTCTTCGAGGTCGATGGTGTGTTGGATGATATCTTTGTTGTAGCCATGCAAGTCATCATACATCCAAGCCATCACCTTATCATACTTATGACATAAAGCCACAAGTATTTCTTTTTCCTTTTGGGTGAACAATCTCCCGACCTTTAGCCTTATCTCCTTAGATACTTCCAGTTTGACATAATCCTCCTTTATTGCTGCAAATATCCTTTGTCCGAATGAGTATCGTCTCGAGTCAAAAAGAATCTCTATGGTTATTAACCCTTTTTGGAAGTTGTTTGTCTTCAACTGGATAATCTGATCCCCATATGCTTCTTTGATCTCGGGTTGGAGTTGGTTTGCAAATTGATTGTATTGCTGGAGGAAGTGTATAATATTTCAGTCACTACTAAAGACCTACCAATGATGGATGATGTCGGGGATAAAAGGGCGGATGATTAGTTTTATGGTGTCTTCATTTGCTATCAAATCATGTATTTGGTCAAATTGTGACCCGATCAAGGCCATCCTATCAGCCTTAGTATTTTGATCTCGAGGAATAACCTTGATATTGAACCACACCCATATAAAATGTGCACCGAGCTATTTTTTTGCATACCGAGCTCATGTTAGCTCATTGAGCTGTTGGATTGTTTGGAATGGGTAAAGCTATGAGGAAACTTAGCTCAATCAACATCTGTTGACCCCAAGTTGAGCCACGAGGATGGATTGATTAATAATAAAATTGTGAAAAAGGAAGGCTTGTAGAACTTTTGTAGGGGAGAACAAGCCATCTTCAATGACCAAGCTCTACATTGTCATACCTGAGCCATGGTCGATCTCTATTTTCAAAATTAAACCGTATATGTAGGATTAATTTCATGTTTTGAGGCCAAGATAATTTAGCAATAAGTTAGAAATAATTTTATCTGATTTTCCTGCATAAGCCTATTTCATAAGTCAGGTTTGGAACATGCGGGACAACCAAACGACTTATGAAATAGGCTTATGCAGAAAATCGGATAAAAGTGGCCCAAGCTGCACTCGGACGATCATGCATAAAAACGACTCGACTTCGCCGAGTTACTCATAGAAAGTGGGTGAAGTGGAGGTCAATGACTTAAATGGTCGAGTCAACATTAGGACAAAAATGCATCATGGATCCACGGGAAATTTAGAGCCCATGCAGACGAGTTTTCACAAGGACATGGAGATCCGGGTAGCGAGAATTTTGGATTCACCACAAGCCATATTAACCCGCAAGTGCGTTGAAAACACCTTTGCATTAGAAGTAGGACTTGCAGGAGTCAAATAGGGATGAGCTGGAATATGGGTTGATTTGTAACTAATGTGGGTCCATTGACATGGAATTTTGACATTAAATAAAGAGCTTAATGTCTAATTGGAAGACTTGGCATAGGAAATGGAGAGCCGGCTGACCGAGTGGCATGTTAATCACCCAACATTACAAATATTACCTACCCCCATTTCCATTCAAAAGAAAAATGAGGGAAATAGATGGGCCCACCATATTCTAATTACAAAAAACATTAAAAGGTATAGGAAAACATTAGAAAAAGGGAAAAATAGTTTAAATGATGATTTCCAACTACCAAGTTTTAGTTGTCAGTCTCGTAAACAATGAAGAAGAGCCCATGCAACTCAAATAGCTACTTGCGCTCAGAAGGTCACAACTTGAGAAATTATTAACAAAATCACACAAAATTAGTCTCATTGGAACCATGATTTTGAGACCAAATCACAAAAACCAAGAAATCTAGAAATTGATGAAGATTTGATGGTGATTTTTAAGGAAAACAAGCCCAGTTCAATTTGGTTGTTGGATAGTGGTTGGAGGGGCATTAAATGAGCATGGGAAATCATTATTTCATTGCTGCAAGTTATGGGACACCTTGAGATTGCTTTTTCAGGTCAATATTCACCAACTACACTCATTTATCATGACTTGTAATTGGTTGGAAAGTGAATTTCAGGAATTGCATCCTCTCCCTCTCTCTCTTCCAAAATTCTATAAATTGAAGTGTTGGGCTCATTATAGAGGAGGATAATTTTAGTAGAAAAACTCTATCTCATTTTTTTGTGAAGCCAATGTCTTTGCAAGCCTTTGTGGTGGAATCCTTGCATGGTGATCTAGGCCTTTCATTTGTAAAATTTTGAATTGTGCATATCATGAAGTAATAGATGCAATTTTGTGGATGTATCTTCCCTTGTTGTGTTTGTTTGCATTCTTCTTTCCTCTTCAATCTTGTTGCAGGTGTATTGTGTGTACTCTATGCTCTTGCAAGGATTCATTATTATTCTGTGTGCATGAGAATGTTGTTATGAATTTTGTTGTTAGATTGTGGAGAAATGTCATCCCCCTTTCTAATCTATATTTTTCTTCAATTCTCACACATTGGAAGATTATTCTCAAACCCTTATTTTGGCGCATCACCTATGTAGTGTAATTTTCCTTTACTTACATGTCATCTCTTTCTCCCTAGTCCCTTGGAAGTGATACATTAGGAGTAGTTAGTCATTTTATTTTAGTAGAGTTAGTTTGCACTAGGAGTAGGAAGAAGAACAAGCTTTCTCTGGAGGTCTATCTCAAGTAGCAAGTTCCATAACTTGGAGATAGTACCCATGTTACCCAGTCACACTGTGAGCTCAAACACACTCACTTATGCAAATCAGAGGGTGTTGTGATTTGGTGATAACAATTCAGATGAGGAAGAGGTTGTTTGCATGCATGATTGAGGTGGGTTAGATTCATGCGAGCTTCCCAATTATTCGATTGGTTGGAAGGATGGTTGAACGTCGAGATCTTCGATTTTAGGTGCCCCCTTTGTAATGGTCTCTCAGGTGGATTATAAAGGATTCTAGGAGGTAGTAGGTGATTGAATAGAAGAAAAATAGAATATTGATGTATGAGGACTATTAAAAATAGGATCCAAAGGCTCCGAGTCTTTAAGGGAAGGAAGCTGGCGATGAAATGGTATCCTCATGGGAAGATCATATGTAATAGTTTTGATGATGTGACTCAAAGGATGTGTAGTATCTATATGGATTGAATCTATCGAGGGTGTTGGATCAAGAAGATAAGTAATGGAAACATGTACGGTAGTCTCATCTAGCTCACAAGTAGACCTAGGGGAATCAAATGGGACATGTGTAGATTGAAGATCGATATAGTCTTCTTCAAGGGCTTGGATTTCTAACTTTCTGGCCATGGTAAAGGATTCATAAAAGTCTCGAAATGTGTGGATCTGGAGGGTAGATAAAATATGATGGGAACATGATCTAGAAAATAACTCAATTAGTTCGTATTAAGGTATTGAGAAGGTCAATTGATTGAGAACACTTTTCCACCTAATGAAAAATTCAAAAATGGATTCATTTTCAGATTGTTTGATGGTAGAGATATCAGAAATGGTGATTTTTAGAGTAACGCTGATAGTGAAATGCTTGAGAAACAACAGGGCTAGCTGTGTGAAAGATAATAAAGAGTGTCAAGGGATGGATTCATACCCATCCAAGGCAAGTCCTTCCAGTGACATAGGAAAGGTTCTAAGCATGAGATCTTGATTGTGAATGATGAGATAAAATGAGTGTATAAACTCTAGTATGTGTTGTTGAGGATTCTCCTAGCCGTGGAACATGGTAAGCTCTGTAATTCCCAATGCGGATGATAAGGCTTATATGGTACTTGATGGATGGATGGGTTCATTACAAATCTGATCATAAGTGAGGATGTGTTTGGGTCCCATGGTAGTAGATTACAAATTTTTAATCTATTTAACAGAGCTTGCATGGGATCGTTTGTAGGATTATACATGAAGGAATTAACATGTGAGTGTGACTCGAGAATGTAGTTGATTTGATTGATGATAGTGGAGAGTAGGAAGGAGGGTTACATTGTCGATGGGTTCGTTGTCGATGGGATTTATGTGAAGGTTGATAAGGAGTATCTGAGAAGATATCGTTTATAAAGTAGGTTATGATAAAATGATGTTGGGAGACATGTAGGGATTATGGATATGTTTATATTGTTGGATGGGAGGGTCGATTGGGCTTTGAGTATATGTGTGTATGGGTTTGGGATGTCTCGAGGTATTAAATTTGAGATAGGTTGATTGGATAAAATATGGGGATGTTAATATCTTGACAAGATTACGATGAAGGAGGGGATGTGGAAAGGAGCGATTGATAGGATATACTCGACATGGGTTTAGGACCGATAGTTTGGAAGTAACTTGGTTGTGAAGGATTATCATAGGGTTTTGGATGGGATTGTTGTAGGGTTGTAGGATTGGCTGAGAGGTAGAGGTCCCATGGGGAATAAAAGGTGATCTAGATGGCTATGGGAACATGCCAGAGCTAAGTAAAGTTGAGTGGGATGTGATAAGTTGATAAGATTGATAAGGACTAGATCCTCTATAGGGGATATTTTGAAATTTATTGGGTTGACAAGTTGTAGATGAAGCAATTGAAGATGATTGTAAATATGAAGCATAAGGGGTAATGGAATATACTAATGTGGAGGGTTGATCCATATTAAAGGATAGTTAGCGATGATGATACAAAAATCCCTAAGAGAGCTAAAAATGTAATAGACAAGTCAAGCAGAAGAATTTTATTTATCTTGATTAAATTTTCGATGTGAAGGAAGGGGTTCGAGAGGGAGCCTAATGATATCGTCGTTCTAAGGATGGTTTTAATTTTGTTTAAGGCCGGGGTCCTTGATATACCCAAAGGTACGTGAGGATCGAATTTGTGTTAATCTTTGAGTACGGGGCACTGGTATTGGGCCTACCCGTCACTTCACGGTCCCGAACGATAAGTGATTTGGGTGCTTAGCCAATATATGACAACCAAGGTGATTATACTCGGCCAAAACACCGAGTTGGCTTCCTATTAGGTGATGAAATACCAATAGTTTCACCTAGGTAGGAATGTTTCAATGTAGTTTATGTTTGATGTGATTTGGTTGTGTATGAGGGAGAATTTAAATGATTGTAGTCTATTAATCACCTAGTTGAACTATGTGATCAAGCAGGATGTGGGGTTCATTTTAATCCCAAAAGAATGATTGATTTCAATGAGGACAAACAACAAAATGTGATTCTTGAAAAATATAAAGAAAAAATAAGCCTCACTTGAGGAATGCTTCCTTTTTAATTTTTAATTTTTTTCTTAGCAATGCAATAACTAGTAAGAAAAATCCACTAGAGCAAGAACATGCAAAAGGTGTTAGCGAGAAGACAAAAAATAGAAAAATAAAATGATGTTAGAGGTTTCTCGACTATAGTCACTTTCTTTACCAACACCCTAGACACGCTAGCCCATCACTCAGACTAATCTGAGTGCTCTCCTAAAGCACGTAAAGGTACTAGGTACCTATTTTGGTGTCATATTTGTCAAGGAGTTAGCATATATGAAGGTATATTGCATAACCCCAATAGATAAATGAGATCAAAGCATAAAAGAACAAATCATAACCATATACAAGAATGAACTAAAAAAGAACTAGTAGAAGATTTACCATGCAAGATCCATTAACAATAACATTAATAACAAGAATCCATCCACAACGATCCATTGTATTAATCACCATGAAACACAAATGTTGAATACATCAATAATAACTTCATAAGATCATGTACATAAGAAAAACAACAACATAACCTTATAATCATTCATGGTCTATCCATATAGTGTGAATCATACATATAATAGGGGTGGGGACTTTCCCTTCACCACCCATGCACTCTCAAAATAGCCCGCATGCCACAAATAGCTATGCATGCATTACAAGTCAACTACAGAAGCATGCAAGCTTCACTAATAATAGATTATCTTCTATTTTAAACTCTAGCTAATCTATTATTACTTGAAAGACCCAAGCTCAACATGACACTTTATCTTTCTTCGCATGGGTTGTTGTTGTCACCAAATCACTGCACCATCCGAATGGCAGGATGTGAATAGGACGTTCGGTGTGATTGGGACACATGGGATCACCTCTCAAGCTGTGGGACTTGGGCTCGAGGTGAACCTCCGGAGAAGGCCGGCTTCCTCTTCCTAAACTAAGTGTTATACTACTCCTAGTGTAACAAAAATGATTATCTAGTCCTATGCTAACATTTTCATGGGGTTTTAGGGAAAGAGATTTACAGAAATGAAACTATACTAGGGATGGTGATGCACCAGATAAAGGGTGTCTTCAGACTTCAGAAGGGTTAATTTGAAGAGGGTGTGTGCACCACAGGTCAACTTCACCTACTGCAACTTAGAGAGGGTACAGGATACCACAAACTAAGAGACACGCGTTCCCTTTGTTAAACTTTATCAGACCGAGAAATATACCAGTTTCCCAATGAAGAAGGATGAACTCAAGAAGGGTGAACAGACACCACAACTCAACTGCATGCAATACTTCACCACTCGATAAGCATGTAACTCCAAGAACTCCGCAATAGAACTTGAACTTGCACACAGTGTACCTGCAAGTATGAGAAAGGCACAAAGAAGCATAAAAGGATGAAAGGACCGAGATTAGTCACAAAACACACACTTTTATTGCTTCAATAACATGCACAATGCATCATACATTCAGAAGAGGCAATAGTTGCCATTACAGTCTTGAAGAGGAGGCTTGAAAGTTCTCTCAACACACAAGAACAACTTGTAAGAGAGAGGATTCTTGAAAAGTATACACTACCGAGATATCTAACTTTCCAACTTGTCCGAACTCATTGGAACCCTTGAAATGAGCTTCCAACTTACATTTATAGAAGAATATGTGAGAAAGAAGAGGAAATGGTCATAATTACATTCCTAAAATGAAGGCCCATGATGTATTTATTAGCTTAGTTGAACCACTTGAGAAGGTTCCATCATGGGTCATTAATTGCCTGATGACCTAGTCTTCTCAATTAATTAAAAGAATATTTAAATAAAATATTTAAATAATAATAATAAATATTATTATTAAAATATTTAAATAAAAATATTAATTTAATTAACATAATGTTGGGACCCCCGTTGACCCGTTTGACTTGAAGAGGAGGGGGGTCCATGTGGATAGAGTCTGCACAAATCTCAACTCGGTGAGCTTCGAATCCTCTAACTCGGTGTTGCAATTGATTTTGAACCCCACACCAACTCTTTCCTCATCTTGGCAATCGGGCTCTTTTGCATTGAGTCCTTCGAATGGTGAGCTATCAAACTCGATTCTTATCATTTTCCTCTGTTAACTCGAAGCCATTTATGCATTCCATATTCAAACTTCATGAAACATCACCACGAGCTCCTTGCGAAGTCACCGAGCTCTTCATCCAGCAAACGATCTTACCTTTCCTGGGCTCAAACTCACTTGAATGTCGAGCTTAACCCAACATTTCTAAAAAGAATGGTTTTACCACAATGCTCACGGTTCTTCCTTATCATATAACACTTGTAGTAAGAATGTTTTAGCTTGGCCATAATAAGCACAATTGTACCTTCCAAACGATGAGAAAATGCCATTACCAATAAAGACCTAATGCTGCCATGATGATGACCCAGGCTCATGCCCGTAACATGTCGATAGACACCCTTAAGACTGATTTTTGGTCAAAGAACCCTTTGGTATTTTGGTAGTGCACTCGGAAATCTCGGCTCCAATCAACAATTATGCCACTATTGGGATCTTAGTATGGCATAGGTAGCTGTGAGCTACACCATATACTCATTTTTCCATAAACTAAAAGATCCTTTATGTTACAATCTTGCAACACATAAAATAAGCCCTTAAAAAAAAATACATTGAACAACTGGGGCAGCCAAGAGGACCTTGGAAAAATGTACAGGTAACAACCATATGAATTCTTCCTTAGTCGTGGATCAAAGCTAATAGAAATAAAGCTAGATAAAATTAGCTTGAAACTACAGTATAATCGTCCATTTGTTAAAACAAGTTTCTCTGAACCTGGTAAAGGAATACTTTTATTGTCTGATTGGACGCACATAATGGAAGGGTATAAATATTGCCTACTGCCCACAGAGTTTCTCAAAGAGACCATTTACAAGTAACAAGGATGTAGCATGCAAAACGGCCAACCAGGTATTTCAGAGTTGACCTTCACATTCAATTCGTTTCTAGGAGAAAACATGCTGAGCAATATGAATCATTTCATTCTGCACCGTTTTAAACTTCCATCTCCTGACTCGGGAAAATTTTATGAAGCCTTGAATGACGTGACTCCAATCCATCGTATACAGCAGTGAATATTTGTTTCCTGCAGCTGTGCGTGGGAGCTTGTCTCGTGACCACCGAATGCTCAGAGCCCGAACGGGAGTTGGGAGAAGTATGTTGGCAAAGGCGAACTGATCAGGTCGGACATCCATTTGTTGCATTCGGTGAAACAGTATCAACACCGTTGGACAACCTGCTTGCTGGAAGCGTTCAAAAGGCTTCTACTGTGCTGCACAGATGCTTGCTACCTGTGCGTGGGAGTTTGTCTCACGACCACCGATCTGGACGAGTTTTCAGCATTGCTTTCCTGTCAAACACTTCACACATGAGCCACGACTGAGCCATTAACGCATCGCCTTGGTTGGGTCTGCCTGTAACCTCCACTGAAATTGGCATCACATCGCGTTTTTAACCCATGACCCACTCCAATTCACAACTGTCCTATTAATCCTCCCGGTGACTCGCACAAAGACTCGGACCACTCCAAGTTGCGCGGATTTCTGTTTACACGGCCCGTGCGGAAATCTCATGATGGATTGCCATCGTCAAATCTCCATGCTTGGTTGTTTGATCGGATTTCTCTCCTACGCGGAGTGAACAACATGGTTTTCCATCCCAAAATTTCCACTTGGCGGTGCTTTGCTCGAATCTCCCCGCGTGGAATTTCTTCTTGGTGCCATGCCATCCACAAAAACCCACTTGGCATTGCTCACCTTATTTCCCACGTCCGGGATTGGAGTGTGGGGTTTCATTATCATTTGGCCATATCTCATTTTGGACAGATGGCCACCGACTTCCACCTTTCGCTCAGCGTGAGGAGACATCATTTTCTCGAGGTGCAAACATTTCAGCTGTAGCTTGTAAGGTGTGATAATTCCAACAGAATCCTTTATGCTTGCCAACTTAGTGACTCGTTGAAGATGCTCATATAATTGCAAAGCAAATTATGCTCCATGAATATTCTGATATGAAACAGTTCCACCTCTATGAGATCCGCTTCCATGAGTTGCATCGTAAAACAAGTAAGGTCTCGATAGAGAATATTTGTAATAAATTTAATCAAGTCTCCTGGTAACACTCTTACTGTCACTTAATCGATTTTCATAAAAATATCTTGAAGGAAAATCCCGAATTTGAGGATGCATATGATGCTGAACAGATAAAAACATAGTTGGACAACCTACTTGTTGGAAGCATTCAAAAGAACTCTTCTATACTGCAACATGCCTGTGCATCGAATGCTCGGCCGCTTTGAGCGTAGAACTGAAATTCTCCTAGGAAAGTGCCGTGAGGAAGTAATTGGCTATACGCAGCAGCTACAGGGTAGAGAAGTAAACTTATCTCAGAAAATGAGTGGCCTCCAGAGAGAGTCGATTGCGACAGCTACCGCAGGGTGATCCCAAGGAACCGTTGGTGTTGATCCTGATGTTCTGGTTGCATGTGACCACAGTCGTGATCAGTTGTTGTAAAATCTTTCCACTGTAGTAGAAGAATGAGATAAAGTTTTAATTGAGTTGTCTCGCCTTTTCATTTTGGAAATTCTCTTCCATGGAAGAAGCTCGACCAAATCTTGAGGCAGCTATTGTCTCCATCGAGTCATTAAAATTGAATTCATATTCCAACAAGGAAGCATCAATCTCTCCATGTTGAATTAAATTGGAGTCGAAGCTCATCATTTCTCTCATTTCGCCTCAATGAGCCAACCATTGAAACATCCTCCACTCCTATCGAGATTCCTTTACGACAAGCCAAACTCGCCATCGAGCTTACATTTCCTACTCATGAACTCATCTAAGGCTTGTGATCCGAGTTATGACCGAGTTAGGACAAGGCACAACTCCTCGATGACTCTCTCTTTATTCCCGAGTCATCTCTTTATTCCCGATTTGAAAATGTTGATCTCACCGATGACTGTAAGTGGGTCCCCAGGACCAATGTCGTGATTTGATTGTAATAAGGCCCTGTTTTCCAATTTTTCCATGTGTGTAAAATTGGATAACATTTTTGGCAACCTCTCGGGATGATTGCTCGCTAAGCATGATTCCAAAGAGCCTTAAGTCATCCATTGGGCATGGAGTCTATATTGGAATCCTAAAGTAGTATGATATTTTCGACACATCCCGAATCTCCTTGAGCATCATGCCGATATCCGGACCTCCCTGGAATGCTAAGAATGAAGTATATCGAATGTTGAATGCTTGACATCCATGGAACACTGCAAAAATTTGAATGAAGCAAATTTTGAACTCTTATGGAAACCTTGAACCTTTCTCTCCTTGACACCTTCCAATGATGAAACAAAGTGCAGAACAACACAAAACACAACAACAAGGAAAGCAAAACAACAACACACAACAATGTGCATAAGCACTTGGAGGAAAACACCTAATTTAACTATACAAGGGGTGGAACGCTTCTCAAAAACAAGCTTTGAGATGTATCCCATTCACATGAATGGGAAGTTCTTCTCCATTGAGCCTAGATAGACGAAATGAATTTGCCTCTTTGCAACTTGTGATGATGTATGGCCCACTCCAGAGAGCGTCAAACTTGGCATGCTTTCCTGGTTTGGCCCTGTCTTCATCCCATTTGAGAACTAAATCTCCCTCTTGAAAATGCCTGTCGGACGCCTTCTTGTCAAAAGATTTCTTAACTTGAGCCTGATGCTGCTCCAAAGTTTTCATAGCCTTGTCTCGTACTTCCTCTAACTCCATGAGTTCAGAAAACCTTATTGTCAGAGGATCACTCTCTATAACTTCAAGTTGATGAGCTAACTCCAAAGAAGGTAACTCCAATGAGAGTGGGAGTTTTTCCTCTCTTCCATATACAAGAACGAAAGGAGAATTTCGATGGCCCTTTTAGGTGTGATCCGATCTGCCCATAAGGTAGTCTTAAGCTGTGTATGCCAAGTCCTCTTGTTAGTCTCCATTGTGCGCTTAATAATCCTTATGAGGTTTTTGTTGCTAGACTCAGCCAATCCGTTTCCTTGAGGATAGTAATTGGATGAAGTTTTGAGGTATACCCCATTTTTAACAGCCCATTCACTCAATTTCATACCAAGAAAAGCCAACGCATTGTCTGAAATGACTGTAAACGGAACACCGAACCTCGTCATTATACCCTCCAAAAAATCTAGAACTGCCTTTTCATTGCTCTCTTTTAATGCTACCACCTCTGTCCATCGAGTAAAATAGTCTGTTGCGGTAAGGACCCACTTATGTCCGTCATTGGATGGAGGATTAATCATTCCGATGAAGTCCAACCCCCATTGAACAAAGGGTTGATCCACTTGAATTGGATGCAATGGAAGAGCTGCCAGCTTCTGCTTACCTGTGAAAAAGGCACATTCCTTACATTTCCTTACCTAGAGATGGGCATCCTTGAATAACTCGGCCAATAGTAGCCAACTCGCATGATCTTGGTAGTTGTTGTTCGTGCGGAATAATGTCCTCCAGATAGGCCATTATGAAATTCTTCTAGTATCTTACTGACCTGTTCTGGTCCTATGCACCGAAGGAGGACGCCGTTCAAATCTTTTCGAAAGAGAATGCTATCTACCAAAACATATGGGATAGATTGAAGATGGAAAGTTCGTCTTTGGTTTTATCCATGTCTCTGGATATGCTCCCGAGAAGATGAAATTCTTCATTTTGGATAACCAATCACTGATCAACATCCTCATCGTATTTAGGAGTGTCACGTCCTCATTACTTTTTGATTCCATGTCTCTGTTGCAAGTTGCTGACATAAACCCCTTACCTTGACAAGTTTAGTGACTTTGATGTGCACGTCATACTCCATTACCTTGTGATCCATCCAAAGACGCTTTTCATTCATTTCTTTGTTCAAGCAAAAACTCCTCGACACCTGGATGAGACACCATCAGATGAATCTTGTTGTTAGACAACATGTGCTTGAATTTCTTCAAAGCTTGAATAACCACAAAGACTTTCTTTTCAATGAATGAGTATTTGAACTTGTAGTCTTTGAGGGATTGACTGAAGAAAGTAATTGGTTGCTCCATCATGTTGTTGTTTTGTTGGGTGAGGATCCCTGAAATGCTCTCTTGACCTGGCAAAAGCATAAAGGATAAAATCTTTGTCAAACTGGGGTTCACAAGCGTGGGAGCTTGAGAAATGGCTGTTTTGATGGCTTCAAAGATTTCTCATCCTTCCTTTGTCCATGAGAATGGCATGTTTTTCTTTAGCATGGTTGTCAAGTGGTTTAGCCAATGTCGTGAATTGAGGGATGAATCTCCGCATGAAATTTATGGTTCCCATAAAACTCTGGAGGCCCTTCTTGTGACTTGGGAGAGATAAGGACATAATTGAATGAATCCTAGCTAGATCGATTGATAATCCTTCCGCTGAAACCACATGCCCCAACAATTTTCCCTCGTGCACTACGAAAATACATTTCTTGGGGTTAAGTGAAACCCCAAATTCCCTACACCTTGGAAAACTTTCCTTAGATGCGTGATGTGATCTTCTACATGCTTAGAGTATATAGTTATATCATCAAGGTAAACTAAAATAATATCGTTGATTAGTCCCTTAAATGCCATGTCCATGGCTCTTTGGAAAGTAGCCCCGGCATTGGACAATCCGAATGGCATTTTATTGTAGGCATACGTGCCCCACTTGGTAGTGAAAGCCATTTTGAATTGGTCAGATTCTTGGACTAGGATTTGATTGTAACCTAAATATCCATCGAGAAAAGAAAATCTTTGAGCTCCTGCCACCGTTTGAAGGATCTGCTCCATCGATGGAAGAGGATAATGGTCTTTTAATGATGCACGATTCAAATCCCTGAAATCTACGCATAACCGGATCTCTCCGTTCTTCTTCCTCACGGGCACCAAATTGGCTACCCATGAGGAATGCTTGATGGGAAAAATTATACAGGCCTTGATGAGCTTGGTTAGCTCCTTTCTCATTAGTGGCTCAATTTTGGGATTAATTGGTCTCTGTTTTTGATGAACTGGCTTAGCATTAGGATCCAGTTCGATGGTATGTTGTGCTAGACCTGGATCAAAACCACGCAGATCTTTATAGCTCCATGCAAAGATGTCATGATACTCTTGAAAAGTTTGATGAAAGCTTCTTTCTCTTCAGAAGTACACACTTTTCCGATCTTAAGAAATTTTTCATTTGATACTTCAACTTCCTCAAAATATTCTTCTCTGACCACCATGTTAGGGCTTTGTCTTGTGGCTTGGTCATCTGAATTGAAAATGGATTCCAAAGTGACTAAACCTTTTGGTAACTTGTTGCTTTTCAATTGAATAATTTTCTCACCATATGACTCCTGCAACTTATCTTGATTCTTTGTAGCAAACTCCGCCTCTTCTTGTAGGAAGAGGACAATTTGTTTGTCACTATCAAACACTTGCCAACTACTCACATTATCAGGGACTGCTGGTCAAACCACCATTTTAACAAATTGCTGCCCTTCTTTCATGATATCAACTGGTATGTTGTATTGTGAACCAATTGTAGCAAGCCTATCTGCATCTTGATTTTGATTTCTAGGGATTGCATGGATTCCAAAAGCTTCAAAATCTTCAATCAGGTCCCAGACTCGGTTCTTATATGATCTTAAAAGATCATTTTTGGATGCACTACATGCTGAAACTTGATGAACAACTAACTCACTATCTCCAAAAATAGTCAGGGCCTTGATTCCCTTCCTTTGGGCTAGCTGAATTCCTTGCACAAGAGCCTCGTATTCAGCAACATTGTTAGTGCAACTGAACTGCAATTGGAAAGATGAGAAGTACTTATCTCCCTCTAGAGAAATTAACATAACACCAGCACCAGATCCATTCTTACTTCTTGAGCCATCGAAGAACAATTGCCACAATCCTTTAGAATCACTTGGTGTTTTGACAAGTTGTGGTATGATCGTATCTTCTTCATGGATACAGTAAGTACCTAATCCTGTTTCTTCCAAGACCAGCAAACCAACTTCTTCTTCTTCTAATACATCAGCATAGGGATCGTACTGATGATCTCTACTTACTTCATCCAGCAAAGTATCGGGACTTCTTTCAACAAGGGTGGTTGGTTCATGATCGCATCTTCCTCTTCGGGATCGCCGATGGTGTAATTTCCATTTATGGGACTAGCAAAGTGTAGGGTTCTACATGATTATGGTAGATTGGTTCTGCCCTTATAGTTACTTTGGTTCCGTATCGAGTCCTGAGAATCATATGCGACCAATCGGCCGATAGGTAACCGCCCATCTTGGCAAAGTGAAATCCCGTGATAGGCATATGGCAAAGAGGGAGGGAGATGATGACCGATATGTCTTGGGTGAATGAAAACTTGGGCATGCATGAATGGTAAGTGAAGTCCTTTGATAACCCCAACAGCCTTAATACTTGTTGTGCCATCCAATTGAACAACCCCTCTCAGAATCGGGCGCATATTGTATGCCTAGTACATCTCGTAATTTGTTTCAAGCATGACAGAGCTAGCACGGCACCAGTAATCGATCATGCAATTATGTACTGTGGTCGCCAATGATCAGGGAAATGTAGAATGGCGGTGGTTTGTTTTCCGTAGGAATGATTTTCCCTTCCGATTGACACAAATTTGTAGCATTTGTCACTCCATGGCTTGGTGATCCGCTGGTTGTACTAAAACTATTCAGAGCTTCTCGCAATAGGTTTCTTTGGGAAGGGATCGAGAGTGCGTCCCACATGGTAACGCTCAGATTGGTTTTCTTCATTTGTTCTACTATGCTGAAGGGAATCGCTCCAACTTTGATGACACTTTTTTGGGCATTGGGGTCCTCCTTTGGAAAATGTTTGTTGGGTACCGTGATGCCTGGAGAACCATCTTTCCCTGCGGTGTGGCTAGCCGGTGTTTCTGGTGATTTCTTTCCCGCATTTTTATCAACTTCCATTTGAAACCCAGGTTGAGAAGTGGATGCTAGATCAGCTTCAAGAGGTTGAGGCTCCATTGCTCTCTTTTTGGAACGAGTGTTTGCTGCCACTGATGAAGAATCTATATTTAATCCGCAAAAATCTTCTTCTTGCCAGTTTAGCAAAGTGGATTCTTCAGGTGCCTGTGGTTGATCTGCTGCTTCTTGCGTAGATGAATTGTTTGTTAACTCTGAAGGGGTAGATACACTTTGAACCATAAGGGCCTGGCTAAGAACCCCATTGGGACAAAGATTTTGATTGTGAGGTTGAGAGCAAGGATAACACCATTCGTAGTCTTGAACTAGATTATTTTGAACAGGTACTATAGCTCTAGATGAGCTAGCTGCAAGAGGGTTCTGAAAGTTCAAGGGCCTGACATTTGCAACTTGACTTGTAGTTTGATTTCGAGGCTGATTGTTCCCTTGAAAAGGAGAACGGTTAGCTTGATACTGCTGATTTTGTGGCTGATACGGACGATTGTATTGAAATTGTTGCCTTTTGAGTGCAACGAGCTCATTTCCAAAATTTTGCAGTAGTGACTTGACTTCAAATAGGTCATTTGAAGAGGTAGGGGAAGATTGAGATGGTTGCTTGGAGTCTACTAGAATAGGAGCAATGATAGGCTGATGATTCGTAAGATCTAGAGAAAAGGGCATTGGTGGTCGTGGAGCTATCTTTCCAGCCTGAATCAAAGAATTCTCTGCACTTATGGCAACTTCGTAAGCATCAGGAAGTGTAGTCCCTCCCATGGACTGGATCATAACTGCTACATCGCTATTCAAGGCTCGCAAATAGTACAAGAATGCATTATGCGTAGAAGGCTTTACGAGCCGGAATCCTATTCCAAGTCCTATGGAATCGGAAGTTGAAATCACTCATGTATTCTTGGGAAGCTCTCTTTATGGTAGTAAGTTGTTCCAAAAGTGATAGGTGATCACTTTTGTCTTCAAATTGTTTACATATATTTTCTCCCAACTCGTCCCAAGTGGTTATAGTGCCAACACCTAACCCGCGAAACCATTGAAGCGCTTTTCCCTTGAAAGAGGTAGCAAGAAGTCTAACTGCAACGTTGTCTTCGGTGATATTATGTACTGCACAGATGCTGGCTACATCAAAGATATGCTCCACTGGAGTAACGTGAGTTTCCCCCATGTAGAAGGGTAAAATTTTGAGTGCCGCAACAGGTATCGGGTCACGTTGAGCCAACATAAGAGGACTGCTTGCATTGAAAGGGGGAAAAACTTGGTTCCTCGCCATAGCAACGAAAGGTTGATTGTTCCTGGGTGGAGGAAATATTCCGTAAGGAGGAGTTGAATGACCCCTACTAGGTAAATCTGCAACTGGGGATGTGGAAATGCCTCTTCTGCTTCTCTTTGGAGGAGACAAGGAAAGTTTGATATGTTGATACTTTCCTTTCTTTCAAGAATCTCTTGTCTCGAATTCTTCGCATAAGTTCGTGCACCGAGATTTGGAATCCAGAGATATAGAGTCGCAGTACTTTGACTTTTGTAAGTGAGAAGAGAAGTACCAAATCTTTGTCCCACCAGTGTGCCAAAAACTGCTTTTTGTGTGGTCACACGATGGCTTAAGATTTCTGTTTGATAATGAGACACCTCGAAAGATGGAACTCTAACTTCGTGATGTCCCAAGCGTGCCAAAAATCAAAAATGTTGTCGCCAAATCACTGCACCCTCCGAATGGCCAGGATGTGAATAGGACATTCGGTGTGATTGGGACACATGGGATCACCTCTCAAGCTGTGGGACTTGGGCTCGAGGTGAACCTCCGGAGAAGGCCGATTCCTCTTCCTAAACTAAGTGTTGTACTACTCCTAGTGTAACAAAAATGATTATCTAGTCCTATGCTAACATTTTCATGGGGTTTTAGGGAAAGAGATTTACAGAAATGAAACTATACTAGGGATGGTGATGCACCAAATAAAGGGTGTCTTCAGACTCAGGAAGGGTTAATTTGAAGAGGGTGTGTGCACCACAGGTCAACTTCACCTACTACAACTTAGAGAGGGTACATGATACCACAAACTAAGAGACACACGTTCCCTTTGTTAAACTTTATCAGACCGAGAAATATACTAGTTTCCCAGTGAAGAAGGATGAACTCAAGAAGGGTGAACAGACACCACAACTCAACTGCATGCAATACTTCACCACTCGATAAGCACAGAACTCCAAGAACCTGCAATAGAACTTAAACTTGCACAGTGTACCTGCAAGTACGAGAAAGGCACAAAGAAGCATAAAAGGATGAAAGGACCGAGATTAGTCACAAAACACACACTTTTATTGCTTCAATAACATGCACAATGCATCATACATTCAGAAGAGGCAATAGTTGCCATTACAGTCTTGAAGAGGAGGCTTGAAAGTTCTCTCAACACACAAGAACAACTTACGAGTAAGAGAGAGGATTCTTGAAAAGTATACACTGCCCGAGATATCTAACTTTCAACTTTTTCCGAACTGTTGGAACCCTTGAAATGAGCTTCCAACTTACATTTATAGAAGAATATGTGAGAAAGAAGAGGAAATGGTCATAATTACATTCCTAAAATGAAGGCCCATGATGTATTTATTACAGTTAGTTGAACCACCTGAGAAGGTTCCATCATGGGTCATTAATTGCTTGATGACCTAGTCTTCTCAATTAATTAAAAGAATATTTAAATAAAATATTTAAATAATAATAATAAATATTATTATTAAAATATTTAAATAAAAATATTAATTTAATTAACATAATGTCGGGACCCCCCCGTTGACCCGTTTGACTTGAAGAGGAGGGGGGTCCATGTGGATAGAGTCTGCACAAATCTCAACTCGGTGAGCTTCGAATCCTCTAACTCGGTGTTGCAATTGATTTTGAACCCCACACCAACTCTTTCCTCGTCTTGGCAATCGGGCTCTTTTGCATTGAGTCCTTCGAATGGTGAGCTATCAAACTCGATTCTTATCATTTTCCTCTGTTAACTCGAAGCCATTTATGCATTCCACATTCAAACTTCATGAAACATCACCATGAGCTCCCTGCGAAGTCACCGAGCTCTTCATCCAGCAAACGATCTTACCTTTCCTGGGCTCAAACTCACTTGAATGTCGAGCTTAACCCAACATTTCTAAAAAGAATGGTTTTACCACAATGCTCATGGTTCTTCCTTATCATATAACACTTGCAGTAAGAATGTTTTAGCTTGGCCATAATAAGCACAATTGTACCTTCCAAACGATGAGAAAATGCCATTACCAATAAAGACCTAATGCTGCCATGATGATGACCCAGGCTCATGCCCATAACATGTCGATAGACACCCTTAAGACTGATTTTTGGACAAAGAGCCCTTTGGTATTTTGGTAGTGCACTCGGAAATCTCGGCTCCAATCAACAATTATGCCACTATTGGGGTCTTAGTATGGCATAGGTAGTAATGTGAGCTACACCATATACTCATTTTCCGAAACTAAAAGATCCTTTATGTTACAACTGCAACACATAAAATAAGCCCTTAAAAAAAAAAAAAAAATACATTGAACAACTGGGGCAGCCAAGAGGACCTTGGAAAAAATGTACAGTAACAACCATATGAATTCTTCCTTAGTCGTGGATCAAAGCTAATAGAAATAAAGCTAGATAAAATTAGCTTGAAACTACAGTATAATCGTCCATTTGTTAAAACAAGTTTCTCTGAACCTGGTAAAGGAATACTTTTATTGTCTGATTGGACGCACATAATGGAAGGGTATAAATATTGCCTACTACCCACAGAGTTTCTCAAAGAGACCATTTACGAGTAACAAGGATGTAGCATGCAAAACGGCTAACCAGGTATTTCAGAGTTGACCTTCACATTCAATTCGTTTCTAGGAGAAAACATGCTGAGCAATATGAATCATTTCATTCTGCACCGTTTTAAACTTCCATCTCCTGACTCGGGAAAATTTTATGAAGCCTTGAATGACGTGACTCCAATCCATCGTATACGGCAGTGAATATTTGTTTCCTGCAGCTGTGCGTGGGAGCTTGTCTCGCGACCACCGAATGCTCAGAGCCCGAACGGGAGTTGGGAGAAGTATGTTGGCAAAGGCGAACTGATCAGGTCGGACATCCATTTGTTGCATTCGGTGAAACAGTATCAACACCGTTGGACAACCTGCTTGCTGGAAGTGTTCAAAAGGCTTCTACTGTGCTGCATAGATGCTTGCTACCTGTGCGTGGGAGTTTGTCTCACGACCACCGATTTGGATGAGTTTTCAACATTGCTTTCCTGCCAAACACTTCACACATGAGCCACGACTGAGCCATTAACGCATCGCCTTGGTTGGGTCTGCCTGTAACCTCCACTGAAATTGGCATCACGTCACGTTTTTTAACCCATGACCCACTCCAATTCACAACTGTCCTATTAATCCTCCCGGTGACTCGCACAAAGACTTGGACCACTCCAAGCCTATGCGGATTTCTGTTTACACGGCCCGTGCGGAAATCTCATGACGGATTGCCATCGTCAAATCTCCATGCTTGGCTATTTGATTGGATTTCTCCTCTACGCAGAGTGAACAACATGGTTTTCCATCCCAAAATTTCCACTTGGCAGTGCTGCTCCGAATCTCCCCCGCGTGGAATTTCTTCCTTGGCTTGCCATCCACGAAAACCCACTTGGCATTGCTCACCTTATTTCCCACGTCCGGGATTGGAGTGTGGGGTTTCGTTATCATTTGGCCATATCTCATTTTGGACAGATGGCCACCGACTTCCACCTTTCCGCTCAGCGTGAGGAGACATCATTTTCTCGGTGCAAACATTTCAGCTGTAGCTTGTAAGGTGTGATAATTCCGACAGAATCCTTTATGCTCGCCAACTTAGTGACTCATTGAAGATGCTCATATAATTGCAAAGAAAATTATGCTCCATGAATATTCTGATATGAAACAGTTCTACCTGTATGAGATCCACTTCCATGAGTTGCATCGTAAAACAAGTAAGGTCTCGATAGAGAATATTTGTAATAAATTTAATCAAGTCTCCCGGTAACACTCTTACTATCACTTAATCAATTTTCATAAAAATATCTTGAAGGAAAATCCCGAATTTGAGGATGCATTTGATCTTTGAGCGAGATAAAAACATAGTTGGACAACCTACTTGTTGGAAGCGTTCAAAAGAAGCCTTCTATACTACAACATGCCTGTGCATCGAATGCTCGGCCGCTTTGAGTGTAGAACTGAAATTCTCCTAGGAAAGTGCCGTGAGGAAGTAATTGGCTATATGTAGCAGCTACGGGGGTAGAGAAGTAAACTTATCTCGGAAAATGAGTGGCCTCAGAGAGAGAGTCGATTGTGACATTTGCCGCAGGTGATCCCAAGGAACCGTTGGTGTTGATCCTGATGTTCTAGTTTACGATGCGACCACGGTCGTGATCAGTTGTTGTAAAATCTTGCTGCTGTAGTAGAAGAATGAGATAAAGTTTTAATTGAGTTGTCTTGCCTTTTCATTTTGGAAATTCTCTTCCATGGAAGAAGCTCGACCAAATCTTGAGGCAGCTATTGTCTCCATCGAGTCATTAAAACTGAATTCATATTCCAACAAGGAAGCATCAATCTCTCCATGTTGAATTAAACTGGGTCGAGCTCATCATTTCTCAGCCTCAATGAGCCAACCATCGAAACATCCTCCACTCCTATCGAGATTCCTTTACGACAAGCCAAACTCGATTCATCGAGCTTACATTTCCTACTCATGAACTCATCTAAGGCTGTTGTGATCTCGAGTTATGACCGAGTTAGGACAAGGCACAAGCTCCTCCTCCGAGTCATCTCTTTATTCCCGATTTGACATTGTTGACGAGAAGTGGGTCCCTAGGACCAATGTTGTGATTTGATTGTAATAAGGCCTGTTTTCCAATTTTTCCATGTGAGTAAAATTGGATAATAGGTTCTTTCCTAAAAAGAAATGTTTCTTGAACTACAAGTATTTATGCTTTTATCTTATCTCTAGAACATTTTTGGCGTTACTCCAACCACTCATCTTCCGATTATTTCTTGTGGTTTAAAATGTAGCTAAGTATCGAATGTGTTTAACATGGGTGCGAACCTTCACGCTTTGTTTTCTCTACTCTTGCATGTGCCTTCATGCCTAACTTCCGCATGTTTAAAACCCTCGTGCCACTTTAATTATCATATTTTAGGGGCCCAACATTATCCCACACTAGCTTGATTTCCATCCTGGAAATTCTTCAATTCTTGAATCTCAAAACTTTAAGAAGAAGAAAAAAAAATCCAAAATTTAAAATGAGCATCATACCAAATGGGCTAATGCACTGGAATATTTTTGGGAACTCTGTATCTACTTCGTCTACCAATTTCTTCCATTCCTCCAACTCCTTTAAATCCTTCCTTAGCACAACCTCCACAATCCTTGACACTTGGTCGAGTTAGTCTCCTTGATTCTTCCTTTCAACTCCTTTAAAACCACCTCCAACTCTGTGCAAGCTCCATCAATAGTGTCCATATGTTCCAGTATATAAGTGCGGAAATCACCATCCCTACGATCAATCTATGTGCCCTTTTCCTTGATTTTTATTTCTATGTTGTGGTCTCTATGATCAACTGAGTGTGCTCAATTTTTTTGGTGGGGACTCTCTCCTATATGGTCTTAAAATTTGCTTCCTTGTCCACTAACCAAATCTCTATAAAGGGCTTGCACTTGTTGGCATCTATTAAAGCTGACATCTTCCTTCGCATTTGCTTCCTTGAGCTGGGTGAGTAAGTCCTTTAGCTCAGTGATCCTAGTTTCCACTACAATCTTATTATTTTCCTTTTCTTTAGAGTGATCCTCTGTAGTTGGCCCTATGCCACTTTGAATGTTTACCAGTGACATTCCCACTAGATCTTCCATGTACTCCATCTCGTCTTCATAGTCTATTCTGGCTTGGATAACCTTGAGAGAGGGAAACTAATCCAAGATATTTTCACCAACGTGCTAGCTCTATCATACGCCTCTTTAGCTCTCTTTTACTCACCTTGTAACAATCTATCTATCTCACGTTCCTTCTCCTTCTTATCTAACACAAGGGTGCAAATAGTGGCGCTTGAGTCTAAGTTCCTTCTTACCACTTGTGAAGATAATTTTTGTAGGGAATTGCACATCTACTCATCTATTAGGTGGTTTGGATCCACCACTTGTATTATTCTTCAAGTGGATTGTGCTTATGGCATGCTCATTCACTTTAAAATCTAGCTCCTCATAGTGGTTGTGAAGGTTTCCGCTGATCATTTTCTTCATTCTGGATACCCTCCATCCTGATCCAGTAGCTCCCATGCATGTAGTTTCTATGTGGCTACTATGATTTGGAAGTGTGTTTCATGCAACACTTTCGTGGGGTCATCCATGAAGTGCATGTGAGGGGACCTAGGGATCCACTGTTTCCTTTGCACCTTCCTTTTTGTGTGTTGTTTCTTCAAGGTTTGAGTGTTGGTACCTATCCCCAATCCCTTATCCTCCTTGATGACAAAGGTATCACCTTTTTCTTTCTCCTCTTGCTCCTCTAGTTGCACCTTTGGTTTGCTTTCCCTTACGAGTCTCTTCTTTGTATCTTCTTCATTCTGGAGCCTTTTTCTTCTCACGAGCCTGCTTTGTTTCCTTTTCCCGTGCCCACTTCTCCTAATCCTCAAGCTATTAATCTAATTCCTCCCTTAGTGTGGCCATCTCTTCTTTCCCAGACTCTATTTCTATCTTAGAGCTAAAGACCACATCTAGCCTTGCGCACTTGGTATTTTTTGTTATGTGTTGGTCTACTAGGAGGTCCCTATGCCCCCTTGTTTCTCCTACGAGAATAATACATTCTCTTACAAGGGTATAAAAGTTACCCTCTTCTTCATCACCTTCCTCTTCCTTATACACCTCTTCCTCACGTACCTTTTGGATAGGAGTCATCGGTGCTCCCTTAGGCTATGGAAAAGTGGAGTTTGTAACCTCCACTTTGACTCCTTAAGTTTTTAGTTGTAACTATACAAACACTATGCTAATAATTCCATTGATTGTAAAATTTACTTGTGGATGAAAATCTAACAATTCTAGCTCCAAAACCTCCAAGTACGTGGGCTTGAAGTCGTATCTATAGGTAACGTGCAACATATGTAGATCTAAATCCACCTTGTCTGCATCATAGGTCATATTTTGTGTGTTCTTTGGCATATTGATGGAGAACTTTAGGTACCTCGTTGAGAATACAAATGGAAGCTTGTACCATGGACCCATCTCTCCATTAGCCATATGCCCGAGCAAGGCTGAAATGGTTCATTATTATAAAATTTACTTGATCTCTGACTATTGTGGGAAACTCACATGGGATGCGCCACTCATTCTCAAAAGCCCCGAAAGTGTATGATACCACTTATTAATTTTGGATTTGTATGTACTTTTTAAGGTGCCATCACAAGTAAACCCTATAAAATGTAATGTGATGGATGGGTTCGTTGGTGGGTAAACCCATATATTGCCTTTAGGCCTGTCTAGTACCCCAATTTACCAAAAAATGAAAAAAGTAGAATGGACCCCATGTAATCTTTGCTCCTTCTTCATTCTGTAGCTTTGCCTCCTCAATGATGTTATTGAAACGAAATGGGCCAAATTGTAATGTGCTCTCTTTGGAATTCTGTAATCCACATACAATAACCTCTTATTGATGTTTTTCCAATGCTCAGAAGTGCCCAATTTATAGCTCACAAGTCGGGATGCAACCCTAAGTGCCGGATCATCCACATCCATAATAGTTTGTGCCCTACCTCCCTTATCATAGCTCAATTTATTTTCAAGTTCTTCAATTTTCTTGTAGCACATAAATCTAGGGCCATGTCTTCTCTCGTGCTTCTTAAACTTGTGACACACTCAATCAATTGAGTGGTGAGTCACATCATTCTTCTTGCAAAATAAAATAAATCTTCATGAACCTGTGACATCAACCTCTGGAAGAGGTGGGCGGGTTTAGCGAAGAAAGGAAGCTCCCAAAACTGTAATACACTATTTTCTCTAACTCCCACTTCACGGTGTCATTGATTAAAGGGTTTCTAGCCTCATTTGTACCTGGGAGGACTTTCTCTAAAATGGCCCCGATCTTCTTCTCATTCTCCTCAATGCGGTGGTTAAACTCACTGATTATTCATCGAGCGAGCTATGATTTCTAGATTTCCACCCTCGATACACAAGGAGGGTACTGCATTTCCAATTATATCTCTTCCAAGGGTTCTTCGGCCAAAACCTTGGGGATATTTATTCTCAATCTTTGTGCCTTAGGTGCCATTTTACTGTAATTATGTGCCCTAGGTGTTTTGTCTTCCAACCTCCTTGCAACCATTCTCTATGCTCCACTACCAACTCTAACTCACTTCTCTGCAAGGATTCATGCACAACTCTCAAGCACTTCTAGTTTGTACAAAATATGTGTCACTTTTAAGCTCTTCATCACACTTGAATTCACTCATTAACACAAATTTATTTGAGGGAAATGTAGCCAAATTACTAACCTAACTCCTTATTTATAATTTTTCATGACCCTCATGTCCCTTAGACCCACATGTTTTAATTCAATTTTTCAACAAATTACCTTTTTCTGTTTTTGAAAACTTTCACGATTTCACCTGTGCGATGCACGTCGTAACCTTCGGCATGTTATACTAATTCTTATCCATAGACCTCCTCCACATGCTTCCTTTCACGAGATGTACACAACCTCTATGCCATATCCCAAGTATTTTCCCATGTCACTGCCTACCTCATGCTATACTACACGATCACTTTCCCTGCATGGTCTTCAATCAAATCAACATAACACCTTATACCCAACACTTATCACTTCTTATTCAATTCCACACCAACATTCCAAAATAATCCTTCAACCAGGCCAACATGTATTAAGAGGGTGCTAAAATTTCTCATCTTTGTACTTCAATCCACCCCACACTAAAATTATGTGCGGTCTTATGCATATGAAATCACTTAGATAGTAATCAGTTATAGTCATGTAAGCACGCTTATTAGCACAAAAATAAATAAATTGACAAAGCATAATGACAATGAAAGGAAACACATGTAAATAAAATGCATTAAAAGGAAATATAATCTAAATAGCACCACAACCTTATTACAAACACCAAGAAGACTTATTTATAGTAGGGCTTCATCCTACTCGTGTTGAAATAACCTAAGGCGACGTGTGCCATCCAATGTATACAGCCCTGACAAGAAAATGAATCAAGTATATAAGTCACAAGACATGGTCCCAAAAATGCACTTGGAACTTTCCAGGTGGCACAAAACTTAGAGTCATAAATAATAACGATCTTTCTAACTTCCAATGTCTTATTCCTAATATACTCTTCATGTCATGCCTTCGCATGGATTTCTCTATCTTCGGCTCCAACGTGCTATAACGTGCCACTCATCTAAGCGTATCATCAACTTGTAAATGCACTCTTCAAGTGCTTTATCATCATCCAATCCACCTACGCATGTAATACGCAGGAGGGTAACTTGAATTCTCTTGGTAAAGTGACCTCTGCATGAAACACCAACTGAAAGGGTGTGGCCTTATTCAACCTCTTGTAAATTTTCCTGTACACCTAAAGTACAACAAATACTTTATCATCCCAATCCTTTCTTCCAACATCACAAATATTTGTCAATGTATGTCCCAATATTTTTGAAAGCCTCAACAGTCCCATTGGCCTATGGGTGATAAGGTGTTGTCTTATGGTGTGCCACCATAAATTCCACCAACAATATTCTAATAGTCTCATTAAGGAAATGAGTGCCCCTATCACTTGTAAAGCTCAATGGACATCCATACCTACTGATAATGTTCTCCCATAAGAACCTTGTTGTAGTAATTTCCGTGAAATCCTTTATAGATAATTCTTTCACCCATATTGTCAAATGATTTGTACAAGTTATAATGAAGCATGATCTAATCCGCACGTCAGTGTGGAAATAGGACCCACAAAGTCAATTTCCCTTTTCTTAAAAGGTTCTGCACTTGCTATAGCCATCAAAGGCATTTCATATCTATGCCTAGGATTTCCAAGGCACTGAAATGATCACATGCCTTGAAATACTCCTTATAATCCTTATATAGTGTTTCCCAGCACAAACTAGCCATCATAATCTTGCACACGGTGACAGTACTTGCATAATGTCAACCAAAAATTCCACCATGATCTTCCTCCATAATATCTTCATGTTCATGCTCAAGTACATACAAACTCAAAACCTCATCCCGAACTAGTTTGTAGAGATCTCGAGTGATCAACATGTAAGGTGCGACATGAATGATAAGTTGTTTCTTCTCTATACTCTTCATTCCCTTAGGATGCACACTAGTACACAAAAATATAACAATATATTCCAAGTCATAGGGTGTGTGGTTTAATAAAAAAAGTTGTGCATCTAGCATTGTGTCCTCAATGCTATGTGCATCCTTGCTTGAATGAATCCTTGACAGATGATCAAGTCCTAGATTACTTTTCCTTCACTTTACCACAAATTTAAAATCAAATTCTTGAAACAATAGAATCTAACGGCAGATGTGCCCTTGTAAAATGAGATTATTAACCAAGTACTTAGGTGTCATGTGATTTTTATAAATTATAAATAGAGTTGCTACCAAGTATTTTTGAAACTTGTGCAGAGCGTAAATCATGGACAACACTTCCTACTTTGTAGTTGTATAATTCTTCTCATTTGGGGTCAACTTCTGCTTTCGTGAAAAATATATGATGATCGACAATCCCATCAGCATGTTGTGCTAACACCGCACCAATGGACATGCCGGAGAGGCATCAACATGTAGATTTAATGGTTTATCACAACAAGGAAAGCACAAAATGGGCGTAAAAAGTAAGTTTTTCCTTTAATGTATCAAATGCTATCTGTTGTGCCTCATCCCAACTAAACTTTCCCTTACTCCTTAACAATTATTCTAAGGGCACAAAATCTTAGCGTATCCCTTAATTAAATTTCTGTAATAACCTATATGCCCTAAGAACCCACACACCTTGCTTTGATTGGTAGGATCCTCTAAACCCAAAATAACTGCGACCTTAGCAGGATCTACCAACAAGTCTTCTTTGCATATAATATGTCTTAACAAAGTTCCAAAGGGTGTAGCAAAGATACACTTATTAATATTCAAGGATATGTTTAAATTCCTACTTCTCTCAAACATGAGTCTCAAATTGTCACAGTGATCCTTTACCATCCCATATATTGTCCAATCATCCGAGTAAACCTGTTAAAACTTGTGCATAAAGTCCTCAAATGTTTGCACAACAATGGACGAAAAGATTGTAGGCACATTCTTCAACCCAAAGGGCATTACTATGTATGTAAAAATTCCCCACTCAGTGGTGAAAGTTGTCTTTTATTGATCTTATTTAACAATCTGCACTTGATGATAACCAAAGAAAATACATTAGTGAAAGAGTAAATATCACACCCTACAATGCCCTCCAAGATCTCCACAATAAAAGTTGTGGGGAAAGGATCTATGACATAAGAAGCATTCAAATCTCAGTATTCCACACATATTATTATCCTATCATCTTTTTTTATGCTTATCACCATGGGGCTAACTCACTCTAACTCCTCGGGAGACTCAATGATTCTAGATTTCAACATCTTATCAATCTATTCCTTTACTTTGACGCGCAGATTAGGATTCATCATGTAAGGCCTATTCCTAAATAGGCATGCACCTTCCTTTAAATTTATCCTCATCTCCCCCAAAGAGGGATGCACTCCCTTCAACTCGTGAAAACCTCGCAGAAATAAGTCTTGGAAGTCACGCGATTACCTCAAAATCTTAGCCACCTCTTGTTTAGACCAATAGTCACCAATAATTACCTCTTTAGGTTTTGTATCTATCCCAATATTGACCTTCTTTATTTTCATAGGCTCATGATAAGCACATGCCTTCTCATCAGAACTATCCAATACCTTGCATGTACGTACAATGTGGTCAATATCCAAATTATCTACTTCTTCATAATCAATCATGTAAACTAGCTTACCCTTCTCTTTTTCTAGCCAAGCACACCCAAGATGCACTTAACATGTCTCTTATTCATCAAAGTTTGCATCTAAGTCCAATTCCCCAAACATATCTAAGAGGAGCTTCTCATCTTTTTCACCATACCCCATCGTAAGGTGCTTTATAATCTATAATGCTTCATGCACTAGTGGTTTAGTAGAAAAATAATCAAATGTTTGAATCATACCTGAGGTCATCTCCTACCAATTAACTATTTCTCTTGTTAACTCAACATGAACACACAATGCATGTGCGTAATCTGATTAGGGTGGCATAGAACTTATGTAACCAGAGTGATGACAGAATGTGCGCTGCCCCTCCGTCCAAAGTCTCTCACACTTCTGAATGTGATGCAAAGTAGAATCCTTCCCATGAAATTCACATATCTTTGAAGGTAAATTTTTAATTAGAAAACTAGTAGAGAAGGAAATTCTCACCTCTTGCCACTCCAAAAGGTTATCTCTGTGTGTAGTCCACCAGTGCACAGCTATCCCACATAGGGTATAAATAAGCATATTTCTTCTATCACCCTCATCCTATCACTATGCTTCCACAGTGTGTAAAAATACATCAGGATTTCCCTCTCCAAAGTGTATAGAGGTACCTAGTTGTGACTCAAATTATGAATAACATGTGACCTAATCACATGCGTAACTATGTTCTTGATCTCTCACCCAACCATTTCATACGTTCCATGTGCCCAATTATCACATGTAACACTAGTTGTATCACTCATATAATGAGCATCATCCCACTATATAACACCTTCTTTAGAAGGCTCAAGTACTTCAAGATCCCTAACTATTCACGAATATATCTTGTTTATATCCTCTTCACTCAAGGGTTCTACATACGGTACAACTTTCCCATCTATCAAAGGAATAATGATGCACTCCTCTTTGTTCTTAAAACTGATATAACCTTTATTAAAGTGTAGATCAGCATTATTCACATAACACCAAGGGCACCCAAGAAATGCTGGAAAACTATCTACTTTGGCAAGTGCCAAGACCTCAAAATCCCAGTGAACTTGGCCCCTTATATAATAATAGTAGCATCCTTCAATACTCCAATGGGTGTGGCTCTAGTCATGTTTACCATATATAGCACATTCGAAGAGGGTTGTAATGGTGGTCTCCCCATCTGATTCCATGCATCCAAAGTGAATAAATTTACTTATGTACCTGTATCAATGATTATATTACTCAACAACCACCCATACACAACTGCATTGAAGGTGATTTATTTATCATACTCAAGACCGTGAAGAGGTAAGTTCGCATGTAATATCTCGTCTCTTGCACTCATCTCAAAGCACATGATACCTTATCCCTCATCCATTCCCCTAACAAAGGAATGATATTATCTTGGTGCAACATCTTACAAACCTCTTTCAAGTCATCAATATCTTCTTGAGGCAGATAAATTGCCTTCACCTACTCTAGCTTCCCTGACTTCTCATTCAAGCATTATATCTCACCCTGCAAGATTCTAATAACCTCTATAGCTTCCACGATAAAATTCCTTCTAATGGGTAGGATTTGGATACTTCAAATTTATCTGGATAGCTTCTAATAATAGGCTTCTACTTCAAAATTTCATGAGCAGGCACAACCTCATTGCGTGTAGTACTAACAAAGGTAACATCTCGGGATCAAGCACTAACCGGGATCCACCGATCTTCCACGATGCACTACATTTTAATCATCCCCGTGCCCTTACCATTATTCTTATAGTTCTTACTCATGTGCTCATACAACTCAAGACATTCTTCTAACTTATGTTGCTTCCCGCACCATGAGCAAACTATGTTCTGAGGGCATTCATGCTTATAATGGTCGGGGATGTGCATGTAAAACAGTTCCTTGATGGGAAATCACCTCTACCTCCGCCACAACCATGGAATTTGTATCCACCTCATTAACCTCTTCCTCTACCACCTCCATCAGAGCGCCCTTCATTGTGGTTATGATTATGATGTTTACTTTTCTCCTTATAACCGTTTGTAATACTAGTTTGATGTACATCGGTTTCAATAACATCACAAATATGATCAATCAACCTATAATTATTTGTATCATGAGTGTGGGACTTGAAAATCTTAAAGTAACAAGATACATTCTTCCCGATCGCATGATGTAACAATGGGAATTGACTCAAATCATGATCCAAGTGATAGATCTCATAATCTAGAAAAATGGCGTGCACCGATTTATGAGGGCAACTATCCTTGGTATGTCCTTCTACCTCACAATTTGTACACCATATTACACTGCATGTCTCATGTGCTGAATTGACCGATAGTTTATATAATTTCTTCGACATAGATGCAATCTGCACCTCCAAGAATGGGCTAACTCTAGTTTCCATGCTCCAAACTACCTCAGACTCGAGCTTTCCCCAAATCCTTATACAGATATGTAAACATCTTATGCGAGAGCGCCCTTCTAAAAGGTGTGATCAAACCGCCAACAAACCACTATGCATGTTGGCTAGTTTGAATATAATAAGACAAATTTTATATAAAATTTTTAAAGCGTGCATCATACTCCCTTACGCTCTCAGCCATGCCATGCTATCATCATTTGGTGTCTTTGATGCTTTTCTATTCAAAATTAGGTATATAAAAATCATCCAAGAAATAATCATGTAGCACATTGTAATCTATAGCAGTATATTTGGATCATACTTCCTATACTAGCTATGTGCGCACCCTTACAAAGTATTAACAAACATACTTACCTTACACTTAAGAGCCATGATTCCCTTAGTACACCATAATATCTCACACATATATACATGTTCTATTGCATCCTCAATACCTCTCTACTTTCGTAGGTGAAGAGATATCTCATAATAGAATTGATGTGGCTGGTGTGGACCATGCCCACTGACCGAGAACCTATATTACCCCCAGTGTTTCCTCCACCTCCCAAACCACCAGATCCACTAGATATGGAACCTCCAGATCCTCCTAATCTCCCTCCTGTAGTAGGAACCGGATGTAAGGATGAGCTACTATGTGTTCAAACTATTGTACTAAATTGGACTCCCACAGTCTACAAAGTTGTGATACTTCTAGATGTATTACCAACGTTATGTGCACCTACACTCTTTCTTGATGATGTGATAGAAAATATACCACCAACTAGTCCTCTAAATAGTAAGGATGTTTTCTCCTACGATGTCATTAATGTTTTCTCGCTACACTCTGTATTTAACAAAAATGAAATCTACCTGTCACTACTCGATCACCAACACTAGCCCATTTCTTAATAAATGTTTCAGAAGCTGGAACACCAAGTACATGGGAAAGTTCACCAAGTGTGATCGAGATACGTACCCATGGTCTTTAATCTTTCTTCATCAGATGTACTCTCCTTAGAAGCTAGAGGGGATTCTCAACTACACTTTCCTAAGTGAGCAAGATTATGATGCTCTAGCTCCACATCTTCCACGTGAGATTTAAATCCTTCACAAGATATAATCCTCTACAAATCCATAGAATCCTCAATATCACACTTCTTTTCCAATTCTCTCTCCTGCACTTCATTATAATCAATCTATCTTTATTCCCTTTTCTTTTCTGCCACAAGGTCCACCATCTTTCACCATAATTGCTCCTTCCCCTGTGGACGGTGGGTTTTATCTAGCCATATGTCTTTTTCCAAATCTAAAATTACAATCAATAACTTAATTGCGAAAGGGATAACATGCAAATAAGATCCTCTAGGTTCATGTAAGAACTGAAACTCAAAATCTCCGGACAAGAATAATTCAAAACAATGTACTCCAATGTGTAACTATGCAAAACACCACTCCACCAATGGTCTACAATGCATGTCCAAGTAAAATCAACATCATACAAGTCTTGGTAATCTTCTTGTGTCCAAAAATCATTCTATACCTCCAATTCCACTTCGATGCATATGCTACTAGCAACTCGTATAACTCTATAGGAAACAACAAAATAATGTCTCATAGAGTTCATGATATAAATTTTCTTCAACCCACATGCGAGCATAAAAATCAGGTCCAGTATTATATCTATGAGAAAACTGGTCCTCTAAATCCACAACCCAACTCTCAATGTTGTCCAAAATCAACCGATACGCATTCATCGTGCAACGTCCTTGCAAAATATTTAAAAGAGGCCCCAATAATGGAACTAGAATGTAGTCACTTACTTTACCAACACCCTAGCCACGTTGGCCCATCACTCAAACAAATGAGTGCTCACCGAAGTGCACAAAGGTACCAGTCCCTCTTTTGTTTCCAACTTTGTCAAGGAGTTACAATGCATGAAGATATATTACATAACCCCAATAGACAAATGATATCAAAACATAAAAGAATAGATCATAACCATATGTAAAACGAACTAAACAAGAACCGTAGAAAACTTACCATGTAAGATCCATTAACGATAACATCAATAACAAGAATCTATCCACAATGATCATTTGTAATAATCACCATGAAACACAAAATCTGAATACATCAATAGTCACTTCATAAGATCATGCGCATAAGCAAAAAAGTAGCATAACCTTACAATCATTCACGGTCTATCCATACAGTGTGAATCATACATATATATAGGGGTGGGGACTTTCCCTTCACCGCCCATGCACTCTCAAAATAGTCCGAATACCAAAAATATCTATGCATGCATTACAATTCAACTACGAAGCATGTGATCTTTTCTAATAATAGATTATCTTCTATTTTAAACTCTAGTTCTAATCCTATTATTAACCTAATCTCTGCATGACAATTTATCATCCTTTGCATGGGTTCTTTCCTAAAAAAAAATTTAGTGCAAGTATCCATGATTTATCTAATCTCCGAACATGAATTGGCCGCTACTCTAAGCTGTTCATCTTCTAGTTCTATCTCATGCTTGAAATGTGGATATGTCTCGAATGTGTTTAACTCGGGCACGAGCCTCCGTGCACTATTTGATATACTCTTGCACGTAACTTCACACCTAACTTTCGTGCATCCAAAACCGTTGTGACACTTTACTTAGCATCTTCTAGGGATCAAACACTAAATGAGTAATCAAAAGAAGTCATAGAGATCATCGGTGATTGATAGGAATTTCTAGAAATTCACCTTAATCATTAGCGATTACGAGAAAAAGGTCAAAAATGAATTTTTAATAAAATTAAAATGAAATAAAAGGGACAAGGTCCCGTTGGGCATGTTAGAATGTTTGGAGAAGTTTTTTCTTTTCTACTTTAAATTAATGAAGTGAAAAACATAAACAAACTGACCTCAAAATATGGCGGGGTTTACTGATACCCGTAGAGATGCATATTGAAGCTAATGGATGATCAATGTCAATGGATCCAGCGTATGCACAAATTCTTCTTTCCAATGGGATAAGCTATCTCGTAATACACGGACACTCAAAACTATAGGATTTGATAGATATATGGTGGATTTTCTGGCAAAGGCCAGTCCCTAGAAATAAATGGACTTCCTTGCAAGGATGTCAATCGTGTTCAAGAAATTAATCTGATAATGATAAGATGAAATGATAAAACAGATGATATAACCAACAATGTAAAGGTAAAGGTAGTAACGTGGTCTAAGGCTATATGATGGTCTAATGGTGATACCCGATCTAATGGGAGTCTAGGGATCATAAAATGGCTCAAAGGAGTGAGAATGTAGATGGTTATGTACTCACAAAGGTAAGAAAAGTGATATGTTTCATTTCAATAATTGATAGAGTGTTATAGATGGCTTAAAAGATCTTGATATGACTAGACAAATACTTGCAAAGGTGGAGTGATAATGAGTTGTGAGATACGGATGTCGGAAGGGTAGGATTAGGCATTAATTGGTCTAAAGACAAGAATCATGGAGATTAAGGATGATTGTCGACAACTTGGTCAAATTGTCGGTGATTAGGAGAATTTTGACAATTACTACAAAAGTGTACAAGTTGATAATAAATGAGATAGAATTGACTGAGGCTTGTAAATGATGAATGAACGAGATAATAAAATAAGAGGAAGGAACTTACCTTACACACGTTGATAGATAAGGCTAATAAAATGATAGTACCGAGAGAGGAAGACTGTAGATGTCAGAAGATTTGTTGAGTTGAATTCTTGGATGTGTGAGTGACTTCCAAGGGTTGAAGAAGAGATATGTTGAATATTATTATGATGAAGAGGGCTATAATACAATAAGATTGCAATATGAATGCCTTGAGAAACATCATGTTATAAGCCAAGCCCATTTTGAGGAAGATAACCTAAAATGAAGGCTTGAAACATGCTTATATAAGTTTGTGTCTACGAAGGATAATCGTCGGTGATTGGTCAGAATCGTTGGTGATATGGGAAATACGGGAAAATGTTGTAACGACTTCCCAAATCGATTTTAATGAAGGGTGTGTGTTGGAAAGTGGTTATATGGGTTAGGGATGTTGTTAAATGGTTGAGAGGGTTTTTATTTTGGTGTCTTATTTGATTTTGGTTTGGAGTAAATATAATGGGGAGAAATAAGACTTAGGATGAGGATTTAAAGTATAATATGATAATGATGTGATAACAAAGGGATGCTAGGGGACGCGGACACGGGGATTATCGGTGCTAATTTTAGATGTCTACACCTACATTTATAAAAATTAATGTACATATTAGATACATATATTTAATAAGATATTAAATATGAGAAAATATTAAAATATTTTCAAATAATTGAATATATTGTATAACTAAATTGATTAGCTTGGTATATGTATGTAAGAGAATGCCATGAAGATCTACACTATGTATAGATATTTTTCTAGTAGATCATTGTGAAACAATAATAATATTCAAATGTAAGATGTTAATAAACCAAATTTTGAACTAAAAAATCAATTATACATTAAAATTTATATGTATTTTGTTTAAACACTATATATATATATAGACACACACACACACACACACACACACACACACACACACACACACACACACACACACACACACACACACACACACACACACACACACACACACACACACACACACACACACACACCTCACCTGAAAATGTCTCAGGATCAACATGAGTGCCACCATCAAGGATCTCAAAATCCATAACCTCTACATCATGAAATAGGGACTATGTCTTAATTGACCCAATATGTATTGCCATTGAGATCAATTAAGGAAAGACTTGGACACAATACATTCAACATCTCTAAAAATTCATATAAAGAGGTTTGATCAAATGTGAAATTACAAACTACTCACCCGCATAAACATGTGAAAAAGGCTAAATACATAAGTACACATTGCAATATTTCATGTCAAAGCAAAGTTAAATATCTATTAATACATGTATTGTAAAATTAAAATGAAACACAATATTGATTAAAATTAGGGTTTGATTTACACATAATGTATTAGAAGATTACTTGAACATTCGAGTGTCAAAGTAACAATAACATGTGGTCCAATTGCATGTTTTGTGATGCATTGCCCTAAATCCAAAATAGATGAAGTTTTGCATTGGGCACTCCTATGTTAAAAATAATATAACACACATGAAAATGGAATATTATGGTCCTCTAAAACCACCTTGTATAACCTTAACATGTCAATGACTATCGGATCCCAAAAACTCTATTGTGTTATCAATAGGATAATTCGAGAAAATGGTGAATGAATTACGAAGGCGAGGTAACAAACCCCATTGTGTAGTTGAGTATGCAGCTACATGTACACATGTGTACCCTGAAAAAGGTATACACACTTGCACGTTGTTACATGCTTAACCACACAACATCACTTGTCATCTCATGGTCGTAATGAGTTTGACATTTATTATTTGTTCATGTTTGAATTTTTGTATGTAAGTTGTGTGATATTAAATTATGGCTGCAGTGTAGCTATTTTTAAGGCTACGTATTATTTGTTGTTTGTTAGGAAATAATTTTTGGCATTAGAAGATGATATTTCTTATTGGATACTTTCAAGGTTATTGTACATATTATTGACATCATTAGCTTGCTTTTCCTACTAAAAGAAATGACCAGCAAGGAATAATGATGTGGACTATTGAATTTTCAGTAAACTTAACAACAGGGTGGAAGGCGATAAAATTCATTAATATCAAATCAACCCAATTACATTTGTATGAGCTGCAATACTTATAGGTACTGTACAACTGAATACACACAAGAATATAAGTTACACAGGTGCAAAAATATCTATCTTATACAAGCTTCCAAAGATATATCTGGGAAGCATAACCAATATTATTTATATTAATCAAACAATTATATTGTTAAAACAATATAATAGCTCCGAGGAGAAGGTTATAATTAAATATAACCAAATATCATTTAATAAATACACTAAATAAAATGCAATGCATAATTAACTTGGTAAATAATAAATTTACCATATCATTCCCCCCCTTAATTTTGCATTGCCTCAAGGGATGAGGAAAGGAACTCTCTAAAAAATCAAACTTGTCACGTGTAAGTGACTTCGTGAAGATATCAGTTTGTTGTTCAACAAGTTGGACAAAATTAAAGTTGTATATTGTGCTTCAAGACATGTTCACATATGAAATGAACCTGTACTTAAATATGTTTTGTTCTTTCATGAAACATTAGATTGCGAACAAGTTTGAGAACACCTTCATCATCAACATACATGGTGGTCAGTTTTTCCTATGGTATTCCAAGTCCTTCAAGTATGCGACGTAGCCAAATCGCTTCACAGATAGCTTCTCCTAGAGAACAATACTCATCTTCTGTGGAAGAATGATAAACAAAGTGTCATTTCTTACTTCCCCATGATATTGGTTTTGATCCCATAAAGAACAAAAATCCTGAGTGGATTTTATGTCATCAATATTGCCTACATGATCTGAATTTGAATATCCTGATAAGAAGAAGTTGTCATTCTTCTTGTATTCTAGACCAAGATCCACTAATCTTTTGAGATATCTCAAGATGCGCCTTGCTGATTTCTAATGACAAAATTTGGGTTCCTACATGAACCTGGATAGAAGCTTACTGCAAAGCTGATATTTGGTCTAGTGTAGGTCAGGTAAATGAGACTCTCAATTAACTTCCGATAGAGAGTGGCATTTACCTCAGGAGATGGATCTGAATGATATAACTACAATCTATTCTCCATAGGTGTAGAAATCATTGTGTAATCCATCATCCTAAATTTCTCGAGTGTTGTCTTGGTATATTTCATCTGAGAAACAAGATGTGATTCTCTTTCTGTCATACTTCCAATCCAAGACAATAGTGCATTATCCCGAGATCTATCATGTCAAACGATCGATTAAGATCTTTCTTCATTGCATCAATCATCCTCACTGAACTTCTAGTGATGACTAGATCATCGACATAGACAACGACAATCACAATCTTCCCCCTTGCTTTTTGAGGTAAAGATTGGGATCATATGGATTTCTAACAAATCCATGTTGTATGAGATGCTCATCAATTTTGATGTACCATGCCCGGGGTGCCTGTTTGAGGCCATACAAAGATTTCCTAAGTATGCATACCTTTACTTCTTGACCAGGTACTACATATCCCTCAGGTTGAGTCATGTAGAATTCTTCTTGTAAATCTTCATTCAGGAAGGCATTTTTTACGTCCATCTGATGGAATTTCCAACCAAACTGTGTAGCTAGAGAAAAGATCATCCTGATAGTTTTGATCTTAGTTATGGGAGAAAATGTCTTCTCATAGTCAATGCCTTCTTTTTGTACACACCCCTTTGCTACTAGTCTCTCTTTGTACTTGTCTATTGTCCCATCTTCTTTTTACTTTGTTTTGAATATCCATCTACATCCAATGGGTTTATTCCTGGTGGAAGATCGACAAGTTTCCAAGTGTTATTTTTCATTACTGATTGATATTCAGAGTCCATGGCATCTTTCCAAGATTTTGATTGTAGGGCTTCCTGGACTGTAGAGAGCTCATCAAACTCAATAACTCTACTCATAAAAGCAAAGTTAACTTCTTCTCTTGCTTTACTGCAAGTTTGTGGTCTAGGGGTGGATGTATCCGGTGGAGCATCCATTCTTACATCTCATAACATGCTAGTACACCAATTGGGCATACATTGAACTATTCCCATGGGTTTGGTTCTATCTTATCAACACCATCATCCCCATCATCACTTTCATCATAATTGGGAACATCATCTTCAGTTTTTACAAATAGTGAAGAATCTACATCAAGTGAGTTTGGAGGAGGAGTCTCTACTTCCTTCTTCTAAAAAACTCAACATCTCTACTGGTGTAAACTTTCTTAGTCTTCGGATCCATCATTCTTTACCCAAGAGTCTCTTCACTGTACCCAATGAAGATGAGTTTATGTGACTTCATGTCTAATTTATTTCTATTCTGCTTGGGTATGTGCATACTTTCTTTTGCACCCAAATACTCTAAGGTGTGCAATAGATGGTTTCCATTTTGACCATGCTTCTTGTGGTGTTACTCCATCAAGAGAAACTATGGGCACTTTGTTCAACAAATACACTATTGTTGTATTTGCTACTTCTTCCCAAAATGTCTTTGCAAGTCTAGATTCATCGATCATACATCGCACCATTTTAATGATAGTATGATTTATTCTCTCAAAAACACCATTTTGTTGTGGTGTGTGTGGAGGAGGCATTTGTCAACAAATCCCATGAGTTTGTAGGTAGTCTTTGAACTCATTACTGGTGAATTCCCCCCTTGATCTAAGTGGAGAGTTCTAATGTGATGACCAATTTCATTCTCAATTGCTACTTTTAACTTCTTGAAGGTTTCAAAAGCTTCACTTTTCTTACGAAGACAAAAAATCCACATTTTTCTTGAATAGTCATCAACACATAGCATGAAGTATTGAAATCTAGAATGACTTGGTTGCATCGGACCACAAAGATTGGTATGAACCAGATCAAGCTTACCATGAGCTCGATATGTACTCTTTTGGAATGAAGCTCTGTGTTGTTTTCCTACTAGGAAGTGAGGACACTTGTCTGTATCCTTCTAAAGATATGGTAGCCCATGTACCATATTACGCCCGATGAAGTGTCTCGAGATACTTGAAACTAACATGACCAAGTCTCGATGCCATAACTGTGTTGAGGTAGAGTTCTTAGCCACAAGTTCTGATCATCTCTATGGAAAAAATCAAGATGGAACATGTGTCCCACATTGGAGGATTTTACAACTATTTTCAAGCCTCATGATTTGTCTCAAATCAAACATATTTTCTTGCTGGAATGACTATCAAAGTCAATTTTTAAGTTTTGATCTAGGATTTGACTGAATAAAAGTAGATTCTTTGTCAACCCAGGGACATATAAGACATCTGATAGTCTATAGTTACATGAACCAAGGGGTAGAGAAATGTTCCCAATCCCCTGAACTGTATATGAAGCATCATCTCCAAACGAAACATGGTTTTTGGAAGGTGTGTACCTCATTGAAGTAAACCAATCTCTATGGCTGGTCATGTCGATTGGGTCCCGAATCAACATACCGGACATCAATAGATACGTGGATGGTTTACTTGATCGAGAAGCCTTGTAAAGAAGTCTTCATTATCGAATGTTCTTATTTTTCAAAAATATTTCCTTGTTGATGGGGTCTTCTTTTACAGTTCCCTTTTTCTTCCCTTGATTATAGTTTGTATGTCCTTTATGAGATTGTTGGTGTGGAGGTCTAGAGTTTCTAGATGAACCTTTCTAGTAATTATTATACCTACAATCTTTTAAGTCATGTCTTGTTTTACAAATTGGACATTGCTTCTTCGTTTTTTGTCCCCTTAATGTTGATATCTTGATTCGATGGTGGGAATTTTGATTGGAATTAGGTTTTCCTTTACGTTTTCCTTTCCATTTTTGATGTGAAGAAAGTGCATGCTCCTCTTCATCATCTTTATTATGCATGGATTCCTTTTGTTGCAGTAGGTTTACCAGGTTTGTCAAAACTAACTAGCGTATTCGACAAGTTTAGTGTTGTGACAAAAGGTGGTAAGAAGAGAGGAGTCTCTCTCTTAACAATGGGAGCAGAGAGCATCATATGTGACCGCTTCTCCCAGGGCTAGAAGTGAAGCCACCAACTCTACAACTCTTCTCAAGAAAGCTTCAATTTTCTCATTCTGCTTGAACCTCAGTGTATGTAACTAACTCTGCAAATTTAGTATGACATTCTTATTTTTGGCTTCATCTCCGTGCTCAATTTATCCCATGCTTATTTGGTTGTTTTGGCATCTCGAATGTGGGGTTGCACATCTTGAGACACTCAAAACAAGATGATGAGTTTGGCCTTTGATCTACTTTATCAAATTGCCATTGTTGTGTTGTATCGGTTGTTGATACGGTTAGAGTACCACCACAACAAGCCATATATCTTCAAACTCAAGTTGTGTCTTGATTTTTGTATTCTAGGAAACATAGTTGTTTCCTCTTAGTAGTTGTGAATCTGGAAGAGAAAATTTGGGGGCATTGGTGCCCATTTTTCAGAAATCACTGACAGGGTTTGGCTCTTATCACTCCAGGTATAAGGTCTCCCAATCTATATATCGTTAGTTTGATATACCGAACCTTTCTATATATGTTCCCTTCCGATATACCCAGCGGTATGTGGAAGAAGCTCACCCTTTCTATATACTCAGAGGTACGTGAAAGAGGATTTAATGTACATGAAAGAATTTGATACGTGGTACCAAGACAATACTGAAAGGGGTCTATGTGATTATTGACACCAGATCAAAGAAGTATCCTCATATGCACGTGAAGATTCACTATATACTCCTATTATTTCTCACCCAGATTTATGTCATGCAATCATTCACAAACAGATGGAATGTCTCATAGTGTGTGCACTGTGAACTTATTACTCCCCATTGATTTAAAGGGTCGATGCCCAGACGACTTTGTTGTAGCTATATTAGCTATTAAGTGCAGTAATATTCACGATGCCTTTACCCGTAATTGTTTCCCAAAGGCCTTGTATATACCAAATGCTGCAAATGAGATCTAGGATCTTGTGAGTGCTTTAGAACCAATTTTTACTATTTTTTATTACAACACTCTACCAGTTTATGAGTAGTTACAATATTTTTGGTTAACTTTGGTAACTTGAAAAATTAGTAGAATATACTGAAGCATGCAATTACATTCAAAAATTTGGAAAAAATGAATGGAAGGAAAAAAATTGTTTTTCAGGCTCTAGTGGCCTTTGGAGCCCAATACGACCCAAAATGTAAAGAATTACAAAAAAAAAAGCTGAAAATGCAATTTTTAGCTATCCCCCTTTAGAAAATGTTGCTTAGAATAAAAAAACAGGCCTAATAGGAGAATTGTTTGTTTCCCTAAAAAGGGTTTTTCTCACTAAAGGTTTAGTAGCCTATTTAGTTGTAACTAGCTATTTAGTGGAGGGTTTCCTACTAGGTTATCCTCCAAACTTGGAAATTTTCCATTTTTTCCACTAAAAACACATTGGTTTTTAAAAAAATTGTTGGGGTGGGGTCCCAAGTTGATCAACCTAACTAGCTAGGTCACTTGTGCACTTGGTTGACAAATTGAAGCAACTTATATTTAAATTAAAAAAACTCTGAATGACCTGTTGAATGAAAACATGGCTGGAGTCCCACATGGACTGCGAGTTTGAAGGAGGTCAGTTAGGGTATACGCTTGAGAATCAGATTTGATTCATTGTATCTCCTTTTACGTTTACCCTCCTTTTTATTTAGCATAACCGCTTATGGTTATCTCCTCATTTATTTTTGATGCAGGTCTGCGTGGAGAATTAAAGCCTCGATTTTGTTTTTGTAGCTTTGTTTGGTGTTGTATGTAGGATCTGCGTGGAGGATGTCTCGGCTATGTTGGATTTGTGTAACCATCTTTTTCTTTGTGTTGCATGTCATTATTTTTGGTTAAAGGTTCTTGACAAGGATGCATGATCATGGTTTTCTATGTGGAGTCTGCAAAGTGCTTGCTATAAGGGTAGACGTGGATCTATCCACATGTGTGTGGTTCGACCTCCAAACACATCTCATCTTGGAGCAATATTGACTCGGCCGCCTCTTTATTTCAAAGTTTTGTCGTTTTTCGTAGTGCATGTGTAGGCCATGTGGAGGGATGGCTCAGCCATAAATAGGTCACCATCATTGAATGGTTGGGCCATTGAAAAACCAAAAAACGCACCAATATGATGGATCGGTGTAAGAGCTTGGCAAATAACTCAACTCAATTCCTCCAAATGCAAATTGACCTACAAAGTTGTCTACAAACCTCTAATATGTAGAAGCCTGCTAATATTAGCTAAGGCTAATATTGTCACCAAATTTAGTGACAAAACCCCTAATGGGGATTTTTTTAATTTTCTATCCCGCAACAAATTTTACTTGGTGTAGGGTGCACGAGCAAAAAACATTTGAGTTCCAAACTCTTTGAATGGAAGAGGGGTTGTGGGGATGCAAGGATGTCTGGGAAGTTGTTGGAGGTAACACAAGCTCTCCTAAAAAGAAAATTCTTCTCCAAGACACTTATCTTCCCTCTTGTAACCTCTCCTTGACCCTTTGTTGCTTCATAGGTCCAGATTTCCGCTCGGTACCAAATGTAAACCGAGCAAAGGGCGAAGCTTCGATAAACTTTATTAATATCAAATCAACCCAATTACATTTGTATGAGCTGCAATACTTATAGGTACTTGTACAACTGAATACACACAAGAATATAAGTTTCACAGGTGCAACAATATCTATCTTATACAAGCTTCCAAAAAGATATTCGGGAAGCATAACCAATATTAAATACAATCAAACAATTATATTGTTAAAACAATATAACAACTCCCGTAGATGGTTATAATTAAATATAACCAAATATCATTTAATAAATACACTAAATAAAATGTAATGCATAATTAACCTAGGTAAATAATATATTTACCCTATCATTTTCGATTATTTCCATGACTATTCTAGTAAGATCGATTATAGCTCCATGAAGTGTGACATTGATTAATCAAAGATGTGCAATAAGTTGCATGTCATTATAAAAAAATTATATTCCTTCTAAAAAAATTTACACCCATGACATGCACATAATAAGCAGAGTTAAAATAGAACCAAAAATATGAGACTCAAATAATGCCGCCTCTAATTCGAATCAGTAGGAAAACCCAAAGAAGTGGCATTTCAAATGAACTAAGATAAAAACTGCCATTTGACACCTAGGGAGTATTCTTTTCAACTGTTTCCCCATATAAAAATAAAATATATTTTTAGAGCACCACCAAGCTAGTCACCAATAGTAGTGACTTAATGGAAATCCCATCTTCCTACAACAAACGAAACATTATTTCTGGTAACAATAACATAGAAATATTTTCAATTTCTATTGTAAAGAAAAAAAAGGCTACACAATTGTAGGGCAGTTTTCAGCAACAGGGAGAGGCATTATGGCTTAATCATTTAGAAACCTCATCAATGCTTGGGAAAAGTTAGAATATAGGGCAACCAAGAAACTATAATGTAAAATGTCCACAAGAATAGCAAAAAGGGTGATTTTGTTTAAACCATGGGTTATATTCTACCTTCATCCAAACATCATCTTGATTTATGCTTATACGGAAAATAAACTAATTCTTATTTCCATTTTTCCTTACCTTACAAGAAACCATCTTATACTTCTCAACATTTCCACATCCATTGATACCGATTTTTAAAAAGATACTAATTTTTAATAAATTCCAAAGCATATAGATATTGGATTTTGCCCCAACTTCTCTGTTGTGCGGTGGAACACAATGGAAAATAGAACAACAATTAAGATGGACATGGATTGACAGACCATAGAGGAATATTGTTAGTGTAGAGATCGGAGTGGGGAAGTTACAAAATTACAAATGTATGCCTCCAAGAAAGGTTGCAAGGATTTGAAATTCTATGCCTCATATGTTTAATAAACCGAATGTGAGGAGAAAGACATAAATCTATAACATATGATGTTTTTAAGGATATGAATCTCAAAATATGTATACCGACATCAATGGGAGGTAATAATAAAAGTATAATTAAATTGAAAAAGAATACAATTCATCAAATTGACAAAGACTACAATTTATCTTTGAAAAAAGCACATTTAAGCATTTGATGGGGGCAGGGCGGATGTCAAGCTCTTGGGGTATGGAAAAAAATTTTCTATAGTAGGGGATTTGGAGGTATGGATTTGTTATACGCTACAATTATGGCTAATTACTACAAAGTACATTCTCTTATTTCCACATAAAGACGCACATAATTAACTTGACAGCTACTTAGATTAATTTTACCAATAAAACTAATCATTTACATACGTGAATAATAGTTTCAGAACAAATTATGAGAAAATGGAATCTATGCTACAAAGATTAGTCCAAACTTGGGCTTCAAAAATGTATAAATTAAAGCGAAAGGGCTCGACAATGATTATAGGTGGAATCGGTTTTTGTAAAAGTTGCAGATGCTCGTTGAAGAAGAGGAAGTTAAATCAAAAAGCATTGTTGAAGGAAGAGAGAGAAATATGGGTTTCCAAAGAATCATGAGTCACGATTCACAAGACCAATTAAGCTGAAAAGAAAATAAATAGAAAAGTGAAAACTAAACAAATTTATGGAAAACTCACATCATGTAATGAATTATGGGAAAATCTTATTAAACTTATAGAGAGGATGAATTTTTGTGCCCTTTGCGAAAAGAATTCCTTAACTTCTACAAATCCTTTGCAAATGAGAACATGGAACTTTGAAGAGAAAGAGTAGATATATAACCTGCAATATTGCTAAATATACAGTATTCTACATGCCAAACTAAAAACAACAAACCCACATTCATCATGCAAAAACAAAAAAGCAAAAGCGCTGAAAATAGCAGGGAAAAGCGAAAATGTCAAAAAGGCCGGCATAATCGTCATTCCGCCTATAAAATTTAATCGCATTGGAAAAGTGTCCAAATGATTGTCAAAAGGCCTTTCCCATGGGGGAACACCTTGAGCATAATAAAGGTTAAATTTGACAGTAGTATATACATATAGTAAGATATGTATTTTAAAATATAACAATCATTTTTACATAAATGTATTTATAAAACTATATTAGTATTTTTAAAATATAACAATCATTTTTACATAAATGGGTTTTAATTAATTTATGAAAAGATAGGGAGGAGATGGTTTGTGTGGTGAGCATGTTTGTGAACATCCACCTTCACCTTTCTATTAATTATTCATCCTTTCACGTCATTTCATCACACGTTTTTGATTGGGTCATTTAAAACAAAAATGTAAATCGCACTTTTCGTTTTTTTTTTAGTTTTGTTTTTTTGCGATTTTACCGGTGAAAATTTTCCAATTTTTCTCCTTTGTAATTTTGGAAAACCATGTCTCTTCGGCTTACATATTTAGCTTTAGAGTAGTCATCAGTCAAGAGGGTTATTATTTGGTGATAGATATGATAATGTGTAATGCCTAATGTGCGCACAAATAAGTTTATGGCTCACATGCTAAGAAATTTACAAATTAATTTATGGGACGGCTTCACTTAGAGAATCCCATAGATTTACCATTTTTTGAAGCCCAAGTCTCACTCTCTTTGTAATAAATGGGATTATTACATTGAAGCCATTTTAAATCAATTTTTTTCTTCAATAAGCAGTGACGACTAGAAGAAAGTTAATCCATCAAAGTCATCCAAGAACCAAAACTCGTATTCCAATCTCATAAAGTAGGTTAATTGTGTCCCACCACACTCATATTCTAATTTAGTTGGATGATCAAGATCAGTTGTAACATGTTTTCTTGATATTTTCACTTACCACTTTTCGCAAAAGAACATAAAATTAAGTATTTTACTACAAACCCAATTTCTCTTAAACATTTTATTATTTTACTATTACCTATAATTCTCTTTTATACAATTACATATCTAATAATATTAACTCAGTTTAAATTAGGTCTTCACCCTATAACACTGCGTAGTTCACTTCTTCATCCTCCTAAATCTCTCCAGAATTTTCCCGACAGGAGGTTCTGTTGATATGCAACACTTCAGCTTTCTGCAGATTCTTGATGGAGTTGAGAATAAGGATGCTAAAATTATTATTATCTAGAAAAAGGACTTCCATATTCCTCATGCCACCTAGCCGGGAGAGAACATTTCCCATGACCTTGTTCTCGGAGATCGAAAACAACCGAGGTTAGTAAGGCGGGCTTCGGTTCGCTGAAATTCCTCCAATGTTCGAGTGAAATTTTTGAAGAATGGAGAGATCTCTTTTGTGGATTTTGGGATAGTTCTGGTCATGTAGAGGAATTTCAGCGAAGGGTCGTAGTTGTGTAAACCTTTTGTTGTCGGAAAATACGGATAACTCGACCCTTGATGAAATCACATTCGTAAATCGACCCATTTTTTTACAGCAGTTGTTTTCCTTCCAACTGTCGAGAACTTCCTTTAGATCCTTTATCACACCAGACTTAAATTTTAATAGTGTATCTTTGTTCCCCTTTGCAAAAGTTTCAGTTCAATGTACATTTCCCTAAACAAACGCTTCCAAAAACCACCAGCACCACCCAAAATACTATCTTCATCTTACCTCTCCAATAGTAAATTGAATCTTCCATCATGCTCTATGATTTTTGTCTTAAACTAACCACCACCATTTATAAGAAGGAATTTAGCCATGTGAAAAAAATGACCATCATGGTTGTGGCTTTGGCATGTGGGAGTTTTATATTATTATATGGTTTGACCCTTTGTAGAAGGTTTTAGACGTCTATCTCTTTACCAACAATCTTCCACCCACAAGATTTGAATCCATCACAAGTCTCTTTTTGCCATATTCTTCTCCACATTCAAAATGTTGAAACCCATTTCAATGATTGGGAAACACGAACTTGCTTTCACTCCATGCTTTACCAAATTTCTCGATCAAATGTTGCTCGAAGATGTCTAGCATTTCTTATGTCCAGATTAGGAAAAACAAAGTCTATTTTCACCATTTGCTTCCAAACAATCAAAATGTTGAAACCCATTTCAATTATTGTGAAAAATGGTCGTGCTTCACCAACTTCCTCGATCAAATGAATTATTTTAGATGTGTGCCTACAATACCTCTTGCAATTCTCTGCCAATAACACATATGCACCTCTTCTCCATAAATAATAAAACAAAAGCCCACTTCCCGTGTCTTTCTCTATTACCTACTGATAAACTCCTTTATTGGTACTCCACAATCGTGTTTTCCATCTTTTCATTGTTTCTCCTCTCTTTCACCTTCTTCAAACATTGCACACCATCAACCCAAACCCATCCCTGCATATTTGTCAAAGTATTTTTAGTTGTGTCTATAGATGTAGTATCTTCTTATTCAATAACATCGACATTAGGAGAATTCTCAAGCCATATATATATATATATATATATATATATATATATATATATATATATATTTTGGAAACTTTTATGTTAAATCTCTTATCTTGCAAGAATAATATTCCTCCATTATGGATGATAATTCAAGGTACTACAGGGACAGGAAAATATTACCTCATTAATGCTATGAAATGAGTTTCATCACGTTGAACCTGCTCACCTAAATTGACTACCACCTCTGTGAAGTATTTCCACATTCCGGACATCCATGCTTCGCAAAACAGTTTTTATCCTCATCGAGACCTAAGGCAACTTCCACTTGTATTGGAAATTCCTGTGTATGCTAGCAATTCATATGGCACCAACCTCTGGAAATCATTTTGCACTTAAATCGTTATCCAATCTTCAATTTTTCTCTCCCTTCCCCTTTACCCGTTGTTCTAAACTGTCTAAAACACCTTTACTACACTGCCACGTAAACAAGGAATCAAGGCCACATTCTCTAAATTCTTCACCACACCTTGAACAATATCGCACTTGCCTTCCACTCTCTTCCACATTGCTTATTATGTCTTCTAGTAGTCCTCCTTTTACCCTCCTCTTTACCTATCAATATTTTTGTTCTCTATTACCCCTTATCCTTGTACTCACCTAACTTATGGTTTTTTATCAATACAAATTCTCTTTCTAACATAATTTCAATCCCCATTTTGGTTAATTCATATACCTCTTCCCCTTTGGCATTCACATCGCATTGCTTGCGTGTGATTTCTAGTAGGAAATAATATAGTTTAGCCCTAAAAATAGGAGGTCCACTTTGTTTGGTTTAAGGAAGAAGGGTGGGGAGGTGGGAAGGTTAGGAGTTTCCTCTTATATTTTAGGTTGATGATTATAATTTTTAATTATTTACAAATCACCATAAAAGTGTAATGGCCTCCTATAATATCTCAACAGGTATTCTTGAGTAAAGTAATAAAAAACACATGACCTTAAAAGCTGTTCAAATGCTCCTAAATTTTTTTCAAGCAACATCCTTTGAGATATTTATGGAGCCCCCTTCCATGAGACTATGGATTTACTACATGTATGTTTCAATGGTATTGGGGTGGATGCCTCGTGCATTTATATGTGTGTTAGAGCATTCCCCAAATAACAAGATTGTGAATAGTCAAATCACTTCCGTGGTGGTAGCACACATTTGGGGTAACTTTTAAACAATCTGGTCTTGAATTTAGAGGTGGATATAAGTCTTCACATGCATTGTCCCTCAACGTCACTAGCTCAAAATTAAAATTTGTTAGTTACCTCAATTATTAAAGACATATATTTAATAACTTTAAGGGTTATGTGTAAGAAAATATTGTTTTATTGTTCAATGTACCGGTGAATTAATATAATAATAATTAATTTTATAGTTCACAATGTCAATATGTTTTTGTGAGGCTTATAGTATATGGTCTTGCCTCATATTCTTAATCTGCAAGAGGCACCTACATGTATTTCTAGTAATAAATATGCATACCTCAACCAAGATTTAAACTTGTTACCTCCTTTTAAATGAAACACATGTTCTTCAACATCAAGCTCACGAGGAGAGGGTGAAGATGCCCACAATGGGAACATATGAGCATGTAATAAAGGAATTTGAAGCAATTACAAGGGATGCGAAGAGAGTTCGATAGGAGACACTAAATAAGATAATAGAGAGCAAAAAGAAACAAAGTACTTGCAAAATTGGGGTTTGAATGGCCAAAGAGACACTCAAGAATATAAGTCATGTGTTCCTCGGATACTCATGCATACTTTAAGCCTTACATTCAAAGAATTGCAAATGGAGATAAGTCCCCATTCTCACCACTCAACCCATCACACTCTTGTCCTAGAGATCTGGGACTACAAATGGGAGGAATAAATTCATCCCTTTCAATGATAATTTGTTAACATCAACACTTTGTAAATCTTTGGCATTTCAGGTTCTTATAGAGCTAAGTTGTTTCCAATCATGTGTGGGGAAGATCCCTTGAATTTTCATACAAAAAAGAAGCAAGGAATACCAACATAGGCTTGGTGTGCTATAATACAACTACACATGTATTAAGTAGTGCGAGAATATAAGATGGAAAATAAGAGCATCCAGATCTCTACATGCGGTTCGAGGAGATTGTATTTGGGCTTGAATCTCGACAATCCCTACATTGCCATCTCTTATGTGGACTCATATATTCAAACGAGGTACATTATTTCTAAAATTTTAAATAAAAATGATGATCTTTCTTATGTTCATATACCATCAAGTTGATAAACTACAAGAAATTAATTACAATTTCTATTTCCTCTAACTATATAATAGAAAGATGATAAACTTTCCTTTTTAGTTAATATTGAATTAAGTTTTGAGTTTACAAAGAATTTATTAGCTTTACTTTGTTCATAAACTTCCTTTGTGCATTTTTAGGGGAGAATTAATCAAATTGTGAATATATAAGAAGTTGATCATCTTGGATCGAGACCATATTAAGTTTTTCTTATAGAATTTCATAATAGCAAAATTTTCTTACAAGATTTTTGGTGAAAGTTTAAGTGATTTTGATTAAATTGGTGAGTATACAAGATTAATTAGTTATCTTTATTTTGATGTTTGATAATGGTGGTTGTGTATATGGGTTTTCTCCATCTTGGTTTTCATGGACAAGCATGTGACAAAATAAGTTAAGGCATTCTAGAAAATATACTACATTGTTATAGCACTATACACATAAGATACAAAATAAAAAATGCTGAGGAATCATATCCAAAAGTTGAAAACATGAAATCTCTAATAACAAACCTTACCTGCAAGTCTAACAACAAGGGAACATGGGTTTCCTCCATCTTGGTTGCCATGGACAAGAAGGTGACATATGATAGCTGAATTCATGTACATGTGGGTAACCAAAACAACTTCTCATATTAAAGAAACAAGAAAACATGATTTGATATAGTAGTACCTACAATATTAAGTGTTTCCTACCTTAAGAATCCAACTCAAAGCATCCTGACGAATAGATGGGTCTAGAGTTTGAGTCCAGAATTTGTGCAAGAAACCCTCCTGAGGCATATGATCACACTATCTCTTAACAAGTGCTAATATGGATTTGTCATCCTCCACTAGAAAGGTAGAAAAAGATACAACAATCTTTAGCACACAAAATATTAGGCAGTCAAAACCGGGTGACATGAATCCACAACTTGCAAAATTCCACAACCTCCATCAACTACTCATGATACCCCACATTCCATTGTCATTTAAAGATTCCACAGAATTGTTATTTAAGGAGTCAATTTGTGTTGGTAGTAACTCGCTCCTCCATAAATCTGAAATAAAAAAATAAATCGTTGGACCAATTTCCTGGAATTCAATGTACTGGTTACAAATATGACATGTAATATCTTATCAAGGTTTTTTTTGTTCCAAATGTCAAATCTCATGTAAAGACTGTCTATCTAATAAATTAGATTGTTATTATGCTGAAGGCATTTCTCCAAGTTAGATAGAGCAAGTGAATTATGGAAGAATGAAAATGTCGAGGAGATAATCTTGACCATTCACAATTTAAGTTGTATGAATGTGTTTTGGTGATCTCCACCGTCCACGTGTGCATTTTCAATTTGTTGGCCCCTTTGATGCTCTTAAAATCAAATGTTAAAATGTTAGAAATGGTGTTGTACTATCTTAAGATGGAGGTTTTGCAGTCCGTGAGACAACATATCTCTCAGGTATTTTTTCAAATAGTTCACACGCTTCCACATATCCGAGGTAGTCACTTGCAACTACATCTGTCAAAAGTCCCCTTTGCAATAATGCTTTGGTGTGTGTCCACAACGTGTTTCCAAGCTCCTTTTTGGCACATGCTAGAAACTTGCTTTAGAAAAGGTGAAATGATCATGTTGCACATATGTTGGGTGCACTTGGTGATACAATGTCAATGCCGCGTGAGAATACCAACATCCTTTGTTTATTACGAGGTTGAAACAACTACATATAAATAATGATGATGGATTCAATCCAAGCAGGTAAACATAGAGAATATACATAGCCTAGGGCAAGTACAATCATCACAATCTCTATAAACATCTTAGGCCAAACACAACCTCCAATACCATTCAAGATGCAGGAAGTTACGAGATGGTAGGAAAACAAAATAGGAAACCACTTTGGTGTTATTGTATGGTGGGACCGAAAGATGACAATTTTTTGAGGTTGGCTTTGTTCCCTAAACTTTCTGATAACACTATTATCACCATTCGAAGGGAAACATCACTGGTAAGAAATCCCACCAAAAATATGACGCTTTCCAACCAAGGATTCTTTGAAGAAAGGTTCCTCCAATGTAACGAGTTTGGTCAACGTGATTATTACACTTCGATTTAGACCATTTTGATGTACTCAATTTTCTATCTATTGGAGGACAAACCAAATAATTGATCTATTAGAAAATAATGCCAACACACACAAAATATATATGTGTGTGTGTGTGTGTGTGTGTGTGTGTGTGTGTGTGTGTGTGTGTGTGTGTGTGTGTGTGTGTGTGTGTGTGTGTGTGTGTGTGTGTGTGTGTGTGTATGTGTGTACGTATTTATGTATGTATGTACATACGTACATACATATATATACATACATACATACATACACACACACACACATATATATATATATATATATATATATATATATATATTTGTGTGTGTGTATTACATTGAAGGCATATTACAAAGTAGAATACCACCACTTTGAGGGTTGTGTAGTATGACACGAGAAAAAATCTAAGGGTTTGCTTCATTAGACGTGGATTTACATAAATCTTAGTGTTTGTCCACTTGGAGGTCACAATGGCATGATTTCTAAGAAGCAAAGAAAATATTTGTTTTTCCACCCATTTACAGGAAACATATATCCAAATTGAGTACTTGTTATATCAGTCATCTGAATTTATGGTCTTGATTTGTGACATATTTTATGGAATGAAAGTCAAGAACAATCATTCATTTCCATCACATTACCTTTATATTATGACCCACATTTCCATCACATTCATTTTTATCATTTTACAAGGCCCATAGGATTTCAGCCAAATCTATCACATGCTCCCGCAAATGGTCATGAATTACACTTTTAGGTTTATCAACGCCATCCAAAATTACAGTTACAAAGAGATTAGACTTAAATTATACAAAAAAACCAAAGCATTTTCTGCAGTAATAATTTGTAGACAGATCCATTCCTCTATTGGCCCAGCCAACAACATTTGTAAAACATGGAGTGGAACATGCATTCATTTTCAATTCCATGAATGGAAGGAACGAGGAAGGACACTAGTTTGAAATTAATTATGAAATTCTTATCTAGTTGAGGGTGAATGCGTGCAACATTCGAGGTACTAGTGAAATAAAATTCATTAATCCTTGGGAGGCTAGAAGATTTGACAACTCAAGGAATGGGATGAGGTGGCCTTATTGGATGAAGGGAATTCCCACCATATGAGGCTTATCCTTAGCTATCCTCTTAACCTATTTATCATTGTTATTTGGTGCCATCTTTGATTGACCAGTTCCCAAGGTTTCAAACACCAGAGTGTTGATGTTGTAAGTAAAATCACAAGATTCAATCACAATAATAAAGATAATTTTACTTGATCAAACCCTTCCAATCTCAAAATATTTACGGAGGTTCCAAAAAAATTCTACTCACAATACTATTGTCTCGATGTTGTTCAAACCTACAATGACAACCTTATCGAGTGAAAAATTGTTCATATCGACATGTTAAATGTAAATTAGATTTTTATGGATTGGCATCTTTGTAAAATTCTTATGTGGCATCATACTTTGTGAAACTAATTATAGATTATGAAAGAAACATTTTTGTTGGGCTGATAAATTATACCCTAAGTACTAGAGGTGCTTAAGGTTTGGAGCACACAGGTGCGCACAAAGAATAGTGAAACAAATCATGCGTGGGAAAAGTAAGGAATCGGGATTAGCCATTTTTTTGACATGGATTGCGAGCATGTTTTGTATAGACTATAGTTGTATTATTAGATAATCTATTATTAGTGAGCTTGCATGCTTTTGTATTTATCATGTAAGGGCACATGGCTATTCTTAGCATGCAGTCTATTTTTGAAGGTGCTTAGGTAGTGAAGGGAAAGTCCCCACTACCTATAAATATGTATTGATTTGCATGGTTTAGGGATACCATGTTTTAGTAGAGTTATGTTGTGGATTTATGAGCGTGCATGACTTATGGTGACTATATTATGTATGTATGAAGCTTCTGTGTTTTACAACAATTAATATAATGGATCTTTTGTGGCTGGATATTGATTTTTGACACATCTGTTAATGATTCTTGCATGGTAAAGTTAATCTTGATTCTTGTATGAGTTAATCTTGTTTATGATTAAGATCTAGATCTAGTTTATGTTATAATATACTTAATTATCTATTATGGATCTGGAATATTTGTGTGATCATGCTAACTCCTTGAACAAGATGACATAAAAGAGGGACTAGTACCCTTGCGTGCTTTGGGTGAGTGCTCATTTTAGGCTGAGTGATGTGCCAACGTGCCTTGGGTTGTTGGTGATAAAAAAAGCTAGACTACATTTTGGTTCCATTTGGGACCTCTTTTTAGTTGTTTTCAGGATGTTGCATGATGAAGACATACCAGTTGACCTTGGCTAGTATTGAAGAGTGGTTAGACAATTTAGAGGAAGAGTATGCTCACATATTTAGCACTTGGACCTGAATTTTAATGCATGTGTGTGGGTTGAGAATAATATATATCATGATTTTGTATGAGACATTCTTTCACCATTTTCCTATAGAGTTTATATGAGTGGTTGGTGGCTTACATCAAAGAGAAATTGGAGGTTTCACACACTTGTTTGGACATAGGAAGAATTCAGGATTTGTATGATGCATGATTGACTTGGACATGTGTTGTAGATCATTGGTGGAGTGGTGTTTGAATAGCTATATTTTGGAGTACATGTAGTTTCTACTTATTCTTGTCTAGAGGTTGTTGAGTTCTAGTTCTTACGTGAACCCAGAGGATCTTATTTGTGTGATATCCCTTTAGTGATTAAGATCTTGATTGTGACCTAGATTTGGAACAACGTCCTATGGCTAGCTAAACCCCACCACATGCGTGGGGGTAGGAGTAGGTGTGGTGAAAGATGGTGGACCTAGTGGAAGAAAGACAGAGAGAGAAAATGGCTTAAGTTTAATGAAGTGCATGTGAGAGGGATTTGGAGAAGAAAGAAATTATGGAAAGAATGGTTGTGAGAGAGAGATGGCTCGTGAAGGATTTGGAGCTCACGTAGAAGATGTGGAGCTAGAGCATCTGGAACTCCCCATTTGGGAAAGCATGGTAGAGAACCCTCTTCATTTTTAGATGAAGGTGCGTTTGAAGAAAGATTGAGGACCATGGGTGCATCTGATCCTACCTAGTGACCTAGCCCTTGTGCTTGGTTTTCTAGTTTTCTACGACAATTATCAATAAGCAAGCTAGTGTGGGTAGTAGAGTAAAATGACAAATAGAGTTAATTTTTAGTCAAGTTTAGGAGTTAATCAAGGTAGCTTATTCATCTATGGTGGCACAATCATCATCTATGTTATTTGGAGGTCAGTTGGAGGTATATTTTTGGTGCATCATCATCACACAAGAATGTGGGCATGCAAAATGTTGGTATCACGTCTAGAAGTAGTAACAACTTTGCAGACTGTAGGAGTTCATTTTAGCACAACTATTGGAACACAAGGAAAGTGCATCCTCTAGTCCATTTCCTACTATAGGGGAGGAGGAGGAGGATTAGGTGGCTTGGGATCTAGTGGATCTGGTGGTTTTAGGGGTGGAGGAAACACAGGAGGTAATACAGGTTTTGGATCTGGTGGGCATGGTCCACACCAACCCCAAAAATTTATATGGAGATGTCTCTTCATCTCCCAAAATATAGAGGAATAGAAGATGATGCAACTTGAGCACATGCATATGTGTGAGATATATATGCATGAAGGGATTACAACTCAGAGAGTAAGGCAAGTAATTTTGTAACTACTTTTTTAAGGGGTGCACATAGTTGGTACATGAAATATGATCCGAACCAGACTTGTGTAGACTATACCATGTTGTGTGATGCTTTCTTAGCAGAGTTTCATATACTTGAGTTTGAGAAAAAGAGCATCAACACATTGAAGGACATCAAGCAGGGCATGGATGAGAGTGTTTAGAGTATGATGCATGTTTCAAAACCCTTTTATCAAAGTTATCTTATGACATTCACCAAGTCAACATGCTCAATGGTTCATTGGAGGTTTGATCACACCCTTTTAAGAAGGTTCTCTCACACAAGACTTATACAAATATCCACATGAGGCACTTGAAGGTAGCTCTACATGTTGAGGTAGTTGGGAGTGTAGACAGAGTGAGCCCATTTTTGGAAGCTTAGATTGCAGTGATGGAAAAATAGTTAGAAAATTATCAACTAATTCACACATGAGACACATAGTGGAATTTGGTGCATAGATTGTGAAGTAGAAGGACATACTAAGGATAGTTTTCCTCGTAAATGGTGTGCACATGCCATGTTGTTGGACTGTGAGATCTATCACTTGGATCATGATTCAAGTAGGTGCCCATTGTTGCAATGTGATAAGGAAGAATGTGTCTTCTTATTACTGCAAGATTTGTAGGTCTACCACTCATGATACTGAGAATTGTAGGTTGATTGATCAGATTCATGATGCCATTGATATTGGTGTATGTCAAACTAGTGTTGCAAATAATTCTAAGGAAAAGGTGAGCATCATGATCATAATCACAATGAAGGGCACTCTGATGGAGGCCGAGGTAGAGGTTGAGGTTACCGTGGAGGATTTAGAGGCCGAGGTCATGGTGGTGGAAGAAGTGATTTCCAGGAACATGTTATACATGTGGATCCCCTTGATCATTACAGTGTGAATGCCCTCAGAATATTATTTTTTATTTTTGTGGAAAGAACCACAACTATGAAGAATGCCTAGACTTTGTATGAACACTTGAGTAAGAAGCACAAGCAAGGATAAGGGCATGGGAATGGTTAGAGTACAACGTGTTGTGGAAGATAGTGGATGCCAAAGTTAGCACCTGATCCTGAGTTGGTACTGTGAAGATCACTACATGCATGCTAAGGTTGCATGCATGCTAGGAAGTTCCAAAGTAGAAGCCTATTATTACAAAGGAGGAGGTATTACATGTAAAAGTATCTAGACCCTACGCATCAGAAGGAAGTTTATCAAGAAACCATGGAGGTTATTAGGAATTTTTTAGGGTGAGATACAATGTTTGAAAGAACAGTCATGGAAGTTAGAACAAAAGAAAACAACTGAGCTTCCTTAGAAGGATGTTGATGATTTAAAGGAGGTTTGCAAGATGTTGTGACAAGAGAAAACATCATTCCTTTATTGGGGGAATGGTTAAGGGGAAAGATGCACACACATTGGAGTTGAGAGTGAAAAAGACAAATTTTGCATGCTAACCTACCTCCTCATAGTCTAGATTATGACAAGGAGATCACTTGAATGTTGTTGTTGATGGATGGATTTTGAGTAACATTTTGATTGATACAAGTGTAAAAGTGAATGTACTCACTTTGGATGTGTGGATTCAGATGGGGAGACCACCATTATAGCCATCTTCAAATGTGTTGTTTATGGAAAATAGGACTAAGGCCATGCCCATTGGAGTCTTGAAGGATGCTATTATTACTATACAAGGGGCCAAGTTTACTAGGGACTTTGAGGTCTTAGCACTTTGCAGAGAACAATTTTCTAGCATTACTTGGGTGCCCTTGGTGTTATGCAAATAATGTTGATATGTGCTTCAATAAAGGATATATAAGTTTTGAGAACAAGGAAGAGTGCATGTCATCATTCCTTTGATAGATGGGAGTTGCACCTTATGTAGAACCCTTAAGTGAAGAGGATTTGAACAAAATTTATGTGTGCACCATTAGAGATCCTAGAAGTCCTTGAGCCATCAAAGGAAGGAGTTCTCAATGGGATGATGCATAGTCCATGAGTGATACTACAAGTGTTGCATGTGACAACTGGGCACATGGACACTTATGAAATGGTTGGGCATGAGTGAGAAGTGTAGTTACATGCATGTAAAGAAGCCATGTTGTGTTAGGCATTTGGGAAGTAACTAGGTACCAAGGTACACTGGTGAAGGAAATCCTAAAGTGTTCTATGTGTGCTATGGAATTTCAATGGATAGATCAAGTGGAAAGAAGGAATATGTTAGTTTATACTCTGCTGTGTGGGACAACAACGTGTTGGTGGATGGTTCATAGGGATAATATTTTGGAGTGGCGAGAAGTGAGAATCCTTCTCTCTAGATTTCTCAGAGCAATGCACCTACCAAGATATGTGAATTTCATGGGAAGGATGCTCAACACCATGTTCAATAGTGTGAGAGACTGGGAAAGAGGGCAGGAGGCCTTACCACCTTCACTATGGGTGCACAAGTTCTACTACACCTTGTGAGGTTGTGCACACATGCATGGTATGTTTATGTAGAGTTGAATAGAGAAACAAGAAATTGGCAAGAACTGACTGCATGTATGATTCAAACCTTTGACTATTTTTCCACTAAACCTCTAGTGAATGAGGCATTATAGGTTATGAAGTGCTTGACTATGGGAGATAGTGCAAAGGCTGAGGAACTTATTAGGAGTTACTTAGGTGAGTCAGATCGGAGAGGTGCTTTGAAAGAAGAAGAGATAGATGCAGAATAACTTGGGTGTGCCTTACCTAGAAAAAGAAAAGGGTAAGATGGTCTATGTAATTGATGATGAAGAAGTGGAGAATATAGATGTTGAGCATATAGAGGGTATGCGTGAGGTCTTAGATAATGTAGATGATGAGAAGGTGCATGTATCATGAGCCTATGAAAATAAGAAGGTCAACATTGGGACAAATGTTGAACCTAAGGAGGCCATCATTGGTGATTATTGGTCTGACTCTGAGGTTGCTAAAATAATTGAGTTTTGTGTGACTTCCAGGACTTATTCCTAGAGGCTATCATGAATTGAAAGGGGTACATGAATCTTTGGGTGAGATGAGAATCAAGCTAAAGGAAGGTGCATGCCTCGGTTAGGAAGAGGCCTTACAGGATGAATCCTATCTCATGTGCATCAAGGTAAAGGAAGAAATTGATAAGATGTTGAATTCTGGAATCATTGAGCCCATTGAGGAGTTAGAGTGGGTTAGCCCTATGGTGATAAGTATAAAGAAAGATGGAAGAATAAGAATTTGTGTGGATTATAGGGAGTTGAATGTTGCATGTGTAATAGATCCCTTTCCCACACCATTTATTGAAGAGATCTTGGAAGGTGTTGTAGGGTGTGAGATCTACTCCTTCACTGATGGATTTTATGGATATCATTAGGTGAGGATAGCTAAAGAGGATCAAGAGAAGAAAACTTTCACCACTGAGTGGGGAATTTTTTCATACATAGTTATGCCCTTTGGATTGAAAGAAGCACATGTAGTATTTTTTCATGCATTGTTGTGCAAGCATTCTAGGACTTTATTCATAAGTTCTTGTAGGTTTACTTGGATGATTGGATAGTTTATGGGCTAGTGAAAGATCATTGTGATAATTTAAGGCTTATGTTTGAGAGGTGTCGGTAGTTGAGCATCTCCTTAAACATTAAGAAGTGTGTTTTTGCTACACCTTTTGGGACTTTTTGGGGCATATTATTTGTAAAGAAGGCTTGTTAGTGGATCTGCTAAGGTTGTTGTTATTTTGGGCTTAGAGGAACCTACTAACTAGAGTAAGGTGTGGATTCTTGGGGCACACAGGATATTACAAGAAGTTTATCAAAGGTTATGCTAAGATTTCACATGCCCTTAGAAGAATTATTAAAGAGTAAAGGCAAGTTCCATTGGGGTGAAGCGCAACAAATGCATTTGAGACATTGAAGGAAAGGCTTACTACAACACCTATTTACACTTTCCTTCATGGACAAAACCTTTTCATGTGCATGTGGATGCCTCTGGCATGGCCATTGGTGGTATTAGCCCATCCTAGAGAAGGTATTGTTGATCATCCTATTTTTTTGCAAGAAAGAAATTGACACCAAGTTGAACAAATTATACAACTATAGAGCGTGAGGCCTTTTCCATGATCTATGTTGCATAAGTTTGAAAATACTTGTTGGAAACACCTTTTTATTTTCTATACAGATCACATGGCATTGAAGTACTTGGTGAACAAGCCCATTTTATAGGGGCGCATATGCCATTGGATTATGTTATTTCAAGAATTTGATTTTACAGTGGTGGTTAAGCCTAGGAAAGAGTAATTCTGGACCAGATCATTTATCAAGGATTAATTCAGGAGAGGACATGCAGAGCATTGAGGACATAATTTAGATGCACAACTATTTAGATTAAACCACACCCCTCTGACTTAGAAGATATTGTTGTCTTTTTTAAAATGGTGTGTGGTTGAGGAATGAAGAATATAGAAAAGAAACAACTTGCCATATGCACCATGCGCCTTATATGTTGATTAGTGGAGACTTATACAAACTAGGTGGGATGAAGTTTTTGTGCTAGTGTGTACTTGAGCATGAGTGTGAAGCTATTATGGAGGAGGCTCATGGTGGTATTGCAAGTGGACATTATGTAGGAGATGCCACCATATGCACAAGATTTTATTGGCTGGTTTATGGTGGGAAACATTGTATAAGGATTGTAAAGAATATTGTAAGGCTGTGATGACCATTTTCAAGCACCTTGGAAATCCTAGGCATAGAGATGAAATGCCTTTAAGGCCTATTGCTAGTGCAGAACCTTTTGAAAAGTGGGAAATTGACTTTGTGGGTCCTATTTCCCCACCCCACGTAGGACTAGATCACTACATTATAACTTGTACAGATTATCTTACAAGGTGGGAAGAAGTGTGCACCTAAAAAGGATTACATGATAGCTATGACAACAAGGTTTTTATGGGAAAACATTATCAGTAGGTATGGATGCCCATTGAGTTTGACAAGTGATAGGGGTACTCATTTTCTTAATGAGACCATCAGGATACTATTGGCATAATTTATGGTGGCACACCATAAAACAACACCCTATCACCCTCAAGGCTAATGGAACTATTGAGGCTTTCAACAAGATATTGAGCCACACATTGACTAAAATTTGTGATGTTGGAAGGAAAGATTGGGATGATAAAGTCTTCTTTGCTATACTTTGGGCATATAGGACAACTTATAAAAGATTGAATAAGGCCACACCCTTTCAATTGGTGTTTGGTGTGGAGGTTGTTTTACCAATGGAATTCATGTTACCTTCTCTTTATGTATTACATGCGTAGGAGGTTTGGATGATGAGAAAGAAACTTGAAGAGTGCATTGAAAAACTGATGTAGTTGGATGAAAGGTGTTATAGCATGATGGAGTACAGAAGATAAAAAAAAAGGCTAGGAAGAAGGCATGACATGATAGGCATATTAAGGATAAGAAGCTTGAAGTTGGACAGATGGTTCTTTTGTATGATTCAAATTTTTGTGCCACCCTGGAAAACTTAAAGTGCATTGGTTGGGACCATATATTGTGACTTACATACTTGATTCAAGTGCTTTCAGTTAGAGGCACTGGATGGGACATGATTTTCGGTTATTTCAATGGGAGTAGGCTGAATCCCTACTATAAATAAGTCTTCTTGGTGTTTTGTAATAAGGTAGTATTGCCATTAGATTATATTTCCTTAATGCATTTCCTTTATATGTGTTTCCTTTCATCATTGTTATGCTTTGTCAATTTAGTTAGTGTTTTGTGTAATAAAGCAGCTCTTGCATGCCAGAAGATTGATTACTATCTATTGAATTCATGCGTAGAGGACCATGCACATACTTTTAGTGTGGGGTGGAGTGTATACAGGATAAATGGACCAAGTTTGAATGTTCTCTAAAGATGGGTATGCATAGAGAGATATTGTGCAAGTGCTTGAAGTAAAGGTGTGGATAGAGAAATATTTTTCATGAATGAAGACCATGTATGGATGAATGGATGCACATAGTGTAACATGAGGTAGGATGCAAAGTGGAAACTACTTAGTGAAAGGCATAGTGGATAGGTACTTTGGTGCATGAAGGACGGATGAAAGGAGGTATGTGGCTGAGAAGTAGTAAGCATGTGCAGAAGGTTATGACTGTGGTGTAGAAAAATCAGCAGTGGAAAATGGAAGAAACACCAAGTTAATGTTGAGTATGGTGGTAGGTGGAGAGAAATAAATGTGAAATTTTTTTAAAAGCTATATAAGGTGGTGTTGTGAAATCATTTTTACCTTTGTGATTGAGAGAATTTGAGTGAGTTGAAGAGTGAGCTAAAGAGTGAGTTGTGACATGTGAAGAGAGATATTTGTGATACCAAACTAAACCAGATGGATTTTTGAAGTTAGCATGAGATTGTTGATGCTCCAGGAGAAAGTGTTTGAGTGAAACAAAAGTGCATGGGAAGGAGAAATAATTGATAGTTAGGGTTTGAGTTTGATCTAGGGCATGCAAATTGAGCTAGGGCACATGGGTTTGAGTTGTAGAGCTTGAATTACTGAAAGAACACACCTTTATTATTTCTATGGCACCTAAGTGAGCACCTAGAGTGGCCACAAGGGGAAGGAAGTAGAAGGAAGTCGAGGTCAAAGTAGAAGACCCTGAAAGCCATTTTTTTCGAGATGCAATATCTAGAAGGGGTTTTTATGGGTCACGATTGGGATTCTCACATTTTGTCATTGTAAAGTAAGTGATTACAACCACAAAACAAAGATAACAAAGATGAATTAGACAAGTTTCTAGTGGTAAAGACGAATCTTAAGACAGAAAATGATATGGTGTGTATATGATGATGCGGGTGAAAAATTGTTAACAAAGGTGGGATTTTTATAATTGTATGAGCTCCCTTATTTTGGAAAACTAGAGAAGTTGTATCAGTGGTTGATGAGTAGAGTCCATGAGGACTTTTTCTACTTTTCTAGGTGACGAGATGAGGATTACCACACCCCTAATTGGGAGGTTTGACAAGATTGAGGAGTTTGGGTACAGAACTTAACAGTGACCTCACTAACAAAGGAGGTGATAGAAGTAATGAAGAAGGCACTAGGATATATGAAGGGAGGGTGCGAGATGGATATCCCTAAGTTACAAAAGTATCCAGTTGTTTAGGGTATACACACCTCCTAACTAAGTTGAACAATCAAGAGCATTGGTCACAAGTAAACAAGGCATGGTTACATGTAGCAAAGAAGATGACATAAGGGGTGGTGTACAATTTGGCCAATTTCATTGTTGAAACCATTATTGAGGAGGCACACCAAGGTGAGAAAATAAGTTTTGGTGTGATCCTTTTGTCACTTTATTTTGTAGAATTGGAGTGCCTGATGGGCCAAAGGATAAAATATGGCAATACCCTAAGGAGAAGAAATCTCTTGCAGAGAGATTTGCTAAGTACACATGTGATGGAACCATGAGTGGACCCTTTAAGAAAGAGAAAATTTTGGTATGAGCATCTTCATGGTACATTTGAGAGGAGTGGAGAATACCTAAGGATATTCCTTCGGTATTATATAAACAAGTATAGTTTACTATTAACCAACATTTTTATGCAGGGCTTTGGGATGAAGGATGGAAAATGGAGCCCTTGGTGTAAGATCCCATATGCCTTCACCACACATTACTTCTAGGCATCTATACATATTTTTTCGAGACGTGCATGCCGACTACTTTTCAATGTAGATAAGGTAGATTGTGACTACCATACACTCAAGAAGACTTATGTTTATCCAAGTAAGTTTGCATATATTGAAAAATTAATTTTAAATGATATTAACATTAAAGCTATGAGTTTGGCCATTGGAAATTCTAGGGCAGCCCTTGTGTATATTTACCTCAAGCCAAGGTTGGAAAATGGGAAGTATGTTGAAAATGAGTTCAAGCTCCTGGACCACCCAAGGGGAAACATACTGTTGGGTACACTACAAGATGAAGAGGACAATTTTCCCCTTGAAGAAGAAGAAGAAGAGGGGAACAAGAAAAGGAAAACAATGTTGGCCTTGGCATAGAATGAAACAACTAACTATTGGTGAAAAGAGAGAGGGTGAGGAAAATCCATTGTAGGAACCGAATGATAAAGTATTGGAGACATATGTTGTGGAGGTGGATATAGAATAGGGTGTTGGGGACCCACAGTTTAAAAGGGTGCTAAGAATAACAAGAGTAGAAGGCGTGGGACCTCAAAGCCCCTTAGGAGGTTGCACGGGACTTATCCTATGAAAGTAGAGCCATAAAAGAAAAAAATTCTCAAATATGTCCCTCGGAAGGATGAAGAGGATGAAAAGTCTAAAGAAAGTGTGTCAAACACTCTAGTCAAGACTAAGGACATTAAAGATCCTCAGGAAGAAGAAATGAAGAATGATGCAGAGGAGTTAAAGGAAAGAAAGATAGGAAGTGGTACCATGGATAGAGAGTTAGAAAATGATAAGAGCCAATTGTCAGGCACACCCCACACTACACGGATAAGTGAAGAACCAGAGTTATGGATTCGAGGCATTCATGTTGCAAAGGGTAAACACGTTGGTGAGGAGAAAGATGGAGGTATTTATGAGACACTAATAGTTGGGTATATTGATGACCCAACCATGATTATACGTCTGTGATAGATAGTAATGGATGGGAGTTGATGGATGCATACATGGCTACTATGCACACACGTAAGCAATTATCTCGGAGCATGCGAGTAATCATATGGATGAGCCTGGTGTTTCACCGTTTTCTTTACGTTTTGGAATGTGACGAAATAGATAGTGTTATGGGCTGAGGAGGAATACTTGTTGTGTTGGTTTGGAGGTTGATGCACGTGTTCTGACTTCTCGATCTCGATGTTGACTGTGAGAGATTCCTTTTGGCTAGGAGGAACTACCTGAAATAGAAAACAAGACCACCAAAGAAGAGTTAAATAATATATGACAGTGGACTACCTAGTGTATGCTAGATCCAAGAAGTGTGATACTTCCTAGAAGGTTGTCAACCCACTATTTTATAAGACAAATTATGAAGCAACTAAAATGTGTACATAAATGAATCTAGTGCTAGTATTCTTATTTGGGTACCTAAAATCACTATCAGTGTCAATCCAATTAAATACTAAAAATATGCGGGTCAAGGTCTTCACGTCAGGTTGCGGGTTGTTCAAGTGGTCTGCAGGTCATAGACATGGTCTTAATAGGGTTGGGTAAGGTGTTTGGGTTGTCTTGGAAGGTATGTGGTTGCTGGTTTACACAGTTTTGGTAGACACAGAGATCGAAATCGGTCAAGGTATGACCGATCACGGTTAGGCATAACTGACGACGCTTATGGGTAACCGTGTGTGGTAGAGGCAGGATGATAAGACTCAATAATATTTGTTAATGGAGTTTGAGCTGAGATCAGACAAAGATGAAAAAGGGCATAACGAGGTATATGGGGATCTTAGGAACACTCAGAAATATGTAGGGATTAGGTATAGATGGTTTTATGGTGTGTGTGGAAGAATGGTTGAGTTTACAGAAAGAGGAATAGTGGGGAAAAGGGAATGCCAGTAGGAAATGACAACAAAGGTGACAAAACCCTTTAAAATAAAACAGGGATAAAATAACATAGGTGATAAACATACTTATTGGTGTTGTAGGTCCAATGGCTATGTGGTGGTGATTATTGATTAGTGGGATAGAGCTTGGTGTTGTAGTGGTGCTTCCTGAATGTTACCGTGAGTGCAATACCTCTAGATTTGTGTGGGTGTTGGCTATGGATGTTTGTAGGTATGAAAAGGCTCTGGTTCTACTTGCATGCAACTCTCTTCTCTTCTCTTCAATCTCAGAATGTGTCAACCCACAAACAAGGTTTCCAAAGTGAATAAATGGTAACTGATGACGCTTCTGTTTGACCAACGTCGGTTTTGGGATGATCGACGTCGTTAAGGTAGGATTACCTAGGTTTGCTAAAAATAATAGATCTTGCAATCATTTGGGCCAGGTCTGTCCATTTATTCACGGATCAGAATGGACATTATGTTTTTATGAGCGGGAAGGTAGTTAGAGGAATAATAGGCTTTGATTTTTAGGGTTGAACTAAGTCTTATTCATTTATGGAAACATGCTATGAATAGGTCTATGGTGAGGTGTCTAGGTGAGGTGTGCATCCATTTAATTAAAGTAATTAAAATTAAATTAATAATGGGGTGAGGATGGATATTAATTTAATTGTAAATAATTAAATTAATATTAATGTGGGGTATAAGGGTCATGGTTAGGTGAATGTGTTTAAGTTGGTTATTCGAAAGGGGACCAAGGGGAGTGTGACCCAATTTTGGTGTCTACATTTTGCCCCTTTTTATCACATGGCTTGTATTGGTAAATGGCCCTGACAAAAATAGGAAATGTTGTGTCAAGTGTAAGTGAGGGTGGTGTTGCCCTAAGTGTGGGTGAAGGTAACCCCCCTCAAACTAGGAACCGATGAGGTGAGAGACGGAAGTGGTGAGTGGTTTGATAAAATGAGGAGATGGGAAAATGAAGATCAGTGGGCACATTGGGTAAAGGTAAAAGGTCAAATTGGGTAAACATGTAAATGGGATAGGGTCGAAGGTAGTGGTAGTTGAATGCATGCACACATTAGAAATTGTGACACGGTACCTGGTTGAAAATATTTCAAAATCTACATCATCTAAGGTCGATAGGTCTATCTAAATAGGGTTGAAGTGATTCCGGTATCCAAGGTATAGGATATGGTGTGGAAAACATAACAAAGGTCAGGTGCAGGAATGTTTAGGTATGTTTCGGTACACCAAAGGTCAGGTCAGGATAAACAACATGACAATAGGCAAGGTAAGGTCGGTAGGCTGAATAATACGGGTAACCACGTCATAAGGTACAACAAGCACGAAGGGTCAAAGGTCACAAAAAGTGGTTCAGGTCAAGGGATATAGGTAATGACATGGGTAATGCCAAGGTATAGGTAAAATAACAACTCCTAAGACACAACAAAGACAATGTAGGGGTAGGTTGGGTTTGTAGGTATGGTTCAATGGGTGTCCAGGATGATAAAAAGGTGCATTGGCATGAATGGTGGTAGGTAAAAGGAAGCTTAACAAGACATAATAGTTAGCAGGGTGGAATGATTCGGTTAGAGGGTGACCGACGTCGGTTGGCTAGGGCACAAATAGGACCAAAGATCGATCGAAGTCGGGTCTGGGTTTATAAAACAAAAATTCCATATTTTACAGAATCATTGTTGTGTTGTACCATTGGAGAAAATGATAGAGCTAGTTGAATTTTGGTGCTTTTCGAGAGGAAAGTACGAGGGACTGTACCCGACTGAGGTGGAGAGATCCAATTGGTGAGAGGAGCTAGGTAGACGGGTCCACAAGATTGGGCAGAGCGAGTTGATTAGTGGAGAGATTCAAGGTAGATTTCATCATGGCAGAGGTGGGAGAGGGTTCGAGTGGACCACCGGCACAACAACCAATCTTACCACCATGTAGATGACGCCGAGACAAGGTAAGATCTAATCCTTTCGATGTATTTGTTGTGGGAAAACAGGGGAGATTCTTAGGTATTTTTGGGTTGGGATTATAATAAAATTTATGGTTAAAATTGATGAAATGAGGGAGGGATAGGTCCTAGGTAGGGAAAATAGGTGTGGGGAGGGGCTTAGCGTAAGGGAAGGTAGGGTAGAATATGTTAACAGTGAATGTTGATAATTTCGTGAGACAAAAAAATGGGGGTTTTTGGATTTGGTGCGGTGATAATGACTGACGTCGGTCATGAATTCGCCAACGCCGATAAGATATAGCTGACATTGGTCAAATAATGATGATCGATATCGGTTACTAGTGACTCGAGGTTGGTCAGGATTTGAAGGAAAAATAGGTCAAACAAGGGTGTTAGGTGGGTTTTTAAATCGTGAGGTGTGAATGTAAGTGGGTTGAGGGTAGGTAGGGTAGGTTACAGAGGTTGCAGGGAAGGAAAATATGAAGGAATGACAGGAATGGGTTATTCGGGTAAGGGTGTTGTGGAAATGGTTATGGGTTTAATCCACAATGTGATTGTTTGGATGTAGGTGAGAGATCAGCTACAGGATGCAGGATAGAGTTCCACCGCTATTGATAGTGGTGTGGGGAGATGTGACCGATGAGGAGTGGAGACACATGACCGACGTGGGTCTGATTGGTATTCGATGCTATAGGTGTATAGTGCATGATTCTAGTTTGATGGTTGCTCTCATTGATAGATGGGATTCCACGACCAACACGTTCCATCTTCCGACAGGTGAGATCACGTCACCTTAGAGGACGTGTACAGGATCCTAAGATTACCGATAGTGGGAGCACAAGTGTACTCCATTTCATTAGAGGCCTCCAAGGAGCTGATGTTGTCGTATTTGGAGAGGGGATGGCCGAGATGAGGTTCCATAGTGTGATCCTGAGCTATGGAGAGATGTACGCAGCCCATCCTAAGGAGATGCAGTTAGTTGTTTTGATTATGGAGGCAGTGTGTTGTTTTGCACTGCCAGATGCAGAGGGTAGGAGATTCCCATGGGCACTGATGGGAGTTCTTCATGATATGATGGAGGACAAGACCTAGTTTGCATGGGCACTAGCCTACCTGGTGTAGTTATATAGGGAGCTATGGGCCTACAGGAGGTTACGGAGGTTCAGCGTGTGCTACACTTTCCTCCTTCACTGTTGGGCCTACGAGCACATTGTGTGCATGTGGCCGATTGGTTTTCCCATCCTGGATGCAATTGAGCTGTAAGGTCGGGTTGGTTATAGGAATTGGGTTCCAATTGATGGTGTGTGCCGAGGGGCTAGGGATACACATGATGACATACTTGAGAGATGCTTTTAAGAAAGTCATGTTATCCATTACGAGTGAGATTGGTGGGTAGAATGGAAAGGGAAAGATAGTCTACAAATTTCTTATACCAAAGGTCATGTGGGTAAGGTGCAATGGTTCTAGCGGTGGAGACTTCAAGAGTTAAATAAGAGGGTGATTGCAGCCTTTGTATTGTGGCAAATATTTTAGAGTCGGTAGGTGAAGCGAGTATCTAAGAATCCAAGCAGGCCATGGTATCCACAAACTTATTGGTAGAATGTGGTGTGGTTTTAAGTTCATAACGTTCAAATGTGGTCAAAAGTATGTCTACATGATGCTTATACTTTTGAAGTATCTCATTACGACATTGGTATATACCATTGACTTGGTTTACAACTGTGGGAATCGCCAAAGATATTGATGGACTTAACATCTAAGGAATAAGTATCCTGGAGGCCCAAAACAAGTGCTTCATATTTAGAAATATTGTTTGTACAATCAAAATCGAGTTTGAAAGATAAAGGCATAGGTTCACCATCAAGAGGAATGAGGATGACACCAGCCCCACCTCCACGCTGACACTTGGAGCCATCAAAGAAGAGTGTCATTTGGTAAGCAAGTTCGTCTAAGGAGAGGGTAGTTATGGATTCATCTGGGAAATCGAAGTTAGAAGGTTGATTCCCAGAAAGAGGTGTTTTTTCTAGTTGGTTGGCAATAGCTTGGCCCTTAATGAAATTTTGATGAATAAATTCGAGTTCAAGGTCGTAAAGAAGGATAATCCAAAGTGTGTGGCATGTTGATGTTGATGTTGATAGGGTTTGAATTACATATAGTGTAAGGGGTCAATATTAGTAATAATGAAGGTTTTTGGTTGAGTAGGTAATGGCAGAGTTTGGTGGCGACAAAAACAAAGGCTACGTAGAGTTTTTTGACGTGGGTATATCTAGTTTCGTAGTCCATAAGGGTATGACTTATATAATAAAACAATTGGTCTCGTGTTACACGTCACGATGAGTGAGCATGACACCTAAAGAATGGTCAATGGCAGAAATATATAGGTAAAAGGGTTGGTAATACTTAGGAGGAATGAGCACTAGTGGTTGAAGGAGGTATTGTTTTAAGGCTTCAAAGGCTTTATGGCATTCATCATCCTATTTGAATGAAACATATTTCTTGAGAAGATGATGAAATGGTTGACAATGATCGGAAAGTTGTGAGATAAAATGATGAATGGATTGCAACTTACCTTGTAGGCTTCAAGTTGACAGAGATTAGTGGGTGGAGGAATTTCTAGAATAGACTTTACCTTAGCAGGATCGACTTCTATACCATGCAAAGAAACAATAAAACCAAGGAGTTTCCCTAAAATTACCGTAAAGACACATTTCTTTGGTTGAAGACGAACACAATACATGATGAGGCAATCAAAGATGACCCTTAGGACGATCGGTTGTTCAGCTCAATGTTTGGATTTGGTGAGAAGATCATCTACGTAATCTTCCAATATGTGATGCATGATGTCATGGAAGATGTAATTCATGGCTTGTTGGTATGTAGTGCTGGCATTTTTAAGGCCAAAAGGCATGACTCGATAGCAGAAAGTACCCCAAGGGGTGATGAAGGCAGTATTGTGTTGATCTTCTGGAGCAAGTAATATTCAATTGTAACCTAACAAACCATCCATGAGTGAAAGCATTTCATGTCCAGCAGTGAGATCAACTAGTTGGTCAATGCTTGGTAGGGGAAATCATCTTTGGGACAAGCTAGGTTGAGGTCACAGAAGTCCATGCAAATGTGGATTCCCCCTATCACCTTTATGACAGGAACAATGTTAGAAATCCATTAGGGATAGTCAATGGGTGGGATGAAGGAAGCGAGAGAAGGATTTGAAGCTCTTCTTTGAATAGAAGAGCTATGCGAGGATGCATTTTTGCACCTTTTGTTTGATGGGTTTGGCATCAAGAATGGTTACGATATTGCGGACCATGATTTTTGGGTCAATACTTTGGTCATATCGACATAAGACCAGGAAAAAGCATTCTTATGGTCCCGAAGGAAAGAGGTAAAATCTTCTTGCTTAATAACATCTAAAGATTGGCCTATATTTAGAATGTGTGGGTCATCCTGAGTGTTAATGTTGATTTCAATGGTCGATTCATTCAACATGGTTTGCATCTCAGAAGGTAACGATGGGTGAATATAATAATCTTCGCACCCATGTAGGTGAGGATGGACTCATCATCCTGACATTGAATGACATTAATAGATGGTGTATCTTCATCGATCATGTTCGGATACAGGAATGGGAGAGAAGAAGGAGCCTCAACATCACATTGATAGGTCAAATGTCCCAGATAAATTGTGTTTATAAAAACAAAAAGTTAGGAGGAATAGATTCAGGATCTATGGACTCCGTGGGTGAAGATGGTGACATGGGTGAATGAGGTGGGAAAGGTTTTTCTACCTGAATGAGGTCGACACGAGCATTCTTAGGAGGTGGTGCGTTAAATCTAATGCCACTACGGTCATTGTGTTTACGAGTGGTACAAGAGATGATAGTGTGGTGGCCCCTGTTCGTATAAACCAAATTCGAAGCCTTTCCACATGCAACGGTGAAGGAAAGTGTGAGAGAAGTGGCGGTTAGTAAGGGAGTGTAATTCAGATGAAAACAGTTGTGTTTAGGATGGAGGTTCGGGTGAGTAAGTGGAAATATCAAGTCCCCTATATGTTATATTATTACAAATGTGGGGAGGACCATAAGGAAAAACATCATCTACGTGGTAGTCATAACTAGGGTGGTGACGCAGGTTTTCGTTCTCTTGTGGAGTGAGGAACATGTTGATATTATATAGGCGGTACTCCCCTAGAGTGAGGCGTTGAAAGACACCTTCTAAGGGATCAATAGTTATTATGTGGGTAGTGGGGATAGACAACTCACTAGATGCTTGGGAGACAGTGAGTCCGATGTAAAGGTTGTGGTTGGTAGTAAGAATAGTAGGGTTAGATGTGGGAGAGGTGGTGGTAGTCTTGGTGGATGGGCTTATAGGTGAAGGTGAAGCGGGGATAGTGGCAAATGCCTTGACTGGTACAAACACATCATTGGGCTGGTATAGCATGTTACAGGTCTTAAAAGGTGATGGGTTAGGTTGGGATGGTGTAGTTATGTCCTTCATGTTCAAATTTAAGGCAGTAGTGTAAAGTCAAAGGGACATAACCCATGATGCGGATCTAAGGTCGTCCAAGCAACAAGTTATACTGGAACTCTCCTTCTAGGACATAGAATAGTTCTAGGATAGTGCAGGGACCTATGCGGACATGGAGAATGATGGTACCTAGGGTAGAGGTCATGGCATCATTGAAGGAGCACAACATAACTGGATTACCATGCATGTAATTGGCAGGTATGCAAATTTGGTTGTACGCATGGGAGGAAATGATGTTAATACTAGCACCACCATCTATCATAATGCGTTGTATGCGTATATTATCAATATGGATGGAGATGAAAAGAGTGGGATCGAGGTCCTTAGACTAGAAGGGAGTGATCTCTTCATCTGAAAAGATGAGGGCGGCTATTTGGTGAATAGGTGGTGTAGAGGAAGGTGTCAACTTAGTGACAAAAGCTACATCATGAGGGGTAATGAAGGAGGCTATGGGTGTGGGGTAATTTTGTAAAACCTTGATAGATTGAAGGACCTCCATGAGGGCTTGACAATGTGACTCAGAGGTTTGGATGAGGTCATATAAAGAAATTTTGAGGGAGGATTGGTGTAATTATTTTAGCATTGTGCGATGTGTGACCCCATCAGAAATAGGATATGCGGGACCTTGAATGGTGACTTTGGGTGTGGGTGCTAGATGGTATGTTGGGTACAGGTTTGGTTGACGGGCTAGTCACCTTTTCTTTCCTTTGTATTTCTAAGTGTGGGTGGCAATGTGAACCATGTTAATCTGAGGGGAGGTAGATGGAGAGGGTGTGCCATGGAAGGTATAATGACATGAGGGAAAAATCCTAGCGGTGGATAAGAGCCTTGTGAAATGAGTAGGGCGCATTGAAATTTGGGTGGTGGTTTGGCCAAATCTCTTATACGGACCATGTTGATCTCAAATTTTGGGGGTGGATAAAATGGTTGTGGGGGTGGAGATACTAGTCGTTGAGTAGGTAATGGAAGAATATTTGGGGAGATTGGCGAAGGTGGAATGGGGTCCTCATCCAAAAGATCATTGTTGTCAAAATTGTGCTCAAGAGGACAAAGTTGGATAAGAATGGTCTTCAAGGCCTTACAATTTTCAACATCATGTCCTGGCACACGATGATAGGCACAAATATTGGTTTCATCAAACCCTTTTGGTTTGGGTTTGAGAGGATCATAAGGTCGAAGTGGTGGTAATGTGATGACGGAAGTCTCTAAGAGATTGGTTAAAATATTAGTGTAGGACCCCGCTAACGGATCACAATGGGAGGTGAGTGTGGGTTTGAGTGTCTGTGTATGGGTGATTGTGGAGGAAGAGGATCTATAGGAGGGGGAATGGGTTGTCCACTAGTTTGGCATATTGATCTAAAAATCAATTTTAACTAAAGAATTGTGCACACACTTAACTTTGCTTTGTATTGATTTTTGATATAAAAATTGACTATTATATCCTTTTGTATTTTTAATAAAATAATTAAAACTAAAATTACTGTGTAAAAAAATAAAATAAAGAGATGAATCACCAGCAATTTGACACAAGAATTGATAATGAGTTTGGCACTTGTGGCCTACGTCTTGGTCGGTTGAATGGGACCAATCTATTAAAATCTTGAAAATAAATCTTTACAAATATTTATACAAGAATATGATCTTCTCATCACATTCCTCTACCAAAAATAATAGGATTCACTTTTTACTTCATCTCAAAATTCCATCCCTAGCTCAAGTTATGAGCAAAACAATAACACAGTCACTTTCCCGTGTCTATACTAATAAAACATAGCTCCTTTTATAACACTTCACAGCTCTGGGTACAATGGTTGGGTGCTTATCCTTTTACCCAAGTGGCCCAAGTTCAAATCCCACTCCATGTGGGGCACATTTTCCATAGGGATAAGATCCCACATTTGTTGGGCATGAAAATAGGAAGGCATTTATATAGGTGGTTGTTGTATGTTGTTAATAGCTTAAGAGCTATCTTATCCCCAAGGATGGGGCACTCAATGTGGGTGATTGGAGAGATAAGGGGTGTGACATGGCAGGTATTTGTGCATGGATATTTTAATAAATGGCTGTTTGGAAAATGTCTGTTGAAATATAAGGATAATAGTTGGCAAATTTAATTGGAAATTAAATAATGTGGCCAATGTGGAGTAATAAATGGGTGTGGCTAAATTTTTAATATTATTATTTATTTATTTTCCATATTGCCATGTGTCATATTTTCATTGGTCCACTTGATGAGCATGCACATGTTCAACCTGTGCACAATCCCCAAAATTTGCCAATTACCCAAAAATTTCAGCGAGCCATAACTTTTGCATACGAGCTCTGTTTCCTGCAAACGAGATATCGACGGAATCATCTAATTTTTCTCCATGCCATGGAACTGACTGCAACTGATTATGAGAATATCTTAGATTGGTGTTTCTCTATGAGGATCCTTTGGATCATTCCTCCCCATTGAGAAACTTTTGGACCCCAAAAGTCAACTTAATTGGTGAATAGGTGAGGGTATTTCTCCCTCACCTTTCCGGTTTCCATCCATTTAGCCTTGTTCAGATGAATTCCTTTAAACCCAACATGAAGATACTCAATATCACCCCTTCATGAAGTTCTGACCTTCCTATCCAAAATGATGTCTTCCTGTAACTCATCAAGATACTCAGGAGAAAAATCATCAATGGAAGGCATTATGTTAGCATCATCATGATCAACAATCATAGGCGGTTCATACAATCTTAAATTCTCAACATTTACAACTGAGTAGATTTGCATATATGGAGGTAAATCTAATTGGAAAGTGTTGTTACCAATTTTTTCCAATATTTGGAATGGACCATACCGTATAGGTTTCAATTTTTTACCTTCACTGTCAGTCTTTCCCTGTTGATGTGAAGCCAAATTGAATCACCAACTTTGAACTTGTGATCAGTTCTATGTTTATCATGCCTGGCTTTGTACTTAGCTTGAATTTTCTCCAATTATTCATGGACATACTGATGAACCTGTTGAATTCTCTGAACAAATCTTTTAGCCCTGTCAGAATCACTTGAACCATTAACAACAGTTTCATGTCCATAATATACATCTAAAGGAGAATTAGGTAGATATCCAAAACAAGTCTCAAATGGAGACTTCAAAGTAGAAGAATGTAAGGCACGATTATAAGCATGTTGCACATAATATAAATGTTCATCCCATAACTTAGGATGTTTTCCACAATAGCCCCTAAGCAAATGTACTATTGTGCGTTTACAACCTCTGTTTGACCATCAGTCTATGGATGAAAAGTAGTGCTCTTTTTCAGTTTTGTGTCCATTAACCCCCACAATGTTGACTAAAATTCCCCAAGAAATCTAGAATCCTAATCAGATATAATTGAAGTAGGTAAACCAAAATGAACCCAAACAAACTGAAAAACAAATGTGTAGTTCCCTCACTAGTTATTTTTTTAGTACATGGAACCAACACACACATTTTGCTAAATTTTTCCACTACCACATATAAGTAATCATGTTTCTTTCGTGTCATGGGAAAGCCTCCTACAAAGTCCATGGAAACACTTTCCCAAGGCCTTATCGGAACAGGAAGAGGAGTGTAAAGTCCTAATTTCCTATTACTTGGCTTGCTTGTGGCACAAAGAACACATCCCTTAATATACTTGTTTACATGTTCATGCATTCTAGGCCAATAACAATATTTTTGTAAATGTGCAACTGTCTTACTAACACCAAAATGCCCCAAAATAAGAGAAGTATGTGCTTCCCTAATCATATGCACATGTTCATTTTCTGGAATACAAAGTTTACCAGAGTGATATAACAATCCTTCATATAAATGATAATCTTTTCTCCTACTTGTTTCCCACTTACTAGATCCTCATACACTTCTCTAAAATCAACATCATTAACATATTGTTCCTTGTAACTAACATGAGCCAAAGAACTATGCTGCAAAAGGATAGATGCTACTACCACTGGTGGTCTAGATAACATATCGGCAACCTTGTTTTGAATACCTTTTTTATACCTTATTACAAGATGAAATTGTTGCAAAAATCCCATCCACTTGAAATGTCTAGACTGCTGCAATTTGGTTTGTGTTTGTAAGTACTAAAGTGGTTGATGGTCAGTATGTATAATTGTTTCTTTTCCCATTAAATAATGCTTCCACTTTTTAACACTTTGAACCAAAGCATACAACTCTTTATCATAAGTTGGATAGTTTCTTACCGCACTTGTAAAGGTTTCTGAATGGTAACACACTGGTCATTTTTTCTGCTTCAAAATTTCCCCCATTGTGTAGTCACTAGCATCTATCTCAATCTCAAATGATGTTGTAAATCTAGAAGTGCCAAGATTGGAGCGGTACTTATCTTCTCTTTCAGTGTATCAAAGGCTTTATGTTGCTTTTCCTCCCCACTGAAATACCTATTTAATACTTATCAAAGCATGCAAAGGAGATGCAATATATGAGAAGTTAGCAATAAATTTTCTCCAGTACTGAATTGCACCTAGAAAACTCCTAACTTCTGTCACATTAGTGGGTCTAGGCCATTTCACAATAACCTCTATTTTTTTAGGATCAATTCTCAATTCACCATTTCCTACAATATAACCCAAGTAAATTAAATATGTTTTTCCAAATTCACATTTTGATATCTTCAAAAATAATTTCTCTCTCCTTAGTGCATCTAAGACTTTCTAGATGTGTTTAACATGTTCATCCCATGATTTACTGAAAATAAGAATATCATCTAAGTAGACAATAATGAAATTATCAATGAATGGTCTAAAGATATCATTCATAACTCTCATGAATGTTGTCGGTGCATTGCACAAACCAAAAGGCATCACTAACCATTCAAACAATCCCTATTTCATTTTAAAATCAGTTTTCCAAACATCACCTTCTGTAATTCTTACTTGGTGATAACCACTTCTTAAGTCTAACTTAGTGAAATAAATTGCACTCTTTAATTGATCCAATAAATCATACTTAGTGAAATAAATTGCACTCTTTAATTGATCCAGTAAATCATCTATTCTAGGAAGAGGGTAATGATTCTTTATAGTAATCTTGTTTAAAGCATGGAAATCAACACACATTCTCCAAGTGCCATCCTTCTTAGGAACCAAAATAATTGGTGAACCACATGGGGATGTACTTGGATGAATTATACCTTGAGCCAAAAGTTCCATTACTTGTCTCTTGATTTCCTCATTCTCTACTACTGACAACCTGTACATTCTCCGATATTGGGAATAGGTGCATCCCAAGCAAATCTTGTATCTCATGTTGAATCCCTCTTTTGGGAGGTAGACCTTGTGGATCCTAAAAACATCATCAAAATCATAAACAATTTTTACTAATTCATCCTTATGTTTCAGATGACAAGCCTCAAAAGCCATCTCATGTTCTTTCTCTTTAGATTTGACCACCATGGGCACAAAACTTTTCTTGAATTTACCAAAGCATTTTCATTTGACCTACAGTTACAAGGATAGATTATTCTTTTCACGGTGAGCTCTAACAATAAACTCAATTCCATCCTTTACAAGAAAATATTTATTTTCTTCCCTATAGAATATTTCTTTACGATCATACAAATAAGGACTTCCCAAAACCACCCCACAAATATCCAAAGGAACTACATCCAATTCAACCTCATCTATAAACTTGTCTGTAATGGAAAATCTGAAAGTACAAGTTTTAGTTACCTGTAATTTTGCATCATCACAAACCCAGCCCAAAGGATAAGGCTTAGGATGTGGATTAGTTTTGAGTCCTAATTTCTTTACAACCTCCTCAGAAATTAGATTAGCTTGAGATCCACTATAAAAAAGAGTATCAATTTTTGTATGTTTTGAAATCACTCTAATGTGGAAAAGCTCATTCCTTTTCTTATCATCATGTATAGTTTGTTTACTAGAAGAAGATGCAACATTTGTAGTACTATTGTTGGAAATTGAAAGTTTTGATTTACCTTGAAAACTCATAGTTGTGATCTTGGTTTCATCACCTGAATCTGACCCAAGATCATGAACTGCAGTGTTTGTTTTCTTTTCCTTTCCTTTCTTAACCATCCATTTAGGTTTCAATTCAGGATGTAATTTCCAACATTTAGACTCATCATGGTTCTTTTTACAATGATTACAAAATGGTTTTTCATCTTCCTTCTTAACAATAGAGTTTGTCTTATGCTTACCCTTTCCTTTTCCTTGTTCTTTCGAACCTTTTCCTTCAGATTGCTTGTTCTTTTGATTAAAAGAAGAGAAAGAGGAATCCTTTTTCATGTTGCCCCTTGCTTCCAAATGGTTTTCTTGAACACATATTGTATCAATATTAGTAGGACCTAAAACAAGTATCATATGCCTTAGATAACTATGCAATCCACCAATATATTTAAGCAGTGTTTCTTCTGTGTTTAGGGAAATTCCCAGAATTAGAGCCCTTTTCCTAAATTCCTGTGTGTATTCTTGAACACTTTGTCCCTTACTTTGTCTTAATGTTTTCCAATCCATCATAGCTTGTTGCTTATAACCAAGAGGATAAAATTGTTGCCTAAGATTTGAAACAAATTCAGACCAAGAAGTGATTTCTATACCTTTGGTTTCTTCCACTTCCTGAAGCTTACTCTCCCACCAAATGAGTGTTGTGCCACCCATCTGAAGAGTTTCCAAATGAATTTTTGTTTCATCATCAAAAATTCTTTGAACCCTACAATATACTTCTATCTGCTTGACCCAGTTATCCAACTTCTCTGCATTTAGCTCTCCAGTATACATAGGCAATTCAAACTTGATATCTAACTTTAATGAAGGAAAATCAGATTTCAAAGGGTCTCTTTTAGGATTATCAGAACTAGAGCTTTCTTCTTTCTTACCTTCTCTAGTTCCCTTTTCCCTTTGTCTATCTTGGTACATTTCTTCCACCATTTCCTTCATCTGTAGGAATGATTGATGAAAGTTTTCTTCCTCTCGATCTGCCATTGTAGGACTTCAAGATCGTCTGGTACCAATTTCAGGATCTCCTTCAACTAAATATCCTTCACCCTTCTTAGATTGAGACCTTGTTAACATCCAATCACACAACTTACAATCCAAAACATGTTAATCTGAACTAAAAATCAGTCAAAACCAGCTCTGATACCAGTGATCTAAAAATCAATTTTAACTAGCAATTGTGCACACACTTAACTTTGCTTTGTATTGATTTTTGATATAAAAATTGACTATTATATCCTTTTGTATTTTTAATAAAAGAATTAAAACTGAAAGTACTGTGTAAAAAATAAAATAAAGAGATGAATCACCAGCAATTTGACACAAGAATTGATAACGGAGTTCGACACTTGTGGCCTACGTCTCCGGGTCCGATTGAATGGGACTGATCTATTAAAATCTTGAAAATAAATCTTTACAAATATTTCTACAAGAATCTGATCTTCTCATCACATTCCTCTGCCAAAAATAATAAGAGTCACTTTTTACTTCATCTCAAAATTCCATCCCTAGCTCAAGTTATGAGCAAAACAATAACACAATCACTTTCCCGTGTCTATACTAATAAAACATAGCTCCTTTTATAAAACTTCACAACTCCAAGTACAATGGTTGGGTGCTTATCATTTTACCCAAGTGGCCTAGGTTCAAATCCCACTCCATGTGGGGCACATTTTCCATAGGGATAAGATCCCACATTTGTTGGCATGTGAAAATAGGAAGGCATTTATATAGGTGGTTGTTGTATGTTGTTAATAGCTTAAGAGATATCTTATCCCCAAGGATGGGGCGCTCAATATGGGTGATTGGAGAGATAAGGGGTGTGACATGGTAGGTATTTTTGCATGGATATTTTAATAAATGGCTGTTTGGAAAATGTCCGTTGAAATATAAGGATAATAGTTGGCAAATTTAATTGGAAATTAAATAATGTGGCCAATGTGGAGTAATAAATGGGTGTGGCTAAATTTTTAATTTTATTATTTATTTATTTTCCATTTTACCATGTGTCATATTTTCATTGGTACACTTGACAAGCGTGTTTGTGTTCAACCTGTGCACAATCCCCAAAATTTGCCAGTTACCCAAAAATTTCAGCGAGCCATAACTTTTGCATATGAGCTCTGTTTCCTGCAAACGAGACATCGACGGAATCATCTAATTTTTCTCCATGCCATGGAACTGACTGCAACTAATTATGAGAAGATCTTATATCAGTGTTTCTCTATGAGGATCCTTTGGATCACATATGGAGTGGTCTTAGGTCTTACAGGCATCTGTTTGGGTAAAGGTGGGGTAGAAGAGCTGGCGATGGAAGGTTTGGTTGGTTTGATTACTTTATTGGAGGGTAGCATACTTTTAGCTTTGGGTTGCACCTTCTTAGGTAAAGGTGACATGGGAGTACAAAATTTAAAAGGAAAATTAGATGGTGGAAGAGAACGGGTTACCCATGGGAAACTGAGTTGCGGTGGAGGTGGTTGGTAGAGGTTGGGTAGAAGGTGTGAGTGGAAGAGAAGAGAGTGTCATGGGTAGTGAAGAATTTATGGAAGGTAGTGGTGGTATGGGTGGTAAGAAGGTCACGGGTGATGGTAGAGGTTGTGTGGATCGCTTGGGTATATTAGAGGTTCGTGATGAGGAGGTGGGGTCTTTGTGTGCTTAGTTTACCATTGGAAGAAGGTTGCTTGGCGGGGTCGACGGGTGAGGACCTAGGATGGACGGAAGGGGTGAAGGTGATAACGGTGTGGTAGGCGAGGTTGGTGTATGAGGACTCGGAGGTTGAGTCTTCCTTTTAGGGGTTGGAAGAAGTTTAGTGCTGGTTTGGGAAGATGTGGCTAAATCTAATTTGATGGTGGGTGAGTAAGGTTTGATGTCGGCATGACCCCTAAGGTAGTGATGGGTTTAGGTAAGGGAGATGATATAGGCGTGGGTAGGTGTTTGGGTATAGGCATGTGTTGGGTTGAGGCGGAAGTGTGTGTTCGGTTGTGGGTGAGGACATAGAAGGTGTTCCAATAGTCATGGTTGTGTTTGATTTGACCGCTTGAAACACTTTTGGATAGATTATGGAGGTGTCGGTGAGTGATAGTTGCATTTGGGTTGAAGAAGGAAGTAGAAGATGTCCCAAAAATTAAGGCTCTATCCACATAATCCAGGCAATTGGCCAAGCATGAAAATGGTTCTACTATAAGCGGGGATAATGTGGATTGAGTAGCGATCCCCATAAAATGTATTTGAGAAACATGGAAATGGCTAGCTTTAGACTCTGTGGGTAAGAGATGCAAAGCGATCAGCAGGATCTTGGAAGTCCAATGAAGAATGGTCATCTAAAGGCAACAATGTGTCTACAGGATCCTCTATGGGAAGAGGAGATGATGGGCCAGATGAGGTGGACTCTCCTTGTGATGGTGAAGGGAGTGGACATCGTCCCCAGGAGTAGGAGAGGTGCTACTGAAGACTACTCAGCAATTTGAGGGGCTAGAGGCGAGTGCTAATTATGGGCTCTTTCACGGGTGAAGGAGAAAGTGAAGGGGGTTCCTCTGCGAGTGGAGGAGTAGATGAAATAGGTTCCTATGCAAGTAGGGGATCTCGGGCTAGGATTTTGTCTCCGGAAGGAATAGGGGTAATTGGGAAGCAACTGGAATGTCATCAAAAATAGTGTGGACCTCCTAGATATTGTTATCATTGGTTGAAGTGTCACTAGTTTGGTTGGAAGATGGGGCATGATTAGGAATTGAATTCAAGATATGTAGGTTTTGGTTGGTGGATGCATTTGGGTTATCCAATACTAAATCCCCGTTGTCTAACATTTCTTAGATGATATTCTTGAAGGTGATGTAGTTACCATCACTATGACCTTTGACACAATGATAGTTACAAAAGTCATGTTCTTTATACCACGCAGCGTAATGATCGGGTCAAAACCAATTTGTGGTTTTATAGGTGGAAGGGTAATGACACCACCTTAATAAGATTTTCCAAAATAGAAGAATAAGGTTCCCCTATTGGGGTATACTTTCGTTGTTCTCATCTGAACTGGAAAGCTTGGACAGGAGAGAGATTAGAAGAAGGTTTGGCTTGTTTTGATGGGTGAGAGGGTCCAACCTTGAGAACCACAACATTGGCAGACCCTTTGGGTTTTGCATAGTGGTTCTAGGGTTTCAAAGATGAAGAAGCATCATTCGATTTGAACGCGGTGTTCTTGTTACGTAGCTGAATTTTATTCTCTTCGATAGCACGAATCTCTAATTTTTGTACCATGGTGAATGCCTCGTCAAAGGTGTGGAAGGTCTGCACTGCAGGTTGGTGAGATGTGTCTAGCACAAGCCCGAGTAAACAACTCTATGAGCTCAATTTGAGGTAATTGAAATGTGAGCTGGTTAATTAGGCTACGCCAACGAGCGACAAAGTCAGTGATAAACTCATCATCATACTGTCGTGTGGAGTAAAGATCAGTCATGGTGACTTTCTTGACAATATTGATTGAGAAGTGGTCTAAGAAGGCTTGGGCTACTTGATTAAACAAGTAGATGGAATGTCTGGGTAGCCCACTGTACCAGTCTAATGTAGGTCCTATGAGGGACATTGGGAAGGTCTGTAGGACTAAAGAGTTATCATGGGTGATCAGGTAACACCCATGTTTGAAAGACCGTAAATGTTGCTGCGGATATTCTTTACTATTGAAGCGGTTGAATTTTGGCATTTCCCAATGTACAGGTATGAGCGAATATGAATGGATGGATGAATGCGCTCATTACAGATTTCATCATAGGTGAGAGAATTATGTGAGCTAGAAACCGATGCTTCTAATGTCTGTATCCTTTCCATCATTAATTTGATGAGCTCATTGGTAGGTTGTGATAGAAGGCGCCTCTCGTGGCGTAAGAGGGCTGGTGTTGAACATGTGATGTGGGTGGCATTCCAGTGTATGGTGATGCTAAATAGGAAGGTTGAGATTAGGTACCGACATAGAGGGAATATATCCAGAATGAATGACAGACGAGATAGGGTGTTGTTGATAATATGTTTATGTAGGTGGGGCGAATGCGGTGAATCTAGTAGCGATTGGGGGCAGAGATGTAGGATGGAGAGGACAATATTCTGGAATGGGGTAGGGGTCACCGACACCATGGGTGGTTATGTTGCGAATTGGTACATGTGAGATAATGGGCGCAGATGGGGTTATGCTCTCGGTGGTTAATGAAGGAAGAATATATACTACGGGTGCGAATGATGTTGCAGATGCAGTGGTCATAATAGGTGTGGAGCCTATTTTGTCAAAACCACCGGGGTAAAGAAAGTGAAGGTAACGTTGAACTAGTAGGGGCTGATATAGAAGTGGGGATAATGGCAAGAGATATGGATACGAGGCATTTCATATATCAATTGACCTGAGGAATCCCAAGTGGAAGAGTGGGAAAGGTAGAATTGTAAGGTTGCAGGATTCTGATCGAGGAGTCGTGCGAACTCCTCGTCACCTGTAGAAATGGTGGTAGGCAGGGTTGGATCCATGGGTGATAGGACAGAAGGTGGTGAAGGACTAGGTGGGAGTGGTTGACAACTGGCATGGAATATAAGAGCGTTAGTTTGGCTGCGAGTCAACACCATGTGAGTAAGTGTTGACTGAAAAGACTGTATTATGTAAATGACACAGAAAACAACAGAACAAAGGAAAAATGAGGTTGGAGGGTGAATTTGGTCAAGGTTTGAATTTTGAAAACCAAACACAGATACTAACGATAGTTAGGTTGGATCGGTGACGGTTAGTGGGAGACCGATGTCAATCATAGAAACCGATCTTTAGTTATTGTGAAAAAAACACCATTTTCAAGAGGTAAAACAAGACTGATGAAGAGGCCAAGAAAGATCAAAGGACCATGTACAGAGAAAGAAAATGACTATCGAGCCGTTTCTACATCTTAAATCCATCCTCCAAGTTACAGGTAGGCAAAACTATAAAATAGCAGGGTCAGACAATAAGGATCAATGCTACAAAGAAGCCAAAAGAAGGAAGAATGGTGAAGATTCAAAGTCCTCGGGCTCGAATTGGTTCAGGAAAAGGGAAAAAATGACTAAGTATGGAGGAAGAAGGAAAGGGTCACGTGCCTTTAACAACATTATTTCAAGGGTGAATCCAAAAGGAGAAGTCCAAACTTGCACCAAGCTTCCATGTGTCCAAAGTCCCCAAAAGTTGTGGGGTGTTGAAAATTCTTTGGTGAAAAAGAGTGCAGTGTCGGCCAAAATTTCCAAAGTTGGTCCCAGGTGAGAGAACCCAAATGAGCGCGAGGCCACCATGTAGCTCAAAATCTAAAAAGTAAGAAGGACCATTGAACAGTCCACAAAGCAGTGGAGGTAGACAAGTGTCAACCCGACGCTCCTCCAAAGGAAAACTTTGGGTTGGATTTGCAAACATGCGCGGTGCCTCCACGTGTCCTCAAAGGGGGCAGAGTTAGTTGAATTGTCAAAGCATTAACAAGTCAGCGGAGGCTTGCCAAGTGTCTCAAGTATGTTGTTTCAAGGGGAAAATGGAAAAGAGATTCCCGAGCAAGCGCAGAGTGACACATGTCCCAGGGAAAGTGGGGAGTCGGGGAAAAGGTTAGTTTTTGCCCTTTTCCTCAAAAGGGGTAAAAGTTCTAAAAAGACCCGCGACTCCACCCAAGAGGGAAAAAGTCAACATATAGACCTGAGTCAAAGCCAAGGTAGGGTGTCGGGAGAAAAGTGAAAATTTTCCTTTTGTCCAAAAGGCATAAAGGTAAAAATGGAAACGTGTTTCCCAGCCAACCAAAAGGAGCCACATGTCTAGATGGAGTTTCGGGGCTGCGGAGGTTTTTGAGTTTTTGCATTTTTTACGCAAAGGGCCAAAAGGTAAATTGTGGGCTGTGGACCCAAATTTTTATCCCAATCTGGCTGCCACGTATCCCAATCAAAAGAGGGACCCATTTTCAAGTTGTTTTCCCACCTATTTGTACAGAATCAATGCAAAACTTCAAAAGGGCATATCTTTCGACTCAGGGCTCGAGAGATTATGAATCGATATCGTTGGAAAGATCTCGACCTCATCTATGCCATGGGAGTCTGAAAATTTAATTTTTGAGAGGGTAGGTGGAAGAAAAATGGAGAAACATCTTTGAGCTTTCAATGTAGGATCATCAGTCTCAACAACCAGATCGGATTCGATCTATTTCCATCATTCTTTCCTCTTCCTTCAAGGTTGAATCGAGGATCGATGCAGTAAAGATGGATTAGGGGTAGATTTCAGCACAAAACATTAACAATGGTGGTTGAGCTTTGACCCACATTTTCCACTTCTCTCTCCCTTTTTCTTCTCTCAGATCGATTCTATAAATATGGGGATAGGATTCATTGTAAAGGGTTGGATATTCTTAGTTTTGTAGGCTCCCTTCTCCTTCTAGCAAAAGGATTTGTGGGGTTAGGCCTTCCTTTAAAATTGTAATATGTTTCTACCTTTGGCTATTTTGTAATGAACTATATCAATCTATTAGAGAAATAAAATACGTTTGTGATCGATCTCAGATCCTTCTTGTTTCTTTTACTTCTATCTAGTCTCTCATTACAGATCTGGTTATCTGTGTTTGTTTATTGTATGCATTTTATTGGTTTGTGTCAAAGGAAAACTAAGTGTTCATCATTCCTTTTGGTGCATCACCTGGCAGTTTAGTTATTTCTTATTTCTGTACTCTTTTATCCTGTCTCCTTGGCAAGTCTTAGACTAGGTATAGATATAGATCCTCTGCAAATCCTCACGTATGCACCTAAATAGAGGAATAAGGAACCAACCTTTAATCTAGAGAGCTTTTCCAATTCCAAGGTCCCACACCTTAGGAAAAGTTCCATGTTATGCAATCACACCAGATGATTCTGCCTTAGAAAAGTAGATCTTTAGAAATCATCTGGGGGTGTTGTGATTTTGCACTAATAATTTTGGCATGCCCGGTGGGACCAAGAAGTCTCCATCTTATTACAGTAGGGATTGATGTACACTTGTTGTGATTTTAGATTTTAAGAAGCCTTAAAATTGTACATCTAGTGACTCCAAAAGAAACAAATCTACTGGTTTTGCAGCCCAAGCTTGGGAGATTCATGAATCTCACCGGTCTAGAGCAAGGAAAGAAGGTATATTTGAATACTTGCATCTATCCCAGGAAGACAAAGGAGAGGAAGAAGAGTTCAGAGGTCTCCATCTCCACCAATCAGGGCTTTATCAACACCTCCTCCCTGAAAGACCTGTTCATTCAACCAAGAGGAGTGCTCAGACCGATCAAAATGGCTCAGCCAAATCCTTATGTTAACTTCACTGGTAGTAGTCCACTCACCTTGATTGCACAAAACCTAGTTCCGATTGCAGCATTAAAGAGCATCCCACATTTCACTAGGGAAAATCAAACTTCTCTGGTGACCATGTCCAAGATATTGCAAATGTCTGCACAATCCATGAAATCCATGAGATGGACATTGTAGTCAAGTTTACTCACCTCTTCATTCAAAGGAAAGCTTCATAATGGTTGGGAGTCTCAAACGGGCTCTATCTAGAATTGGAATCAGCTATGCACAACTCTTCACAATCAGTTTGGAGAGAAAGGTGATAACTTGTCTTTATTGGAACAACTAACAACAATCAAGAGAGCCCCAAATGAGCGAGTAGTGACAGACTTCAACCTCAGATTCAGTGGACTGGGATAGGATTCCATGAGTAGTAAAGCCCACGATGAAGGTGCCTCTTATACTTTCTTAGGGCTTTAAATTCTGATATTTCTCGATGATTCGATCAATGGGAGGCACTACATTACTTACTATAGCCTATAGCCTCTCCATAGGGGGTTGAGAACCATTTGATTCAAGTTGGAAAAATCACTCTAGGCCATCCATGCCTCTGTACCTGAGTTAGGAAGCCTAGATACTAGCCGAGTGCACCTACATTAGCTCTATACCCACCCCTAGGAGTCAAAGCTCAGTTAAAGCTTCCACTTCATCATCTAATACCGATAAAGAGTTTTAGGAAGTGGTAATGAAGTAATTTTAGAACTTTGGGAATGAGCTAGTGACCATCAAAAGACAACAAGCTCAGAGTTTCAGGCCATACCAGCCCCAGGCCCAATATCAAGCTAGACCCAGTATCAATAGAATAGGCCACCACCTCAAACTGTGAATCAAGAGCTAGAACCAAGGACAACCATAAGTTGCTAGACCTTTCAGGCCGTATGATCCTAACACAACTTCAACATCAAGGGCATTGGTTCCTGCACGAGAACAATATGGCACAGAATACGATTGGTGTTTTCCATGTGAACAACCACATAACCAAGCAACATGCTTTAATGGTGCTCTAAATCAGACCAGTATGGTGCCACAAGAACTTGGCCAGGAGGAAAATCAGCAACAAGGAGCTCAACAAGGTGGCCCCCAAACAAGACTATGCTTGTCAATTGGTAGGCCGAAGACTTCTGTGGGATGAATCAGTCCCCTCCTCAAGGTGTGGCTGCCAACACATGGTCCAAAAGGAGAAATATTGGAGAGAGGCCAACCACTGAGCCCAGGTGACCCTTAACCTTCCATCACTCCACAAGGTCTGGTGCTCCAAGTATAACTCCCAACATGCTTGAACCAATCCAGACCACCTCCCAAACCTAGTCAAGCACGGTTGTAACAACCCATGTGCAAGAAAGAAATGTGTCTAGGAAGGGGTAGCAAAAAGATGGCTCATTCAATATTATTGAGTAGATGAAAAGGACAAGTGTGAACATTTCACTATGGGAGTCACTGGCCATTCCAGGGCAGAGGGATCTATTGCAGGATGCCATGCAGAATTGGTCAAGTTCAAATCACCCCCTAACCAACAAGAAAGAGTGCTTGCCAATACAGTTCAGCCTGGGAGGAACCATGGAGAACAACAAGGTAAAAACATGAGACCTCCTCCCTTCTATGTCTCATTAATTATTGGAGACAAATTAGTACACAATTGTATGATTGATTTTGGGGCTAGTAGTTTTGTGATGCCCAAACAAATAGCTGACCAGTTGGGTCTCCAATATGAGGTTATCTCTAGAGGAGTAGTTCAATTAGATGGGAAAGCAGTGACCACTGTGGGAATCATCAAAGAAATTTGAGTCTCACTCTACATGCCTACCCCAAATGTAATTATCTTGCAAAATGTGTCCATCATAGATTTGCCACCACATTTTGCTTTGTGTCTATCTAGGGACTTCACTGCCAAAATTGGAGGCTACCTATCTGTTGATTGGTCACATATGCTCTTTAGGACAAGGTATGGAGTGAAGGCCACAATCAGATCTGAACCTATTTTTGATTATCATATTGAACCCTATGTGCCTAGCCCAATCAATGCCAACTGCTCAACTTTTGATCAAGAGGACCTCCTAAGCACTTCTGAAGCAAATACCAAGGTGGGATGTATCCCAGACTTGACTCTTGATGATTGGGCCAAAAAAATCCATGCTTTTGACCCCTATAGGGAAATGGAAGAATCGAGCTAGGTGTCTACTACCTACGTGAAGAGAACCAGCTCTCCTGACCTAATCAAGCTAGAATACAAGGATGACAATGAGGTGTGGCAATTGTTCTTTGATGGTTCAAGGAGTAGACAAGGAGCTGGAGGAGGAGCCATGATTGTGTCCCCAGAGGTATGAGATATTATTCAGCCTTCAGATTCTAGTTCACATGCTCAAATAACACTGTTGAATATGAGGCTTTAGTCAAGGTCTTCAGTGGGCAAGGAAGCTGGGAATCAAGAACTTGCAAGTATTCGGTGATAGTGAGCTGGTTGCTAATCAAGTAAGAGGACTAAATGTTGTTAAAAATGACCTGCTCAAGAACTATAAGAGTAGGGTATGGGATCTCATGGAATATTTCAAGGCTTTCAAGCATTGTGTCCATACCCAAAAAAGAGAATGAAGCTGTTGATAGACTTACAAGCCAGTTGGAGCAGCATTTGATGTGGTGGACAACATCAAGAGAGACAAAGAACAACCACATATCCATGTGGTTGTGAGGCCGGTAGTGCTAGATAATAATACATGTTGGTAGGTGTTTGAGAATGATCAGCAGATCATCAATTTTTTACAAGAAGAGGCTGAATTCTTGGCCCATAATCAAAACAAACTAGAGCAAGCAGTATGGGAACCAGATAGTACAGTTGCATACAAACAAGCTTCCCAAAGGCTTAGTGACCCTGGAATCCATTTTCAATCCTAATGATAGTTCAGAAAAGAAAAGGCTAACATGCAGATCAAAGGAGAGGATTTGGAGTCAATCCCAGTTGGAGAAGACAAAACACTTCAAATTGGCAAGGTGGCCACTAAGCAGGAAAGGCATGAATTCATACAACTTTTCCAAGAATTCCCTGATGTGTTTGCTTGGAGTTATGAAGACCTAAGGGGTTTCAATCCCAAACTAGCACAACACACAATTGAATTGGACCCAGTTGCTCAGCCTATAGGTAGAAGTAGAGACCAGTCAACCCACATATTGAGCCTCTGATGAAGAAGGAGCTGAACAAACTAATAGAGGCAAGTATCATATTCCCAATCAAGCATTCAAGTTGGGTTGCAAATCTGGTCCCAGTCAGAAAGAAAAATGGGAAATCAGGTTGTGTGTTGACTTCAGGGATTTGAACAGAGCCTCCCTCAAAGATCACTACCCACTCCCTTCAATGGAATAGATTTTGCAAGTAGTGTCTAGGTCAGAGAGATTTTCTCTCTTAGATGGCTATTCGGGATACAATCAGATCATGGTGAAAGAAGATGATCAATTCAAAACTACTTTCACCACCAAATGGGGCACCTATGCATACAAAAAAATGCCATTTGGACTGTCCAATGCTGGTGCTACTTTCCAAAGAGCCATGGATATGGCATTCAAAGGGCTAATCAACTAGATAGTGTTGATATATCTGGATGATATCATTGTGTTCTCTAAGAACGCGGCAAACCACCTTTTCCATCTAAGGCAGGTGTTTCAAAGATGTAGAAGATTTGGGGTGTCTTTGAACCCCAAAAATGCATATTCTTGGCCCATGAGGGCAAGATTTTGGGCCACATTGTGTCTAAGGAGGGTCTGGCAATTGATCCAGAAAGGGTTGAAGCAATAAAAGCACTGCCATTCCTAGTCACAAGAAGGCTCTTCAAAGCTTCTTGGGGAAGATCAACTTTGTTGAAGGTTTGTCCCAAACTTTTCTGCTCTGGTTAAGCCAATAACACTGATGTTGAAGAAGAGCTTAGCATTCAGATGGAAAGTTGAAGGAAAGGCAAGCTTTGAAGCTATCAAAGAGGCCATATCACAAGCCCCAACTCTTGTAAATCTAGATTTTTCCAAGGACTTCATATTGTATGCCTTTGGCGGAAATGACACTATCTCTGCAATCTTGGTTCAGTAGAACAAAGAAAACTCAGAACAACCAATTGCTTTCTTCAGTCAGAGTCTAGAAGACTATGAGGTGAGGTATTCCTTCATTGAGAAGCAAGTCTGGTGGTGATCAGAGGACTGAAGAAGTTTAAGCATTTGGTGTCAAACAACAAAATCCAACTATTGGTCTCCCATGCAGGAGTCAAAGAATTCCTCCTCAGCAAGGACCTGAATGAGAAACGTGTAGGGTGGATTACTCATGTCATGGAATATGACATTGAGATTAAGGTCACCAAGCTGGTCCATGGGAGGGGCTTGTGTGAGCAGCTAGCCTCTGCTCTACAAGATGAAACAAATAGTGAGAAGGAGGTTGTTTTGATTCTACAAGATGATCAAGAAAAAGAAAGAAATGATGTACCTGCTCCTTGTTGGACCCAAGACATGGTGCATTTCCTTCAAACCAGCATGTGCCCTCATGGGATGAATAAAGAAAAAAGAAGGCATTTCAGGTTACAGGCCATTCCATATGTTCTTATTGATGGTGTCTTGTTTAAAAGAGACATCAATGGTATTCTGTTGAGATGCATTGGGACGGATCAAGTGGAGAGAGTGCTACAAGAATTTCATGTTGAAGTAGTTGGAGGCCATTTTCCCCAAGAGTGACAGCACTCAAAATCATGAAAGCAGGATATTATTGGCCTAGAGTGTTTAGTGATTGTTATACATGGATTAAAAGATGCAAGAATTGTGCTTTCTTCAAAGGGAAGGAGAAGCTAGCAGCACTTCCATTGCACCCAATCTCGGTCGACCAACCTTTTATGTAGTGGGGATTGGACTTCATTGGAGTCATCAATCCAAACTCAAGCCAGGGTCACAAATGGATCCTAATAGCCACAGACTATTTTACCAAATGGACCGAGGTAGTGGCACTCAAGGAGGCAAATGAGTCTAGTATCCTGGATTTCTATGAAGGAATAGTGACCAGATTTGGAGTGCCAGCCACCATCATATCAGACAATGCATTAGCATTTATAGGTTCCAAGATCATAGGATGGGTTGTCAAGAATGGGACTTATTTGAGCACCTCATCAAATTATTACCCTCAGGGTAATGGCAGTGAGTCTACAAACAAGAATCTATTAAAGATCATCAAGAGAACTCTGGATGAGAATCAAAGGACCTGGCACACAAAGCTCAAAATGGCCTTATGGGATGATAGAATAACACCCAAGAGATCCACAGGTAGCTCTCCATTCAAGCTTGTCTATGGGAAAGAGGTAGTGTTTCCTATATCACTTGAGTTACCAACATTGGAGCTTGTGAGGAAACTAGAAATGTCTGAGTTTGCACCAATGGAGGTCAGGTATGGGGAGATTGATAGAATTAGAAGAAGCGAGAGAGAGAGTGCTCTCAAGCATTGGAGAGGATTCAGGCTTCAATCAAGAAGTGCTTTGACAAGAAAGAAAAAGCAAGGACTTTCAGGAAGGAGACCTGGTTTTGAAGTGGGATGCAGATCGAGCAAAACCAGGAGACATTCTAAGTTTGATGCCATCAGAGTGGTCCTTATATGATAACAAGATGCAAAAGTAGTAAATGCTTTCAGTTGTCCTCATTGGAGGGTGAAGAGCTGAGATCCCAGTGAGCGGGATCTATCTCAAAACTCTTGCTACTAAAAGGAAGTCCCACTATGTACATATTAGTTTAGTTTCTCTTTCCTCTAAGTGCTTTGCACATTGTCTTGTTGTAGCGTAGATTGCTTTTCTCCTAAGTGCTTTTACACACTCTGCATGTTCCATTTGGAGCATGTATGATTTCAATTTTGTACATAGTCTTGGTGTTGTTTTGTTGCTCTTATGCAGTTCATTCAGAAAAATAGATGAAGCCCTGGAGTTGAAACAATTTTCTACTCTCAGAAATCTTCATTTGGGATTTTCTTATAAAATACGAGATGATCAAGCGGATTCGGGCTCGTGAACCAGAGGTAGAACTAGTATTGAAATGTTATTCTGACTCCATGCCCAACAGATATGACAAAACTGATCTCTTCATCTAGCAGGTAGATGTCCCGTGAGTCACCAAATTGTTATCCATATTTCACCCCGGGTGAAATAGTGGATCGAATCATGACCCGCTTGAAGGAACCTGAGAAAACTCATCAGATCCTACAAATTGGTTGCAAGAAGATTCAACAATGGAGTGGCGAGAGGCCAAGAAAGATCAAAGGACCCTGTATAGAAAGAAAATGACTTTGTCGGGCCATTTCTACATCTTAAATCCATCCTCCAAGTTACAGGCAAGGCAGAACTATAAAATAGTAGGGTCAGACAATAAGGATCAATGCTACAAAGAAGCCAAGAAGAAGGAAGAACGATGAAGATTTGAAGTCCTCGGGCTTGAATTGGTTTAAGAAAAGGGAAAAAAATGACTAAGTATGGAGGAAGAAGTGGAAAGGGCCACATGCCTTAACGGTGTTGTTTCAAGGGTGAATCCAAAAGGAGAAGTCAAACTTGCACCAATATTCCAGTCTAAAGGGTCCCAAAGGTCAAAAGGTGGGCGTTGAAAAAGTAAAGTGAAAGAAGAAGGAAGTGTGCCATGTGTTAGCTGGCACAAATTAAGCAAAAGTTGGTCCCAGGGAGACCCAAATGAGTGAGGCCACCACGTAGCTCAAAATCTAAAAAGTAAGAAGGACCGTTGAATAGTCCACAAAGTAGTGGAGGTAGACAAGTGTCAACCTAATGCTCCTCCAAAGGAAAACTTTGGGTTGGATTTGCAAACATGTGGTGCCTCCACGTGTCCTCAAAGGGGGCAGAGTTAGTTGAATTGTCAAAGCATTAATTAAGCGAGAGGCTACCAAGTGTCTCTAAGTATGTTTTCAAGGGGAAAATGGAAAATTCCGAGAGAAAGCACCGAGTGACACGTGTCCCAGGGAAAGTGGGGAGTTAGGGAAAAGGTTAGTTTTTCGCCCTTTGCCTCAAAAGGGTAAAAGTTCTAAAAAGACCCGTGACTCCACCCAAGAGGGAAAAAGTCAACATATAAACCCGAGTCAAAGCCAAGGCGGGGCGTGAGGAGAAAAGTGAAAATTTTCCTTTTGTCCAAAAGGCATAAAGGTAAAAATGGAAACGCGTTTCCCAGCCAACCAAAAGGAGCCACGTGTCAGACGGAGTTTCGGGGCTGCGCAGAGGTTTTTGATTTTTTGCGTTTTTTTGCGCAAAAGGGCCAAAAGGTAAATTACGGGCCATGGACCAAATTTTTATCCCAATCTAGCTGCCACGTATCCCAATCAAAAGAGGGACCCATTTTCAAGTCGTTTTCCCACCTATTTGTACAGAATCAATGCAAAACTTCAAAAGGGCATATCTTTCGACTCAGGGCTCGAGAGATTGTAAATCTGATATCGTTGGAAAGATCTCGACCTCGTCTACACCATGGGAGTCTGAAACTTTAATTTTTGAGAGGTAGGTGGAAGAAAAATGGAGAAACGTCTTCAAGATTTTAATGCAGGATCATTAGTCTCAACAACCAGATCGAATTTGATCTATTTCCATTCATTTCCTCTTCCTTCAAGGTGCCGAATCGAGGATCGATGTAGTAAAGATGGATTCGGGGTAGATTTCAACACAAAACATTAAAAATGGTGGTTGAGCTTCGACCCACATTTTCCCGCTTCTCTCTCCCTTTTTCTTCTCTTAGATTGATTCTATAAATATGGGGACAAGATTCATTGTAAAGGGTTGGATATTCTTAGTTTTGCAGGCTCCCTTCTCCTTCTAGAAAAGGATTTGTGGGGTTCAGGCCTTCCTTTAAAATTGTATTACGTTTCTACCTTTGGCTATTTTGTAATGAACTATATCAATCTATTAGAGCAATAAAATACGTTTGTGATCGATCTCAGATCCTTTTTATTTCTTTTGCTTCTATATGGTCTCTCATTACAGATCTAGTTGTCTGTGTTTGTTTATTGTATGCATTTTATTGGTTTGTGTCGAAGGAAAACTAAGTATTCATCATTCCTTTGGTGCATCACCTGGTAGTTTAGTTATTTCTTATTTATGTACTCTTTTATCCATGTCTCCTTGGCAAGTCTTAGACTAGGTATAGATATAGATCCTCTGAAATCCTCACGTATGCACCTAAACAGAGGAATAAGGAACCAACCTTTAATCTAGAGAGATTTTCCAATTCCAAAGGTCCCACACCTTAGGAAAAGTTCCATGTTATGCAATCACACCAAATGATTCTGCCTTAGAAAAGTAGATCTTTAGAAACTTATGTTTGTTTAGCTTATGCTATTTAGAACTGACCATGTGAATTCAGAATAGAATTTTGGTTGGGAAGGCATCCTACGAAGAAGGATATCTAAAAGGTGAGGTTTCGGGTTATGTTATGGTGGGGGTGCTCTCGATAGGTGATCTGAAAGAGATAACCAGCTAGGGAGTACCTGCTAATCCTCTGATCATGTGATCATTGATAGGCATTCCCAGGTAAGATGTCATTTAAGAAAATGTGTATATTCATATTTTGTACAGTTTGGTAGAATAAGAAGAAAGAGAGTGCTTTTTATGGTTCTTTGTGTCAACCATCGGTGGGCATGAATTCCAAGCATATAGGTTGCCCTAATTTTAAGGTGAACTAAATGCAGCATACACGAATGAAATGCAACTGATTTTAAGCCCAAATTAACAAATTATGTTTGATGAAGCAAATGGTGAATAGGTAGGAACGTGCTCTTTCACTAATGCGATGTAAAAAGAAAGAAGAATGTGTTCCTTTTAAAGCACCAATACATGATTGTTTTAGACAATAAAGAGAGGAAGAATGATTCCAAAGAAGAAAAATTAATGTGTTAGCTTTTTGAAGGAAAACAACACACAATATTACCTAAGAATGAAGAAAATGAAAGGAACCTCGGATGGGTCCCACCGGCCATGCAAAAATGTTTCACTATTTTCTTTACATTTTTGAAATGTGACGAAACAAATAATGTTATGGGATGAGGAGGAATACTTGTTGTGTTGGTTTGGAGGTTGATGCGCGTGTTCTGACTTCTCGATCTGATGTTGACTGTGAGAGCTTCCTTTTGGCTAGGAGGAACTACCTGAAATAGAAAACAAGACCACCAAAGAAGATTTAAATAATATATAATAAAGGACTCCTAGCGTATGCTAGATCCAGGAAGTGTGATACTTCCTAAAAGGTTGTCAACCCACTATTTTATAAGACAAATTATGAAGTAACTAAAATGTGTACATAAATGAATCTAGTGCTAGTATTCTGATTTGGGTACCTCATATCACTATCAGTGTCGATCCAATTAAATACTAAAAAATATGCAGGTCAAGGTCTTCAGGTCAGGTTACGGGTTGTTCAAGTGGTCTACAGGTCACAGACATGGTCTTAACAAGGTTGGGTAAGGTGTTTGGGTTGTCTTGGTAGGTATGTGGTTGCTGGTTTACACAGTTTTGGTAGACACAGAGACCGAAATCATTCGAGGTATGACCGATCACGGTTAGGCGAGAATCGGCGACGGTTATGGGTAACCGGTGTCGGTAGAGGTGAGCTGATAAGACTCAATAATATTTGTTAATGGGGTTTGAGTTGAGATCAGACAAAGATGACAAAGGGCATAATGAGGTATATGGGGATCTTAGGAACACTCAGAAATATGTAGGGATTAGGTATAGATGGTTTTATGGTGTGGGTGGAAGAATGGTTGAGTTTACAGAAAGAGGAATAGTGGGGAAAAGGGAATGCCAGTAGGAAATGACAACAAAGGTGACAAAACCCTTTAAAATAAAACAAGGATAAAATAACACAGGTGATAAACGTATTTTACTGGTGTTGTCAGAGGTCCAATGGCTATGTGGTGGTGATTATTGATTGGTGGGATAGAGCTTGGTGCCGTAGTTTTGCTTCCCGGAATGTTACCGTGAGTGCAATACCTCTGGATTTTTCCTGGTGTTGGCTATGGATGTTTGTAGGTAGGAAAAGGCACCTGGTTCTACTTGCATGCATCTCTCTTCTCTTCTCTTCGATCTCAGAATGTGTCAACCCACAAACAAGGTTGCCAAAGTGAATAAATGGTAATTGATGATGCTTCTGTTTGACCAATGTCGGTTTTGGGATGATCAACATCGGTTAAGGCAGGATTCAATAGGTTTGCTAAAAATAATAGATCTTGCAATCATTTGGGCCATGTCTATCCATTTATTCACAGATCAGAATGGACATTATGTTTTTATGAGTGGGAAGGTGGTTAGAGGAATAATAGGATTTGATTTTTAGGGTTGAACTAAGTCTTATTCATTTATGGAAACATGCTATGAATAGGTCTATGGTGAGGTGTGCATCCATTTAATTAAAGTAATTAAATTAATAATGGGGTGAGGATGGGTATTAATTTAATTGTAAATAATTAAATTAATATTAATGTGGGGTACAAGGGTCATGGTTAGGTGAATGTGTTTAAGTTGGTTATTCGAAAGGGGACCAAGGGAGTGTGACCCAATTTTGGTGTCTACACCCGACTTAGATATCTATGAAGAATCGTGTGTTTCACAAAGGTTGAAGAAATCACCGGACTCACGCCATGTCGCATTGAGCCCACCCGGATGTTAGATGAATAGGTGAGCAACACATTAATGAAGGTATTTGTAGAAGTTGCACACAGAAACATAAACAAAGTGACACCTATTTGGGTGTTGTTAGATGATAAAAGGGAAAAGGATACTGAAATCAAGCACCTGACGAGAAGAAAAGAGATAGCTGAAGCAATGTTGCGTTCGATGCTCAGTATGGCAGAACAAATTGGGGACGATATTTTGAGAAAGAGGCCAGATTTAGAGGGTAAAGTCCCATAAAAGTTCCCATCTACTTTACATTATTTACACACTTTAGTTCATATGGTTCTAGATGAAGGGCCTGTAAGAATGCCAAAACCCAAGGATGTTGCGGAACAAAGAAAGGCCAAGGCCACTATTGCGTGAAAAATTACAAGTTATGAATCCATACTACAGACTTTAAAGGATGAACTAAAGAAAGTAGATTTGGCCTTGAATATGTGCACGGCCCCTAATGTGATAATAAAGACAAGAACTATGGCTAAGGAAGATGAGGTCTTGAAAGCAGTAAATAATGAGACACTCGGACGTGTGGAGAGGCTGAATTTGATAGCAGAGAAGTGTGATGTGCTTGTAGCAGCCCAGGACCCACACAAGGAGAAGATAAAAGACATTGGGAAATTGATAGCGCAACAAATGGATGTCATGGATAGGATGGTCTCAAGCATGGCCAATGTTCTCAGAGTGTTACAAAATGAAGGTGAGAACATGACTCTTGATGAGATGGAAGCAGTACTTGTAGACATTCCAGACAAAACAAATAAGGCGCTTATGGATTGGAATGAATTAGAAGAAGAAATCAAAGTAGAATATCCTGAGTTAATTCTCCCTATGGAAGAATAGAGTGTTTGGTATTCTTTCATTCTTTTGTACAGTTGTTCAAGTAGAATTTATTTCATTCATTCATTATTCTTTGTTCATGGAGAGATAAGTTATGGTTACCCATTACCGGGGTGGAAATGAAATTAGTGTGGGGTAATGTTGGGCTAATGAATTACAGCCTAAGTATTGGAGGTGCTTAAGGTTTGGGCACGCGCACATAGGGGGCATAGGTGCGCGGAAGAATAGCGGAACAAAGTGCTCAAGCGGGAAAAGAGAGGAATTAGGACTTAGTCGTTTTCCAGTATAAGGCTAATTATAGACATGGAGTACAAAGAACATTTTGTAGAAAACTTGGAGAGCATGCAAATACTATTTTGGACAAGTAGAAGATTAATCAACATGCATATTTTTGGAGCTAATAATAGGATTAGGCTACGTTTTATTATTAGATAATCTATTATTAGCAAGCTTGCATGCTTTTATATTTATCATGTAAGGGTGCATGACTATTCTTAGCATGCAGTCTATTTTGAGGGTGCTTAGGCGGTGAAGGGAAAGTCCCCACTACCTATAAATATGTATTGATTTGCACAGTTTAGACAATACCATGTTTTAGTAGAGTTATGTTGCAGATTTATGAGCGCGTGTAACTGATGGTGACTATGTTATGTATGTATGAAGCTTTTGTGTTTTACAACAATTAATATAATGGATCTTTGTGGCTGGATATTGATTGTTGACACATTTGTTAATGAATCTTGCATGGTAAAGTTAATCTTGATTCTTGTATGAGTTAATCTTATTTATGATTAAGATCTAGATCTGGTTTATGTTATGCAATATACTTAGTTATCTGTTATGGATCTAGAATATTTGTGTGATCATGCTAACTCCTTGAACAAGTGACATAAAAGAGGGACTTGGTACCCTTGTGTGCTTTGGGGTGAGCACTCAGTTCAAGCTGAGTGATGTGCCAACGCACCTTGGTGCATTGGTGATAAAAACTAGACTACAATTTTTTAGATGTGTGAGAAATGTAAAATGTAGCTTTCTATAGACTCTCATATTGCTACATTTCTATGTGCCTTTTCCAGCGTGTTAAGTTTTATAGCCTATATTTTAGGCATGCAAATTCGTATGTATGAATACATGTATTTACACAAAAAAACATTTCCAAACTATACTTGAGGTTGAGGTTTTTGACTCTAACACACATCATCACAATAAAGGGCAAGGATACATTCAATACTGACAGATGTTTCATATTTGTAGACTAAGATAAGCCATAGTCATAAGTAAGGGTTGATTTTGATGGTCGTTTAGATGTTTTTGTGATTTTAATCGTAAAATACTTGTACACATTTGAAATAATCATCACATATGACTTGTATATTTAAAATGCAACCGTCATTTTGATATAGATTGATATAGATTGATATATAAATAATATTTAATATATATATATATATATATATATATATATATATATATATATATAAATATATATTAAAAATAATTAAATAAATATAAAATAGTTAATATTAATAACATAATTTTATATTTTACCAATATAGGTAGAAAATGGTGTCTACCCAAGCCCTAGCTTCACGCAAATCTGCGAACCTAAAAACGCAGATTCACGCAAGGATCCGACGGGGAGCTCTTCGGCCAGAGACAAAGATGGAGGTGGCATGACTTTGGGGCTCATATCAGAGGATTCACCTAGGTCATGGATCGATCTCACCTTTAATAGTAAAGTTGGGAGTTCTTTTCCGAATAACCCTCGCCTCGGCGGCAACAAAGACAAACCCTAGCCGTGGTTTGTTTCAAGCTCCACCTGGGGGCATTCCTGTGGCTACGCCTGATAATGGATCTTTGTTGGATGGTTCTGCTTGTGGTGGGCTGGAACAAGGAGATCCATCATTTAATAGAGAGGCTAGTTGCAGCCCTATTGGGACCTCCTTCAAAGACATTTTAAATGACAAGGAATCTTCCATGAAACCTACAGACAGTACCTCGTGTATTACATTTGGGGAAGAGGTCATTTCTTCTGAGATTCACTACAAAGAGCATGCTTTGATTTGTAGATTTTGGGGACTATGGCCCACCTTCCTATTCTTCACACGTGGATCTCTAAGCATTGGACTCCAATTTTAACTGGTAGGATAGACTTGTATCCATGCGCTAAAGGTATTTTCATTGTGACTTTCTCTTCAATAGCTGATAAAAACATCATTGCTTCCAAGCTCTGGACCTGCCAATCTAAATATTTGGTCATTAAACCTGGTTCCCATCCTTTAACCCGCTCACAGAATCATTCTCATGGAAACCTGTTTGGATTAGGTTGCCCCATTTACCTCTCCAATTGAGTCATGACTATTTGACATCCATTGGCAACACCTTGGGAACTACACTCTATATAGATTCTCAAACCACTAATTACACCCATACTACCTATGCCTAGATCCTGGTGGAACTTGACACTGATAAAAATCTTCCTGCAACCATAGATCTTAGAGTGCAAAATAGAACTTGGTCACAACCTCTAGATTATGAAGGTCTACCTTTCCGGTGTAGAAGGTGTTTTTGCTTAGGACACACCTCTACTGCTTGTGGAATGGAAAAATGTCAACATGAGAAGCACTGGTGGAAAGACGCACTCCGGAACACCTGTTTTTGATGCAAAAAAGGATCTAAAATTAAATGCAGATACAATAGTTGAATCGATTCTTCCCTGAAACCCCTTTATCCGAAACTCAAATTGTGAGCAGCATGAAAAATGCACAAGTTGTTGAGGGCAGCAAGGAAAATGATAAATATCTCTCTCAGACAACAACGTGGTTGTCCCAAATGGGACAAATGTGACTAAGGAAAATACTCCTCCTTTGTCTTCTCCTCCAACCGTGGAGGCTCCATCAGGCTGGGTAATGGTCAACAAAAAGAAAAAAAATCACTCTGAAGGAGAATTCTACGCCTAGATGATTTTCTCTGTTATTGTTTGGTTGGGTTACATTGGTTTCATTTTTCTTGGCCGGATAACAGTTTGTTTCTTTTCCAATGGTGTTGTTGTGCCATTGTTGTTTGTTTGTTGTACATCAGTTGTTCATTTGTTGATGGGTTGTTGGTTGTTGGTTTTTTCTTTGCAGACTAGTTTTCTGTAGTTGGGGCATTATTGTTATATCTAGATTTTGATCTCTTTATTGTGCTTTAACTTTCAATTATGGCTTCTGAGCCTTGTTGTACAAGGGTATAGTCCCTTTCAAAAAATTATTTACCAATAATAATAAAAACATAATTTTATATTTTTGAAAGACAATATTGAAAAATTACCATCACCCAAAAACTTATTTGAGTGGCATAGGTGGACCTCAAATTTAACCCCTACAACTCACAAGCATTATCATCTAGTTAACCCGACCTAGTCGACTTGAATGATGATGTGTGTCTGGTTTCTACACGGTTTCTATAACGGATACTCATGGATGCATGATGGATATACATGGATCTATATGTCATTGGGGTGTTATGAATATGTTTTGTCATGTGAAAAATTGGCGTGCACATGTGACCATCTCATGGATTTAATGAGGGGCCAATTTTTTTTAATTTTTATAATGTTAGAGCCTTGATTTATGACGTCGAAGTTGTATTCCAAATTAGAATAAGGTGGTTGAGGGTAGTGAATTTTGACACACCGCAGACATCAGAGGGCTCTAGCTTAGTTGGTCATTGACGCACGTACAAAAGTGTAAATGTTGGATAAAATCTTCCTTTCGCTCATATGTCCATCCACTGGAGGGGACTGATGTTCACTGGTTTTCCTTGCATCACATGCTTTTATACAATTACTTGATCTTAATACAATCCTCAACCAATATCCATGCATTCAATACATTCCAATTATTGAAATTTGTTGGCTCATCGATAGATTATAATCTTCAAACTAATCAAATGAATTATAATCTTCAAAACAATCAACCAAATTATATTCTTCAAGTTGAAACACTCCATTTTTATAACCTTTGATGAGCTAGAGGATCGAAGGATGACCCAAATGACAACAAAATAAAGTTGGAGATTAGGTGATGTGGGACATGCAAGTATTTAGTTCCAACATTTTAATTCCTGATTTCCATTCATGTCTTCGCCTTATCTAACAAACTTAATGTTGTCCAATCAAAATCCTTAATCTATATTTCAATCATATGACTAATCATAAGAAGGGCTCTATTATTGATGCATGTCACTCCATCAACTATTTCCTACACTTACTCAAGCTTATAGCTGGAAACAAGTGCTACAATGTTCTACTAGAAGTAGGCATTGTAGTCGCATCTCGAACTTGGAAACTTTTAGATTCTCCCTTTATTTGTTTTGGCCCATTTAAGCATAAATTACATCATGTCAATAGTGAAATCGAGTTCAAAACTATAAATTGGAGTGCATATTGTAGATATTCATTGGGTTGGAATTATCTAATCTGTGGAATAGGTACGGGGCATGCAAGTATTTAATTTCCATCATTTAATTTCCAACTTTCCATTCATGTCTTTGTCTTATCTACCAAATTAAACATCATCCAATTGACAATCTTGAAGCCGTAAAATAATAAATTCAAAAAAATACAAAGTACGTTCAGTAGATAATTTCTCTCTTATGACCATTTGTTGGGTACGCTCAATTGTCGATGATTGTTCTTGCATTGCCTACTTCTTTGTAATTGCTCCAACTTAAAATTTAAAAGGGGGCTTGCAAAGTTCTACAAGAAGCTATAATTGCAAACAATTGTTTGCTTCAACAATACTTTTACACCATTCCTTACATTATGATATATATCAAGAAACAATTGTCCCAACGCGTCTTACAAAACATGAGTTTTCGCTTCATTCTATAATCATTATTGTCATGTGGCTATTCGAGGGTATACTTTCTCATTTTTCCCTGAAGCCACTTTCCTCTCCCTTGGACTTCTTCTAAACCCTTCATCTTTGTCCCTCTTTCTCTCACATTGTTTCTCTCCTATGCAATTTGACTTCTTCAATAGATCCCCTTCGATGTTTCCATCGTACATTTCACGCATAATTGCTAGTTTCTAGAAGTTCACCCCTCAATGTGAACCCCCTTGGATGTCGGTTGTAAGCGATACATCCAATTATAGATGATATTGACTCACAATTTTTTTGAAATTTATTTTACTATATGAAAATATAATATTCCCCCTTAAAAAAATTCATCCCCATCTTTATATATACATTTAAAAAATCATGGCTATTTAATAAATAATAATAATATATCCTACCCGATTTTAGGGTTAGGGCTCCAAATTCATGATTTGTATATGTATCCGCTGAGTTGACAGGGCTGTGTGTTGTGGAGGGTTTAGCCTTGGATGACCATTTATTTTAAATCGAGACAAAGAAATGTCAAACGTAGCCAAGATCCAGATATGCCAAATGGAAACTCGCCTATCAATATCTGCAATAAAATTTCTGTAATTAGGCAACTGACTCTGGTAATTGATCTTCCACTTATGATAATGCAGTTTTCCTTCGCAAATGGGTGAAACCGTGTATTGATTCGCCAATGGTGAGATTTCCACCATGCAGTGATATGGCAGGGGTTGTGCCGAGCCAAGATAGAACACAGGATTCCTAGTATAAAAGATTTTCTTGATTTTCAAAAACTGAGTTCAGAATGAAAGAACCATTCCAAATACGAGATGGGTCAAATGCAAAAATCCTCATGCAAATCTGCAAAACTTTCAGAATGTATATACATATATATTTTGCACCTCCATTTTTTGAATGCAACAGTGAACAGAATGGGTGAAAATAACTGGGGTCTTGTCAATGTGCAAGCAAGGATGAATGGACATGCAAGAGTTGTTGCACAGCAACACCACTCAATAATCCATTTTGATGCAACACCACTCAATAATCCATTACAATCTGATTTGGTATTGCTTTATACCAAATGTGGGTTTTACCCCATTACATATTTGTAGAACCACTTTGTTATTTTTACATAGGTTATTTTAACAACGTATATTCTCTCCTAACCCCTAACATCCCCACAATATCCCTCTTTCTTCTCTAAACCTACTCTAAATTCACTCACTTGAATTCCTAAGTGAGTTATTATATGCTTCACATATTAAGTTGTACTTCAACAATTTAAATAACATTATAATTGACTAATTCCTAACATTTGTGCCACTTATAGCATACCGTACTACCTCATAGGATTATATTCTTGATATGCAAGAGGCACCTACATGTATTTCTAGTAAGAAATGTACATACCTCATACCAGGATTCAGACTTGACCTCCCTTTTAAATGAAACACATGCTCTTCAACATCAAGTTCTGTAAGGAGAAGGTGAAGATGCCCGCCATGGGAACATATGAGCATTTAATAGAGGAATTTGAGGCAATGACAAGGGATGCAGAGAGAGTTCAGCGGGAGACATTGAAGAAGATAATAGAGAGTAACAGTGAAACAGAGTACTTGCAAAAGTGGGGTCTGAATGGCCGAACAGACCCTCAAGACTTTAAGTCATGTGTTCCTCTGGCTACTCATGCAGACTTTGAGCCTTACATTCAGAGAATTGCAGATGGAGACAAGTCCCCCTTCTCACCATTCAACCCATCACAGTCCTGTCCTTAAGCTCTGGGACTACAAATGGGAGGCAGAAATTCGTCCCTTTCAATGATAACTTGTTGGCATTAACAGTGCAAATCTTTGGCATTTCAGGCGCTTATAGAGCTCACTGGTTTCCAATCATGCGTGGGGAAGAGCCCTTGAATTTGTATACAGCAGCAAACCAAGGCATACCAAGGAGGCTTGCTGGCCTGCCCTGCAACTACAAATGTATTCAGTAGTGCAGAATATAAGATGGCAAAGAAGAGCAGCCAGATCTCTGCATGCAGTCCAGAAGAAGTTGTATTTGGGCTCGACTCTCGGCAATCCCTGTATTGTCATCTCTTATGTGGACTGCTATTTTCAAACGAGGTGCGTTATTTCTCAACTTCTACATAAAACTGATGTTCTTTGAACTGTCCATATAGCATCAAGTAGATAAACTAAATGAAATTAATTAGAATTTCTATTTCCTCTAGCTATATAATAGAAAGCTGATAAACTTACCTCGTCAGTTAAGATTGAATTAAGTTTTGAGTTTACAAAGAATTGATTATCTTTCTTTTGTTCATAAACTTCCTTTCTGCATTTTTAGGGAGAATTAATCAAAATTTGTGAATGTATAAGAAATTGATCAGACCATATTAAGTTTTTCTTATAAGAAATTTCAGAATACCAAAGTTTTCTTACAGGATCTAAATAATCAGAAGTTGCTAAACTATTTTTGGTGAAATTTTAATTTAATTGTCAGGAAATATTGATAAAAAGGCATACAAGGTGTGGGTGAGGTTTAATTGTTGTGAAAGCTCCCAACAGTAATATAATGTGTTTAAGCGAGTTGCCTTACTTATTAGTGATAAGACACTAATTTTATTTCTATTATTGGAAATGAGTGAGTAGTCTATTTGTATATATGCTTGATAGATAGACGAAAGGTGTAGGTACAAAAATATTTTATTATAAAATGATATGTAGGTAAAAGACAAGTAGATTGGAGATTGGCAAAAGAGGACACCCATTTAATATGTAATATAAGAGTGGTTATTAAGCAATATTCCACCTACCATGTAACAATTAGATCAACAATACATATAAAAATCATGAGATCAACAATACATATAAAAACCTAGGTTACCGAAGCGGCGGTAGGAGCCTCGGGAGCGGCAGGAGTGGAAGCGGCGATGCGAGCGGCCAGGAGTGGCAAATTTGCCATTTTTGGAAAGGGTCCGGGAAGATGTAGCAAAAAACTTGGATGAGCCATAACTTTCATTTTGTGGCTCCGTTTCAGGTGTCGTTTTCTCTAAAAGTGTATATTTTCTCGAGCTCTACGCATTGATGGCAATATTTTTCTTATTTTCATAAAATCCATTTTTGCACCTTTTTGGACCAAGCAACTTCTTGCAATCTTCTGAATTTAATTTTATTTGTTTTGTATATACTTGTACATTATTATAAATTTATAGTTAATAGTATAACTTGTCTTTTATCTTGTTTTTCATATACATAATATGTGGTTTATAATTAAATTCCTATTTAGAAGGCTGAGATTTATATATTTTTTAATTTTTATATAGTTTTGTCTTGCCGTATCCTACGCCGTATCCGGGGACAAATTTTTTTGCCATTTCGCGTATTGGATACCCCGCTCCCGTATCCAAAACGTTTGTAACTTAGATAAAAACCATGAAGGGAAGGAATTTTATTTTTATTACTTTTTTAATGACACATCGTGACATATTTTTTTATTATATGTTATTAACAATATAATAATCCTAATAAATCATTCTATATTCCTGTCGGCCTCTCAAAAACACCTATGATGCTTTTGCTAGTAATTAAATTGGCGAGTAAAAAGATTAATTAGTTTTCTTTATTTTAATGTATGATAATGGTGGTTATGTATATGGGAAAGCTTGTAATATTCTAGACGGTCACCTTTTAAATTTCTACAATTTTTATTAGTAGAAATGATAATGTTTTTCCGAATTGATTATCTTTCTTCCATGAAGTTCTTTATGATTTTTTTAAGAGGTAAGATTTAATATATTTAAAAGAAACTGATCATGAAGCTGACAATTTTCCCTTGTGAGTATAGAATATTTTCTTAAATCTTTTTGTAGGTGACTTTTGAGCTGCATGATTTTATATAGGTGCAATATGTGTCATCATCATTTTCATACAGTATACTGGATGCCATTGGGACCTTTGAGCAAGTGTGGGAAGAACTTTGCACTGATATCAGGGATGGAAAACTTAGTGAACGAATCACAATAACCTCTATAAGGGCATGTGTTTCAATATTACTCGAACCTGATCCTGATTTGGCAGATGAAATCTATGAAAAGTGTAAGAATATGGAGGAATCCAATTGGTATGGAGTAATCCACAAGCTTTGGCCCAATGTCAAGTATGTTTATTCTATCATGACAGGTTCCATGGAGCCTTATCTGAGGAAATTGAGACACTATGCAGGGGATCTACCTTTGGTCAGTGCAGATTATGGTGCCTCAGAAGGTTGGGTTGGTGCCAATATAGATCCCACAACTCCTCCAGAAAGTACTACTTTCACAGTGATTCCCAACCTTGCATACTTTGAATTCATTCCACTCCATTGGAACTCGAAATTCGATGAGATCGATTTACCAAATCCTAATGGCCAGCATACAGAATCTGAACCTGTGGGTCTGACAGAAGTAAAAGTGGGTGAGGAGTATGAAGTTGATTTCACAACATTTGCTGGGCTTTACAGGTACAGGCTTGGTGATATTGTGAAAGTAGCTGGATTTTACAACTCTACACCACAGTTGTCATACATATGCCGAAAGAACCTTCTTCTTGCAGTAAACATTGACAAGACCACTGAGAAAGAATTGCAGATATCTGTTGAGAAGGCTACCCAACTCTTCAGGGAAGGAAGTGCGCAACTGGTTGATTTTACAAGCTATGCAGACTTGGCAACTGAACCAGGGCATTATGTAATATTTTGGGAACTCAGTGGGACAATGGAGGAAAAGATTCTAAACAAATGCTGTTCTGTAATGGATGAGTCTTTTGCAGATGGAGGCTATATTAGTTCTAGGAAAGCCAAGACTATTGGACACCTTGAACTTTGCATAGGTGAATTGGGTACATTAAAGAAGATTTTGGATCACTATTTGAGCATTGGAGCAGCAGTAAGTCAATTCAAAACCCCTCGCTGCATCAACTCTAATCCCGCCTTGTTTGACATTCTCAACAATGGTGTAATGCAAAAGCATTTCAGCACATTTCTCTCTTGATATGGATATGGAATAATAAATCAAAGTGTTACAAACATGATCAAAGGGATTTTACAGTGAAATTGTTTATCCTCTCTGAGAGGGATCAGAAATTATTCACAGTGGAGATTATGGTTTTCCCTTTGAATAAAAAGGTGTCGTTGACATGCTTTTTAGTATACTAGGAAATAAGGCATCTATTTGTGTTTGATTCGTTCAGAAATAAAATTTGTTTCCAGGGTAAATATTAAGATGTAGGACGAAATAATGAACTGCCAACCGTTGTCTCCGCTATGGATTATTGGAATTGGGCTTTTGCTGCTCTCTCTTTCATGAAACCTGGAAAAAGTATTGAAAAAAACTCTTTCCCAACTGCAGTTTCAAGATTGAAAAGTAGAAAAACGATGCTGCCGTTTGAGAGAATGCTCAGAATTCTACAAAGCAGAGGTGTCTGTGTGGAGGAAATAAATGATGCTGCTTCGGGATTTAATTCGAAACTCGTAAGCATGATTGAAGGGCTGAAGACACAGCTTCCACTGGGACTTAAAATTGTTTCGCTGGATTATTATAGCCTTGTTTTGGATGCCATTAAATTTCCTCATCAATATGGTACAATTTGTATTGAAACTTATCTCGTATGCATTTTGTTTTTCATATAATTTGGCAAAGTGTTCCCTTTCCTGATTTGGTTTAGCTCCCTTACATTGATCGGGTTTGGAACAATTTACCAGTTTTGAAGAAACTGGAAGGGCGTGTTGTGGTAGCGGATCATTAGAATTTGGAATTCTGTGCAACTCGTTAAATCCCTTGACATGCACCGATGTCTTCTTTGATTCTATGCATCTCACTCACAAATCATGTTCCATTATCTCATAATCCTTTTCTCTAAATTTGTAATTATATGCACATAGTGCTACTCTTATCAATTGATGTTAGAGTTTCCAATTTCACAGATTTGTCTTTCAAAGTTGTTTGTTTTTGTAAACTGCCTTTTATATCATCTATTGTTGCGGTATGTACGTAACAGAAAGGAGTGTACATCATGTGAAGTTGTAATAATTTGTGTGAGGTTAAGGTTAAGTTGTGTAATTTGGAGATTCCTTTAACAGGGCTGTTTGATTACCAATCGGTTGCATTTTTTAGTTGTGAGAATATTATTTGTAGTTTGGGTTATCTATTATCAAAGTTTCGTGTTGTCTAAGTTCCAATAGAGATTTTGGGCTGCCAGAGGTGTGAAGATAATATTTACATTTAGAATTTGAAGAGAAGCAGCTTTGCAACTAGGCGGACTGTTGTGTAATGGTTAAAGCATGATCAAGAATAGGAAATGTAAAACTTTATTTTACTACTTCTATTTGCAAAAACTTGGAAAACAATGCGCAAATGTTAACCACATTTTTGGAATCCTCATAATAACATACTACAACGGCCATAACACATACATGTATATGCCCAATACCATGAATCTATAAAAAAATGTACATAGTTTGAATAGTGGTTATGTAAATAGCAAACATGTTGAAAAAAACCCTATAGTTTTTACATATCTATATATGTTTGTGTATATGCATCTTTGTGTGTGCAGTTCTAACAATGTGTTGTACACATTGGCATGCTATAAAAATGTTTTGTCATACTATTTAAGATATCTATACTAGTATGTATTCCATTTGTATGGATCTTTTCATCTTAAATAAAAATATTTTTGTTATAATTAGTGTGTTTTAAGAGCAAAGTATATTTTGAATTTGACGTTTAAAAATCATTACCATCTTATCAATTCAAAATAAGGGTGTAATCAAACCTTATTTTTCAAATACTCTTATTGTTGGATTAAATTTGCATTGTATTAACACCATCATCTGCTATTTCTGTCACTTTGGAGATCTCTCGAGAGGGATAAAAATTATTGTGATCCCTTTGAATAAAAAGGTGTCCTAGGAAATAAGGCATCTATTTGTGTATCATTCGTTCAAAAATAATTTTTTTCCAATGTAAATATTAAAATGTACTTGTAAATAATTAACTTCCAACCATTGTCATGGTGGAAAAGTTTGGGCAACGAGGGTTTGTTTGATTTATTGTGTTTTCTGTCTTTCTTTCTTTCATCGGTGGTTATGGTGTGTATTTAGGAGGGTTTGTTTGTTGTTGGTTTTTGTGTTTACTAGGGCCTCATCCCCACCCGTAAGGTGGTTTTTGTGGTATGTGTATTTTTGTATTGATAGGGTTGTCCCCCAATGGTGGGATGATGGTTTGTTAAGTCATCCACCATGGTATAAATTCCTATTCCACTAGACCTCGATATGGAGAGTCAAAACAGATAGAGTTAGGATTGTTTGTCCTTTGCTCAACGAAAGGAAGATTTTGATATAGATATATGTTTACCCATCATGTGTACATATGCTATACACAATTTCCAATCTATGTGGGGTAGAGATGCCAAATATATATGTTAAATTGTAGTTTTACCATCAATAACAAAAATGAGAGAAAAGTGTATCGAGACTTTTCACTTTCCTATTCTAAATTAATAAAATGAAATAATGAAACCGAGTGACCTCATAAGATGGTAGGGTTTACCGATACCTTTGGTGATCGATGCGATATCGATGGATGATCGATGTCGACGGATCCAAGCGGGTGCATAACTTCTTCTTTCCAATGGGATAGGCTAGTTGCTGTAATGCACTGAGACACTCAAAAAATGATAAGATTAGATATATATGGTGGATTTCCTAGAAAAGGCCCTCGAAAGTCAATGGACTTCCTGTAAGGATGTCAATCCGCATTCAAGAAATCAATATGATAATGATGAGATAAAATGATAAAACAAACAATATAACCAACAATACAAAGACAAAGGGACTGATGCGGTCCACGACTATATGATGGTTTGATGATGTGGTGATACCTAATCCAAAGGGAGTCTAGGGATCACAAAATGACTCAAAGGAGCAAGGATGGGGATGGTTATACGCTCACAAAGGTGAGTTGAGCAATGTGTTATATTTAGGATAACTGATAAAGTGATGGCTCAAAGGAGTTGGATAGGGTTGGACGAGCACTGCAAAGGAAGAGTGGTGATAGATGATGGGATCTAGATGGCTAAAGATCAAGCTTAGGGGTCAAAGGACTTATCGGACATAAGTCGTCGGCGATTTGGACAGATCGTCGATGATTGAAAAACATCATTGGCGATTAAGATAAAGCATTGATTATTACTATATAAATGTACAAATTGAGCATAGATTGAGATAAAGCTCAAAAAAGGGTCTTGATAAGGCTGATTTAAGATTGTAAATAATGTGTAATGAGATAATAATGCAAGGGAAAGCACTTACCTTGTATAAGTTGATGAATGAAGATGAGAGGATGATATTACCAGAGACCAGGAGATTGTAGAGGTAGGAAGATTATTGTGTTGATTCCTAAATGTTGAATGATGTTTGAAGGTTGATGAAGAGGTTGTGTGGAAGGCTTGAGTTTTTCTATAGTGATCTTAGGCTCTCGACAAGACTCGTTACAAAAAAATGCAATGTCTAGTCTCAGGGAGTAACAAGCATGGACCAACCTCCTGAAAGGGGTTTGAAACTTACATGTAAATAGAATAGAATCGACGATCTAGGAAAATTGTCGACGATTATGGAGCTTGGTTAAAACCAACTCCAACCGAGTTGTTTTTCTTTTTATTTTGTGTGAGAGGGGAGATATGCGGGTGAGAGGTTATGAAATGGTTGGGAAGGTGTTTTTTCTGTTTTGTCTTTATTTGATTTTGGAATGTGAATGGTTTGGGTGGTTTAGGAGGGGTAAAATAGGATTTTACAGGTGTACGATGATATTTATAAGGAGTAAATATGATGGGGGAGAAATAGACTTAAGATAAAGGATTATAGATGAAAATATCAATGTGATAGTGTCTCAGGAGTTAACGAACATGGTTACGGGGATTAACGGTGCTAATTTTAGGTGTCTACATTTTCCCCTTTTTGTTGAGTGGTTTTTGTTAGACAAGTTATGAGACAAAAATTAGATGTGATAGATAAAGATGTGAAAGATACATAATTATATGATGAGGTGTACCCCCTCAAACTAGGGATTGATGACCTAAAAGGGAATTGATCACGAGTTTAAAAGATATAGATGGATGAAAGATGAAAAGATGAAAAAATGAGAAAATGAGAGATGATGCCCCAAGACGAGGTATAGAGACATGATTGGTGCTTCCATAGAACCAAGTGATAGGGGAACTAAAGGGTTCGTGTCTTATAGACATATGATTCGTAGGAAGAAAATGTGGTCATAAAGAGACCAGGGAGACAAGTGATAGGGGAGCCAACGGGATCATGTCCTATAGAGATATGGCTTATTGGATCCAAGATTTGTAAAAAAATCCATGATGGATTGTTGGTAGAGATTGGATTTTGACTAGCTTGGGTTGCGTATACTCAAGTCGGTCTTTAATTTAATTGGTTGGTTTATTGATGTCACGGGGATTCGGGATCCTCAAAATGAGACACATGCACTTTGGAATAATGTGCCACTTGGATGAGTTTGATAGTTTTGATGAGGTCAAGGGACTAAAAATTGATGTTACCCCAAGGCAGGCTTATGAGGCCGGGAAGTCAAGTGACAGGGGGAACCAAATGGGTTTTATCCTATAAACATCTAACTTAATGAAGACAAGAGAAGATAAAATGAAGATTTGATGAGGTCAAAGGAACAAAATTGGTGTTTCCACAAAGGTGGGCTTACAAAGCCGGAAGTCAAGTGATAGGGGAACTAAGGGGTTCATGTTCTATAGACATATGACTTAACGACGATGGAAAAAGGCCTTGATAGAGGAATAGATAGGGGTCCTAATGGTGATAAGGGGAGTAGTGCTCGAGGAGGCATTCATTTTATGAATGTCGATTTTATTGAGTGCATATGATGTTTTTAATGTATACGAATATTTTGTGAAGCTTTGATTTTGATGTAGAGTTTATATATGCGGAGCTTTTGAGGCTCCAGATGATGTATAGAGACATATTTACGTGATATATGATTATGATTTTGTTTTTTGATCTATGTGTTGACTTCATTTCAATGTGATGTTTTATGGATGTAGAGATGTGATATTTTATGGTTTTGAAACTCTGAGAAGACTTAACACATGTATGCGAGAGGGCCTTGGCAATCAGATTTGAAGAAATCAATCAAGCCTTCACAGAGCTAGAGGAGAAAGAAGAACAAACATACAAGCTGCATGATAGTATAAATCAGAAAGTTTAGAAACTTGGAGTACTCGCAATGAGCGAACACACAACTGCTGATGAAGGACCCTTTCGAGGAATATGTCAAGAAAGGGGTGGGAAACCCATTGTCCTTCACTAAGGATACTCTTGACTTCTTCTCAGAGATCCGAGCCTCCATTGCACTTATCACATAAAAGCATTCATCATGGTTCGGGAAGTGCAAGGACATCAACGGTGTGACTGATGGATGGAATAAAACCTTGAGTTACGTTCACATCCCTCATGCCAAAAAAGTAGAACCAGCAGTGGCCTATTTCAAACAAGAGCTTTGAAAGATAGAAGCCTCCTCGGGATCATGAAGTGGAGAGCAATCAGAGAGCGGATCCAAGTCCACTACAATAGTTCATCCTTTAGCATAATTCTTCTTCTTCTTCTTCTTCTTCTTCTTCTTCCTCTTCTTTCTCTCTCTTCTCTTCTCATACAACACTCTCTCTCCTCAATGTTATGTTTTTGCGTTGAGAGTTACACTTTTAATATGACTTAAGTGACTTTAGAAATATAATGTAACTTTAAGTCACCTTGCTATTATAAAAGGGACTTAAATATTTAAAGTGGAATATGAACAGTCTTAAGTCATATTAAGGTATTCAAAAAGTCACCAAGAAGATGAAGAGTTTCCTCCTCTTCTATAAATTGTAGCAAGCTCCTCATTTGAGGGTCTTCTTAATTTTGTCTTCTGAAAATTCTTAGATGTTGGAGCTATTTTTGTGAATTCATGAGAGAGATATCCTTGTGAAGAGAGCAAGAGATAACAAGTTTCTTCCATTTCTCCCACTAAAAATGTCTTCTACTTCCCACACTATGTACAAATTTTGTTTGAGCTTCAATAAAGGAAGAAGGAATTTTAGCCTCTTTGATTGAGGAGTTTATTGGTACTTTGTGTTCATTAAGCTCTATTTAGTCTTGTTGTTGTTTTGCATATTTGTTTTCTTCTAAAATACAAGTGCATGTAATGAAACTTTTGGCTAGTGTGTGCAAGTCTCTGATTTTCTACTTGCAACATTAGTTTCTCCTTTCTAAATATTCTCACTCCCCTTTCTCGCCTTCGTAGAAAATTCTTCCCTTGCAGATACCTGCAAGCATTTGCCACAGGGTCAGTGGAGTGCCCCTGTTGGATCCCTAACCGAAAGGCCACCAGGATAAAACTCACAATTTACTCACGCATGCACATATGGTAGTTGCCCTAGGTTAAGTAGAGGGACTTATAATCCTAGAGTGTTGGCAAGATAACCACCAATTTGTCCCCGACAAAGTTTCTCACCAACACCATGATAGTACAAAAATATCATCAAACTCATAAAGACTAAAACTCTTTGTTATTCCCCCACACAATGTGAAGTCTCTATAACTCATTATTTTGAAAAATCTACACCGAAATCAAATGAAATAAACACACACTCACACATGTCACCAAATTAGTACACGCGAACTCATCGGTGGTGGTGACGAGAGGAGGACGCCAATTGTCCTCCATCTTCCATGTATCCTCCAACGTTTAGTGTGAAGCGCTAACTCACCCGTATTCAATCATGTTTCTCGCTTTATAATGCCCCCTTAATTTCAACTTGGATGTCGCGTACAAGTAAAAATGCATCCAAAAGAATTGCAATCAATTTTTTTACAAATTTGGACAATGACTTTGACTCGAATAAATTAATTAAATAGACTTTGACAACAAGACTTATACAACTTACAAGCAACAAATGACAATGACAATATAAAATTTGACGACTCATGACTAACAAAGACTTATTGGTTTAACTAACCCTACGACATAAGATGGGACTTTATTATTGGACAATTTTAACTAAATTTACAATGACATTTAAACACAATGACAACAATGATGATAAAAGGTAAAATATTAGATGGTACATGTTAAAATATGACGTTAAAGCATTATACTATTTACAAGACTCTTAAAACCAAAATCTATGACCAACAATTTTCTTATGCCTAAAACTTTATATCATGTGTTGTGTGACTAAATAACAAACTTATTTGTTGAAAACTAAAAAATAATGGCACCGATTTTAACACGTATCGATGTTAACCTAACATGTTTACCCATATTACTGTAGGGATAATACTGGAGCACATAAATTAAACTAAACTATAATTACTAAAAAAAATGATATGTTTGAGATATCGATACTTCCCCAAATATATCTCTTGCACGGCTGAAGTGGAGATTCAAGGAAAGAGGTTCGAGTCAGATCTGAGTGGTGAGGATTCTGGGTCGCCAAAGAGCTCAGTCTGGACTGATCTCGAGTGACAAGAGACTCGATGCACAAATCCAAATCATCAAACAGAAATTGAAACATCAACCGAGTACAAAACTATTGAGCATGATTAGTGCATAAAAATACAAATCTGTGGATGTGTTTGACAAATCGATACATGGATTTGTATCAGGATGGAGCTATTCAGTGAGTGTTGAACACACAAGGATCAAATGACAGAAAAATCACGCTACCACCTTTGATTTCAATTATTAGAAGAATTCTTTGACGATGTAGAGATCTGGAGAAGCTGAAACCAGTGTGTAAAGCTAGTAGAGTTTTTTTAAATGGAGGAAAATATTTCTAATTTGATACTCTTTGAGAACAAATACACCAATACTCACGATCCACACTCCACTACAATGGTTTGATATGTGTCTAGTAGGAAATAGATTTTGTAAGCAAGCTGATGCAGAATGTGCATGAGTGAATATGATTTTCTTTTGATCATGTAAATGTAAAATGACATGAGACAATAGAGCTCGAAGACATTATGGAGTGTGTAGGTCACATGACTCCATAAAGACACAAGCCGTATAAATGTCCTCACACTCTCATGGTACCAAATAATGGTATAGAAACAAATTGGGCACAAAATAATCTTCTATTTAGCATATATTACAAGAACATTACAAATTCTATTATATAGCTATGATAATAGGCAAACAAACTTCCTAGAAATTAGGAAGTGACAATAACAAATAACAACTAAACCTATTTAATTAATTTACAAGTATAATATACTCACCAACTTACTAACCATATTTACCCACTAACATTTTACATTCACTTTTACATTTGACCATATGGTAAATATGAATACTATATGTTAGGCACTAAACCAAAGTTTCCTAACATTCATATACCACAGTTCTATTATTACCATATCTACTATCTTTTGGCACTATTACTCTACTTCTCACCGATATATACATGTCTTGATATACTAATTATATTTCTAACATGCTAACGAGTGCTTCATTTGTAGCATTTGTCTTGCATGATACAATACAACCATGGCTATTTTTCACTTCTCCTTCTCTATTGTTTGCTATTTTTTGCACTCTATGCCCTATTTCTCGGTGTGATCATTGTAAGCTTTTGGCCGCTTCCACCTTGATTGTCTTGTGACATTGTGAATAATGTACCATGCATGAAACCCTCTTTTTGTGGTTCATCTTGTCTTCCTACTTGTTTCCTATATCATCTTTTATTGCATGCTAGGTTTCATATTAACACCGGTTACTAGCCCATATTGTTTACATGTGCCTTGGTTTCTACCATGCACATCCCCTAACTCATGCGGGTATCCTTTATTAGATATGCATATCGAGACATCAATCCTATCCTTTGTGCCGCATTCTCCTAAAATATTTGTATGTACCCCAAACAAGAGGGGCATCTATTAGGTGAACAAATCACCCCTAAAGTATCTCATAGCTATAGATCAACAAACCACAATATAGAATCGAAAAGGAATACAATCACGAGAATGGTTGAGAAATAGACTTAGACCTCACATACGGAGTAGACACTGACACTTGGTATTAGATAGTAGTTCATGTGTTCTATCATGGGTGCTAATGACACTGGGGTACAAACAATCATTTTATCAGTCAACACAGTCTATAGAAGTCTTTAGAGGAGTTCTATAGTAGTAGTAGCACCTGGCCTCCAAATACATAATGCATTATATCTCCAACAATCGATTCCAATACAAAATAATAAAAAAAAAATCAAGAAAAATGAAATAAATTGGGACATACCATCTACAATGGTGTTTATGGGGCAGATTCAAAGAATGAGAGTAAAACTATACATGTCTCCTAAACACTCGCTCTTGGTATGAGATTACCAAAAAAATCATACTTGGCATGAGATCGCTGAAAAACTTGCTCTCGACATGAGATCACCCAAAAAAATCATTCTTGGCATGAGATCACCCAAAACCTCACCTTCAACATTCAAATCAACAATCTCCAAGCAACAAGACACTTTTCTATCTCTTACTCTCTAACATATCATATGCACACTTTCCATTTTCACACTTATATAGTCTACAGTTACATACTTATACACATATTTCTATGATTTATCATATACAAAAATTTGACTACTTTCTTTCTCCCCTTTTATAGGCCCGTCCTTACAAGAAGCAGCTCACGCCTACAATGACACACTATAATGCATACACTTCACCCCTAGGGTCTAATTCCACTTTCCTAGTTTCCACCCTTCGCTTTGAGATCTCTTCATGTTGCACTTTTCCACTCAACACGCTATTGGAAACACTCTTCTCTACAAGATCATAAAGTACAAATATTCTATCTATTTTATGTTATTGAGTATTCAATCAACAACATAAAATGGAGAAAATATAGACACAAAATCACGTACTTGGGTACATTTCTAGGTCCTAAAGCATACTAATGTATACATGATTCCTAAGCAAGAAAACTAGTGGTTGACAACTATCTTTGGCCTCTTTTCTTTATCTCTTATTGTCTCTTTGGTATGACATACCCTAAAATCTTGTGGCTTAAACCGACCGAGTTATCTTGTATAGCCTAAAACACTGGGGCCTAGTTTGGACACCGGTGCTCAGGCACTTCTATCTCTCCTGAGCACTCCCGACCCTTTCTTATCTTAACTCACTCTTTTTGTGTCTCTTTTATTTTTTTGGAATATTTTTAACTTATGGGTCAACCCTCCATTGTTAATAAAAAAATTTAAACAAGGCAATCAAGTGTCAATGGGGTGATGGAAGAGGTCGATAAACGATCGAAAAGAATAAGGAAGAATAAGTAGGGCAAGATGCCTTAATTGAAGTTGTAGAATAGGGACATATGGAAGAAAGGGGATATATAAGAAATAGAATGAGGAAGGGATATTGATCTATCAACTATCCGATTACCATGTAAAAAAATATTTATTTCATCATATTTCTAGAAATCTTCATCATCGGTCCATATTAAAAATGTAAGCATATGATAAAAGTGTAAAATGACATGAATTGGTAAAATGCCGAATCTAGACAACATACAAAATGCAATGCAATACAAGAAGTAAACAAGCTGATCTAATAGGGAAACAAGTAAAAACACACATACTCAAACCAACAATGTTCAAGATAGTTGCACAAATGTTTTGTTGTCAAGCTTCGATTCTCGGACGTTCGTGATAAATGACAAGGGTTGAAAGTGGTGCCTAAAGCAAGGATACATACAAGGGGAATAATAGAGGAGACTTGGGTCTGTTATCCATTTTTTCCTTGAGGAAAAATTGGACAACGGAGGCCTATCATGCTTTGGGATAAAAAGTGGGCTCCATTAACCATTTCGGAACATTAGCATTAAATTTCATCTTGGAGTTTACAAGGTTTATTCAGAGCAAGAAAATTGGCTTTAGGGCCCACTTCTAGCGAACAAGGAAAAATTGGCAAAAATTGATTGATCATATATAAAGGGGTCCTTTTGTCATTACATGATCCTCATGGTTTGAGAAAATCCAAGAAAATTCAAAATTTTAAGAAGCCAGGTGTGAAAATACCTAAAAAGGTCTTTGAGCTCAAATAGCTCACCGAGAAGCGGCTTAGTGAGATACTTGACGAGTTGATATCATATATAAGGTGGGTGCTGAGTTGTATTAGCTTGGTAGAGCCATCTTAATTACATGGGATTATATTAAGCTTTAATGCGATCATATTATGTCGTGGAATTTAGAATTAAGCCTGGAAACAAAGAAAATCATTATGGAACTCGGTTGGAATGACTCAAGCTCGAGCTTAGGGGGAGATACATAATGGAGCATCGATCATGTCAATTCAGTGACTCGGTGAGTAAATGAAGTTTGGCATATGATGAGCTCGAGTAGGTCCGGTGAGGTTTTGGTGGTCAAGAAATTCATAGTTCACATAACACGAGATCAGAGACTAGTTTAGATAGCCAGAATTCGTAATAAGAAGCTTAAACAAACACACAAGTGTAGTGGCTCGGAAATTAGAAAGCAACTGAGTCCAAGAGATTCGGTGAGGTAATGACTCGTGAGTCATGGTGTAATGGAGAGTTGAACGTATCTAGCTAAATATAATGACAAATGTGTTAAAACGAGTTGGAGTTCGTATCATGATGACTCGGCACTTTGTGAGAAGATGTAGCCTAGAAGAAGAGTGCATCACCGAGGAAGAGTCGTTTACAGGAGAGTTTGAGTTTACACGAGTTGTAATGTTTTGAGTCTTAGAGCGAATTCAACGAAAATGGTTTCAAAGCTCGCCAATGACGACGGGCTAAGTCACTCAGGAAACACAAAGAGGTAAGGATGCACATATAATCGGGATTAGATTTCGAGGCATGTCTCTTGGCAGAAGAAGACCTTAGTGTGGAAGATGTTAGGATATTACCTAGGTTATCACACAATGGACATAGCTCGGACATAGGAGATGAGTTTCTCGGCATCAAACATGTAAAATATACCCTGTTGAGGCATACGAGTTAGTAAGAGATATGTGAAGCAAGCTCAAGGAGGTTGAGAGGAGCTCAGACATACAAGTGGCTCAATAAAATGCGACGAGCTTGGAAAATGAAAAGACAATGAAGTGGCTTTGGGATCGGATTAGGAGTTGTTATCCCAAACTCACCCCTCGAGGTAAATTTGGATAACTTGCATAATTTCTTCAGGCTTGAGCAAGTAGAATGGTGAAAGGCTAAAAAATTAGTTTTGGGGGTCCCTTTGGCTCTTCTATAACTTCCCTATCCAAGGAAAAATCCAAGAAGATAGACAAAATTGAATTTTTTGAAAAAATTGCTTCTTTTTTATGTATTGCGGAAAATGTAGAATTTTTGTCCCTGTGCCGCACAAGTTCAACTGGGACAATCGGACTTCGAAAAGGTGAAATTGCCAAAATAATAAGGAGTTAGTGTATTATAAGAATATCAAAAAAATTTGTCCCGGGCGGTCCATGGGACCGGTTGGGATGTGCAAAGCCAAAATCACCGCACAACAAAGGAATCGAGAAAATGTGGAAGTTTTTGTCCGGGCGGTGCAGCGTGAGGCAGTTGGGATGTTGGGACGTGCGGGACCCGAAACCTGAATTCTCCACAAGTCAGTTCATTGCGGGTGGAGTGGAGAAATTTGGCCAAGACACTGGGACACAGGTACGTGTGGGATGTAAAAACCTACAATCACCGCAATATAAAGGAGCCAAGTGTTGCAGATGGAGTGGAGGTCAACGGCCCCAACAACCTAGTCAATGGCAGGATAGTTGGGACAGGAAATCCCAAATTGGGTGATGTGAAGAAAGGAGGCTGAACCATTTTAGTATGCGTAGGACATGAGTTCCCGAGAATAGCCGAAATAGCCGCATGTAAAGGAGAACAATCCAAATCAAACCCCGAACTTCAAATGGCCATAACTTTTGACAACGAGCTTCAATTTTCACAAAATTTGACTTTCTGGAATGAGCACGACATCCTCTATGCCAAAAAAATAGGATTTATTAATTTGATGAGGGTATATTTATGAAAATAAAGGAAAAATATTCAGCTCTAATCAATTAAATGCTCATTCCCGTTAAATGACAAAAATGTATGGCAGACCCAAAATAGTGCTGCCCGCACTCAGAAGGCCATAACTTTTGCATTTCTCAAAGAAAAATGTACAAAATTGGTACTATTGGAATCATGTTTCTAAACCCAACATACAAGAATTAAGAAATTTATAATTTGATGAGAAATAGATGATGAGTTTGTAGAAAACGTGGCCAGGTTCGGAAAAATGTTTTATTTGGTAGTTGGGATGCATTCAATGAAGCATGGGCTAACATTTATCTCACTGCTGCAAGTCATGGGACAATATGGGGAGCCTTTTTAAGAAATAGAACATAATTTCACTTCATTTACTACATCTTGCAAGTGGTTGAAGAACAGATTTCAGGATTTTCATTTCCCCTCTCTCTCTCTCTCCTCGTAGAAATGCGATAAATAAGAGTATTGGGCTCATTGTAAATGGGAGATAATTTTTGAGTAGAGAAACTCTGTCAATTTTTTTGTGTGAAGCTAATGTGCTATAGGTCCTTGTAGTGGACTCCTTGCATGGTGATCTAGGACCTTATTCTATAATAGATTGAATCTGTGCATATCAATGAAAGTAATAAAGATAAGTTTTTGGATTTCTCTTCTCCTTTGTGTTTGTTTGCATTCCTCTTTCCCCTTCAATCTCATTGCGCATATATATATATATAATCTATCTTATGTTGTTGTAGGGATTCATTATAATTGTGTGTGCATGAAATATTGTTGTGAATGCGATTCTTTAGATATTGGAGAAGCTGTTATCACCCCTTCTAGTTTGCACTTTTCTCCTACTTTTCACACATTGGAAGAATATTCTCATTAGCCTTATTTTTTGGTGTATCACCACTTTAGTGTAGGCTTTTATTTCATGCAATCTCTCTCCATGTTCCTTGGAAAGTTAGATTAGTATTAGACAGTTTTTCCTGCATTAGAGTAGATTGTGGTAGGTAGTTTAGGAGTAAGAACTAGCTTTCTCTAGAGGTCTATCTCAAGTAGCAAGTCCCAAAATTGGAGATAGTACCCATGTTATCCAATCACACTATGAGCTCAAGCACACATACTTGTGCAAACCATAGGGTGATGTGATTCGGTGATAACACGAGTTTCACAATTTGGATATGAGGTGAGTCGAACCATCAAAATCAGAGGATGGGAAACCAAGTTAAGTGCGAGTGCATGTGGCTTGACTTCGGAATAAGATGAATCATGTGGAATGAGCTTAGAATTACGACTCACAAATCGGCTCATTGCATGCATTGAGAGAAGTAAATCGAGTTGCACCAAGGTAACAAGTTGTGGAGATCAGGTGTATCTTGGCACAAAACGAACACGAGAAGGTGAAATTCCAAGCCCAGGAAAGGGCTCATGGTAATCCCGCAAGCTAGAGAAATTATGAGAATTGGAGGCCAAAATGCCAAGTTAGTGTGTTGGTAAGTTGGCTCCAAAAGTCCGGAGTCCCAACTTTAGACATGCGGGCTTTTATGGAATGAAATCCATGCCAATCTTTATATGGAAAGACAAAGTGTCCAGGATCCCAAGCCAAAATATCCATCATAAGAAAACCGTTAAGGAAAAATGGAGTTAAACTACAATTTGACCAAGTCATAGGCCAACGCATTTAGTAGATGCACGTATAACAACCGCCGAGTTATTCTTGGAGCATCTCAACTCATTCAATCCTGATAACATGGTAGAGCATAGGGGATGGAGTAAGACCCGGTCACCTGATGAATGCGAGGAACACAACTCCTCGAATATAGCATGAAATACAAGTGAGCATGTGAATATGATTACACATTAGGGAAAGTTGTGTGGGGTACCATGCGAAAGGGATGAGTTGAGGTCTAAGTCAGCATTAATCGATGCATGGTGATCAGGGGACACAGATTGAGTGATGAAATAGGTATGGCTAAGTAGGAGCCATCGTGACATGACAATATCAAATCACATGAGAAGGAGCCATGTAATTTGAGCCATGAAAATAAAATGGAGATGAAATTGTAGAGTCACTCAAACAGACGGTGAACTCATGGAGATTTCATAGTTGGGAATGGATCATATTTACTAATGCTAGGACTATTGGTTGGTCAACTCGAGGATGAAGAAAAACGAGCCAAGATCGATATCATTGCAAATGCATCTAAGCTACTATCAATAGCTTGGAATGGATGTCGACTAGGTTAATGAAAAGTGTTCAAGAAAGCAACTCGCCAGAATGGATGTTGACATAATTCATTCGAAGTGTTCTAGCTTTCCATTGCAAATATTTTAGGGTTGGTTTAATGGTCAAGACATCAAGCTAGATAAAAGGACATGCTGAACTTATGGTTGATGTGAAGAATCTTGTGAGAACATCGATGGTATTAAAATTAGGAGGTTCGAGTTCAAGCTTAGAGCTCTGCTGATTTACCAATTCACGCCAATATAGAGGTGTAAAGAACTCAAGAGAGCCCAAAACTAACTTGGTGGCCAATGCATGAGCTGGTCACATTCACTAAGGCGTCAATGAGTTCGAATCAAATGCTATGGGCCAAGTTGATGAGAAATCACATATTGAAATTTTAGAGGTCATAAGTGGTAAGTCATGAATGGACTCGACGTATGTGACCAAGAGTCGGGTAAGTTTGAGTTGAAATTCAAGGGAGCTCTTGGTGGATTTGAAAGAACTCAAGATGAGGCATTGAGATTGAACTCTAAGTTTACAGGAGATAATAGATTGGCTTGAGGTCTTCTGGAGAAATCTAGGCATAACAAGAAAAGCATTCAATGCGGGGTTTGAGTTTGGATTAACTCGTTGGGGATCAACACGGTGAAAATTTACGAATGGCTCAGTCTTGGTGTAATCCAAGCTCAAGGAAAGGTCGCAGTAAAGGATAGTCGCATTGGATAACTCAAGGAAACTCATTAGGGTGTTGTGGAATGGCTTGGTCAGGAGAGGAAAGTGCTCGGCTGATGAAGGTGATTGGATCAATGGCTTGGTGTGTGAAACATATGCATGATCTAGCTTGGAGAAGATGGAGATGAGGGTTGTGACAGTGCCACATGAAGTGGTTTAGGTGAATCAGAGTTGATCACATTGGTTTACTCACCAATGTAGACATGAGATTAATGGATTGGAGCTTAGTAGATTAAGCAAGGGGATTGGAATTGAACTCATTTTGGTGAGCTACTAATGAGGTGACTCGGCATAGCTGAGTTATTGTGAGCACAAAGAAAATATAGCTCGGTCGAGCTCTAAAGAAAGCTCAATGAGCTGATAGATCAACGTGTCCATCGAGCTAGGTTTGGAGCTCACTGAGCTAGACCCAAGAAGGTAAAATTCTAAGCTATGGGAGCTTGGTCAACATTGGCAGAAGGAGTCATGGGTCGAGATCAACTCGAGATGAGTTGAGTCACAAGGTTGAAGAAATTGAGTCGGCTAAGACATGGTTGGCTTGGTTGATTAGAGTCACAAGCATGAGTCGGCGGTGAGCTTAAATGACGAGTTTGTCAAGGAAAACTCAGCTAAAAAAGACGGAGGATATCTAAAAGAGATTAGCGGTGGGCGAGTGAGCATATTGGTCAATACAATGGAAGAAGGAACTCGACACTAACTCGTGAGTTGGCTTGGTGAGCCAACCATGGAGTTGGTATTTTTGACCGATTCTCATGAATCCCTTCAAAGTGCAAACCAACTCCAAGGGTCCCACATGAATAATTTTAATTAAATTAATTTTTTATTTAAATATTTTAATAATAATATTTATTATTATTATTAAAATATTTTATTTAAATATTCTTTTAATTAATTGAGAAGAATAAGTCAAATTGGGCATTAATGACACATGATGGAACCTTCTCAAGTGGTTCAACCAACTATAATAAATACATCATGTGCCTTCAATTTAGGAAGGAATTTATGACTTCTTCTCTCTCTCTCTCTCTCAACTTCTTCTATAAATGTAAGTTGGAAGCTCATTCAATAGGTCGACAGGTTGGACAAGTTAGATATCTAAGACAAGTGCAATTTTTTCAAGAGTCCTCTCTCTTCTGCAAGTTGTCCTTATATGTTGAGAGAAATTTCAAGCCTTTTTCCAAGATTGTAATGACAACCATTGCCTCTTCTAAATGTATGATGAATTTTTCATGTTGTTGAAGTAATAAAAGTGTGTGTTTTGTGACTAATCTCGGTCCTTTCATCCTTCTATACTTCTTTGTTCCTTTCTCATGCTTACAGGTACACTATGCAAGTTTAAGTTTCTATTACAGGTTCTTGGAGTTCTGTGCTTATAAAGTGGTGGAGTATTGCATGTAGTTGAGTTGTGGTGCTTGTTCACCCTTCTCAAGTTCATCCTTCTTCATTGGAATATTAATAGATTGTTTTGTCTGATCAAGTTTAACAAAGGGAACACATGCTTCCTATTCTGTGGTATTCTATACCCTCTCTAAGATGTGCTAGGTGAAGTTGAATTGTGGTGGACACACCCTCTTCAAATTAACCCTTCCTAAGTTTGGAAACACCCTTTATTTGGTGCATCACCATCCCTAGTATAGTTTCATTTATGCAAGTATTTTTCCCTAAAACCCATGAAAATGTTAGCATAGGACTAGATAACTATTTTATTGCACTAGGAGTAGTATAACACTTAGTTTAGGAAGAGGAATCCGGCCTTCTCCGAGAGGTTCACCTCGAGCCCAAGTCCCATAGCTTGAGAGGTGATCCCATGTGTCCCAATCACACCGAATGTCTTGTTCTCATTCTCGGGCATTTAGAGGGTGCGAGTTATTTGGAAACAACATTTTTGGCACGCCCGATGGGAGAAGAGTTGGTACTTCTCTTCTCACTTGCACAAATCAAAGTACTTGGTGAATCTATATCTCTAGATTTAAAATATTAGTGATTTACTTATGTGAAGAATTCAGACAAGATCTTCTTCAAAGAAAGGAAATTATCAACATATCAAACTATCCTTGTCTCCTCTAAGGAGAAGGAGAAGAGGCCTATCAACATCAATTATTGCAAAATCACTTCATTTCATTAAGTTGTTGTGATCTTAGTGACATTTTAGCCTTAAGAGGTATACCCAAGCACAAATGACGAATCCATTGGTAAAGTGACCCTCTCTTTATGTTGCGGGGTTTTAGTTTTACCCATTTCCATCTAGTTTTATTCAACATCTTTCATTCATGAAGTGGTGCTATCATGAATTCATTTCCACAGTGGGATTCCCGCTTGCAGCAATTTTTTTTTTTCCATATTTAGGTATTACAATCGACCTTCAAACCAATTTCATGAAAAATATCATTTTCAGCATGCATGCCCACATGAGCAAGATGCAGATCATTTTGGTCACCCACCAGACTGGGGGGCTACTAAAGAATAATGACATGCAAATTATGGAATCTATCATACACATGAAGAATACCACTTATAGAAGAAGGTTTGAGAGTTGGAGTATAACATGGTGCAAATAAGGATCAATGAAATGAAAAAGGCATCCTAGATTGGCTTCAACATTCCATACCCTAGAATGGCCCTATACCATGTGAGCTTAATCCTCAACAAAAGCTTCAATTCATAATCAATATGATGACTCAAGTTGGAGAATGGATCAAGAAGAGGGACATTCACAAATATAATGTTAGTCAATCTTGTCAATGGGAGGTCCCTACATTACCACCTTATAACCCTCTTTCCATGTCTCCATCCATGCAGTTTCAACTTGAAGCACATGATCCTAACCTTCCAGTTGCTACCCCTATGGTGGAATTCACTACTTCATCTTTTATTCCTCCATTCCATCATGAATCTTCCATGCCTCGTTCTTCTAAAGTTCCTTCTTTTCTATGAAGGCCACCAAGACAAGAATCGAATCTCTTCCACTTCCTCAAATGGTGAGTAAATCAGTTAAATCCCAATTCGTCCCTCATTTGGTAGTCCCAAATCCATTTTGGGAGGAGCATCATCAAGAAATGGGTGAAAGGGAGGAGTATATGGTCAAGGAGACTAGAAAGGAAGAGCATGCAAAGAATTTGAAGGAGTGGGATACAAAAATTCACATCAAGAAAAATCCACTTCTAACCAAACCTTCTTTCAAAGTTGAATCTCAAGAACAAGCGAGAACAAACTAGTTTTGTACCAGAAACAAATCCAAAGTTGAACAAGGAAGACCAATAGTCTACTTATTTAGAATGTAGTATTCATATTGGCTCCATATCATCAGAGGAGTTTGGATCACCAAAAGTGGCCAAATCAGTAGTAGAAGAGCATGTGCAAGTTGAAGAAGAAAGACTCTCAAGTGTACAAGCTAATTCTAATGAGTGTAATGATCCTAATTTCCATGCATGTCAAGAACTTGCAAAACTTACGAAGGTGGTAGCATCTTTCCAAGGTCATCATTAGATGTTACAATCAGCCACAAAAAATTTCATGAGACCAAGGAAGATTGAAAGATCGATAATGTGGATGAGACCATGCAGAGGTTTCTAAATCCTTTTTCCTCTCCATCTTCTCAAAAATATGATTTTTTAGAGGAATTTGATCTTTCTAATTTCATGTTTGAGAATGAGGAATATCAAGGTGAAGGAGGTTCTAGTTTAGAGGATACTTAGACTGCAGAGGAACCTTTGATACAGTTAGAGAATGAAGAAGAAAATTATCTATTAGATTTGGAAGAATGTTTTGATGGACAAGAGCCTATGGAACTTGAAAATCTTTCTATTCTGTCACTTCTTTTCCAACACAAAGTGCCGAGTGCTATGGAGGGACATGCTCAAGAATAACTCATTACTCATAACTGTCCTTTGGAATCAGAATTGGAGGAATTGAATCTTCCATATCCCTCATCACACGTAAAGGAGGAACACACAGGAGAAGCTTGGACTAATCTAGAAGTATTGAATGAAGATTATGCCATGGAGAGCTTCCTATTTTCGTTACAGAACCTATTTTGGTTAATAAGTCTATGATAGAGGAAAGTATTCTTGAAGATTTTTCTTCCCATAAAAATATTCAAAAGCTACAAATTGGAGGGTTTGACTTTTCAAATTCCATGTCAAATGAGGGAGATGTCATTGCAATACCATCCGTCTGGTGAAAAATAAGTTGTTTGTAAATGGACAACAAGTGGGAAATCAGGTCGTGAATAACCATCTTTTTCAAGGATGTCTTCAGCAAGAATTTCTTGTTAAAGTTGAAATTTAGTGTGTTTCATTTGATTCTTAGAGCATTTCTTTGAATGTGACGAAATAGATAAGGGTAAATGGGCTAGGAGGAATACCTATTAAAGATGGTTGAAGGTTGTTGCGCGTGTATGAATTCTTGATCCACAAGCTGATCGTGAGAGCTTCCTTTTGGCTAGGAGGAACTACCTGTGATGAACAACAAGACCACCAAAAGAGATTAAATAGCATATGATAGTGGACTGCCTAGCGTATGCTAGTTTCGGGAAGTGTGATACTCCCTAGAAGGCTATCAATCCATTGTTTTAAACAATTCAATGTTAACAATAATGAAATCCTATTGTAGTTAAAATGATTTAAGTATCTCATTCGACTACAATAAGAAAATTCATTCACAATAGGCTAAGCTATGATTGAATCTGAAGGGAAAGGTATTTGTCTGAGTCTTGTAATCTTGGTTAGGGTTTGGTTTTTGGGCTGTTTTGGGTATTTGGTGGAGAATTTAGGCTCGGTTCTTAGTCTTAGGGTAAAGCATAGAGACTGATGTTGGTCTAGTATAACCAATGATGGTTTAGGATTGACAATGAAGGTCATGGGTAACAATGTCAGACTGATCGGGTGACAAAACTTATTAAAACCTTGTTGTAAGGATAGATTTGAGGCTAAATGGAATTGAAGAGGGCAATGAAAAGGTTTATGGAAATCTTAGGTATACTTAGAGGTCTTTAACATTCGGGTATGGGAAATTTAATGGTGTGGGTGAAGGAATGATCAAGTTTACATGAAGGTAAATGATGGGGTAATGGGAATGAAAGTAGAAACTGATAATAGAGGTAACCATGCTTACTAAAATGAAAGTAGATGAATCGTTGGTTAACAAAATACTTACTGTTGTATGAGCTTGATGGCTAGATGGAAATGGCGGTTGATTAGATGGATGGAGTTTGATGTGGTGATGGTACTTCCCAGGATGCTTCCGTGAATGCAAGTGGCTCTATGATCACTTCTGATGTCTGGTTGTGGATGTTTGGATGCGTGTGCGAATGTTGGTTCTGCTTGCATGCAGCTATGGTTTCGTCTCTTGCTCTGAATGTGCCAACCTCAAAATAAGGTTGTTTTGGGGAATAAATGGTAACCGACGCTTGATTCAGGTTGACCGGTGGCGGTTTAGGGTGACCGACATCGGTTAGGGTGAGATTTTCTAGGTTTACTAAAATGGGTAGATCTTGCTTGATTTCTTGGATCTTGTTTGTTTCTTTTTATAGATTAGAATGAAAGATCCTTTTGTAACGGGTGGGAATTTTGTTAGAGGTAATGTAGGCTTTGCTTTTGAGGGTTTAGGTAGGTATTAGTTTGTTATGGAAACATACTAACAATAGGTCTAGGGTGAGGTGGCTAGGTGAGGTGGTGGTGTGATAATTAAATAATAAATATTGTGAGGACATGGATTAATTTAATTAAATTAATATTAGAGTGGGGTAAAAGGGGCCATGGTTAGGTGAGTGTGTTCAAGGTGATTATTTGACGAGGGACCAAGGGGAGTGTGACCCAATTTTGGTGTCTACATTTTTCCCCTTTTTTTTGTGTAGCTTGTATTGGTAGCGTCTTGTGACAAAAATAAGATGTGGTTGCCCCATCGTGGGTGAAGGTGATCCCCCTCAAACCAAGAACTAATGAGGTAGAAGGAAATCGGTGAAAGGTTTGATAAAAGGTGAATGTGATGAAGAGAAAGGTGGGCAACAGGGGTAAAGGGGTAAAGGTCTAATCGGGTAATCCAGGTAATGGGTCAAGGTCAAAGGTAGTAACAGTCAAATGCATGCACATGTATAAAAATGCAGCACAAGTACTAGGTTGAAGAGCATGAAAAATCTACATTGTCTAAGGTCGATAGGTTTATCCAAACAAGGTTGAGGTGATTCCGGTATCCAAGGTATAAGATATGGTCAAGAAACATATCACAAGTTAGGTACAGGAACATTTAGGTATGTTCTGGTACACCAAAGGTTGGGTCAGGATAAATGGTCATGGCAAGAGGAAAGGTAAGGTCATTAGGTCAAACAACGTGGGTAAAAGTATCACAAGGTATAGCGAGCACATGAGGTCACAGGTCACTAGAAATGGTCCAGGTCCAAATGTCTAGGTCACGAATGGGTAGGGCCGAGGTATGGGTAAAATAACGAGTCCCCAAATGATGAAGAGGGTAGGTGGTAAATGATGAGGTCGGGAGGGTAAAGGGAAATGTCCAAGTCAGGTGTGGGTGAGGTAAAAAGGATTCAGGTCAGCAAATGAGGGGTAATGGGTAGTAATAAGACTAAGCAGGATAATCGACAATGATCGATAATTAAGCGATCTTTGGTTGCTTTATGAACCGACCACGGTAGGCTAGGGCATAGGAGGATCGATGTCGGTCAAGGTAAAACCATTGCCAGTCAAGTTGGGAAGGCTATAAAAAGAAAAAGTGCCACGTTTTGAAAATCATTTGTCCTTTACCAAATTGGAGAAAATGACAAGAGAGAAATAACAAGGTGGAAAGTGACTAAATGACATGGAGAGCTGAGTTGGTGAGCCGCAGAGCGAGTGATTGTTGGTCGATAGGCGGGTCTACGAGCATGGTGATTGGATTGGGTGATTGTTTTGATTTGATTGAGCCAATGGATGATCGGTGATGGCTAGAGGTAGGAGAGGGATCGGGTGGACTTGCGCAGTGCCCAAGGTGCCACCACGTAGACGACAACGTGATGAGGTAAGATCCATTCCTATTGTTGTTTTTTGTGAGTAGGTGGAGGGTAGGAATTGGGTAGGAGGGAAAATGGGGTTTGGGGGGAAATATTTAAAATTTGAATGGAGGGAATGTAATGAGAAAAGGGGAACAAGGGAGGGTAGGTTTAGGTAGGTGAGGGGTGGGAATAGGTATTGGATAGGTATTGGTAGGGGAAATGTGTAGAAAGGAGGAGTGGGGAGAAAAAGGGTAGGGCGGTGTGAGTTTGTCACCGTGATAGTGACCGACGTCGGTTTGCTCTTAGCCGACGTCGGTGGGTAAGGACCGGTATCGGTCATAGATGTGACGACCGATGCCGGTTATCATTGGACCGTGGTCGGTTGAGGATGACTGATGTTGGTCGCAAGCTAGAGAGGTAGGCCCACGAAGAGCTAAAATAGATGGGTTGTGGATAGATAGGTAGGGGTAGGGAGAGTTGGATAGGGGGGAAGAGTTATGAGTATGGGTAGGTGGGTGGATAAGGAAGATCGGTGAGAGGGGAAAAATGAAAATAAGTGAGGGTCTCGAGACATGGGTAGATAGGTGGTGTGAATTTAGGGCATAGAAATAGGTGAAAGGTTAATTTAGTTAGGGTAAGTGGTATAGTAGGGGTGGCAAGGTTGCCTGCAGGTGTGCTCAAGGTTTAATAAAATGATTGGTTGTATGTAGGCCAGGGACTAGCTACGGATGAGGGATAGGGTACCTCCCTTACTCATGGAGATATGTGGGAGTACGACATGTGAGGAGTGGATCCATGTTGCAGATGTGGGCTTGATTGGGGTTAGAAGCTATCGACACGTAGTTTGGGAGGTGAGTTTGATGGTTTCCCTTATCGATAGATGGGATTTAGAAACCAATAAATTACATTTGTCAACAGGTGAGATCAGGATCACCCTAGAGGATGTTTATTGGATCCTACGACTACTTATAATAGGTGCACAAGTTTACTCGATCTCCTCAGAGGCATCCGAGGAGTTACTGTTACCAGTGTTTGGAGAGGGGATGGCATTGTTAGGATTCCACAGTGCTAGTATGAGCTACGGGGTGATGTATCAAGCCTACCCGAGGAGATGAGGTTAGTAGTGTTGCTGATGGAGGTAGTCTGCTATTTTGAACTACTAGATGCAGAGGGTGGGAGATTCCCACGGTCATTGATGGGGGTCCTATACGACATGGTGGAGAGAAGGACTCGGTTTACATGGGTGCCTGCGTTCTTGGTATAGCTATATAGGGAGTTGTGGGCTTATGGATGACTACATCCATTCAACTTGTATTCTTGATTCTGGTACATTGTTGGGCCTATGAGAACATTGTGTGCATGTGCTTAGTTGGTATGCCCTGTGCCGATGCATTCAAGCCCGCTTTTTTGAGTGGGCTATAAGTAATGGGTGCGATTATTGGAGAACACCGAGTGGTGAGAGTGATACATGATGTAGCCTATTACAGGTGATTACTTGGAGGGTTGTTTAGCATGGAAATTATTTGGAGCCCATAAGTAGGCTATCCTTCATATAGGAAGATGGCGGAAGATTTGGATGGGTTAAATATTTATAGATGGATAGGGGCGGCGGGGTGGGAGCATGAGATGATACTCGTAGACTACTTGCACGACGATTGGCAGTTTGGGTTGCCACAGGATATACCCCCACCCTTCCCTCAGTATAGGAGAGATGATGTGGAGAGGCCTATGTCTCCACCATGACCTACAATGTCGACCTGGGTAGGAGGAGCAGCTGGTTAATCGCAGATAGATGATGTTGGGGTGATAGACAGGTATAGACAGTGGTGGGCTGCATAGCTATGAGTAGTACCACCGAGGTTGGGGCAACCAGATTTGGATACTTTTACGGTGTAGAGATGCCCTACAAGGGTAGGTGGCTACCCTAGTGACCCAATTGGGCATAGTACATGGACATCTAATAGGGGCCGAGGCACAAGTTGCGACCTTGCAGGCACATGTGGCTACTTTTTAGGCATAGGGAGTATAGGGACCAGCACCCACACCAGAGGGAGAGGGAGAGGGTGGAGATAGAGATGGGGTACATGTAGCCACCCTACAGGTGTAGTTGAGATGTTTACATGGCTAGTTATCCATAGTGCGGGGATAGGTCACAAGTTTTAGGGCCGGTTGGCCATTGCACGAGCACGTGACGAATGGCGGCCATTCGAGGCCTGTGTACATACACGAAGCTGCGGGGTTGATGACACCACCACAGGGGTAGGGACAGGGTTAGAGGCCGATGACACCACCGTAGACAATACCTGCTACTAGATTGAGAGATGTCATGGGCAAGGTGAGATACTACCAGGATCATTTGATGGTAGTGGGGATATATGTCTTATCATATGTTGAGCACAGAGCACAACAGGCCTCGAGTGAGAGGAGAAGATCCCGTACACATAGGTTGGAGAGCACGGGGTCAAACGAGCCCGGATGCCGGGTCAAGGTGAGGCCACTAGTACATAGAGGCCAGCTCCGGAGGAAAGGCCATCGGGAGCCCTGGTTAGGGTGAGGTGGAGGGAGGTCAACCAGATGCCGAGGCTAGAGGAGCGGAGGAGGAGATAGATGAGACATGCTTGGATATCGAGAGGGGAGATGATTGAGCTCCATGCATGATTAGTTTAGTTTTGACATCATGTTTTTGACATATATACCAGCCTACGTGCCGAAGATAGTGAGGATGTACATGAGAGTTTTTGAGATGTTGTTATATACATCGGCATGCGTGCCGAAGATATTTGAGAGTCATGTATATGGATACACATGTTTAGATGATTGATTTATAGAGATGATGGTGATTATGGCATGATGTGTACATGGTTTTGTTTAACTTGCTATTTTGGTTTGTACATGTTGTAGACACCTAAAATTGATTATCAATTTGGTGTCCCTCGCGCGTTTGCTCTCTCAGGTAACCTAGGGCACGTTTATATCACCACTATCCCCTTGGGATATTATTTGATTTGTGATTTAAACACCTATCCTAACTTTAATTCACCCCATTATGTTTCACCCGAGAGTAATTAAATATTAACTATTTAATTACACCTCTTCACATGTATCCTAACCACTTATCTACCCCATATTTATCGTATCCATGTATCACCCCTATTTCTCCTCCTCCCAAAGTGGGATATTTCCCATATTTGAGGTGGAGGGATAAATCTTATCTTTCCAGAAATCGTTCATTTTGGCTATCTCGGGAGTCTGATTCGTGATCGGCACCGACCGGTACTCGGTCGACGCCGATTTTTCGGAGTGGCGCCGATTATAAATGGAAGCCCAGAACTCAGTTCTGGGAGGACACGAGGACAAAAAAAGAGAGAGAGAGATAGATTGTGACACAGAGACGTAGATTGTAAGAGAGAGAACGAGAGATCTTTTAGCATCAAGTGTGAACACTATCTATCGAATGAGAGTGGATCTTGTCCAAATCAATCCCTGAGAGGAGCACCATTACTCTGCTCTTATCACATCAATATCACACGTCTCCATTGATTTTCTGGTGACTCTTTTCCTGCGCACTCCAAGACGGGTGGAGTCTGCTTAGTATCTCTCTAGCTTCCGAAGATCCAAGCAGACGTTGACAATCTGGCCTTTGCTTTCCGATTTCCAAATCTTCTCGCACTTTATCTCGGATCGACGCCGATCTATATCAGTTGACGCCGATGCATCGACGGTCAACGCTGATTTTAAGCAGAGACGCCGATTCTACCTAATCGACGCCGATCTCCTTGCAGACAGGTTAAAAGACGCAGGTAACACAAATCCAGCTTTGTTTTTCATAGTTCCCTATTTTCTATTGCTTTCGCCTCTATTGTTTAGATTCTGTTTATCACTTTGATCAGAAAATCTAGTCTTGTACGTACATATTTTATCATGTATACTTCTTTACTTAATTGAAAACGTGGACTGACATCCGTCGAGGGAGCTTATTGCTTCCGGACCCGCTTCGGGTAGTCCACCTAAATATCTTTAACGTGGTCTTTTTCGTCAAGCATCGGTGTCTCACGGAGTTACTTGGATCTACTGTGCAAAATTGCTCGTGTGCGCCTGTCTTATCTACATCGACTTCCTTATCCGTCTACATCTTCGGATCTTGTCCATCAGGTATCGATTTCATTGGAGTTTTTCAGGGTTTTTGTGTTTAGTTTGGTGCATTAACTTGGACAGGTAACAAGCGTAAAATTCTTGATCTACATTCTGGCACGCCGATGGGACCCAACCAAAGTCCCTTATTGGTAAGTTCATTTCTTTTCTAGTTTTGAGCTTTGTTCTTTTTCTTCACTGATTTCTATCAGTTCTGCTTGAGCATTTCCTTTCATCGTTTTAATCTTGCTCTTTATGTGAAATTGTTATTTCCTTGAAATTTTTCTAGTTCCTTAAAATAGAAATTTCCGTTTCACCATTATCCGGATATATCTTTCTAGATTTTGTTTGGTGTTTGCTTAACCTTTTCTTGGAGCACTTTGCTTGTTCGTGGGATTGTTCGAGGGGAAGAGCTCAACAACGCGATTTTGAAGTCCACACACCTTGGAGAGCTAAATCTACAGGTATTTCTCTTTATGGTGTTTTCTCCTTTTAGGAACTAAAAAAATATATATATATAAAAAAATAAAAATAAAAATTTGTTTGTTGTCTATCACATCCGAATATTTCAATTGTTGGTACTTAAAAAAAGAATTTAATCGCATTTGGGAAAGAATCTGTTTGACTTGTCTTCATCGAAATCAAACACTTCATTTTTAAGTGCTTAAAAGGAACTCTTTCTTTGTCATTTCTGTTGTATGTTTTTCATCTAGTTTTAATTAGGTTGGAAAATTGATCAAAATCGGTAGTGACACTATTTGATTTTTATTTTTCACCCTTGCACACAAAGCCAAAATCACTAGGTATAAAGCATTTAAACAAAATTCTTTCCCTGGCCTCGCCTACTTGGAAGTGACATCCAAGAGGAAGAGCCTACGTGGTACTCGGGCCGTGCTATAAATTCACGGAAGTTCTGGTATATATTGGCAAAGCACCCGACTCCCTTATCGCAGCGGTGTGTGAAGTGCGGGGGTAGGCCCCTATATCAAGCCACATACGGTCTTTTACTGAAGTGCCTTCGGGACTCCTCACCAAAACATCCCCCAAACCATCCTTAGTTTGGCTATCTGAGTAGTTCCTATTCTGAAAGGCCTTCCCTAATATTCTCTTTCTTAAAAGCATAAAAACTTAAAAGAGATAATCACCTACGCTGGTTGAATTTTCTATGCATTAGTTAGGTCAATCTTGTTTTCTGCTTGTTTATGATGGTCATCACTCGGTTACAATCTAGAAGAATGGCTCAATTAGCCTCTTCTTCCTCCGAGATCACCACTAGTGTGGATGTTTCAGCACCCCCCAGGCCTTCCTTAGGACCGATGTTAGTTGGTTCCCCATCCTGGTCATATAATCCTTTCTATCAGGCCAAAGCAACCCCATCACGTCTAGCTTCCCCTAGTCCTTTAGAAATATCATCTGCTTCTGACTCAGAGTATGTTCCTCGCGGGGATCCTGAATTTCAGGCGCTCCTCGATCGCAATCCAGTAGCCCTCATGGACTATCTAGTACACAAGTCTATTCAAATATCTGATCAGGGACCACCAATCCAGCAAGTGTATGATTATTCTCGTGAACCATCCCAGGCTTTTGTAGAAAAATTAGCATCATCTTTCTTGCCTTGAGCCACGAAGAAGGGTGGCGCACCTGTGCCTCCTTTTTCTCTTCCACCGACCATATCGACTAGTTCTCAAATAGTCTTACCTATTCCTAACGCTGCAGTCACCTCGATCATTCTGCAACCTACTTCTGAGAGGTCCTCTTCTCTGGCTATAATGACTACATCTGTGTACCCACATATTGCTGTTAATTCATCTATGCCGTCCATTGTGTCTCGTGGTCGCCCTTTATGAGTCAACCCCCTCCGACTAGTCGGGCTTGGTTCCCGCTTCTTGTCCTCCAAAGGGGTCTTTCTTCCAATGTTACAAAGAATAAAGATGACCTTCGCCCATCCTCTAGCATCGGCACCCTTAATAACTAATCCGGCAGTAGAAAGCCTCTTTCAGGTCTTGTTCCCCAATATGTCCAATCAAATCGGCACCCATGTTCCTCAATCTGTTCCGATTCAGTCAACAAGCATAGGAGTCCACCAATCACAAGCTTCGTCCGTCATCCAACCTTCATTTTCTCAACCACTTATTATCTCACAGCCTGCCTATACACAGGCTCCTTCACAACAAATACCCCACCAGGTGTCACCCAGAACGCCTGGTTACTCCTCTTATCATCCTATCAATCAACAGATGAATCCCCCGTTGACACCTCAACAACATCCACCATTTTCTTCTTATGTAGGACATGCCAGTGTGCCTCCTCCTCAATCTGACGTGGTTCAAATTCTTTTCAAGAAAATCATAGACTTGGAAGCCTCCACCAAAGGGGCTCATCCTTCATACTCTTTTGAAGAAGTGTGTAATGAACCCATTCACCCCTCAGTGGCTTTTAAGCCTTATCCTCCCAATGGGAACTTCCTAAATTTTCAAAATTTCATAGTCGGGAGGACCCTCAACAACATTTGCGAGCATTCAAACATGCTTGCTACCTCATAGTCCAGGATCAGGAGCTTATGCTCCGTACTTTTCCTATGTCTTTAGCAGGTCCTGCTTTAGACTGGTATAATAACATTCCTCAACATTCCTTGTTTTCTTTCTCTCAATTGGCCTAGATGTTTGTTGAAAAATTTTCAATAAATATCACGCATAAGATCTCGATTACAGATCTTTATAACATTCGTCAATTTGATGATGAGTCTATTGCAGACTTTGTCGCTCGTTGGAGAGGGATAATCAACCAATTGTCTTTCTCCCTTCCTCAATCCCAACAGATCGAGTTGTTTACTTGATCTTGTGCTAATCATATTTCTTCCACTTTAAGGATCCAGACTTTTCATACATTTGAAGAAGCCTTTACGATGGCACGCAAACTTGAATCTCGCGCCATTGAACAAGGGAAGCTAAAACTTTGCTCTAAATCTAAACCAGATTTTTCTCGGTTTACCAAATCAAATCCTTCCACTTCTAAAGACAAGAATCAGGGATCCACCAATGCTATCGTATTAAAAACACCACGAGCCGATACCACTTCTAATCAAACACCACGAAGAGACTCCTCATCTTCTCGAAAAGGGACCTCATCATCTCGATCTTTCACTTCATTGGGGGAATCATATGCTTCTATCCTGGAAAAAATGTTGGAAGTCCACATGATCGAACTTCCCCCCATTAGGAATATTGATGAAAGCCAAGAACGTCCATTCTGGTATAGGGAAAATGACTTCTGTCATTATCATAGAACCAAAGGTCATGACATCGAACGATGTCAGACCTTCAAAAATCTTGTCCAGAAATTCATTGATAAAGGCGAGCTCATTCTGGATAACCCAAATGCTCCCCCAAATCAAGCACTGGATGTCTTCAAACAACCTTTTCCCAATCATTCCCCAAACCATGATGCTTCAGAGTCTCAAAAACCAAACACTCATACTATCAGCTTCATCTCTACGGAAGAATCTTCTTCTAAAACTAAGCCATTTGTGAACACATCGACCGAATCAGAATCTCCTTCCACTTCGTTAATCATTGGGATTCCACCATCTTCAGATAGCCCATCTTTGAATATTCCAACATTGTTAGATACGGATTCACCTCTCTCTGCTTCTTTGTCTGATCCTCCGTCCATACCTGAGACAGTGTCATCCTCATCTGTCTCATCGTCAGACATCCTTTCAATGCTCGAGGAAATTACATCCCTTCGAGTTTCCACCGCGGATACATCTACTTCTGTTTCTCCCATTTTTGCTGCGACTATGCCCCTGGTGAACGTACCTATAATTGTGCGATTTCGACGGAAGTGTCTTCAATTTTGACTCTTCCTGTCTCCTTTCCTACAGTAGTTTCACCCATAATTACTGCACCAGAAGTAGTCCCCTCGCAAGGAACTGCTTCTTCATCACTCACTTCTTCCATCACTAATGCTACTTTGCCTATTAAGGGAAATCTAAAGAAGTAGCACCAACACCTATACGCTCGGTTCCTGAACTTAGACCGAGACAACCGGAATCTAACGTTGCGCCATCAGTACCTCCCCATTTGCTTCCCCCGAAAAGGTTACAATCACCTTATGCGGTTGAAATTGTCACCATTCCTGAAAAAGGAAAGCCCATATTTCGAACCATCAAGACTCTTGGTGCTTTCCCACAAAAATCTCTCTCTGCGCCTCATAAAAGATTGGATTTGTCCGCTGAGAAGGTGTCTTCTTCTACACACTTATCAAAACCATCATCTTCTTCTACAACACATTCTTCACCAGCACCCCGAAAAGTGGACTTACCTACTAAAAGGACGTCACCTCTTTTATCAGAATCATCATCTTCATTACCAAAAGCCAGGGTGCCCTATGTTCCTCCGATTACACCTACTTTGGAAGCTTCTCCCTCATCTAAATCGACATCATCTAAATCATCATTAGTTTCGACCAAGCAGCCTCCCTTATCTCTTGAAGACCACAACACTTGTCACATCTCCATCATCTTCAAAATCTATTTTAGGGGCTCCCCCTCCACCAAAATCAATCATGTCTCACTTACTTCCATCTCAAGTGCCCAAGGCTGCTCCTCCAGATGTCCAAAAAAATAAGATGATCCCTAAAAAGACTGTCAAACCTAACATGCAGGTTCTTTTACCTCGGCAGTCTGTTAAAGTAAAAGAGGCGCCTTCATCATCTCTGTCCTCATCTTCGTCTACCGGGTTCTACACCGAAATCCTTCACCAACTTATCCAATCTTCATCCATATCTCTTCCTCCGATTAAACCCTATAACCCTAAAGGAGTTAAACCTACCTGGTTTAACTCTGATTTGATTTGTGCTTACCACCGTACCCCGGGTCATGATACTGAGGGATGTAAAGCTCTTCAATCTGTCGTCAACAACCTTTTGGAAGAAAGTGATCTTTTGCTGGAGGAGGAGAAACAAGCACCTCCTGTCATCTTAGCTCCATCTGAACCCCAACGATCCACTCAGGCCTCTACTTCTAGTGATTACACTCCAAATGATCTTCCACCTTCTCAAATCGACACAATTCATATCGCCACTAGAACCCAACAGTATGATAATCCATCCTCATCTACAGCATCTCGACCACGGGTTGTCATTTCTGCAGCCCCCGAAGGATCTCCTCCTTCCTCATTAGCCCCAAGGCCTCGGGTCTCTATTCGTGCTGCACCTCGGGCTCAAATTCCCGTGTCAGTTGAGGAGAGTGTTATGAAACAACTCACCCAGGCTCCGGTCAAAATGTCTCTTTTTGACCTCATTCAATCCTCTCCGCAACATCACCAGGCTCTGATTGATAATCTGCATCACATCGCAGTGAATTCAGATGAGCCCCAGCCTTTCGAGATGATTGTTAGATTGAATAGACCATCAACCACCATTTCTTTTGAAGATTCAAAAATTCCTTCCCTTTCTTCCAAGGATTTAGAGGCTCCCCTCTTTATCACAGTCCAAATCGACAACACTACATTAAAACACATTATGATCGACAGTGGTGCTGCACTCAACGTCATCTTCTCGCACTCATTCGAGCAACTTAAGTTACCAAAGAACATAGTGTCACCCCCACCTTTCGCCCTTCGATCATTTAACGATCAACTAGCTATTACTTTAGGAAGCTGTGGTCTTACCCATTCAAGTAGGTAAGAAGTCGCTTCACGAACTCTTCTACATTGTTGAAGGAAATTCCACTATAATATGATCCTCGACGCTCGGATTAAGTGCAATGCATTGTGTCCCATCCACCCTCCATCGATACTTAAAATATCAATATGAGGGCAAAATCTATACTCATCCAGGAGATCCTTTTCCTTCCACGCAATGCGACATGACCACGTGGTCTACCCTCTAAAGGAAAATTCTGTTCTCCTGACGGGGCCTCATCTTCTTCCATACCTGAAACCAAACTACCAGATGTACAAAATTTAGAAGAGACATTGCAGCATTTCTCACTAGGAGAGCTTCCTCTCCTTTCTTTTGACACCCATCTCAAACCTAGTGAGTATGGTAGACCAGACAAACAACCTGAATACCGGCCCATGTGTCTTGGTCACATCGTTACCATTGGTCTCGCTCAATCAATGAGAATAATTTCATTTATGGTGGTCTTGATATGCCTCACTATCGCCCGGATTCTCCTCCTAGGACCAAACCTTATTTAACAGGGTTCGATTGTCTACAGAATCCCACATTTGCAAAAACTTATTTATATCGATGCGTGTGGAAGGGATTTGGCTTAGGAAAATATGAACAAGGTGTGCATGACCTCGCGTCCATTCCAACTCTCAAGCCACATCAAAAATTTGGTTTAGGATTTAAACCTCTTTCAAAAGCCACCATCACTGTTCTCGATGAGCCTCTTCCTATTGAGGAACCATCTTCTCCCGCTAAGTCAGAAGCATCACTCGACGTGGACGACGTCATTTCCATCCCGTCTAACTTTTTTTTTTGATCAATACCATTTCCTTAGGGCCACTAGACTATAAGACTAATGACAGGTCCGCTTCCATACCGTTAATCTTCCCTGAAATAGTTGGAGACGACTCTCCTACTATCAACACTATCCACTGTGCGGATGATGATTCTGTCCTCACCTATCTGGGGGCAGAGGATTCCTATCTTCCCAAAACCATTCCTTCTGACACGTCTATGCTTCTCAACGAAGCCACTGTCGACCTTAATATTGGGACTTCTAAAGACCCTCGCATCATTAAGGTCGGCCAATCCCTTAATCCACAGGAGTTAGGAGACTTTACCACTTTTCTTTCCAACCATCGTCAAGCATTTGCTTGGGCATATGAGGATATGCCAGGACTTGATCTCGATATTGTGGTCCACAATATCGTTACTCTTCCCAACATCAAACCAGTTAAACAAAAATTGCGTAAAATGCACCCTAGAGTAGCACTTCTTATTAAAGAAGAATCGGCAGCGCTTGCTCTCGGCTCACTTCATCCAACCCATTGATTATCCACAATGGGTTTCCAATGTAGTACCAAAGAATTAAAGCTACTAGGAAAATTTGAATTTGTACCGACTTCCGGGATCTTAATCTTGCTTGTCCAAAAGATGATTTTCTCTACCTAATATCGACCAACTCGTGGATTTAATCGGGTCATGAGATGCTTTCTCTTATGGATGGTTTCTCTGGATATAATCAAATTCTCATCGCACTTAATACCAACATAAGACTTCTTTCATAACTCCTTGGGGACCTTTTGTTATCATGTCATGCCTTTCGGTCTTAAGAATGCTGGAGCAACCTATCAGTGAGAAATGACCTACATCTTCCATGATCTCTTACACAAAACTGTGGAAGATTACGTTGACGATCTCCTCGGTAAATCCAAGCATCGGCAGGATCATCTTTTCATCCTTGCACCTCTCTTTGAGAGGCTTATTTGCTTTTGTCTTCATCTAAATCCATCTAAGTGCGTGTTTGGCATTCTCACTGGTAAAATTTTAGGTTTTATCATTTCCATTAGGGGTATTGAAGTAGACCCCGCAAAAATAAAAGCTATCCTTGAGATGCCTCCCCCTTCTAATTTAAAACAACTCCGTAGTCTCCAAGGACGTCTTCAATCAGTGCATCGTTTTATCTCACAATTGTCGGACCGTTGTCAACCTTTTCATCATCTCCTCTCGTAAGAATGTTCATTTTGAATGGGATGAACATTGCCAAAAGGCCTTCGATGATCTCAAAGTTTATCTTCTTTCTCCCTGTGCGTACACCTCCACGTGAGGGGGAGCCTTTCTATCTTTATATCTCTGTGACTGACCACGCTCTGGGAGCCATGATCTCACATCGGGACGCTTGCGGTAAAGAACAAGCTGTCTATTACATCAGTCGCACCCTTCATGAGTATGAAACATGTTATTCCGAAGCTGAAAGACTGTGTTGTGCTCTCTTCTTCACAACTTCTAAGCTTCGTCATTACCTCCTTAATCAAAAAACTTACATTGTCACAAGTGTCAATCCACTCAAGACAATTCATGCGAAGCCTTATCACAATGATCGTATCACTCGTTGGCTCATGCTTATGACTGAATTTGATCTCAAGTTTATCCCGCAAAAGTCTATCAAGGGTCAGGTCATTGCAGATCAATTAGCTGATGCTCCTCTTCCGGACACTCAAGTCCCCCTTGCTCGATTCCCCGATGAATATATCCAACAAATTGAATTTGGTCTATCTCCATTTAAAGTAAAGCTCTTCTTTGATGGATCCAAATGCCAGCAAGGGGGAGGTACGGGTTTCGTAATGATTCCTCCTTGGGGTACGCCTATCCCAGTCGCACACAAATTGAACTTTGAATGCACCAATAATATGGCTGAATATGAAGCTCTTGTCTTGGGTCTTCAAAATGCCATTAATCTCGACGCTCGTCATATTGACATCTTTGGTGATTCTGAACTCATCGTTAATCAAGTCACGGGTGTCTATCAATGCTAGAATGATATCCTTAAAAAATATCGTGATATCATTCTCGTTCAACTCCAATCTTTCGACATATTCACTATCCAAGTTATTCCTCACACTGTGAATCGATTCGCAGATACAATGGCTTCGTTAGCCTCGCTTATCCCGCCCTTTACCAAGGACTCGCGACTTTATGTGGCTGTACAACGATTAGATCAACCATCTCATCTTAGGCAACTAACTTCAATCAATGCTGTCACAACCCATACTCAGGATGAGTGGTATCAATAGATTGTTGATTATCTATCTCATTCGGTGCTTCCTCTAGATCTGACTTCCAATGGTAGAAGATCTTTTATCCTACGCGCTAATCGCTATACTATTCTAGGAGGGCTTCTCTACAAACGCGGCTTTGATGGTATTTTGCTTCGGTGCGTCAAAACCCTTGAATCATCTAAAGCTATCCAGGAGGTCCATGACGGTATATGTGGTGGATATTTTAGTGGCTTGGCCGTAGCTAAATGCATCTTATGTTTGGGATATTATTGGCCTTCTCTTAATCGAGATTGTTGTGAATACACTAAGAAATGCGACAAGTGTCAACAACATTCCAATCTCACACATATCCCTAGTCAAGCTTTTTACAACCTACGGTGGATTTGTGGCCTTTTTCACAATGGGGTCTTGATCTCATTGGTCTCATCAATCCCGTTCTTCACAAATAGCGTCATCATTCTATCATTATCGCACTTTGAATACTTTACTAAGTGGGTGGAAGCTATCCCTCTTTCTTCAACAAAAGCTAAACCCATAGTTGATAACGGTAAGTATTTTAAGAACGTCGATTTGCGGAACCTCTCGCAACGCTTTCAATATCAAACTCGTTTTTCTTCTCCATACTATCCTCAAGCTAATGGTCAGGCCAAAGCTTCCAATAAAACTTTACATAATATCCTCGCAAAGGTAACTAGTCGAGCTGGTAGGGATTGGCATTTACATATCCCTTTTGCTCTCTGGGCTTATCGGACTAGCATCCGTACTCCCTACCGGTGTGCTGCTCCCTCTCTCTCATCTATGGGTGCGAGGTCGTTCTTCCTTTGGAAGTCCAGATCCCATCTCTTCATGTTTCTCTTAGAGAATTTGTCTCTGATGAGGACTATCGTCAAAATCATCTAGCACAACTTGAATTATTAGATGAGCGGCATCTCAACGCTCTTGAACATCATCAAGTCTATCTTGAGCATGTCAAATGTGCTTATAACAAGCACTTGCAGCACCGTGACTTCAAAATTGGTGATCTTGTTCTTAAAGAAAATCAAAATGTCACTACACTCGAAAGGAGTCAGCGTGGTAAGTTTGCTCCCAACTAGATGGGTCTATACGTTATTACTCATAAATATGGGTCTGGGGCTTATCGTCTATCTTCCATGGATGGTATACCTGAAGTAGAACCTCTTAATGCCTTGCATCTACGGCCCTTCTACTGTTAAAGTCTATCTTACACAAGTCTAGTCGCAAGACAGATCTTTCATCCTGTCTAACAACCAGTCATATACTTTCATGGTGATTCGAAATTATGTGGTTCTCCGCCTATTGTCTTTTTTACCTTAAATATGAGTATCGCGGCTCTACTCATAGCATTTTTCTTATGGATATGTTTCTCCTCATGGTAGGAACACCTTAATCACTGTTTCATTTGTCCCAAGTGCTTATCTTAATCGGATCTACTCGGGGCATGAGTGTATGCTCTTTATACGTTTTCTTCCCCTCTATCTGATCTATCTAGGTCTAAACTCAGCTTCTTCCAAAAAGCTTAAAAAAAAAAAAAAGAGGATAGACTGATCCCTTGAAGGACAGCTACCCATACAATCAAATAAATCAAAAGATATAGACCATGCCCTCGAAGGATGGCTATCATTAAAATTCAAAATACAGACCGCTCCCTTGAAGGACGGTTGTTTCTCAAAGAAATACTCAAGGCTTCTTGCATTGATCAACCTTTCAGTCAGTTTATACATTTTTTTAGCATCACTGAAAGACTTCCCGTATTGATCAGTCTTTCCATATCGAGCAAACTTCCCGCATTGATAAGTTTGCTTTTCCACCAGAAATCATGATCTTGAGATATAAGACCTTTTGTCGATCATATGGAGAATCCTATTTTCCCAGTATAGACATGTATTCTGTCCCTTGTAAATTTCGACAAGATACCTACTTGCTGCTCTTTCCGTTTCCCTCCTAAATCTGGTTTGCGGCTAGTTAGTGTCAGGTTTATTTTAACCTCATATAGGGCCTTGCATGCATGATCTTTTGATTTCCTATCCAGATTCTATTTATGGTCGGTTGGGAGTCCAGCTTATCATTTTCTTTCTTATCTGGGTATATTTCCTTTATTTCTAGTCAAGGTCATTTTCATTACATCCTTGGCTCTCACAAAGAGTATTCCCCATTATTCTTTGTTATTCATCTAGTTAAATTGACATTTCACATGTTAATCAAAATTTATCATCTATCTAATTTCATCTTATCTATCAAAGCATGTATTGTCAACACATGTGGATCTGTCTATCTATTTTCATCAAAATTAAATTAACATCTCAAACACACCGAATCTATCAGTCCCATCTATCCATCTATCCATCAAAATATCTAAAAACTTGTACATCCAAGTTACACTACATCTATCTATATCCATTTTTCATCAAAATTAAATCCATACATCAATCACATCTATCCATCTATCCATCAAAATATCTAAAAATATGTACATCCAAGTTACACTACATCTATCTATATCTATTTTTCATCAAAATTAAATCCACATATCAATCACATCAAATTTCATCACATCTATCTATCCTCTATGTCTATGTTCATCCAATCACATCTATTTATCATCTATCAATCTATGTCTACATCCATCACAATTACGCTACATCTATCCATGTATATCAAAATTAAAAACAGGAGAACAATCATATGACAAAAACAATGATAAATCTATATACATACATAAGTGTCTGTACAACAAAAAATGGGTGGCTCTCAATCAAGCCATCTATACAATGCCTTCCAATCGAGGCTACATCACTACACTGATACAAAATATATCAATCCCTATATCGTAAAATCTGATGCATGGAGGACACTATCTCCTCCACCCTCCTCTGGACCAGGTTGTCTCTCCTGGCCGCCGCCTATCGAGCTAGATGCACCTACTGCTGGAGGCCTCTGCCCACCTCGGTCTCTCCCGGTGCTCCCTCCCCCGATGCCCCGCTCGCTGTGGCCATCGCTGATCTCCTCCTCGCCCCATACCGAGGCACATCTAGGGCATGCTGCACTAGGGCATCCTCGTAGTATCTCACCTCAGCAAGGAGAGACTGATATGTGCTCAAGCTCATAGTACCAGGTGCTCGTAATGGTGCTGCTGGTGCTGCTGGGGCTGCTGGTGTTGTTGGTGGTGCTCCTCCTAGGGTCGTGCCCTGTGTACCAGACTCTGACATGGTACCTGTCTCCCCATATTTGGCCCTGAGGGCCTCCCTATGTCGAAGGTAGCGATCCCTCTGCTGGATCGCTGTATCTCGCTCCTGGCGAGTGGTGTCTCTCTCCAAAATCAGGGCATCCCTCTCCTCTGTCAGAGCTCTGATCTCCTCGAGAGCCGCCTAGTGTGTCTGCGTCAGGGTGGCGTGCTCTCCCTCCAATCTCTCTAAAGATCTTTGTAGCCATATCCTCCTTGTCGACATCTATAGATGCCGGAAGGTGTCATGGTAGCTTTGTCGCGTACCATGCAGCATATCCATCACCTACTCCAGCATCGTCATCACTATCTGTGGAGGGTGGGGCCTCTCTCAATGGATCTACCGGGATCAAAATCGGTAGATCAGTCTCCCTGCTATCTCACCTATAAGGCCTGTAAGTAGTCGCAAGACTGCCTCATGCATTTAGGCCGAACTGTCTCAATACCCGCATAAACGGGACTCGCTCCCACATATCAGGCCTGCGGCCCCTAACCACCCTGCTCCATCTCAATGCCACCAAGTGAGCATCCTGACCAGCCCATGTCGGAAATACCCGATATGGTCTCCAGATAACCTGATCCGGTGTCAGCGTCCTGAAACGCTCAGTATACCAATCCACCGATCTCCCTGTATCTCCAGAGGCCATATCGGCCCGCCATCACCGGAATCCATAATCAATAGCTCCCACTGCTGCTGGCATCCAAGGAAGCCCGGATGGCCTGATCACTGCTATATGCTCATATGCCCAGCAATGGAGCACAAAACTAACATCGATACCTGTCCTCCGGCCAGTGGTATACATCCATAGCTCATGATATATCTGAGCTATCAAAGCATCAGAAAAGTAAAACACTGTCTGAACTGCAGGATGTCGCAAACACAATCTAATAATAATAGTGGGAATCTCCCCTCCTGAATCTGGCAGAGCAAAATAGGATATCACCATCTGAATCAAAACTATCCATCTGCTCCGGGACTATCCTCTCTATCTTTGCGAGGCTATCTCGCACTACCAGGACACTATCTCTGAATCATCCGCCCTATCTCCATACAATCGAACTAGGGCCCTCGTCTTTGCTCTCGTGGTGTAATCTCTATCGAGTCCCCAAGAATCGCGAGTCTCAAAATCCTATATATATCCTCATGGGTGATGGTCATCTCACCCGTCCTGAACCAAAAAGTGCACGTCTGGCTATCCCATCGTCGCACTAGTGCTCGCATCAACTCTACATCTCGTGGCACTCGTCTGTAGTACCTAAAGCCCCGAGCCCGGCTAACTCTAAATGCCACCAATCTGCATCAGTCACATCAGGGAGAATAGTCTCTAGTAACTCGGGAATAGCATCCCTCATGTGTAGAACCTCTCGTGCCTGCATCCACGACATCAAGAGCAATATTAGCCTCATATTTACCCAAATCGAACATCCAAAACAATTTTTTTCAATCTATTCACAAGTCTATACAATCGGCGTCGATTAAATACAATCGGCGTCGTTTATTTCTAGTCGACACCGATTAATATCAATCGGCGCCGCTTACATAGCATCGGCGTCGATTATACCAATCGGCGCCGATTTCGAGGCCGGATGTAAAAAAACACCCTAGCCTCCCACCAAGCAAAACCCATATATATAATAATAATAATAATAATAATAATAATAATAATAATAAAATAAGTACCACGGGTTCAAGAGCAACCACTTACCCTAGGTCATGTCCTCCTCCGCTTCGACCGCTTCCGAGAGGCTTCCATGGTGCTCAAATCCAATTTTGACTCTCTCGAATCGATCATCACGATGTAAATAAATCGCTCACATTTTCCGCTCACATATTTATATGTGCTCGAACGGTCGGCACCGGTCAACGCCATTTATTTAGATCGGCGCCGATTAGTGTAATTGCCACCGATTTTCCATGTCTCTTTGCCTTAGTGTTGATGCTTGGCTTATTTATCTATCTCGGTCAAGATTGTGCGCTGAATGTTGCCTTTTGGCACATATTTTCGATATCACCGTCCATTTCGAGTTTGTTCCCTTTGCATGGGGCACTCGTACTTTTTTGGCAGCTTAGAGTTAACGGGTCTGTAGGCACTAATGTCATCTGCCTTGCACACCGTCCGTCTGGTTGTCCCTACCAATGTGTCTCTCTTTAGATGCTAACTATTTTTCAGCCCTCCTTACACTCATGGGTCTGTAGGTACTAACGTCGTCTCATGAGGAGACCGTCTAGTCTGCCCTACCAATGTGAGTTCCTTAGGTTGCTGCCTCTTTATTCATGTTTGTACATCATCAATGATCAGATCTACTCCAGACATCCAGCTGGGGCATCCCGTGTTTTCATCTACCTTTTTCAAACTTGGGATCGTTTGTTCTATCACCCATCCCATCCCTAGTTTGAGGGGGATCACATCATCACTTTTTCTTCCCTTCTTCCATCTCCTTGTTTTTGTCTCATAACCTTGCTTATCGCAAGTTACTTGACAAAAAGGGGCAAAATGTAGACACCTAAAATTGATTATCCAATTTGGTGTCCCTCATGTGCGTTTGCTCTCTCAGGTAACCTGGGGCACGTTTATATCACCACTATCCCCTTGGGATATTATTCGATTTGTGATTTAAACACCTATCCTAAGTTTAATTCACCCCATTATGTTTTACCCGAGAGTAATTAAATATTAACTATTTAATTACACCTCTTCACATGTATCCTAACCACTTATCTACCCCATATTTATCCTATCCATGTATCACCCCTATTTCTCCTCCTCCCAAAGCGGGATATTTCCCGTATTTGAGGTGGAGGGATAACTCTTATCTTTCCATAAATCATTCATTTTGGCCGTCTCTGAGTCCTGCCGTGATCGGCACCGACCGGTACTCGGTCGACGCTGATTTTTTGGAGCGGCGCCAATTATAAATGGAAGCCCGTAACTTCGGCCGGGAGGACACGAGAACAAAAAACAGAGAGAGAGAGATAGATTGTGACACAGAGACGTAGCTTGTAAGAGAGAGAACGAGAGATCTTTTAGCATCAAGTGTGAACACTATCTATCGAATGAGAGTGGATCTTGTCCAAATCAATCCCTGAGAGGAACACCGTTACTCTGCTCTTATCACATCAATATCACACGTCTCCATTGATTTTCTGGTGACTCTTTTCCTGCACCCAACACGGGTGGAGTCTTGCTAGTATCTCTCTAGCTTCCGCAGATCCAGCAGACGTTGACGATCTGGCCTTTGCTTTCGATTTCCAAATCTTCTCGCACTTTATCTCGGATCGACACCGATCTATATCGATTAGCGCCGACCGATCGGACGGCCGACGCTGATTTTAAGCAATCGACACCGATTCTACCTAATCGACGCCGATCTCCCTACGAGATAGGTAAAAGACGCAGTAACACAAACCACTTTGTTTTTCATAGTTCCCTATTTTACATTTGCTTTTTCGCCCTCGTTTAGATTCTGTTTATTACTTTGATCAGAAAATCTAGTCTTGTACGTACATATTTTATCATGTATACTTCTTTACTTAATTGAAAACGTGGACTGACATCCGTCGAGGGAGTTTATCGCTTCCCGGACCCACTTCTGCGGGCGGTCCACCTAAATATCTTTAACGTGGTCTTTTTCTCGTCAAGCATCGGTGTCTCACAAAAGTTACTTGGATCTATTGTGCGTAATTGCTCGTGTGCGCTGTCTTATCTACATCAACTTCCTTATCCGTCTACATCTTCGGATCTTGTCCATCGTGTATCAATTTCATTGGAGTTTTTAGGTTTTTGTGCTTAGTTTGGTGCATTAACTTGGACAGTAACAAGCGCAAAATTCTTGATCTACACATGTGATGGAAACCAAGTAGTGTAGGCATGATAGAGCCAGTCATAGGCATGGATCGAGTTAGGTTTTGGTGTAGGCATATATGGAGTCAGTCATAGGCATGGATTGAGTTAGGTTGGTTAGTTTAGGCATGGATTGAGTCGGAGTTAGGCATTGATGAAGTTAGGTCATAGGCATGGATTGAGTCAGGTCATATGCATGGATTGAGTCAGGTTTTAGGCATGGATTGAGGTAGGTCATAGGCATGGATTGAGTTAGGTTTGTGGTTTAGGCATGGATTGAGTCAAGTTTGACTTAGGTATGATGAAGTTTAGGTCTGTTTTAGGTACGGTTGAGTTGGGATTGGTTGAGTTTGTAATGTATTAATTTGTGTAATTAATGATGATATGGGTCACGTTGAGATGTTTTGTAGTAAAATGTATGATAATGGTAGACATAATGAATGTATGAATGATGATGGTAAAGATGTGAAGCAATTGTTTTTTGTTTGGTTTAATTTCTAATTATTGATATAAAAAGGAAACTAACTAGGGTAGAATGTGACTAGGAAAGGGGGAGGGGGAATTGGTTAGGGTAGAGAGTAGCCGAGCTAACCTCCAAGGGCCCCATGCCCTTGGAGTGTTGCCTACATAGTCCCGACAAATAGGGACCTTAGATCGATGTAGTTCTCTCATAAGCCAGGGAAGAATGTGAGGAGGTATAAGAATGGGTTGGTAGGTTATAAGCATGGTTGAGTTGAGGGATTTTAGGTATGGTTGAATTGTGGGTAAATAGGTATGGGTGATATTGAGTTGATTGTGGTGAAGAGGAAAGTTTTCGAGAGATAAGCATTGAGGAATTAGTCCCGTATAGGATGAGAAATACGTAATGAAGACGTTAAAAGATAAGAGGAGACAAGAAAGCCACTTGATTGGGTAGGATCATAACGGTTGGATCATACGTTAGATAGGTGGTGAACGTAAGACCCTAAAGACATTGCATGATGGATTATTCGAAGGTGAAGAATAGTCACATGATCACCAAATGTCATGGTTCCAAAAGAGTCCTTGAGACGGTAAGAAATGAAGGTGTGAGTGGTGAGAAGGTGAAAAGTAGTTAGTTTATATGGTATGAGGTAGCATGCCTTTTTGGCAAAAGATCCAAGATCACAATGAGCAATTCCATGACAATTTTTTTCTATTTTTGATTTGTATTTGAGATAGACCTGATTGATGCGGGAATTCTATATGGGATGAGGAAATTAATCCCTTGAGGTATTTGCGAAGCTGATTGATGTGGGAAGCTTTGAATTATTTTTTTAGAGTAAACTTCACAAGGTAAATAAGAGGGTTATTGGAGTCTTTATATGGTGACAAATATTTTAGAGTCGGTGGGCGAAGCAGTATCTCGATAAACCAAGCGTGCCATGGTATCTCGTAAATTTGTTAGTAGAACGTAGGACACTTTGAAGGGCAAAACAGTCAAAGGTGATCAAAATTATGTCCACATGATTCTTATACTTTTGAAGTATCTCATTATGACACCTGGTATATACCATTGACTTGGTTTATGACCAATTGAGAATCACTAAAGATGTTGATTGATTTAATATCTAAGGCGTAAGCAGCCTGGAGACCAAAGATGACGAGTGCTTCATATTCAGCAATATTGTTTGTACAATCAAAATCGAGTTTGAAAGATAAAGGCATGGGTTCACCATTGAGCGGAATGAGGATAACACCAGCCCCACCCCCACACTGACACTTGGAAACATTGAAGAAGAGTGTCATTTGGTAAGTGGGTTCATGTAGGGAAAGGGTAGTGATTGATTCATCTGGAAATTCAAAGATAGAGGGTGGATCCCTAGAAATAAGTGCGTTGGCCAATTGGTCGGTGATAGCTTGGCCCTTGATGGACTTTTGATGGATGAATTCAAGGTCGAGGTCATCTAGAAGCATAAGCCAATGTGCAACCCGTTGATTTTGGCATACATGAAGTGTAAGGGGTTGGTGTTGGTCACAACATAGGTTTTGTGGTTAAGTAGGTAATGGCGGAGTTTGGTGGCAATGAAAAATAAGGCTAAGAATTTTTTTTTGGCATGGGTGTATTGGGTTTCATATTCAAGAAGAGTATGACTTATGTAATAAACCACCCGATCCCTATGTTGTTCATCACAATGAGCGAGCATGGCCCCTAAGGAGTGATCGGTAGCAGAGATGTATAGATAGAAGGGTTGATCATCTTTAGGTGGAATGAGTACGGGTGGTTGGAGAAGGTATTGTTTCAAGGCCTCAAAATCTTTGTGGCAATCATCATCCCATTTAAAGGAGACATCCTTTTTGAGAAGATGATGAAATGGATGACATCGATCGAAAAGTTGTGAAATGAAATGGTGAATAGACTACAACTTACCTTGTAGGCTACGTAGTTTCCGTAGGTTAGTGGGCGGAGGCATTTTGAGAATGACCTTGACTTTAGTAGGGTCAACCTCTATACCACGTAAGGAAACGATAAATCCTAGGAGCTTTCCGAGAGAACCGCGAAGACACACTTCTTGGGCTAAAGATGAACACAATACTTAATGAGGCAGTCAAAGATGGTTTTTAGGATGGCGAGGTGCTTTCGGAGCGGTGTTTAAATTTGGCAAGGAGATCATCTACGTAATATTCCAATATACGGTGCATGATGTCATGGAAAATGTAAGTCATAGCCTGTTGATATGTGGCACCAAGATTTTTAAGGCTGAAAGGCATGAATCGATAGCAAAAGGTTCCCCAAGGGGTGATGAATGCGGTTTTGTGTTGATCCTATGGGGCAAGCAAGATTTGGTTATAACCCAAGAAAATATCTATGAGTGATAGCATCTCGAGACTAGCAGTAAGGTCAACCAGCTAGTTAATACCAGGTAGAGGAAAGTCATCTTTGGGGCAAGCTAGGTTGAGGTCACATAAATATGTGCAAATTTGAAGTCCCCCTATCACCTTAGTGATAGGGACAATGTTAGAAATCCATCGGGGATAATCAATGGGTAAGATGAAGGAAACAGAGATAAGGCACTAAAGTTCTTCTTTGACCAGAAGAACAATGCGAGGGTGCATTTTCCTTAGCTTTTGTTTGACGGGTTTGGCATCAGGAATGGTCACAATATTGTGGAGCACTATGGTGGGGTCAATACCGGGTATGTCAGTGTAAGACCAAGCAAAATTATGGTTATGATTTTTTGAGAAAATAAGTGATGGCTTCCTATTCAACAGTATCTAAAGATTGGCCAATCTTTAGAATGTGTGGGTCATCCTGAGTATGGATGTTGATTTCGATAGTTGATTCATTCAACATGGTTTACATCTTAGATGGTAACGAATCGATGAATATATGATTATTTTGCACCAAGATAGGTGAGTATAGATTCATCATCCTGACATTGAATGACATTAATAGAAGGTGTATCATCATCGATCATTTTAGGATACAGGAAGGGAAGAGAAGAGGGGGCCTCACCCTCACGTTGATAAGTCAGAGGCCCCAAGGAAATGGTGTTTATGAAAAAAAAGTTAGGAGGAATGGATTCTGGATCCATCGACTCTGTCGGTGAAGGTGGTGAAGGAGGTAGAGCGGGTGAAGAAGGTGGAGAAGGGTTGATATCCTCAATGAGTTCAATGCGAGCCTTCTTGGTAGGTAGTTCAGCAAATCCGATACCACTACGGTCATTATGTTTGTGGGTAGTACATGGAATAATAGTGTGACAACCTTGCTCGTAAAATCCAAAACCAAAACCTTTCCATGCACATCGGTGTAGGAAGGTGTGGGTGAAATGATGATTGGTGAGTGACTGGAGGTTGGTAGAAAAGGGGTGGGTTTGTGATGGTGGTTCAGGTGTATAAGTGGAAGTATCAAGTCCCCCATAGGTGATATTGGTGTGAAGGTGGGGAGGACCATAAAGGAGATGCTCTCCTATGCGGTGATCGTAGTGAGGGTGTTGGTGAAGGCTTCCATACTCTTGTGGAGTAAGGAATGTGTTGACATTATATAGGTGATACTCCCCAGAGTGAGGCATTGAAAAACACCTTCTAAGGGATCGGTGGTCGATATGTGGGTAGCTGGGATAGACGATGTGTTAGAGATTGGATTAGAGGTGGGGCTAATTGATTGGGAGGTGATGGGTCAGGTTTGTGGAGGTTGTGGCAGCAGTAGGAATGAAGGATTTAAGTACGGTTGAGGTAGCGGTGGTACTGGTGAGTGGAGGTGTAGGTGAAGAGGAAGTGGTCATGGATGTATATGCCTTAATGGGTATAAGCACATCATTGGGTCGATAAAGCATGTTGTAGGTTTTGAAAGGTGATGGGTCATCCTGAATGGTATAGGTGTGTCCTTCATGCTCAAACTTCACACAACAATGAAAAGTATAAGGAACACAAGCTATGACATCAATCTAGGGTCTACCAAGCAACAAGTTATATTGAAATTCCCCCTCCAAGACATAAAATAACTCTAGAATAGTATGGGGGCCCACGCGAACCTGAAGGATGACGGTGCCAAGTGTAGAAGTGATAGCATCATTGAATGAATGCAACATGACGGGATGTTTATGCATGAAATTGTTGGGTTTGTGCATTTGGTCAAATGAATGGGAGGATTTTATATTAATGCTAGTGCCCCCATTGATCATAACACGTCGCATATATATTATTAATATGGACGAGAGATGAAAAGGGAAATTTGGATCGGGGTCATCGGTATGGTGTGGTGCGATCTCTTCATCCGAGAAGCGAGGGTGGCTATTTGGTGAGTAGGTGGAGGTGTAGAAGAAGGTAGTAATTTGGTGAGAGAATATAAATGATGGGGTGTGATAATGGAGGCTATGGGTGTGAAGTCATTGGGTAAAACCTCAATAGATTGAAGAACCTCCTAAGAGCTTGACGATGGGATTCAAATGTTTGGATGAGGTCATATAGGGACATTTTGAGGAGGATTGGTGTAAATTTTTTAGCATCACGTGATGTGTAACCCCATTAGAAATAGGATAGGTAGGGCCGCGGATAGTGACTTTAGGTGTGGGTGTAGATGGTATGTTGGGTAAGGGGTTGGTTGGTGGGTCAGGTTGCCTTTTCCTTTCCTTTTTCCTTCGAGCGGGTAAGAACGTGGATCATGTTGATTTGAGGTGGGGAGGTGGATGAAGTAGGTAAGCCATGAAAGGTGCAACAACCTGGAAGGGAAAAATCCAAGTGGTGGGAAAGAACCTTGTGAAATGAGTTGGGCACACCGACATTTGGGTGGAGGTTTGGTGAGTTCTCGATGTGCACCATGTTAAGAGTTGTGGGGTGGAGGTTTTGGTCATTGAGTAGGCAATGAGGGAAGCACTGTGGAAACTAGTGCTAGTAAAATGGGGTCCTCATCGAGAAGGTCATCATCGTCAAATTTTTCTTCAGGAGGACACAACTAGACAAGAGAAGCTTTCAAAGCTTTATAGTCCTCTACATCATGTCTTAGCACATGATGGTAGGCACAAATTTTGTTTTCTCAAACCTTTTTGGTTTGAGTTTGAGTGGGTTGTAAGGTCTAAGAGGTGGTAATGTGATGATGGAAGTTTCAAGGAGGTTGGTTAAGATTTTGGCATAGGATCCCGCTAGTGGATCACAATGGGAGGTGAATGTGGGTTTGGGTGTAGGTGCGGCTGATTGTATAGGAAGATTCTTTACATGAGGGGGAGTAGGTTGGGCTACTAACTTGGTGTGTGGTGTGGTCTTAGGTGTTGGTCGTGTTTGTTTGGGTAGGGCATGGTAGATGAAATGGCAATAGAGTGTGTGGTTGGTCTAACTACCTTATTGGAGGGTCATGGATTTTTGCCTTTAGGTTGCACCTTCTTGGGTAAAGGTGATATGGGTGTACGAGATGTAGAGGGAAAATCGGATGGTGGAAGAGGGCAAAGTTACCCATGGGGGTAACCGAGGTGTTGTGGAGGTAGATGGCATAGGTCGGGCAGGTGGTGTAAGGGAAAGGGAAGAAAGTGTCATGGGTAGTGAAGAAGTTATTGATGGTATCAGAGGTATGGGTGGTAAAAAGGTTACAGGTGTGGGTGGAGGTTGTGTGGGGTGCTTGGGTATATTAGAGGTCTGTGAGGGAGAAATGGGCTGCTGCGTTCTTGGTTTACCAACGGGTGAAGGTTTCTTAGCTAGGGTTGAGGGGTGAGGTCCTAGGATGGATGGAAGAGGTGAAGAAAATAAGGGTGTGGTTGGCAAGTTTGGGGTATGATATCTAGGGATTGGTTCTTTTATTTAGGGGCCGGGTTAAGTTTGGTGTTAGTTTTAGAGGACATAGCTAAATCTAATTTGATGGGTGGATGAGTAAGGCTAGCCGTTGGGATGGCCCCTAAAGTAGTAATAGGTTTAGGCAAGGAAGATGATGTAGGTGTGGGTTTGGATGTAGATGCATGTTGGGTTATGGGTAGAGGTGTGAGTTGAGCCATGAGTGGTATTGTGGGAGAATTTGTGATAGTTTTGGTTGTGTTTGGTTCAATCGATCGAAACATTTTGGATAGATAGTGGAGGTGTCAGTGAGTGACATCTACATTTGTGTTGAGATAGGAAGTAGAAGACACCCCCAAAGTAAGGCTCTATCAACATAATCTAGGCAATCGACTAAGCATGAGAATGGCACTGCTGTGGGTGAGGTTGATGTGGATCCAATGGAGATTCCCATAAAATGTGTTTTAGAAATGGGGAATTCACTAGCTTCAGCCTCTGTGGGTAAGAGAGCCGAAAGTAAGTCAACAGGATCTTGGGTGGCTGATGGAGAATGGTCACCTAGAGGTAACAACATTTCTATTGGATATTTGATAGGTGGAGGAGATGAACAAGCGTCTCCCATGGGTCGAGACGTACTCACTGGTGATGGTTCTCTAGGTGGAGAAGTCAAAGGTGAAGTGGTCTCGATGTTAATAGAAGGCTCCTTCACAGGTGAGGGAGGAGATGAAGGGTGTTCCTCTGTGGGTGGAGGAATAGGTGAAGTGGGTTCATGTATAGGTGGAAGACTTCAGGCTAGGATTTCCTCTATGGAAGGAATATGAGGTTATTGGGAAGTAATTGGTGTGTCACTGCAAATAGCATGGACTTCGAAGCTATGGCTATCATTAGTTGAGGTCTCTCCAGTTTGATCAGAAGAAGGGGCGTGATTAGGAAATTGTTTCTTGAAGATGTGCAGGTTTTGGTTGGTAGGTACATTCATATTATCCAAGACTAACTCACCGTTCTCGAGCATTTCCTGGAAAATGTTCTTGAAAGTGATGCAATTATTGTCATTATGATATTTTACCCAATGATAGTTGTAGAATTTGTGCTCTTTGTACCATGCAGGTGTGGGGCGAGCAGGATCAAAACCAAAGCATGTGGTTTTATAGGAGGAAGGGTGATGGCCCCAACTTTAATGAGATTTTCTAAACAGAAGAATAAGGCTCCCCAATTGGGGTGTATTTCTGTTGTTCTCATCTAAATTGAAAATTTTGGACAAGAGAAAGATTAGATGAGGGCTTAGCCTAATTTGATGGATGAGCTAGGCCGGCCTTGAGTACCACTGCATTAGCGGTTCCCTTGGATTTTGAATAATTATTTTGTGGTTTCAAAGAAGAAGAGGTATCATTTGACTTAAATGTGCATTCTTATTTCGTAGTTGGATTTTATTTTCTTCGATGGCACGAATCTCTAGCTTTCATGCCATAGTGAATGCCTCATCGAAGGTTCAAAAAGTCTACACCTGCAGGGTTGATGAAATATGTCTAGCACAAGCCCGTGTGAAGAGCTCTATGAGTTTGGTTTATGGTAGTTGGAATGTGAGTTGATTGATCAAGGCTATACCAACAAGCAACAAAATCTGTAATAGAATCATTGTCATATTGACGCGTAGAGTAGAGGTTAGTCATAGTAACCTTCTTAACAATGTTGATGGAGAAGTGATCCAAGAAGGCTTGGGCTACTTGATTAAATGAGTAGATAGAATGTCTAGGTAACCCACTATACCAATCCAACGTGAACCCAGTCAGAGACATGGAAAAGGTCCTCAGAAGAAAAGTGTCATCATGGATGATTAGATAACACCCATGTTTGAAAGACCTCAAATGTTGTTGTGGGTCCTCTTTGCTGTTGAAGCGGTTAAATTTAGGCATCTCCCAATGTACAAGATATGGACGAATAGGAATGGATGAGTGTATGGGCTCATTGAATAGTTCATCGAAAGTGAGAGAGTTGCGCGAGCTAGAAACCGATGCCTCTAGTGTCTAAATCTTGTCCATCATCAACTTGATGAGGTCATTGGTAGGTGGTGATGGATGGGTACCTCCCTGTAGTGTAAAAGGGTTGGTGTTGGACATATGATGGAGGTGGAATTCCAGATATGGTGATGCCACATAGGTAGGTTGAGAATGAGGTAGTGAGATAGGGGTACATACCTGAATGAATGATAGATAAAACAGGAGGTTGCTTGATAGTACGTATATGGAGGTGGAAGGGTCGAGGTAACTCTAGTAGTGATGGGGGCTAAGGACTGTGGAATAGAAAGGACAATGTTTTGAAATGGGGTAGGGGTCATCATCATCGAGGGTGGTTATGTTTCTATGGGTATGTGTGAGACAATAGGTGCAGATGATGTTATGTTCTGGGTGGTCCCAGAAGGTATAGTGGATGTTGCGAGTGCGATAGATGTCGTAGACATGGTGGTCATAGTAGGTATAGGGCCTAGCTATGAAATGATTGGGGGCAAGGAAGTTGCGGGTAGTGCAGAGCTAGAAGGGATTGACAGGGAAGTAGGAATGAGATTCGGGGGGATAGATACGGGTATGCCATATATCTACTTACCCGAGGCATCTTGAGTGGACAAGTGGGAAAGATAAACCGTAAGGTGATAGGGTTCACGGTCAAGGATTCGTGTGAACTCCTCGTCACTGTGGTGATAGTGATAGGTTGGGTAGGATTCATGGGTGATAGAATGAAAGGTGGTGAATGAATAGGTGGGAGTGGTTGACAACTAGCATGGAATATGAGTGCATTTTCTTGGCTACGAGTTAGCACCATGTGAACGAGTACTGATTTGGTGGGATTGCTTTCTTTAAATGACATAAAAATATAACATAAAATAAGAAAAACAAGCAGTGGTAGGTGGATTGGGTAAAAATGTCAGCTGGAAAATTAAATAGGCTAACTGATGCCGATTAGGGTAAACCGACATCGGTCATAGGTAACCATGGTTGGTCACTGTGGAAAAGAACAATTTTCCAAAACAAGGCAAAAGGCTAATAATCTGCCAAGTAGATAAGATGTAGATGGATTTCATCCAGGACAGAGAAGATGATGAGAGTTACAGAGACTATAAAAAAATATGAAATGGTGTCCTTTTGGGTAGGTTAACCAAAAGAATAGTAAACTGATGTTGGTTGGGTAAAACCGGTGATGGTCAGAGGGTAACCGATGATGGTCGCTGGACCGACACCGGTTACTATGAAATTGAAACAGAGATGAAGAAAAGGTGGTTGTGATTTAAAATCAAGTGTGGAATCAAACCCAAAATTCGAGAATGATGAAAATGGGGTCCAGGAACACTCAGAAAAAGTTGGAATACACCAACTATGATGAGGAGTGTGCAAGGAAAAATAACAAAATGAAGAACATTTCCTCTCACCTCAAAACACAAGCTAAGTAGAAACACTAAGAAAAATATGATCGTAAGAGTGCTCTTTCCTTTATGTTTGTTCAACTTACGTTATTAAGGACTGACTGTGTGTATTTAGAACAATTTTTTTGGTTGGGAAGGCGTCCTACGAAGAAGGATATCTAAAAGGAGAGGTTTCAGGTATGTTATGGTGGGGGCAGGCCGTCTCCTGAGATAATGACTCGACAGGAGAAACGAGTTGGGGAGTACCTACCAATCAGACCATGTGATCACTGACAGATGTTCTCGGGTAAGATGTTGTTTAAGAAAGATGTGTTAATTTGAATTTGTGCGTTTGGTAAGACTCAGAGAGAAAGAGAACGTGCTTTCTACGATTCTTTTGTCAACCATCAGTTGGGCATGACTTCCAGCATATAGGTTGCTCTCATTTAATGTGAGCTAATGTAGTAAAGTAGAATGAAATGCAGTTGATTTTAAGCCCAAATCGAAATATTGAATTTGATGACACAAAAAGATGAACAAGAGAGAGTATGATCTTTCACTAATGTAGTACAAATGAAAGAGAAGAAGAGTTCTTTTTATAGCACCAAAACATGATTGCTTTGAGACAATAGAAAGGAGAGAAGATTCCAAGGGAGAATTTTAATGTGAGAACCTTTCAAAAAGGAAACAAACATACAACTTTTCACCTAGAAATGAAGAAATGCAAGGAACCCCAAATGGGTCCCACCGGGCGTGCCAAAATGTTTCACCTGATTCTTAGAGCATTTCTTTGAATGTGACAAAATAGATAAGGGTAAAAGGGCTAGGAGGAATACTGTTAAAGCTAGTTGAAGGTTGTTACGTGCGTATGACTTCTTGATCCACAGCTGATCGTGAGAGCTTCCTTTTGGCTAGGAGGAACTACCTGAAATGAACAACAAGACCACCAAAAATATGACAAGTGGACTACCTAGCGTATGCTAGTTTTGGGAAGTGTGATACTCCCTAGAAGGCTGTCAATCCACTGTTTAAAACAATTCAATGTTAACAATAACTGAAATCCTACTGTAGTTAAAATGATTTAGGTATCTCATTCGACTATAATAAGAAAATTCATTCACAACAAGCTAAGCTATGATTGAATCTGAAGGGCAAGGTATCCGTCTGAGTCTTTGATCTTAGTCGTGGTCTGATTTTGGGCTATTTTAGGTATTTGGTGGAGAATTTAGGCTCTGTTCTTGGTTTGAGGGTAAAGCATAGAGATTGATATTGGTCTAGTATAAGCGATGACTGTTCGGGATGGACCAATGACACATACTCCAGAATCGCATCAGTATAGTTGGGTGACATAAACTTATTAAAACCTTGTTATAAGGACAGATCTGAGGCTAAATGACAATGAAGAGGGCAATGAAAAGGTTTATGGAAATCTTAGGTATACTCAGAGGTCTTTAATAGTCGGGTATGGGAAATTTAATGGTGTGGGTGAAGGAATGATCAAGTTTGCATGAAGGTAAATGATGGGAGAATGGGAATGCAAGTAGAAACTGATAATAGAGGTAACAAAGCTTACTAAAATGAAAGTAGATGAATGTTGGTTAACAAAATACTTACTGTTGTATGAGCTTAATGGCTAGATGGCAATGGCGGTTGATCAAATGGATGGAATTTGATGTGGTGATGACACTTCCCAGGATGCTCCCATGAATGAAAGTGGCTCTATGATCACTTTTGATGCTAGCTATGTATGTTTGGATGCGTGTGTGAATGCTAGTTCTACTTGCATGCAACTCTGGTTTCGTCTCTTGCTCTTTGAATGTGCCAACCTCGAAATAAGGTTGTTTTGGGGAATAAATGGTAACCAACGATGTGTTAACCTACGAAATTGACAAGGGAAATTTTGTAGGTAGCCATACCCAAATTCCGTTTGGGTCCCCTGAAAAGATATAATAACATTCAAAATGGCCTAAAACTCCTTTCCGGAAATCAAGTTTGAAAGAACTTAGACATTTTTAGCCTTTTTGAACTAGGCGCAAGAAATATTGTGTCGACACAATAAAAGTGCGCCCCTTAAAAATCCTTTGGCGCCCTAAATGACATGTCGACATCAGAGAAGTTGCGCCCCTTTGGCGTAGGGAAGGACATGTCAACATAGTTAAGCATGCACCTAAAAAGTGTGCATGTCGACACTTTGAAAAGTGTGCCAAAGAAAGTGGGTGGGGTAATAAATGCAAAATTTTCTATATATAGGTGCTTAACACCTGTCATTTTCATGATTTGAAAATTGTGAAAAGTATTCCTCTATGCCATCGACTATCCTGTGTCACGCCTATGTTCCACTTTTCAAGTTTGTGGACCCCAAAGTCATCCTTCGTCCTTTATTAAACCGGGTAAGTGGATTTTATCACTCTTATTGTTGTTTGTGGTTTTGTTTCTTGGTTGTTGTTAGGTTTTAGGGTTATTATAAATCTAAGAGGTTAAATCTAAAAAATCTAAAATGAATAAACCACCATTCATAACCACTAGAAACCCCTTTATCCTCTCCTTCCGAGATCTACAAATCTGGAAGGCCCTACCTCTGATAAACCATCCTTTATCCATCTTCCCTTACTTGCCTTACAATCCCACAAACCCTCTCTTTGTCATTTAAAATCAAAAAGAGAAAAATCAAGAGATAAATCAAAATCAAGAAATCAGCAAAAAACACCCAAATCTTTTTCCTTTGGTGCCTTGCAATCTTTTATGTTACACTCCCCACGATCATGCCATAGTGCATTTCAAACCCATGTAGCATAACATATCCTTCACCATGCAATCCAAAAAAATACTTAGTAATTTATTAAAAGCATAGGTGCATCGATGACAACATGACATTATTGATGTTGTGTCCCCAAATCCACGCATGAAGCATAGTTTTCCTTTGGCGCATTGAGCCTTTGCAACATCTTCCAAAATTGTGCCTTGGTGCACTTAAAATCCATGCAAACACCATCCTTTTTGCTGTGCCGATTAAAGCTCTTTCAAAAGTCTTTGGCGCATGATCCAACACCAACATGCCATGTTGTGTGTTCACAAAGCACGTGCCTCTCCTTAAGCATCTCAAGTAAAACCTTTATATGCACACTCAAAAGTGTGCCCTTTATAACCCTTTGGCAGCTTTTCCCCTATCAACACAGGCACACCTTTTTGCATGTTGACATCCCCAAAAGTGCGCCCAACCTTTTTAAGCCTCTGCTGACATGTTGTTATGAACTTGCGCCTTGTGCCCTAAGCCTTATAATTGCTCATTCTTCTTTCTACAAGATTTCATTATGAATAACATGATGGTTGACATGGCTCTTCTGTGTTGGACCTCCTTGATTCTCCTTGCAGAACAAACAATAGCCATCCTCGAGCTCACACATGTCTTCGTCAAGCAAAAAGCCAACCAAGTCTAAAGGTAAAGCTAAGTTGACAAAACAAGAGATGAAGTATAAATATCAAAAAGTCAGGATGCCTGACTCATATGCAGAGAGTGATCTCGATATTAGAGACTCGAGCTTGGGCACATTGATATGGAAGACTTAGGCGAGAACCAACCAGGCCACTAGTGGCCCCTGGATGAACAAACTGGTGGGTAGTGGATTGCACTTTGTAGCTGGGCTGCCAGTAAGTGCTGTTAATAACGAGTTCATCATGTTGGTGGCTCGATGCTATAACAAGGACACAAGATGTGTCGAGGATAAAGAAGGAAAGATGGTCATCGACCTAACTACTCATCACTTTGAAATAACCTGGGCATCCTCATCATAGGTAGTACATCGCCATAAGCCTAGAAGACTACAAGAAGGCATGGGATGACAATGAGGACAAGTGTATGCAAATGATGAATGAGCTATATCTTAAGAAAAAAAAATCCGGTGAGTGATGGCCTCAGACCATCCACCGTAGTGACTTAATGAGGAACTGAGTGATACAATCACCTTCTTGAGTAGAGTATTTGGGCTTCCTGATGCCCATCATTTCCATAAATGGATGCTGAGGTACTTAGAGACCATGAGAAAGAATGTGCCTAAGTAGCGTTTTGGTGGGAGAAATCATCAGCGACACCATCTCTCAGCAAATTCAATAGGTCATGACAATTGGGAAGTTCTATATGAATTCCTATGTTGTATATGCTGCAACATCAGTGAGAGATTTCACAGGCCTACTGAAATGGGGTATGGCCCAGGTCAAAATATATGAATACTACCCAAGAGCTAAGGCTTGAGAACAACATCCCCCAGTTCTCAAAAATCAATGACATGCCTTCTTCTATGAGGTGATCTGCCTATTGAGGCCAAATATGAGACATGGTCGAACTAGCCCGAGTGTGGTCACTATCACAAAGAAGTGGGGAGCATTGTTCACTCAGTTTCCCACATTCACATATCTCAGGGTGGTGAATTTTGAGGGTGAACCGACCAAGCTACCAAGGTATGCGGGCCCAAGCTGATTCTCTTAGAGTTGTCAAGGCAACTAATCACATACCATGAGAGATGCATGAAGAGAAAGAAGGGAGGAACTCCATTCCCCCTTATAGTGGGCCGATACACTTGCACCACACTAGCCAAAGCATGGGAAATGTATGTCGAGCTTGAATTGTTGAATCTAAAGCACAACTTCCCAGCCAGGCCTACCTTTGATTTTCGGGGTTGCCTCCCAAAGGAAAAAATTGATCCTATTCATGTCCCTGAGATCGAGGACATCTACATCGACCTGACACATGAAATAGATCTCAGGTGAAAGGATCACTCAGGCTGGCTCTGGAAGAGATCAAACACTATGGTGTGGCCATCATTCCAAAAGGATTCTAAGAACCTGATCAAGAAATTGATCAAGTTTACCTTGACACGGATGGGGACGATTGGCCATTCATGCAGAAATTGATAGAGCCAAGGCACCAAAGACCATTCAGGAAAGGGTCAAGCACATGTTGTAGTGCACCGAACATTGGTGCAAACAGAATGGTCTCACCTACCTTGGGGTAGATTTCACTACTTCTCCTTCAGGAAGAGCACCTCCAAGGCTGGCCCAAGTGCTGAAAGGAAAAGGAAAGGAAAAGAGGGAGAATAAAGAAAAGAAGAAGCTCCTCAAAGCCCTCCTCCTACTTCTGAGAAGCAAGTGGTCGACCTGGTCTCTCTAGGTAAAGAAGAAGAGACCACGTTAAAGTTTTGATGGATACATCCACTCAGGATGTGGTCACAACTACAACCACTGAGGTACCCACCATTCCTTCTTCCACTCCTTCTCCTCCCCCTGTCATTGAAACATCTATCCCAATGGATGTTTCTTCTTCTCTCCCTTCCTCCCTTCCATCTCCCACCTCTTCCATCTTCTCCTCTCTTATGGATCTATCACCTAGTGTTCCCTCCATCCCATTACAGATCCCTTCCACCTCCATGACCTTTTCTTCCTGTAGTAACTCTAGGCCCTACAAGCAAGTAGTAGTGCGTTGGACTCCTTGTCGATGCCACCACCAAGTGTCTCAACGTTCTTCCCTGTGGCCTCTTCAGTTGCTTCCCCTTTCACTCCCGTTTCTTCTTCCATTCCCTCTACTCCTTCTCCCATAAGTCCAAGATGGATCTCGACCATCTGGGTCAACTCAAGAGAAAGGTTCCCATAGCACCCATGGACTTCTCTGTCATTCTAAAGAAGGGACCAAAAAAAAAAAGCTATAACTCGCTTCTCAAAGAGCACTTCGGGAGAGAGGGTCATGGAGATTGCATATCTGATCCCACAAAGAGAAGAAAGATCTGTCTCCTATAGACTTTACTAGTGACCCAAGTCACAATGGGAACCTCATCTGAGAGCCTACAAGGAGAGGCCTTGTCTGTAGTAGATGCCCTCTGTAAGAAACTTCAAGAAGCAAAGGAGGAGAAGAGGATACTAAAGGAACAAAACAAACATCTTCTCCAAGCATTGCAAAGAATGGGCAACGCACCTCCTATGACTGCTTAAAGCCTCTGAAGTTCTCAGTCAGGACAAGATAAATGAATACACCAAGATTGGTGAACAAGGTGTGGCAGTGTCCTCCTGGATAGAGTGAGTCCTCAGAGATAGTGAGGAAATAATCAAGAAATTCATAGGACTCTACCAGGGTATAGATCGGGAAAACAAGAGAGGCTGAGGAAGTAGCGAGATCCCTCTCGAGGAGTTGGACAATGCCAGATTGCAACATGAAACATTTCAAGAAATGGTCGACTGCTCAGCTGATGACCTATTAAAGGTCTGTGTCATTGATCACCCGGGCACACAAAAAAGCTCTCGTCGCTTTAGATTATCGGGTTGATCAAATGGAATTTATCCTGGAAAGGATAGATAAAATCAAGGAGGAAGCCCTAGATGCAAAACATCAAATGGAGCAGATGGTCACGAAGATGTCTCAGGGATGCTTAGTGAAGCGTTCACCTTGAGAGAGTAGCGAGGACGAGACAATCAGCTCTTGAGGATATCGCAACCCAAGGTTTGGTGCCAGAGGTCACTTTTGACCGAGAGTCTATCAATAACCTTCTGGCTTGCCGCGTGATTTCATTGGATACTTGATTGAGGCATGTGAAGAGTATGTCGGATTACCAGATAAGCTCAAAAATGAAAAGGAAACTTGTGAAGTCATTGGTGACCATTTCAAGGGTCTTGATCATAATCAACTTCAGATAATGATCAGCAAGTTTATGGAATACCGAGCTCAGTATCACATCGCCTCTCGATTAGAAGCAAGACACTCCATTCAAGAAAAGAGATGATGATGAATAGTTTCTCTTCTTGTGTATGCTTTGATATTTTTGTAAAAATATTTAAAAAGTATGTTGGCATTTATGATGACATCATCCATGTTGCATCATGGGATGTTGCCATCCAAAACTTGCCCAAAGTCAACTTTTGACTTTTTAGATATTTTATATTTGTAGATATTTTGTAAATAGTGGTTGGTTTCTTTTTGTCTTCTTTCTCCTTCTCCTTCTATAAATACTTTGGAATACTTGTTGTATTCAGGTGGACATTTTTGTATAAAAAAGAGGTGAAGAGAGAAAGAATTTGTGCCTTCTTGTAAAGAAGAGATATTAATATATATGTTAAGACTTTGTGCTCAATATATGTGTTATTTGCATCAGATATTTCTTAAGTTAGATCTATGTTTCTATTCTATTGGATTCATTCTTATTATTGTCATATGTTCATCAGTATTGCTTTGTTTGTTTATGCAAGTAAGTTTGGCTCTGTTTACTACCAGCCCAAAGCATAAACCCTCGACCTTTCTGTCTTGGAATTCATTTCTTTTCTCCCTTCAGATCTACCTTCCTCCATTCCTTCCCTCTTACCTTTCTGTTGCAGTTGGAACTACCTCTACTGGGATGAGATCCCAAACCCCCTGAAGTTAGAATAGTGTAGATTTACCATAGATTCCTGCTTGATAGAATAGCAATAAACTAGTTTCACTTTGTTGTCTCAAAGAGGGGCTATGCCCACACACCTTTGTTGGCCTATTTTCCCCATGATCTAACCTATTTTCAAAACAAATTTTCAAACCAACAATTTTTGGTGACTATTGGGATCGAACTAAGGAAATAATTAAAAAACTGTAAAAATCACTACCAGTTTGCAAATTTTAACTCTTTGTTAAAAATTAAATTTTTGCAGAAGTGATCAAAACTGAAAATTTCCTTATACAAATCCATAGATCTGGACCAGATAGGAGCTTTTAGTTCATTGAGTTTTTACAAAAACTTGTATATTTCCGTAGATATGAGAATCTGACATTTTTGATATTTTCAAAACCTTGCAAAATTTAGTTCAAAGATCGAAAATCAGCTTTCTAAATTAACCCACTTTTATCCTTGTTAATCTTTGTCAGAAAACCACAATCGGTTGTTGTTATTAAAGAGGGTAAATTTAAATATTAAAAAGTACATGCTGCTGATTTTTGCCAGAAAAATCAGAAAATCAGCAAGTACAAACAAAAAGATTGTTGTAAATTTGCTCTTAATTGTTATAGATCTGAATGGCTACGTTGGTGGGTGAACAATTTACTCGTGGTAGAAGAGCTCATGGAGAAGTTGATCAATCTTTGATCTACTTCAAAGGCACAATTTCAGTATCACTCTAGCATGATTTGCATCACTAAGTTAGTGGATCGATCAGCAAGAAGTGCCTCGCCTCCACGAAGGAGCCGGATTTCACAAGGTGCCTCGACATCAATTTGCAGTGCTCTTTTGCTAAGTGGAACCAGACTCCTGCTCGTGTTCTTTTTCCCACTTTTCAAATGGTGATAAATCTACCTATACCATGGGAAATGCCATGGGTCCTCTAGCACTACCACATCTAGTTCACCCCTCCCTCACGAAATCACAAGAATTTCCCAAAATTTGATGGGAGTGGAAATCAAAGCACAGATGCACATATAGCTATGTTTATTATGTCATGTAGTATTCTGGATGTGACTCATGAAGATGTATCTGTACGTCTCTTTCTCGAGACCTTGCAAGGGCCTGCATCAGAATGGTTCAACATTTACCAACCGGATCCATCACCAGTTGGGCCACATTACGAACTACATTTGAAGACAGGTATAAGCCTTCAGAAGATGCATTGCGTTACTATCAAAAATCACTCACATGAAGGAGGCCAATGAAACCATGTGTGATTTTATCACCCGTTTCAATTCACTGATCAACATGTGTGCCACCTACCATGTTGCCAACATTAGAGAATCAAAAGTGTTTCTTTGTGAACGCAATGAGTTCAAGAGTAAGTTTCTTACTTTTACAAGAACAAATACCAACCTTGGTTCTTACTCAAGCTGCGGCCATTCGGATAGAAGACAACCTACTTATATCTGGTGAGTTAAGATGAGAGCCATCAAAATCAAAGGCTTCAACTTCTTCTTAGGCCACCTCATCAGATCCAACATTCCAGAAGATGGAAAATGATTTGCTCTCATTAAAGAAGTAATTGGCTCAAGCATCATCTACTACTCGTACTGGGATATCCCATGGAGGAATTTCACTCCCAACAACTCCCCCCAAAGGCCACATCTTCCTACCACTTCTCAAAGGCTAGCAATTGAAGCCCCTCTGGTTAATGCCTTGGTTGAAATGAAGAAGATGATACAAATTATGAAGAACCTTTGTCGCAAGATGAAGATGATCAAAATGTCGGTGAACCGACTGGCGACTCTACTATCGGGTATATGGAATTTGAAGATGAGGAATCGATGAAGAAGAGGGTACCCAAGGGTATGTGAGAGTGGACAATCATACATAGTTTTCACTCACTCATAAGGAAAAGAAGCAAAGGTTATTGCTGAAAAACAAAAGGAAAAGGCTGTGGTAGCTCCACCACCAATGATTGCTAAAAGAGGTAATCCCCTTCCTACTCAACCTCTGTTAAACCTTTTGTAAAGAAATATTTTCCTCTCTATTTCTCCTCCAAATCAGCCTTCCTCCAATTCCATAAAGACCAGTAATCCTCCTCCACAAATGTGAAATGAAGGACTCATTCCTTCGTTAGCACAACCCTTGGTCACATTTGATATAATTGATCATGCTAAAAAGACCAAGATCAAATGTCTGAGGTTGAATACCTTCATCAACCCAGAGCAGCTTGTGAGATTAACTAAGTATATCCAAAACCAAGCTACCATCCTTCCTCCCATTTCCCAAAAGGAATTCTTCCCACTCCTCCTACGTCTCACGTAAACGTTGCCTCGACTTCCGCATCGGGGAAAATTGAACCTTTTTACCTATCTCTCTGATCAATGGTCATAAACTAAGTAATTGTATAATTGATTCTAGAGCTTCTGATAATGTATGCTAGCAAAGGTCACCCATGCTTTGGGCCTCACACTTACTAAACCTTTTGGTAGATGTTACTCCATGGAAACCAAGTAAGTACCATTGATTGGTCAGATCAAGGATGCACAATTTGCATTCGTGGCATTTCTGAGAAAAGGGTAAAAATGACTATTCTCGTAGCTGATATTCCAGTAGCATACGAAATATTTCTAGGGAGGAGCTTCTGTAAAGAAGTTGGTGGGGAAATTCATATGGACTGGTCCAAAGCTAGGATCCCTGTCAAAGGAGTGATGCAGACATTGGAGCCAGAATCACAAAAGAAATATCTAGTCACCAACTCTGATGACCCTAAGGCTCAGATTCTTTTGAATCATCAGGGATGGGAAACTACTTCTTGTCCACCGACTCAGATAAAATGGACGTTCTTGTCCAAAAAGAGGATCTCAACAAAGTGTGGACATTGCAGTTTGATGGCAGTTGTGCACATGAGTGGATGCGGACGCTGGGGCTGTTCTAATATCTCTGAGGAGGATTTTCCCTTTTCTTTCAAGTTATAGTTTTCAATATAAAATAACACCGTTGAGTATGAATCCTTGTTACTTGGCATGCAAGCTGCAAAAGAGAAGGGAATCAAGAATCTAAAAGTACAAGGTGATGCTGAGTTGATTGTCAATCAGGTAAAAGGGATATACCAAGTAAAGAATGACCGGCTCAGACACTACCACAATGTAGTATGGGATAACATCGAGGAGTTTGATGCTTTCTCAATCAAAGTAGTTCTAAGAGCTCAAAATGACATGGCTGATTCATTGGCCATCTCAGCATCTCTCATGCTCCCTCACCTAGGGGTTAAAAATGATACATATACCATTGAGGTGGTTTTCACCCAAGTGTACTAGATAATTCACAGCAATGGTAGGTGTTCAATGATGACAACCAACTTATCACTTTTGGAGAAAGATGACAATTTCAAAGAGCTTCATTTTGATGGATCAACTTCTACATGTTGTGAGTCTCTCACCGGTCAAGCACATGAATCTGAAAAAGAAACAGTGATACAGCTCAAAGGAAACAAGATTCTGAAAGGTTTAGTTTCCTTAGAATGACTATTTGATAATCATGACCATTTTGTAAAGAAAAAGTGACCAGGATGATCCTTCCTCTTCTCAGAAACTGAATCCATCAATTTGGGTACCATGGAACATCCTCATTCCGTGAACATTGGGAAGTGTTGTACGCCGAAGAGAAGAAAAATGAAAATTTGTCAAGTTCTTTGAAAAAGTACATGGATGTATTAGCATGGTCTTATGTTGATCTCAAGTCTTTCAAGCTAAAGGACATTCGACACGACATCCCGCTCAAGGATGATGTCAAGCCTTTTCATCAAAAGCAAAGGCATTACAACCCCAAAATCTCGGGTACCATCTAGGCTGAAATTCAGAAGATGTTGGATGCAAGAATCATTTTTCCAATTCATCACAGTACCTAGGTTGCTAATATTATACCTGTATGGAAGAAGAATGGTGAAATACGCATATGCGTGGACTTTCACAACTTGAACCAGTCATCCTTAAAGGATAATTATCCACTACCGATAATGGATCAAGTCTATGAGTATGCTTCGGTTCAGAAATGTTGTCTATAATGGATGGTTTTTTGGGTTATAATCAAATTCAAGTCACGCTATAAGATCAATTCAAGACAACATTCACTACCCCTTGGGGTACCTTCACCTATGACAGAATGTCGTTCGGTTTAATCAATGCCTGTGCCACCTTCTAATGAGCAATGGACTTTGCATTCAAAGGTATGATGGGAAAGGTCATCATAGTTTACCTAGATGACCTGACCATGTTCTCTAAGAAATGAAGTGATCATTGCGATCATTTAGAACAAGTCTTAATCAGATGCCGAGAGCACGAGATTTCACTAAATCCTAAGAAGTTAGTTTTTGGGGTCACTGAAGGAAAGCTGCTAGGACATGTCATCAGCAGAGAAGGAACTAAGATAGATGTCGAAAGAGTCAAGGCTATTTAGAGCCTCACTTTACCTACAAGCAAGACTGGTGTTCACTCTTTCTTTGGAAAGGTAAATTTTCTTAGATGCTTTGTTCTGATTTTGTTGAGAAGACTCATCATATATCTAATATGATGAAAGGATCCCAAAAATTCCAATGGAGTGAGGAAGGAAAGACATCATTCGAAGACATAAAGACTTCCGTCACTCACGCCCTATTACGGTGTGTGCCTCGATTTTGAAAAGACTTCATCATGTATAGTTATGCATGTCTGCGCATCTTATATTAGCTATCTTGATGATAAAAGAACTCGAGGATATTGAATCCTGATTGCTTTCATGAGCTCTCCTCTTAAGCCTCATGAACTAAAGATGTCATATTGGAAAAGCATGCCTTGCCATGTGGTAAAAGTAGTCAAAAGTTTCTGCTACTACATTTGAATTCTCATACGGTAGTGTTGGTTCAGACATGGATTGTTAAGTCTATCCTGACTCAACAGGAGTTAGGGAGCTTATGAGGAAATTGGATCGCAAAGGTCCAAGAATATGATCTAGACATCAAACCAACCAAGTTGGTAAGGGGTAAGGGCTGTGTCAGCTAATGGCTGAAAATAAAGACTAGAGGTACTGAGGAGCAAGTTGCTCATGTTGATGAAGAGAACAAAGTGAACTGGAGAAAGTGGATTCTTTACCCATGGTTCTGTTTGTCACAACCAATGATGAATGGTATTCTGACATCACATTATTTCTCACCTATGGAGAGTGCCCAACTCACCTAACCACTAAGGAAAAGTGAGTGGTAAAGCTCAGAGCTGCAAGATATGTCATATGGGATGATGGATTGTACAAATGTGGAATTGATGGCATTTTCTACGATGTGTTGATAAGCCGCAGCAGATAAGATTGTTGGAGAGTTTTCATGACTCAACCTATGGTGGTCACTTCTCCTCATCTGTGATGGCACATAAGATCATTCGGGCTAGGTACTATTGGCGATGCTATTTTAGGATGTAGCTACCTAGGTAGCGAAATGTGAACTTTGCCAACAATTCGTTGGCAAACCAAAGCTGGCTGCATTTCCCCTCAGGCCCGTCATTATTGATGAACCATTCAAGCAATGGGGAATTGATTTCATTGGAGCACTCAATCCTCAATCGAGTGTTGGACATAGTTACGTCCTCCTAACAATGATGGATTACTTCACGAAATGGGTGGAGGCTATACCTATCAAACATGCCACTTCTGAAGTTGTTTGCAACTTCATCAAGGAAAATATTATTGTGAGATTTGGCATTCCACACAAAATCATTGTTGATAATGCTTCCAACTTCTCTTCATGGGAAGTTATTGGTTTTTGCTATGGATATGGAATAACCTTGGCTCATGCCTCTGATTACTATCCTCAAGGAAATGGTCAGGTAGAATCTAATAACAAGAACTTAGTGACTATCATTTGGAAGCTAGTTGATGAGAACCAATGATCCTGGCACAAATCATTATATGATGCTTTGTGGGCAGATCATATCACTCCAAAGAGATCTCTCGGCATGTCACCTTTCTAGGTGTTGTATGGGACCGATGCCTGAAATCCCTATCTCTCATGAGAACTTCCTGCTCTGTGCTTGGCTCAAGCAATCGAAGATGAAACTTTTCAGAATTCTCTTGAAAAGAGAATTATGTACTGAATGAACTTGAAGAAAAGAAAGTAAAGTGAAAGTGGTCGACAAGATCACTGAACATCAGAATCAAGTCAAGAGGTTGTTCGATAAGAAAGCTAGGAGAGAGATTTCCAAGTAGGGGATCTTGTCCTTCTGTGGGACAAACGAAGAGAACCGAAAGGTATGCATGGAAAGTTTGACTCTCTTTGGAGAGGGCCATACAAGATCAAGTAGCTCAATGGAGAGAATAGTTTCTATCTCTCATATCTAGATGGAACTGAGCTCCACTTCCCTATAGCAAAACACCTAAAGATCTTCAGGAAGTAGAGCTTGCTCTCTTCTTTGTACAATTTACTTTCATTGTGTGTTTGCTTTTGTTGTGTGTTTGTTTTTTTGTTTGTTGTGTGTTCCCTTTCTTCCCTTTTTGGTTGCCCTTGTTTTTGACTCTCTGTAACCCAATGGATAGGCACGTGAAAACTGGGATTCTCTACCCTTAAGTTTCACTTAAGGATAGTCCCCAGAAAGAGCCAGTTGTTATCCTGTAAAATTGACAAGGGCAATTTTGTAGATAACCATACCAAAATTCATTTTGGTCCCCTGAAAAGAGTCTAATAACATTCAAAATGGCCTAAAATTCCTTTCTGGAAATCAAGTTTGAAAGAACTTAGCCATTTTCACCTTTTTGAACTAGGTGCAAGAAATATTGTGTCGACACAACAAAATGTGTGCCCCTTAGAAAATCCTTTGGTGTTAAAAAAACATGTCAACATCATAAAAAGTATGCCCCTTTAAGTAGAAAAGGACATGTCAACATCATTAAACATGCACCTAAAAACTTAAGGTGTGAAAAAAACATGTCACACACATCAAAATGTGTGCTAAGTAAATTTGTGCTGAAAAGGCATTAAAATTTTCCCCATGTGAAATTCTCATGTTGACACCATAGAATATGTGCTTAAGGTGCTTTGAAAGTTTTATGTCGATGCTAACTAAAAACTTGCCAAGTGCATCCAAACCCATGTCGACACTTTGAAAAGTGCGCCAAAGAAAGTTGGTGGGGTAATAAATGCAAATTTTCTATATATAGGTGCTTAACACCTGTCATTTTCATGAATTGAAAATTGTGAAAAGTATTTCTCTGCACTTGTCAGCTATCCTGTCATCCCCTGCGTTCCACTTTTTGAGTTTGTGGACCCCAAAGTCATCCTTCGTCCTTTATTAAACTGGGTAAGTGGATTTTATCACTCTTATTATTGTTTGTGTTTTGTTTCTTGGTTATTGTTAGGTTTTAGGGTTATTATAAATCTAAAGGTTAAATCTAAAATGAATAAACCTACCAATCTATAACCATCTGAAACCCCTTTTCTTCTCCTTCCAGATCTGCAAATCTGGAAGGCTCTACCTCGAAGAAACCTAAATCCCATCTTATCCTACCTCTTATCTTGCCTTCCCTCAATCCCCTCTCTTTATCATTTTTCCAAATGCAAAAAAAGAGAGAAAAGAAAAAGAAATGCCAAAAATCAACTATTTTCCTTTGGCGCACTATCCTACATTCATGTTACATCCCCCAGTCGCGCCTTAGTGCATTTCAAACCCATGTAACATAATCCCTTCTGTGCAATCCAAAACAAACACTTAGCAATTTCTTTAAAAGTGTAGGTGCATGCGACCAACATCAACATTGGATGTTGTGTCCCCAAATCCATGCCAAGTAGTTTTCCTTTGGCGCATTGAACTCCTTTGCACATTCCAAAATTGTGCCTTGGGTGCACTTAAAAGCCATGCAACACCATCTTTTGCAGCACCCAGTTAAAACAATTTCCTAAAGCGCTTTGCGCACATGACCTTGACATCAACACCATGTTGTTGTGTGTTGCTAAACCCACACCCCACGCCTTTCTCCTTGGTGCTAAAACCTTTTGTGTAACACTCTCTCAAAAGTGTGCCCCTTTATAACCCTTTGGTGTAGCTTTTCTCCTGTCAACACAGGTGCACCTTTTTGCATGTTGACATCCCCAAAAGTGTGCCCAACCTTTTTAAGCCTCTGCAGCATGCTATGAACTTGTGCCTTGTGCCCTAAGCCTTATAATTGCTCATTCTTCTTTTTACAAGCTTTCATTATGAATAACATGATGGTTGACATGGCTCTTCTATGTTGGACCTCCTTGATTCTCCTTGCAGAACAACAATAGCCATCCTCGAGCTCACACATGTCTTCGTCAAGAAAAAAGCCAACCAAGTCTAAAGGTAAAGCTAAGTTGATGAGAAAAGAGATGAAGTATAAATATTAGAAAGTCAAGATGCCTGACTCATACGTAGAGAGTGATCTCGATATCAGAGACTCAAGCTTGGGCACATTGATATGGAAGACTTTTGGGTGAGAATGAACCAGGCCACTAGTGGCCCCTGGATGAACAAATTGGTGGGAAGTGGATTGCACTTTGTAGCTAGGCTGCCAGTAAGTGTTGTTAATAATGAGTTCATCATGTTGGTGGCTCGATGCTATAACAAGGACACAAGATGTGTCAAGGATAAAGAAGGAAAGATGGTCATCGACCTAACTACTCGTCACTTTGAAATAACTCTGGGCATCCCTCATCACAGGCAAGTACATCACATAAGCCTAGAAAGCTAGAAGGCATGGGATGACAATGAGACAAGTGTATGCAAATGATGAATGAGAGCTATATCTTAAGAACAAAAAGCGGTGAGCAGATGGCCATCAGACCATCCACCGAAGTGACTTCAATGAGGAACTTAGTGATACCATCACCTTCTTGAGAAGAGTATTTGGGCTTCTGATGCCCATCATTTCCATAAATGGATCTTTGAGGTACTTTAGAGACCATGAGAAAGAATGTGCCTAAGTAACAGTTTTGGTGGGGGAGAAATCATCAGTGACACCATCTCTCAGCAAATTCAATAGGTCATGAAAACTGGGAAGTTCTATATGAATTCCTATGTTGTATACACTACAACATCAGTGAGAGATTTTCGCAGGCCTAGCTCAAAATGGGGTATGGCCCCAGGTCAAAATATATGAATACTACCCAGAGCTAAGGCTCGAGAACAACATCCCCCAGTTCTCAAAAATCAACGATGCCTTCTTCTATGAGGTGATCTGCCTATTGAGGCCGAATATGAGACATGGTCGAACTAGCCCCAGTGTGGTCATTGTCACAAAGAAGTGGGGAGCATTGTTCACTCAGTTTCCCACATTCACATATCTCAGGGTGGTGAATTTTGAGGGTGAACCGACCAAGCTACCAAGGTATGCAGGACCCAAGTTGATTCTCTTAGAGTTGTCAAGACAACTAATCACATACCATGAGAGATGCATGAAGAGAAAGAAGGGAGGAACTCCATTCCCCCTTATGAGTGGGCGATACACTTGCACCACCTTTGGCAAAGGCACGGGAAATGTATGTTGAGCTTGAATTATTGAATCTAAAGCAAAACTTCCCAGCCAGGCCTACCTTTGATTGTTGGGGTTACCTCCCAAAGGAAAAATTGATCCTATTCATGTCCTGAGATCGAGGACATCTACATCGATTGACACACACATGAAATAGATCTCGAGGTGAAAGGATCACTCTCGGTTGGCTCTGGAAGAGATCAAAACACTATGGCGTGGCCATCATTCCAAAAGGATTCAAGAACATGATCAAGAAATTGATCAAGTTTACCTTGACACGGATGGGGATGATTGGCCATTTGTAGAAATTGATAGAGCTAAGGCACCAAAGACCATTCAGGAAAGGGTCAAGCACACGTTGCAGTGCACTGAACATTGGTGCAAATAGAATGGTCTCACCTACCTCGGGGTAGATTTCACTACTTCTCCTTTGGGAAGAGCACCTCGAGAATGGCCCAAGTCTTTGAAAGGAAAAGGAAAGGAAAGGAGGGAGAATAAAGCAAAGAAGAAGCTCCTCAAAGCCCCCTCCTACTACTTACGAGAAGCAAGTAGTGAGCCTGGTCTCTCTAGATAAAGAAGAAGAAACCACCAAAGTTTCGATGGACACATACACTCAGGATGTGGTCATGGCTTCTACAACCTCTTTGAGGTACCCACCATTCCTTCTTCCGCTCCTTCTCCCCCCTATTGTTGAAGCATCTACCCCAATGGATGTTTCTTCTTCTCTCCCTTCCTCCCTTCCATCTCCCACCTCTTCCATCTTCTCCTCTCTTATGGATATATCACCTAGTGTTCCCTCCATCCCATTATAGATCCCTTCCACCTCCATGACCTTTTCTTCTCTGTAGTAACTCTAGGCCCTATAAGTAGCAACGTGTTAGACTACTTGTCGATGCCACCACCAAGTGTCTCAACATTCTTCCCTGTGGCCTCTTCATTTTCTTCCCCTTTCACTCCGTTTCTTCCTCCATTCCCTCTACTCCTTCTCCCATAAGTCCAAGATGGATCTCTGACCATCTAGGTCAACTCAAGAGAAAGGTTCCCATAGCACCCATGGACTTCTCTGTCATTCAAAGAAGGGACCAAAAAGAAAAAAAGCTATAACTCACTTCTCTAAGAGCATTTCGGGAGAGAGGGTCATGGAGATTGCATATCTCGATCCCACCAAAGAGAAGAAAGATCTATCTCCTATAGACTTTACAGTGACCCAAGTCACGATGGGAACCTCATCTGAGAGCTTGCAAGGAGAGGCCTTTGTCTACAGTAGATGCCCTCTGTAAGAAACTTCAAGAAGAAAAGGAGGAGAAGAGGATACTAAAGGAACAAAACAAACATCTTCTCCAAGCATTGCAAAGAATGGGCAACACACCTCCTATGACTGCCACCGAGCCTACTGAAGTTCTCAGTCAAGACAAGATAAATGAATACACCAAGATTGGTGAACAAGGTGCATAAATGTCCTCCTGGATAGAGTGAGTCCTCAGAGATAGTGAGGAAATAATCAAGAAATTCACAGGACTCTACCAGGGTATAGATTAGGAAAACAAGGAGCTGTAGGTAGTAGCAAGATCCTCTCTCGAGGAGTTGGACAATGCCAGATTGCAACATGAAACATTTCAAGAAATGGTCAATTGCTTGCTCGACTAATGACCTATTAAAGGTCGGTGTCATTGATCACCCACGGGCACATAACAAAGCTCTCATTCGCTTTAGATTATCGGGTTGATCAAATGGAATTTATCCTAGAAAGGATAGATAAAATCAAGGAGGAAGCCCTAGATGCAAAACATCAAATGGAGCAGATGGTCACGAAGATGTCTCTAGGGATGCTTAGTAAAGCGTTCACCTTGAGGGAAGAGACGAGACAATCCAGCTCTTCAAGGATATCGCAACTCAAGGTTTGGCACCAGAGGTCACTTTTGACCGAGAGTCTATAAATAACCTTCTGGCTTGCCGTGATTTCATTGGATACTTGATTGAGGCATGTGAAGAGTATGTGGATTACTAGATAAGCTCAAAAATGAAAAGGAAACTTACGAAGTCATTGGTGACCATTTCAAGGGTCCTGATCATAATCAACTTCAGATAATGATCAGCAAGTTTATGGAATACCGAGCTCGAGTATCACATCGCCTCTCGATCAGAAGCAAGACACTCCATTCAAGCAAAGAGATGATGATGAATAGTTTCTCTTCTTGTGTACACTTTGATCTTTTTGTAAAAATATTTAAAAAGTATGTTGGCATTTATGATGACATCATCCATGTTGCATCATGGGATGTTGCCATCCAAAACTTGCCCAAAGTCAACTTTTGACTTTTTAGATATTTTGTAAATAGTGGTTGGTTTCTTTTTGTCTTCTTTCTCCTTCTCCTTCTATAAATACTGGAATACTTGTTGTATTCTAGGTGGACATTTTTGTATGAAAAAGAGGTGAAGAGAGAAAGACTTTGTGCCTTCTTGTAACAGAAGAGATATTAATATATATGTTAAGACTTTGTGCTCAATATATGTGTTATTTGCATCAGATCTTTCTTAAGTTAGATCTATGTTTCTATTATGTTGGATTCATTCTTATTATCATCATATGTTCATTAGTATTGCTTTGTTTGTTTATGAAAGTAAGTTTGGCTCTGTTTATTACCAGCCCAAAGCATAAACCCTCTGACCTTTCCATCTTTGGAATTCATTTCTTTTCTCCCTTTAGATCTACCTTCCTCCATTCCTTCCCTCTTACATTTCTATTCGCAGTTGGAACTACCTCTACTAGGATGAGATCCCAAACCCCGAAGTTAGAATAGTGTAGATTTGCATAGATTCCTACTTGATAGAATAGCAATAAACCAGTTTCACTTTGCTATCTCAAAGAGGGGCTATGCCCTGCACATTGTTGGCCTGTTTCCCCATGACCTATCTAACCGACAGATTTTCAAACCAACACGACGGTTCATGGTTAACCAACGGCGGTTTAGGGTATTTGGCGTCGATTAGGGGTGGGATTTTCTAGGTTTACTAAAATGGGCAGATTTTTCTTGATTTCTTGGCTCTTGTTCATTTCTTTTTACAGATTAGAATGGAAGCTCCTTTTTATAGGGTGGGAATGTGGTTAGAGGGAATGTAGGCTTTGATTTTTAGGGTTTAGGTAGGTCTTAGTTAGTTATGGAAACATACTAAGAATAGGTCTAGGGTGAGGTGGCTAGGTGAGGTGGTGGTGTGATAATTAAATAATAAATATTGTGAGGACATGGATTAATTTAATTAAATTAATATTAGAGTGGGGTAAAAGGGGCCATGGTTAGGTGAGTGTGTTCAAGGTGATTATTTGATGAGGGACCAAGGGGAGTGCAAACTAATTTTGGTGTCTACATCTAGGTTGCATCATTAGTTATGTTACGGGACCTCTTTTTCAGTTTTTTTCAGGATGGTTCGGGATGAAGATGTATCGATTAACCCTAGCAAGTGTTGAGGAGTGGATAAAAGATCTAGAAGAAGAGTACGCACAAAGATTCAGCACTGGATCTGAGTTTGACACATGCATGTGGGTGGAAAAAACCCGTATGATTGTTTGTATGAGAGTTTCTTTGATATTTTCTTGGTAGAACTGTATGAGTGGCTAGTGGCTTATGTGTCTAAGTGAAATTAGAGTTATCACACACTTGTCTAGACATAGGGAGAATTTTAGGCCTTATATGACATAGATCTGATTTGGAGACACGTTGTGGATACTTGGTTCTATGGTGTTTTGAACAACTATATCCTGGAATACTCAATTTCTATTTATTCTTTCCCCAGGTAGGTGAGTTACGGTTTTTACTGTATCCCGGGGAGCTTACTCACAAGGAATTCCATTGGTGATTAAGATCTTGATGGTAACCTTGAATTTAGAGGAAAATTCGATGGCCAGCTAAACCCCACCACACGTGGGGGGGAGCAGGTTTGGTGAAAGATGGTGGACCTAGCGGTAGAGAGGCAGAGAGAAGAAAGGAAGATTAAGTAAAATGAGACGTGCGAGAGGGAGATAGAGAAGCAAATTGAAATTGTAGAGCAGATGGCATTGAGGAGAGATGGCTCGTAAAGGACCGGGAGCTCACACAGAAGGTGTTTAGCTTGAGCATCGAAACTCCCCATTTGGAAAAACATGAAAGAGAACCCTCTTCGTCCTCACATGAGAGCGCACCAAATAGAGACGACTTGGTCCACGGGTGTACATTTGAATCTACTGGAAACCTTACCCTTATTCTTTTTTTTCTATTACTTAGTAGATCTAATAGTCAAAGCTAATTTTGGTAGTAGGGAAGTAGGAGTAAGTCACATAGTAATTACATTGATGGCAGGGAAAATGTATTCATTATTGTTTGGAGGTACCTTTTTCAGGTGCATCATCTACATAGAATATGAGTGCTTAGAATTTGGGGCTCACTTTTGGGAGTAGTACCACCACATAAACCGTAGGATTTCGATCTGACAATACTACTTTTGGGACATAAGGAAACACATCTTTTGGTCCACTTCCAACTATAGGTGGAGGATCGGGGGTGTATGGTGGCTCTAGTTATGGTGGATTTGGTGGACCTGGAGGCAGAGGTAACACAGGGGGTTTTGGATTAGGTGGGAATGGTTTGCACCAACCCTATAAATATATAAATGGAGACATCTCTTCATCTTCGATAGTATAGGGGCATAGAAGATGTTGTTGAACACGTGCACATGTTTGAGATATTGTTTTGCATAAAAGGGATCATGACTTCTAAGCACAAGGCAAGTCAATTTGTAATTACATTGTAGGGACATGCACACAATTGGTATAGGAAGTTTGACCCGATCAAACATACGTAGATTATGCAACATTCAAAGATGCATTCCTTAAAGAATTCTATATCCATGAATTTGAGTAGAAGAGTATAAGCACGCTCAAGGATATTAAACAAGGTACTACTATGGAAGTGTCTGGGAGTATGATGCCCATTTTAAAACATTTTTATCTAAGATTTCTTATGGTATTCATGCAAGACAACATGCATAATGGTTCATTGGAGGTCTGATCACACCTTTTAGAATGGCTTTGTCACATAAGACACTAATTAATCCACACAAAGACCTTGAAGCAACTTTACACATTGAGTCGGTCGGGAGTATAGACACCCGAGAGTCAACCCATTCTTGGAAGCACAGATCGTAGCCATGAAAAAGTAATTGGAGAAACTATCGGCAAATTAGGCACATGAGATGTGCACTAGGATTTGGTGTATAAAGCGTGAAGTGGAGGGCACACGGAGATAGTTGTCCCTACGAGAAAAATACACTCATTATTTCTAGACTATGAGATATGTCACCTAAACCATGACACCAGTCATTGCCCATTATTACAACGCGTGATAAGGAAGAATATATCATGTTATTGTAAGATTTTTGGTCCATGAATCACGATATAGAAGAATGTAGGTTGATTGGTTAGATCCATGATGCTATAGATATCGGTATATGACAGACAAGAGTATCAGATAGCTCTAAGGGTAAAAGTGAGCATTAGGATCAGAATCACAATCAAGCACATTATGATCGGAATGAGGGGCGCTATGATGGAGGACATGGTAGAGGGAAAGGATACCATGGTGGATTCGGATGTCAAGGCCATGGTGGTGGATGAGGTGAATTCCCTCATGGAACATGCTTTACATGTGGATCACCTGAGCACTACAGGCGTGAATGTCCTCATAATATTACATTTTCTTTCTGTGGGAATAATCATAGGTATGAGGAATGCCTAGATCTATATGAGCATCTTAACAAGCAACATAAATAGGAGAACAAAGGTGCAGGGATGGTTAGGATATAATGCGTTGTGGAAAATTAGTGGATGCCAAAGTTGGAACCGGAACCTGAGGTATTTCCTGTAAAGATCACTACTGTTATCCAAAATTCACCCTCAAGGTAATTTTGATAACATGCATCAAATTATTCAATCGAGAAAGTAGATTGATTTAAGGCCCAAAATTATGTTTTGGGGCCCCCCCTCGGCTTCCTTCTAACTTCCCATCCAAGAAGAAAACCCAAAGAGTTAGAAAAGGTGAAAAAATTGCAAAAAACAAGCTTGGGGCCGAAAAAATGAAGAAAATTGGCTAAGTCCTAGTTCACGCCGCATCTAGGACAGTTGGGACGTCGGGGGGCATGAACCGGCGAAAAGTCGCCAGGCGATGCAGGCGAGTTGGAGCAGACAGGACAAAAGTACGTGAAGGACGCGAAAAGCTGAATCGGGTGAAAGAGGGAAAAATTGCCTAAGTCTTGTTTAGGAAGTTTGGGACATCCGGGCCAAAAGTACGCGCAGGGGCCTTGATCGGCGGTTTGGCTCAAGTTGGTCCATTTCAGGTGATTCAGAGACATTTGTCCCAGACGGTCCAGGAAATTCAAGCCAAAATTATGCGAAGGACGTGAACCAGCTGATTCGGCCGAAGTAGGAGATTTTCATCCAGGACATCCGGGCCAAAAGTACGCAAAGGACGCGAAAAGCCGAAAGAGCCGAGAGCGAATGGAATCTCACCACGTGTCTTCACCGCAAAGAGGAACAAGGAAGCCCGAATCGGCCGAAGTAGGAGATTTTCGTCCAGGACATCTAGGCCAAAGGTATGTGAGGGACGCGTGGGACGCAAAAAGGTGAGATGGCTGAAAAGAGACAAGGAGGCCCGCGGATGAATCAGAACGTGCCACGTGTCAGAAGGTTGAAAAGTTGCTAAGTGTTTGGCTCAAGGTAAAAATGCGCCCCTCAGGCCCGAACCAATAAAATAGTGCCACGTGTCCAAGTTTAAAGGCACGAAAGGAATTTTTAGAGGATGAACCCGTGAATGAATCAGAGCCTGACACGTGTCATCCAAGTGGCAGAGCGCGGGAAAAATTCAAATTTTTTCCACCGATCCGTTTTGGCTTGTTTTTGCCCTAAATCTTCAGATCACCATAACTTTCGATCCAGAGCTCAGATTTTCACGTTCTTTATATCAATGGAAAGCTAGTGAAATTATCTACATGATTCTAGGGTCAATATTTCATTTTGATTCAGTTTAAAGAGAGAAAATAGAAAAAACCTCTGGCACGTGATGATGGCTAGAAATGACATTTCAACAACCAGCTTAAATGCAAAATATAGTTCACCGCTTTTGCTAGGGTTCTCACCTACCACCATAATGAGATGAATTAAATGCAACATAGAAGTGGTTGGGGTAGATTTGGATTTCCTCTCTCTTCCCTCTCTCATTATTCCTATAAATTGTAAGGAGGGGCTTCTTTCTAAGGGTGGAACATTCTTGTTTTGCCCCTCCCTTCTTCTCTTTGGCAGGTAAATTTGTGGAGTTCAAACCTCCCATTTAAAACTGTAATGTAACCTTGCCTCTTGGCATTTTGTAGTGTATTGTATCGATCTTTGGAGCAAGTAATGCATGTCTGTGGATGATTCTCAACCCTCTCTATGTTCATTTGCATCCTCCTGATCTTTCACTGCAAATTTTGTTATTTGTGCATGATCTTGCATCACATTTGAATGTTCTGTGTTTATTGGCAAGATAGATGTTCTTCATTCCTCGGTGTATCACCTCTGTTAGCTTAGGTCTATTTTTATGCATCTTCTTATCCTGTCTCCTTGGTAAGTAGATTAGGTTTTGAGTAAACCCTCTGCATTTTTCGTGTGCATCTGAACAGAGGAATAGGAACCAGCCTTCTCTGGAGATTCCTTTCTTATTTTTGCAAGTCCCACACTTGGAGAAAGGATTCCATGTTGTGCAATCACACTGGATGCTAGTATGATCAACCTAGAAATCTGATCAACATCCAGGGGTGCTGTGATTTTGCACTAATAGTTTTGGCACGCCGGTGGGACCTTAGAGGTCTTTACTTTCATTGCAACAAGATCGATGTGCACTTGTTGTAAGTTCCAGCTTTGAAGGAGCTTTAAAATCACACATCTGGCGACTCCAAAAGAGGCATAATCCACTAGTTTTGTGCGGTCAAGCACTGGAAAATTTATGAGAAGAATATAGACCAGGTCAAGAACTAGGGAGGAAGGATTGTTTGTTTATCTGCACCTATCTCTAGGCAAGAGAAAGAAGGGGAAGAAGAGCTCAAAGATCACCATCTCCACCTAACCGGACTTTGTCTACACCTCCACCTGGTAGACCTTTTCTCGCATCAACAAGGGTTCTCAGGCCAATCAGAATGGCACAACCACCAAATCCCTTTGTCAACTTCATTGGCAGCAACCCACTTGCCCTCAATGCACAGAATCTAGTTCCAATTGCAGTGTTGAAGAACATTCCATTTTTCACTGGAGAAAATCATACCACTCCTGGTGATCATGTCAAGGACATTGCTAACATCTGTGCAATCCATGAGATAAATGAAATGGATGTGGCTGTCAAATTGTTGGCATCTTCGTTCAAAGGGAAGGCATTGCAATGGTTTAGGAGCCTTGGAGCTGGTTCTATCACAAATTGGAATCAGTTATGCATAGTTCTCCATGAGTAGTTTGGGGAAAAGGGAGACAATTTGTCTCTACTAGAACAATTGACAACTATCAAGAGAGCTCCCAATGAGCAGCTGACTGACTTCAACTTCAGATTTCAAAGGTCTTGGGAGAGGATTCCAGTGGTAGTAAGGCCAGCAGCAGAAGGTGCTTTTCTATACTATCTTAAGGCTTTGAATTCTGATATTTCTATGTTAATTCAATCTATGGGAGGCACAACCTTACCTGCTGCTTATAGCATTGCCATTAGAGCAAAAATGTCTTATTCAAGGCGGTAAAGCTGGCCCCTAGGCCTCCCATGCCCTTGTATCCAAACTTAGAAAATACAAGCACTAGTCAAGCACCCATTTTGGCTCCTATTCCCATTCCTAGAAATCAAAGTTCAAATGAGACTTCTACTTCATCCTCTAGTGCTTCAAATGAACTCCAAGAGGTCATGAAACAATTGCAAAATTTGGGAAATGAGCTGGTTACTATCAAAAGACAGCAAGCTCAAAGTGCTAGACCGTATCGCCTCAAGCACAAGCACGAGCTGCTAGGCCCCATATCAACAAAATAGGTCACTGACTAAAGCTACAAATTAAAATCAAAGCCAAGTAAGGCCTCCCGCTAATAGACCATTTCAGCCTTATAACCCCAATGTCATATCGCTTCTAAAGCATTAGTGCGAGTCCAAAATAACATGGCCCAAGAATATGATTGGTGTTTCCGTGTAGTCGACCACATAACCAATCAATGTGCTTTAACGGTGCATTAAATCGAGGCTCTTATGGTGCAAACCATTGGTGGGTCACTGAAGTCCCGAGCCACGAAGAGGATCAGCAGCAAGAAGCACCTCAGCAAGGAACATCTCGAATGAAACTACTCTTGTCAATTGGCAAGGTGAAGATTTTGTGGTATGAATCAAATACCCTCTCAAAGTGTTGCAGCCAACACAAGGTCAAAGAGGAGAAATTTGGGTGAAGAACAGCCATTGGCCCCAAGTAATTCACGACCTTCTATCACTCCACAAACTATTGGCAAACAAAATGTAATCCCAAGCACGTAAGGATTGCCTAAAACAGCCCCTAGGCCAACCCAAATGCTAGTTGCTTGCTGCCCATGTGCAAGGAATGAATGTGTAGGACAAGGGACAATAGAGGGATACTTCATCTCCATTTAGTATCATTGATCAAATGAAGAAGACAAATGTAAACATATCAATGTGGGAATCACTATCCATCCCGAGGCCAAAGACATTTTCTTTGCAAGCTGCCCATGAAGGACTGGTCAACTTCAAATCAACAGGTCCAAATGCAAGAGAAGGTACTCACAAATGCTGCCCAGCCTGAAGGAAATCATGGAGGACAGCAAGGTAAAATGTTGAAGCCCCCTCCTTTTTATGTCTCATTAATCATTGGAAACCAATTGGTGCACAATTACATGATTGATTCGGGGCAAGTAGCTCAGTGATGCCCAAGCAAATAGCTGATCAGCTAGGGCTTCAATATGAAGTCATCTCCAAGGGTGTAGTGTAATTAGATGGGACAACAGTGACAACGGTTGGAGTAATCAAAGGTTTGAGCCTCACACTGCACACATGTCCCAACGTAATAGTGTTATAAGATGTGTCAGTCATAGACCTGCCACCACTCTTTGTATTGTGCTTGTCAAGAGACTTCACTACTAAAATCGGAGGCTATCTTTCGGCGGATTGGTCACACATGTTGTTTAGAACAAGATATGGAACCAAAGCCACAATCAGGTTTGAACCTATTGTGAACTTTCACATTGAGCCTTACACTCCAAGCCAAATCAATACCAATTGTTCAGCATTTGATCAAGAAGATTATCCAAGCACTGATGAAGCTGACACCAAGGTTGGAAGCATCCCATATTTGACTCTTGATGAATGGGCAAGTAAGGTGCATGCTTTTGATCCTTATCAAGAAATAGAAGAATCTGAGCTAGGATTTTATTGTTTACATGAAGAGAATCAACCTCTCCCTAGCATCACCAAGCTAGATCATAAAGACAAGAATGAAGTATGGCAATTGTTCTTTGATGGGTCAAGGAGTAGACAAGGTGTAGGAGGAGGAGCTATGCTCATTTCACCACAAGGTATAAGGTATTACTCAGCCTTTCGTTTCCAGTTTTCCTGTTCAAACAACACAGCTGAGTATGAAGCCTTAATTCATGGATTGCACTGGGCAAAGAAGAAAGGCATCAGGAATTTACAAGTATTTGGTGATAGTGAGCTGATCGTAAACCAAGTCAAAGGAAAAAATGCTGTCAAGAATAATCTGCTCAAGTGCTACAAAAATCGGGTATGGGATCTTATTGAAGATTTTGAAGCTTTTAGCATCAATTCCATCCCAAGAAAAAAAAGAATGAAGCATTGATTGTGTGTGGCAGCAATTGGGGATGCGTTTGATGTTGTAGAAAGTATCAAAAGTGAGAAAACTCAGCCTCATATCAAAGTGGTTGTGAGACCAACTATTCCGGATAACAATACAAGTTGGCAAGTCTTGAGAATGATCAGCAAATTGTTAATTTCTTGCAAGAAGAAGTTGAGTTCTCTGCCAGGAATCAAGACAAGCTGGAGCAAGCAGTATGGTGACCAAGTGGTGCAGTTGAGAACTAACAAATTACCAAAAGGCCTCATAACATTGGATTGATCTTGACCCAAATGATCGAGTTAGGAAGGAGAAAGTGAACTTTCAAGTAAAGGGTGAAGATTCAGAACCTATCTTAGTAGATGAAGGCAAGGCATTGCAAATTGGCAAAGTAAGTACTCCACAAGAGAAATCTGATTTTGTTCAGCTTTGTCAAGAGTTCCCAGATGTCTTTGCTTGGACTTACAAATATCTAAGAGGTTTCAACCCAAAGTTGGCACAACATACTATTGAGTTGGATCCGAAATCCAAGCCTGTCAGGCAAAAGCAAAGGCCAGTGAATCCTCATATTGAACCTCTCATGAGAAAAGAGTTAAGCAAGCTCATTGAGGCCAGTATCATCTTCCCCATCAAACACTCAAGTTGGGTTACAAACTTGGTGCCGGTAAGAAAAAGAAATGGAGAAATAAGATTGTGTGTGGACTTTCGCGATCTAAATAGAGCATCACTCAAAGATCATTATCCACTTCCATTAATGGAACAAATATTGCAGGTTGTAGCTAGTTTGAGAAAGGTTTCATTACTAGATGGATATTCGAGGCTATAATCGAGATAATGGTGAAGGAAGAATATCAATTCAAGATGACCTTCACTACAAAATGGGGTATGTATGCTTACAAGAAGATGCCATTTGGGTATCGAATGCCGGAGCAACATTTCAACGAGCTATGGATATGGCATTCAAAGGCTTAATCAACAATATAGTGTTGATATACCTAGATGATGTCACTATCTTCTCAAAGAATACAACAGACCATCTCTTTCACCTCAGACAAGTGTTTCAGAGGTGTAGAAGTTTTGGAGTGTCGTTGAATCCAAAGAAGTGTATATTCTTGGCACATGAAGGCAAATTTTTGGGTCACATTGTCTCTAGGGAAGGGCTAACAATTGATCCTGAAAGGGTTGAAGCCATCCGAACACTTCCATTGCCACACCACAAGAAATCTCTCCAAAGCTTCTTGGGAAGGATAAACTTTGTCCGGAGATTTGTGCCTAATTTTGCCACTCTTGTGAAGCCTTTAACAATGATGTTGAAGAAGATTCTGGCATTCAAATGGATAGCAGAAGGCAAAGAGAGTTTTGAAAACATCAAGCATGCATGCAATATCACAAGCTCAACTCTTATCAACGAGACTTTTCAAAAGATTTCATGTTGTATGTGTTTGGAGGATCGAGATACAATCTCGGCTATCTTGACACATTTGAATAGAAGGTTCAGAACAGCCCATAGCATTCTTCAGTCAAACCTTGGAAGATTACGAAATAAAGTATTCTTTCATCGAAAAGCATGTCCTCGCCGTCATCAGAAGCTTGAAGAAGTTCAGACACTTGGTCTCAAACAATAAGATTCAAACTTTAGTGTCTCATCTTGATGTCGAGGACTTCTCCTAAACAAGGATTTAAATGAGAAGAGAGTAGGTTGGATCACTCGGGTGATGGAATATGATATTGAAATCAAAGTGACCAAGCTAGTTCATGGCAAAGGTTTGTGTGAGCAGCTCGCTTCCAAACAACCAGACGGGTCAAAAAGTGAAGAGGATGTTGTCCTACTACTACAAAATGATCAAGAACAACCAGCTAATGATGCACCCATCCCATGTTGGACTCAAGACTTGGTGCATTACCTCCAAACAGGCTTGTGCCCTCCAGAAGTGAGCAAGGCAAAGAGGAGATACTTTAGATTACAAGCTATCCCGTATGTACTCATTAATGGTATCTTGTTCAAGAAAGACATCCATGGTGTTCTATTAAGATGCATTGGAACATGTCAAGTTGAGAAAATTTTACACGAGTTCCATGACGGGGAAGCAGGAGGCCACTTTGCTCCATGAGTACAACTCTCAAAATCATGAAAGCTGGTTACTATTGGGCCTCTATGTTCAATGATTGCTACTCATGGGTCAAGAAATGCAGGAAATGTGCATTCTTCACGGGGAAAGAAAGGTTAGCAGCGCTTCCCCTTCATCCAATTTCAGTGGATCAGCCATTCATGCAATGGGGATTGGACTTCATTGGGGTTATCAATCCCAATTCAAGTCAAGGCCACAAGTGGATACTTACAGGCAATAGACTATTTCACCAAGTGGACCGAAGCAGTGGCACTCAAGGAGGCAAATGAATCCAATATCTTAGATTTTTATGAAGGGATAGTCACGAGGTTTGGTGCCCCTGCCACTATCATATCAGACAATGCATTGGCATTCCTTGGCACAAAGATCATTGAATGGGCTGTCAAGAATTGTGTGTATCTCAGCACTTCATCGAATTATTACCCTCAGGGTAATGGCCAAGCCGAGTCTACGAACAAGAATCTACTAAGAATCATCAGAAGGACTCTTGATGAGAATCAGAGGACTTGGCACTCAAAGCTCAAATCCGCCCTATGGGCCGATAGAATCACACCCAAGAGGTCTACAGGAAGCTCTCCATACAAGCTTGTGTACGGGAAAGAAGCAGTTCTACCTATATCACTCGAGTTGCCAGCATTGGAACTCATGAAACAGTTGGAACTAGCTGAGTTTGAACCCATGGAGGTTAGATATGCAAAATTGATGGAGCTCCAAGAAATTAGAGAGCATGCAGCCCAGGCGATAGAGAAGGATCAAGCCTTGATCAAGAAGACTTTTGATAGGAAAGCCAAGGCTAGAACCTTCCAAATTGGAGATCTAGTGTTGAAATGGGATGCAGATCGTGCAAAGCCGGGAAAGCATTCCAAGTTTGATGCCATCTAGAGTGGCCCATACATGATCATTGAATGCAAAAGTAGCAATGCCTTCCAACTAGCTAAGTTGGATGGTGAAGAATTGCAGATTCCGGTCAATGGGATCTATCTCAAATGTTGCTACTAGAAAGATAGCTTTTCACCCTTGTAAATATTAATTTAGAATTTCCATTCCTCTAAGTGCTTATGCACATTGTACTGCTATTAGAGTAGTTTTTATTTCCCTAAGTGCTTGTGCACATGTCCTATTGCTTCTAGTATGTGCATGTTTGTAGTCCATCGAGCCTTCGGAAAAGAATTTGCAGCCGCGGAAAACCAGCTCAACAAATGTTTCAATAGCTTAAGGAGAGGAGGTTTTCAAATTTCAGATCAGCTGAGAGGTTATCAAACAAACTCCATGCCCAATGGATTGCTATAAGTAGCTGGTCATTCTTCATCTAGTAGGTAGATAACCCCGCTGAGTCGCCAAATTGTTATCCAAAATTCACCCCTCAAGGTAATTTTGATAACATGCATCAGATTATTCAATCCGAGAAAGTAGATTGATTTAAGGCCTAAAATTATGTTTTGGGCCCCCTTGGCTTCCTTCTAACTTCCCATCCAAGAAGAAAACCCAATGAGTTAGAAAAGGTGAAAAAATTGCAAAAAACAAGCTTAGGGATGAAAAAATGAAGAAAATTGGCTAAGTCCTAGTCGCGCCACATCTAGGGCCAGTTGGGACGTCGGGCGCGAACCGGCCAAAAGCCACCGGGCGATCCATGCGGCGATTGGAGCAGGGGAAAAAAGTACGTGGAGGGCGAAAAGCCGAATCGGCCGAAAGAGGAAAAAATTGCCTAAGTCTTGTTTCAGTGATTTGGGAAATCCGGGCCAAAAAAGTACGTGCGGGGCGCGGATCGGGCTGGTTTGGTGCAAGTCGGTCCATTTCGGGCTGTTCGGAGACATTTTCCCAGACGGTCCAGGACATCCGGGCCAAAAGTATGCGGAGGACGTGAACCGGCCGATTTGGCGAAGTAGGAGATTTTTGTCTAGGACATTTGGGCCAAAAGTATGCGGAGGACGTGAAAAGCTGAAAGAGCCGAGAGCGAATGGAATCTCGCCACGTGTCTTCACCGCAAAGAGGAACAAGGAAGCCCGAATCGGCGAAGTAGGAGATTTTCATCCAGGACATCTAGGCCAAAGGTATGTGAGGGACGCGTGGGATGTGAAAAGGTGAGATGGCCGAAAAGAGACAAGGAGGCCCGCGGACGAGTTAGAACGTGCCACGTGTCAGAAGGTTGGAAAGTTGCTAAGTGTTTGGCTCAAGGTAAAAATGCGCCCCTCAGGCCCGAACCAATAAAATAGTGCCACGTGTCCAAGTTTAAAGGCACGAAAGGAATTTTTAGAGGATGAACCCATGAATGAATCAGAGCCTGACACATGTCATCCAAGTGGCAGAGCGCGGGAAAAATTTAAATTTTTTCCGCCGATCCGTTTTTGCCTGTTTTTTCCCTAAATCTTTAAATCGCCATAACTTTCGATCCAGAGCTCGGATTTTTGCGTTCTTTATATCAATGGAAAGCTAGTGAAATTCCTACATGATTCTAGGGTCAATCTTGAATTTTGGTTCAGTTTGAAGAGAGAAAGTCAAAAAATTCCTCTGGCACTTGATGATGGCCAGAAATGACGTTTCAACAACCAGCTTAAATGCAAAATACAGTTCACCGCTTTTGCTAGGGTTCTCACCTGCCACCATAATGAGATGAATTAAATGCAACCTAGAAGTGGTTGGGGTAGATTTGGATTTCCTCTCTCTTCCCTCTCTCATTCTTCCTATAAATTGTAAGGAGGGGCTTCTTTCCAAGGGTGGAACATTCTTGTTTTGCCCCTCCCTTCTTCTCTTTGGCAGGCAAATTTGTGGAGTTCAAACCTCCCATTTAAAACTATAATGCAACCTTGCCTCTTGGCATTTTGTAGTGTATTGTATCAATCTTTGGAGCAAGTAATGCATGTTTGTGGATGATTCTCAACCCTCTCTATGTTCATTTGCATCCTCCTGATCTTTCACTACAAATTTTGTTATTTGTGCATGATCTTGCATCACATTTGAATGGTCTGTGTTTATTGGCAAGATAGGTGTTCTTCATTCCTCGGTGTATCACCTCTATTAGCTTAGGTTTATTTTTATGCATCTTCTTACCCTGTCTCCTTGGCAAGTTAGATTAGGTTTTGAGTAAACCCTCTGCATTTTTCATGTGCATCTGAATAGAGGAATAGGAACCAACCTTCTCTGGAGATTCCTTTCTCATTTTTGCAAGTCCCACACTTAAAAAGGGATTCAATGTTGTGCAATCACACCTTTGGATGCTAGTATGATCAACCTAGAAATCTGATCAACATCCAGGGGTGTTGTGATTTTGCACTAACACTACCCACGTTGAACTTGTGCGTGCTTTAGAGAGGCGTTACCAGAAGCCTACTATCATTAAGGAGGAAGGTTTTCATGTAAGATACCCGAGATCCTACACACTAGAAGGAGGTTTATCGGGAGACCATGGAGGTACTCGGATACCTTCAAGGAGAAATATAATGCTTAAAGGAGCAATCACGGAAGATGGAACTAAATAAGGAGGTAGATATGGTCAATCAGATATTGATGACTTGAAGGATGTATAAAAATGCTAGGCGAAAAGAATATTATTCCATTGCTACAAATTTGGTTAAAGGGAAAAACTTTGCATGAAAATATTGAGAATGAGTGTGAGATCTTACATGCAAATATTCCCCTATAAAGCTTAGCCTTAGATAAGGAAATAAATCTGAATGTTGTTGTTGATGAAGGCCTCTTGAGTAATATATTGATTGACACAAGTGTGGAAGTAAATGTGTTTACTTTAGATGCATAGCTACAAATGGGGAGACCTACATTGCAACCATCTTCTAATGTATTATTTATGGCTACCCGAACTAAGGCTACTCCTATTGGAGTTTTAAAAGATGCATCCATTACTATACAAGGGGCCAAGTTCACTAGGGATTTTGAGGTTTTAGTGCTTGCAAAAGCATACGTTTTCCAAGATCTGCTTACACGCCCTTGGTGTTACGCAAATAATGCTGATATTTGGTTCAACAAGGGATATATTAGTTTTGAGAACAAGGAGGAAAGAGTTATCATACCTCTAATGAGATGGAAAATATGCACCCTATGTTAAGCCCTTAAGTGAGGAAGACTTGAATAGGATTTATGTATGAGCCATCCGAGACCCGAAGTGCTTAAGCGATCTAAAGAAGGAATCCATTAGTGGGAGGACACACAGTCTATTAGTGATACTACAAGTATTGCTTGTGATAATTGGGCTCATGTTACTTATGAGATGGTTGGGTGCGAAGTAAGGAGCACATTTGCATGGAAAAGAAAACCTTGTTGTGTCAAGAGAATAGGTAATAGCTCTAAACCTCGGTACATTGGGGAAGGGAACCCTACGGTATTCTTGTGTGCCATGGAGGAACAATGGATAGACTAGTTGGAGAGAAGAAGTATTCTAGCATATACCCTACATGGGACATCGGTGATCCGGTGGGTGGTTCATAAGGATAATTTTGTAGGATGGAATGAAGTCAGGATTGCTCTTACAACTCGATTTTCTAGGAGCAATGCACCGACTCAAATATGCATATATCATGACAATCAACCTTTTCAGCACCACAATTAGTAGTGTGAGAGGATCTTGTGAGAGGGTAGGAAGATTTACCACCTTCGCTATGGGTACACAAACTTTATTCCACTTTACAAGGTTGTGCACGCGCTTGGTATGTATATGCAAAGTTACATAGAGAAACTGGAAATTGGCAAGATTTGATTATAGGTATGGTCTAGACTTTTCACTACTTCTCTACTAAAACTCTAGTAGAAGAGGCATTAATGGTTATAAAGTGGTTAACTATGGGAGATAGTGCAAAAGTGGAAGAAATCATTTAGTAGTTATTCGATGAAAACAACTCAAGAGCACGTTTTATTGAAGGAATAGAGACAAATTCTAAACTACTTAAGCATGCTTTCTTTAAGAAAGAAAAAGGGAAGATGGTCTACATAGTGGACAATGAATAAGTAGAAGAACTAGATATATATCATTCAATAAGTTTGCGTGAGGTCTTTGTGACAGTGAAGGTAACAACGCATGTGCCTATCATGAACCTATGAGGACCAAGAAAGTGAATATAGGTACGGATGCTTTGAACCTAAAGAGGTAATAATTGGAGATTATTGGTCTGAATTTGAAGTAGAAAAAATAGTGGAGTTGCTCCATGATTTTCAGGATTTATTTCCTAGGGGATACCATGAATTGAAAGGAGTACATGAATCATTAGGAGAAATGAAGATAAAGCTTAAGGAAGGTGCACGCTAGGTCAGGACGAGACCTTACATGATGAACTCCAACTTGCGCGTAAAGGTCAAATAAGAAATTGAAAAAATGTTGAAGTCTTGAATCATCAAGCCCTTAGATGAATCAGAATGGGTTAGCCCAATGGTGATCAGCAGAAAGAAAGATGGATGGATTAAGATTTGTGTGGACTATAGGGAGTTTAATGATGCATGTGTGGTGATCCTTTTCCTACACCATTCATCAAGGAAATATTATAGGGCGTTACGGGGAGCGAAGTTTATTCCTTTACATATGGATTCTCTAGGTATCATTAGGTTAGGATTTCACATGAGGATTAAGAAAATACTACTTTCACCACTGAATGGGGAAGGTTTGCATATCTTGTGATGCCCTTTAGTCTAAAAAATTTACTTGCTATATCATTGTGACAATTTACACTTAATGTTTGAAAGATGTAGATAGCTAATCATATCTTTGAACATCAAAAAGTGTGGGTTTTCTACTCCTTTTGGCACTCTGTTAGGGCATATCATCTGCAAGGAAGGTTTTTTAGTAGATCCAACTAATTTTGTAGTTATTGTCAGCCTAAAAGAACCTACCAGTCAGATTGAGGCATGTAAATGTTTGGGTCACACTAGGTATTATAGGAAATTTATCAAAGGATATGATAAGGTTTCCACACTTTTGTACGAGTTACTAAAAGGAAAAGGGACATTTTATTGGGGAGAAACACAACAATGCACATTTGAGGTACTAAAGGAGAGACTTACTACAACGCTTATTTTGCGTTTTCCCACATGGGACCAACCATTTCATGTACATGTGGATGCCTCTAGCACGATCATTGGCATGGTGTTAGGTCATCTGGAGAAGGTATTATAGATCATCCTATCTATTTTTCTAGTAGAAAGTTGACTCATGCATAGTAGAATTATACAACGATAGAGTGTGAAGCCTTGTCCATGATCTATGCACTACATAAATTCAAACAATACCTTTTAGCAACACCATTCGTATTTTACACTGATCACATGGCATTGAAATACTTGGTAAACAAGCCTATTTTACAGGGGCGCATATGTTGATGGGTACTTTTATTCCAAGAATTTGATTTCATAGTTGTGGTAAAACCTGGTAAAAGTAATTCTAGCCTAGACCATTTATCACGAATTCAATCGGGGGAGGACACGTAGAATATTGAAGATATCATGCCAAATGTATAGTTGTACTGACAAATTCTGACACGCGCCTTCGGAATTGGAGGATATTGTTATATTTTTATGTATAGGGTGGCACCAGAAGAAATGAAATCCTTGGAGAAGAAACAACTTGCAATTCATGCGGCTCCTTTTATGTTGATTAGTGGTGACCTATATAAGTTAGGCCGAGATGAAGTATTGCGACTGGTGTGTACTAGAGCATGAGTTCATGGACATCATGGAAGAGGCTCATGGTGGTATTGTAGGTGGGCACTATGTAGGTGACACCACTGCGTGTAAGATTATACTCGTTGGATTATGGTGGGAGACCCTCTATAAGGATTGTAAAGCATATTGTAAGGTATGTGATCACTATAAATGCGTTGGTAGACCTAGGCAATGAGATGAAATGCCTTTAAGACATATTCCTAGTGTAGAGACATTTGAGAAATGGGATAAAGAATTTTTGGGTCCTATTTCACCAGCTACATGTATAATTGGATCACACTACATCATCACTTGCATAGATAATCTTACAAGGTGGGAAGAAGCAACACCTACCAAGGATTTTACAACTACTGATGGCCATGTTCTTATGGGAAAATGTTCTTACAAGGTATGAATGCCGGTTGAGTTTGACCGGTGATAGGGGAAAACATGTTTTGAATGAGACAATCATAATTATATTGGGACGAGTTCATGATTGCACACCATAATACTACACCATATCGTCCTTAGGAAAATGGGCGCTAAAGCTTTTAACAAGATTTTGAGCCAAAAATTGACAAAAAATTATGATGTAGGAAGGAAAGATTGGGATGATAAATTTTTTGTTATGCTTTGGGTGTATAGAACAACATACAAGCGGTTGGGCAAGGCCACGCCCTTTCGGATTGGTGTTTGGCATAGAAGTAGTTCTTCCGATGGAATTCATGTTACCTTCTTTGTGTATTACATGCACTAGAGGTCTAGCTAATGAGCACGCTTTGGAAGAAATAATTGATCAATTGATATAGTTGGATGAGATGCACACCATAACACGTTGGAGCTAGAATCAGGAAAAAGGCATGGCATGATAGGCACATCAGGGACAAAAATCTTGAGATAGGATAGATGGTGCTTCTTTATGACTCTAAGTTTCTATGCCATCCAAGAAAGCTTAAAGTACATTGGTTGGGATTGTATATCATCACTCATATACTTGAATTAGGAACTTGTCATTTAGAGACACTTGATGGAATACGATTACCCAACTATTTTTACGACAATAGGCCAAAGCCCTACTATAAATAAGTCTTCTTGGTGTTTATAATAAGGTAGTGTTTCCATTTAGACTAGGTTTTCATTTTTGTATTTCCTTTTTGGTCGTTATGCTTTGTCAATTTAGTTGGTGTTTTATGTAATAAGCATGTTTGCGCACTAGAAGCTAATTACCATTTGAAGAAATTTTATGCGTAGAGGACTACACATACCATTGGTGTGGGGTGGCTATTTATAACTAGGTACATATAAAGGAATAAACTGCTACAAGTGTTATTCAAGTTTACAGAGGAGTGGTTAGAAAGGAGATTGCTTTAAAAAGATGACCGTAGATGGAGATAAATGAGGGAACAATATAACGTGAGGTAAGAAGTGGCCGTAGAGACTACAGGGGAAGGCATAGTGATAAGGTACTCGGGCGCATAGAAGCGCGATGAAGAGAATTCTGTAGCTAGAAGGTAGGAAGGTGCGCTAGAAGGTTATAACTAGGGCGTGAAGATGTACCGTGTGGATATTGTGAAAATGGTCAATTAATGAGAGGATTGTTGGTAGGTGGAGGAGTAATAAATGTACTAACTTTTTGAAAATCTATATAAGGATGTGATGTGGGTTCATTTTTACCTTTGTGATCACAAGTGTTTGAGTGAGCTAAGTGCAAATGAGTTGAGTGAGTCGTGTTAAGGTGTGGAGAGTTGTGAAACTAGACGTGGAGAGCAGACTGTTGCATGAAGAGGCTTGTGTCCCCATTGGTGAAGGGTTTGAGCAAAGAAGAAGCATTGAGGAGGATCTAGGGCACGCGGTTTCAAGCTAGGGCACACGGGTTCAAGATAGGGTTTGATTTTTCTCGATATAGATGGTAAAAAGGTGGATATTTATGATGGCACCAAAGAAAGCACCTGCCGCAGGCACTAAAGGAAAGAAGAAAGTACAAACAAAATTTGAAATTGCTCCTAAGAGTAATTGATCAGAGATGCAGTATCGAGAGGGTGTGATAGTTGGAAAAGAATGGGATTCCCACATCTGCAAGTGCAAGATACATGATTGCAACCACCACACATCTGATAAAAAGAAATAATTGGACGTGTTGTTGATTACAAAGACCAACAAGCACACAATGGAGGATATGCTAGTGTATGATGACATTGGAGAGAAATTGTTGAAACAAGTAGGAGTCTATATGTTGTATGAGCTCCCATATTTTTTCAAGTATGAACCTTTATATCAGTGTTTGATGAGTAGAGTCTATGAGAAATTTTTCTATTTTGTCGGAAAAAGGGTTAAAATCACTACAACCCAAATTTCAACTTGCGAGATTAAAAGGCACAAGGGTAGACTGTCAGTGATCGATTGATAAAGTAGAAATCATGGAGACACAGAAAGAGTTAGGGTATACAAAGGGTCTGCATAGAATGGACATTAATAAATTGAAGAAGTACCTAGTGGTACAGGCATTTGCACATCTAGTGACCAAGCTAAATGATCAAGAGAGATGGTCGCAAGTAAATACCATGTGGCTTCATATCGTGAAGAAAATGTCTCAGGAAGTAGTCTATAACATAACAAAGTTACATTACGAGAAAACATTATCAAGGAAGTGCACATAGGTGACAAGATCAATTTTGGAGCTATCTTACTTTCTTTAGTATATATGGAAATTGGAATGCACGATGGCCAAATACTAAGATTTGGGAATATCCCAAGGAAAAAAATTCCCTTGTGGAAAGGTTTGACAAGTATTTATGTGAAGGGTCAATGAGTGGGCCATTTAAACAAAGGGAAGAGATGTGGTATGATCGACTCCACATGACATTTGAAGAGGAGTGGCGCATCCCCAAGGAGCTACCTTTGGTAGTTGGCAAGGTAGTATAGTTCACGGTGTACTAGCACTTTTACATCATGTGGTTTTTTATGAGGGATGGGACATGGATCCCATGGTGAAAAATACCATATGCCTTCACAATGCACTACTTCTAGGCATCAGTCCACCATTTTACTAATGCACACCACCTAAGTTTTATTACAGACAAGGTAGACTATGACTACCACACTCTAAGGAAGACATATGTATATCTAGGTTGGACTACCTATGTTGAGAGGCTCATTTCAGATGTTATAAGCATGAATCCTGTAAGCTTGGAAATTGGGGACATTGGAGTAGTGCTCGTATACCTTTAGCTTAAGCCTAAGATGGAGAATAATAAATATGTGGAGAATGAGTTTGCGCTCCCAGGGTCACCTAAGGGAAATCATACAGTGGAGAACATGTTATCCCTAAAGCCCATAGAAGCTATAGAGGTAGATGATGAGGAGGAAGATGAAGATAGTGGCAGCTTAGATCATAGAGGCTAGAGGAAGCTCACATACAAAGTGGATCTGAGTGCGTGGGTACTCCACCACATGTACATGAAGAAGATAAATACTTAGATGTAGAAGCGGTCTAGGAGAGCACCAATTTAAAAGGGTATTCAAAAAATCAAGAATCCAAGGCACATGAACCTAATATCCTATGAGGAGATCACCACGGTTCTCTCCTTAGAAAGAGGCAGGCAATTGAGAAGAAAAGGAGAAAGCTAAAGCTAAATGATGAGGTGGAGGAGTATATAGAAAGTGCTCCTTGTACTCCTTTACAACCAGAAGATTTTGAGGAACCCAACGATGAAGATCCGAAGGATGAAGAAAAGGGAGTAAAAGTGGTACAAGAAACATAACTTCATATTACTTAGAATATTGAAGGTCCCACTCCAAATCTTGGTTCTCAAATTCCTAGGGGGAAAGAATAAAGAGAACAAGTGGCGAGTATGTTGTACCGAATATGGGCTATCGTTGAGGACATAAGTAAAATTGTCCACACCCATTTTCATAGTATAATGGGCCTTAAGGGGTTGTCGGATGGGAGTTGATGGACCGGACATGGCCACTACATGCGCGAGGAAAAAATTTCCCTAGTCAATGTAAACTCACATGGAAAAACCTGATTTTGATGTATGTGGGGAGTCATGTGTGTCCAGAAAGAATGAAGAAGGCACCATAGAGAAGATGCATGACTATAAATCCCACTCTCGGGTATGATGAGTAGGTAAGCAATGCCTTAGTTAAGGTATCTAGAGAAGTGGCACAAAGGAGCATAGATAAGGATGCCACTATTAGAGTGCTATGAGAAGATAACAAGGCCACGAGATGTAGAAATAACACATTTACAAGGAGAAAAGGAGTCGGAGTAGAAAAATATCAAGGCCTTCATCAGTATGGTGGAATAAATTGGTGACCATGTCCTGAAAGCAAGAATTCACTTGGAATCTAAGGTACTTGAAAGGTTTCCTTCAGCTATGCATTATGTGCGTACCCTAGTAGATTTGGTGCTTAAGGATGGACTGATTCACATGCCAGTGCTAAAGGACCCTAAATAGGAAGTGGAGAGAGAAAGGGCCTCAGTAGTTAGAAATATTTCATCTTACGAAGCCTTGCTCTAGACTTTGTAGGAAGAGATGAAGAAAGCTAGACCATGCATTGAATATTTGTGCAACTCCAGAATCAGTAATCCAAATAAGAACTATATTGGAGGATAATGAATTTTTGAAAGAAATCAAGGATGAGACTGCGGGGCGTGTAGAGTGGTAGCGTTAGTGAAGAAAAAGTGAGAAGACCTTACATCAGCACAACAACTGCACAAGGAAAGGTTGGATGAGCTTGGAAAGCTCATAACACAAAAGATGGATCTTCTAGAGGGAAATATGTCTGTTATGGCTAACGTTGTCATAGTATTACAAAATGAGAAGGGAGATATGACCTAGGATAGGTTGGATGACATCACTATAGATGTTCCAGAGAAGACAAGGAATGCGTTGGATGATTGTCAAGCTTTAGAAGCTAAAATTAAGAAAGAATATCTAGAGTTGATTCTCCTTGTGGAAGAGGAGGGTACTGGAGAGTAAAATATATTCTTTGTACATCAATTCATTCTTTATATTCTTCCATTCTTATTATTTAAAGCATCAGGAGGTAACCATTTCTGGGGTGACAATGTCAAATAGTGTGGGGTAATGTTGAGCAGATAAAGTATGACACTAAGGAGAAGGCACATAAAAGATTCACGCACGATAGCAAGGAAAATTTGAAGGTGCAGAAGGATAGGGAAGGAAGCACACATAAAAGGCATATTAAATCGGGACTTAGCCATTTTTATGGTTACGGGCTATTTTTGGCGATAGCATATGGAGAACACAACAGGTTGGAGACTTGTGTGAAACGTAAATGCTACTCGGGATGATCATCTACTAAAATGCCATGTATGAGTTTGAATTAATAATAGAATTACTACTTCGATTAAGCGTAAGAGATCTATTATTGGCACACTTGCATGTGTATATGTTATTGTAAAGGCGTGTGACTATTTTCAGCATGTGACCTATTTTTGTAAGTGTGTAAGTGGTGAAGGGAAATTCCCCATCTATATAAATAAGTAGTAATCTGTTTAGATTAGAGAAGAATGTTGTGTATGAGATTTGGAGTTATGCTTCCATATATGATGTGTGCATGAAATTATGATACTACTTATTGTAAGAAGCTTATGTGTTTATTGTGTTTTAATATAATGGAGTGTGTTGGGTGAATAATGGTGTTAACATGACTGAAACTAGTTCTTACATGGTTGAATTCATTATATCTATTTCTTAATTCATTATTCTTTTAGATATAGATCTGGAATATGCTATGTGGAATATTTATGTTGTTTGTGGTTATGAATACATTACATATTCATCAAGTTCACATCTTTTACAAACAACTCTAAGGAGGGGCTGGTACCTTTGCGCGCTTCGGGGAAGATTTCATCTCGGGCTAGGTGATGTGCTAGCGCTTTGGGTTGTTCGTGGTAAATTCAGGTTGCATCAATTTTGCATGTCTAGATTATACGGATGATCATAGTTTACTAGCAAAGATCTTTCCTTGAAGTCTTCAAGACTATGTTATGCATTGGTATTATGATCTACTTATTCATTCAAGTAACATCATTTACATATTTATCCGATGCTTTTCTTTCAAAAATTTTCAATCAATATTAGTTCTAAGATATTCTATGCACAACCTGTTTGGAAAAAATAAAAAAGGGATCCAATGAATATCTAGTGGACCATGTATTACAATATAAGAACAACTTACCTAAGATGTCTTATGTACTCGTGGACTACGAATTGCAAGATATATTGTCTAAAGTATTTTATCTCCATTGAAAGAGAGCATCATCTTTAAGACCTATTGTAGTCATAAAATCATTCACTTTAGACATTATTTATCTTGGTCTCATACTACTATTTAGAAGGTTCTTGAGTGAAGAAAGTACTAATTAACCCTCATCTTTTGGCCATCTTGTTTTATTTTATTTTGTCATTACTGACCCTTTTCATCCACATGCCCAGTCTGTTTTGGTCATTTTATGGCATTTTAGCCTCGAATAGGGTTCTTATGGGTGTCTACTCCCACCGGAGGCATCCTAGTCCTTGTTACACTTTCTCTCCACTTTTTGGGCTCTTTTTAGCCATTTGGCATCCTTATCTTTTTCCTAGTTGTCCATTTCAAGGTTAATTACAAAATTAGATCAAGAGAATCCTATAAATATAAATTTATGAGACCATAATGAGGGACCTAACATCATTCTACTACTATCACTCATCTAGAGTTGCATCCATCTATTGCATTTGCATCCACATAGCTCCATCATCAAGGCATAAGCTAGGGAGTTTGCATCACACTTCATAGGGGGAGTATTCTATTCTATTCCATGCACACATACTATTACATTTTCTACATTTATTTATTGCTCGTTATTTCACATAGTGCAACTGGCACAAGAACACCTAGGGCACAACATTCAAACACACACAAAAACTACATGTGGGTCCAAAATGTAGTGCAATACTCGATTAGTAAGCCCACTATTGTGTCAGTTGAGGTCAGTCTGACCCATTTATTCTACATCTTTATTTTTAGGGTTTTGATACTCCTTCTTGTCTTCTTGTAGGTCTCTACATCATCTTGGATTATTGGTGACATACAACATGGGAAAACAAACCTGATGCGGCACACAACAAGGGTTTTAAACCACCTTCTGACCCTGTGAAAACCAATTCTAGAGCATTTTCATAGACCAGAGTGCCTAGAAATCATACCAAAGTGATTGTGGGCACTCCAATCCTATTCCAAGCACCCCAGTCTACTCAAATCGTCCAAACCCATCCTTTTTGGGACCTCTGCACCGTCATTCCTTCTTTTTTTTTCTCCATTTATCTCTTTAACACTCTATGACAGTCACCTATTATCAGATGAGTTCTTTCCTTACCTTATCCTTGAATATTAGGGTTTTATTTTATTAGTCTAATCATTTGGTAATTTAGATATTGTTATAGTATATTGTTTGTTGTGTTTTATGTCCTCCTAGATTAGATTAACTACCCCCTTATAAACCAATTTTAGCTAATACTTTTGGTGAACCCCATGTCTTCTATACTTAGGATCCTCTTAATTATTCTATCATGGGTCATCAAGTTTCTTTTTCTGATTTTCTTAAGAGATATCCCGATTGTCAAGTTGTTTTACAAAAATCCTTAGACACCAAGTATTATAATGATAATATACCGCCACACTAATTAATTGCTATGTTTCATATCCTATTTAATGACCATAGTCTTAATGATCCTCCATCTAATCAACCACTATTAAACTCAATTCAAGCCTTACATACAAAATTTAAAGCCATGGAATCCACCATCCATCTCTTAGATCTCAAATTCAATAGCTTAAGGATCCTTCTCAATTGAATGCTTGTATTCCTTCTACATCTTACATGCCATCTATGTCCACTACATGTCATTTAGTTGAACCTCAAGACATGTTATTTTCTTTACCCCTTCTATTTGATCACAATACTATAACACATGACATTCTTAATCAGCTCCTTAGTCATCAGTTGATTACCCTACCACCTACTCATCACTATTCTCCCTATCGGTTAGTGAAGTATCAAGGTCGTCCATATTGTAATTATCATCGAATCAATGGTCATAATGCAAATGATTTCCAAATTCTGCATCACCTAATCCACATTCTTACATGCTAATAACTTATTTCATTTGCTCCACAAAATTTTAATACAAATTCTCAATCCTATTAGGCTCCTAAGTTCGACTCACCTATATCTAATGAGCATCAAGCCACTCCTAAGCAGTAACCTCTCACAAGTTGTTCACCCCCTACTTAGCCATGCTATGCGGCTACTAGTGAGCCTCCTTCTAATCTTTCTAAGGAAGTTCTTAATGATTGTCTTATTCATTACATGTGTGATATTGAAAATCCCTCACATGTGCATAGTGATGTTTATCCTAGTCAAACAAACAGTTCTCTTATTTTTGATGTTGCTTTTGCTCCATCTAATAAACATCATGCCACCATTTCTCATGTGACTTCTTCGAATGGACATGCACTGCCTAAGGAATCATCTAAGGAATCCCCAAATCAAAAATTTCCACCACCTATCAACATTAGTTCATAAAATAATCCTACTAATTCGTCCATTGCATTACCAAATAAACCTAAGTAGTCTCCTTGAAAATCCTTGCAACTTGACCTTCTCTCAAATCTAAGCTCTAACCAATTAAGTCTATCCTATCAATGACTCCTCCTAGTATTTATGAAAAATTATCACTCTCACCGCCACCAAATAGTTCTACTATAAACATTGTCCAACAAGGTCCTACCGCATGCAAACTTGGTCTTTGGTAGGTGAATCTTGTCACTTTACCCTCTTGATGACACACTCATATTCTTATGGTTCTTATATGATTGTTAAGGGGTCTTTTACACTAAAGAACCTCATTTCATCTTGCATTAACATATTTATCTATTACATAATCATGCGTGCATACATCTATAATAATTTATCACTCGTTATGCATACCATACAATCTCCCGTCATGGAATCAATCTTACAAACTTTATAGTACTTCACCACATTCATAAATCATTTATCAAATAGTACATGCATTATCATACACTTGGGGGGAATAGCATCCCACATCCCCCCTTAATCTTACCACCTACACATATCTCACTTTTTCATTCTCATACATCAATCTCATAGTATCTGCATAATCTTTACACACTTTAGTGTCGTTATTACACAGCGATGCACTCTTGTGCTTCAGTTCACACTTGACTATTGAGGGATTACTCTTACAATGAACCCCACACACATTGCACTATAGGAATTACACATTTGCATTCCATCACACACTACATGTCATATATCATACAATCTATAGTCTACAACCTTTTGACATTTACGCATTCATACATCACACATTTTTACTAGTTTTCCAATCTTTCTATCATCTACACATTTAGGATCATATGTTATTCCTCTTACACACTACATACATCGTTACCCTAACTATGCCTAGTCACATCATACATTGTGCATTTATACATCACCTATATTCTACATCCTACACTATTTTACATCACATATGAGTCTAGCTTTACATTTCATCCTACATACTACACTACTCATTTACTTACACATGTCACATGGCACATTATACACACTTTGCATTTTTACATATTCTATTCACCACATGGTCATTTCATCATTACACCTACTACATTGTTTTCTATGTGCTGCGCTAACCACCCTATGATGCACTTTAGTTCCTTGGTCCATACTTGAATTCCGAGGGTTTACAAATAAAATGGACCTTACATTCACAATGCAACATTTCATCCTATGACATTCCTAGGCTAGTGACCTATGCTCTAGGATACATCGTTACTCACTCTTTTTCTATCTTGTAGTGGTATACACTTTAGGCTAGATCACCACCCCTATTATATCATCTTGTAGTGGTATACACTCTAGGTTACATCACCACTCTTTACCATTCAGCATATAGTGATATACACTTAGTGTTAAATCATCACTCATCCTAATCCTTTCATCATATAGTGATATACACTTAGTGCTAAATCATCACTCATCCATTCATTTTATAGTGATATACGCTTAGGGATAAATCATCACTCATCCTTTCATCATATAGTGATATACGCTTAAGCTAAATCATCACTCCTCCATTCATCCAGTCATGATATATGCTTTAGATATAGGGTTCACACTCATCCTTTCTATATGTCACATTTCATCACCACTACATACACACTCATCACAACATGTTAGACACAACAAACACTACTCGACCATTTCCTGATGATGCACTCTCATTTATAGTTCATTCTTGACTATTGAGGGGGAAAAAAATGAACCTTAATGCATACACTTCCATCTACTCAGGGGGCACGTGGCTCTTATCATTCCATCTTGCATTCCATTCCATCCATCCACTACATATTACATTGTCTTGGGGGCATTTATTCTTGTTTGCTAGTGTTTTACATGTTCACTTTATTACACATGTTAGATTGATTTCTTATATGTCATTATCTATACCATCCACACATTAGAGTTCAAGCCTTTATTTAGTTTGATCGTAGATATATGACTCCTACACGTGGCATTGATGCTCGCCTTCTACCCTTACCATACTGGTCACTAGGGGCATCCACATTCATCTCATCTAGGTGTTATTGTTTCATTTTTACTTATCATCTTACAATACTTGAACATACATGATTTTGACCTATTTGTTATTTCTCTAACATGTTAACGAGTGTTCCATATGCAACACTCATTTTTTAGGATTATATGTTTCCATGACTATTTGTTTATTTGTTATTATTTTTTATTTTCGTGGTATTTGCCCCATGTTTGTGTGCACACTTTTTTGTTGTTTACGGCCATGATGGCCTTGCATGTCTTATGACATCATGAGTGATGTCCCATGTTTGCAGCCCACTTTATGCAGCTTACTTTCTTTCTTGCATGTTTACATTTACTACATTGTTTGTGTAGTTTACACATGTCTTCTATATGCATGCATTATTTGCTTTACAATTGTCTTTGGCTAGCCTTCTTGTTTTTGCATGCCTTGGTTTCTACCAAGAATGTTCCAAGATTCCAATGTACATGCAGTTAGTCCTCTTTTAGGCATACATGTCTCCTATTTGTTTGACATCACATGCACCCCTAAAGAGGGGGAATCATTTGGGGTTTTTACATACTAACACAAAGATTATGCACCGACATAGTTCGATTTTTATAGTGAGGGGTTCGACAGTCAATGAACCCCATACACAAAGGATTTTATAGGATATGTTTTCCTTAGTATTTCTGGGAAGCAATTACATGCTTAGGGGTTATAGTGGGTGTGCCTCTCTACACTACTTCAGCCAGTGGCATCACATTGCCCAAAAAACCAGGACAATATAGAAATATATTCACATACATTTCAACAGAAGTAGTTAGAGCTTAGAGGACATAGAGCATTTCCTCCCTACACCTATTCAACTAGGGTGGCATGAGATTTCCCAAAAAACTCATAGTACAAGATATATTTTACACTCTTTCTCTCGACATGGATCAGGTGCACATGTTCCATTTACACTTTTTCATTTCATGTATTTTACATTTGTATAATTTACATATACATGTTTATTTCACATAGCATTTTTACATACATACATATTTGACTACTTGATCATTTTCTCCTTACAGGTCTAGTCATATGAGAAATAAGCAGTCAAATTGGGGGCAACAACAAAAACAACATTCCATGACAACACATGCTTTACTAACCATGTAGGTACACTACACACAAGTACAATAGTTACACATGTGTGTTGTACTAGGTTCACTCTCATCACCTTTTTATTTGTAAATTTTTCATTTTTAGTTTCCATGCTTCTCTATCTTATTTTGTCATTCCACACTTTTTTCTAGTCCTTCGATGCATTTCTACTACACTCTTCATGGACATTGGGTGCACATTTCTAATTAATTTATGTTATTGATCTTTTAGCTCACCAACATAAAGTGGGGAAAAAATGTAGTCACAAAATCATGCACTTTAGAAATTATTCATCCCGAGTCTCATACTACTATTTAACAGGTTCTTGAGTGAAGAAAGTAATAATTAACCCTTGTCTTTTGGCCATCTTGTTTTATTTTATTTCCTCATTACTGACCATTTTCATCCACATGCCTAGTATGTTTCAGTCATTTCCTATCATTTTAGCCTTGACTAGGGTGCCTAGGCTAGTACTAGGGTGCTCGTAGGTGCCCTGGTCCTACAGAGGTTCCCTGGTCCTTGTTACACTTTCCCGCCACTTTTTGGATTCTTTCTAGTCATTTGACATCCTTATCTTTACCCTATTTGGACATATCAAGGATAATTACAAAATTAGATCAAGATAAACTTATAAATATAAATTTATGAGACCATAATGAGGGACCTAGCATCATTCTACTACTATCACTCATCTAGAGTTGCATCCATCTATTACATTTGCATCCACATAGCTCCATCATCAAGGAACAAGCTAGGGAGTCTACATCACACTTCATAGGGGGATGATTCTATTCTATTCCATGCACACATACTATTACATTTTCTACATTTAGTTATTGTTCACTATTTCACATAGTGTAAGTAATCGAAAAGAGCACCTAGAGCACGACATGTAAACACACACCAAAACTACATTTGGGTCTAAAATTTAGTGCAACACTCAGATTAGTAAGCCCATTGTTATGGAAGCTAAGGTCAGTCCAACCCATTCATTTTACATATTTATTTTTAGGGTTTTGATACTCCTTGTCTTATTGTATGTCTCGATACCACTTGGGTTATTAGTGACATAAAGTGTAGGACAACGAACCTAATGCGACACATAGTGAGGGTTTCAGACCACCTTATGGCCCTGTGAGAAATAGTTCTAGAGCTTTTTCACATACCAGGGCACCCAGATTACATACTAAAGCATCTGTGGGTGTCCCAATCCTATTCTAGGTGACACGAGTTCACTCAAATCCTCTAGATCTAGCCTTTTTGGGACCTCTGCACGCAGTCATTCTTTCTTGTTTTCTCCAATTATCTCGTGATACTCTATAATAGTCATCCCTTATCGGTTGAATTTTTCCTTACCTTCTTCATGCATATTAGGGTTTTATTTTATTAGTCTAATAAATTGTTAATTTCTATATTCGTATAGTACGGTGTTTGCTTTACATTTTATTTACTCTAAATTAGATTAACTACCCCCTTATAAACTAATTTTAGTTAATCACATATCCATAATTTAATCAGCTATGTCATACTCTTAACATACATGAAAGTAAATTATTATCTATGGGCAAGATCAAATATTATGATCATGTTTCATCTTCTACTCGGTTTCCAAAAAATCTAACTTCAAGCCATCTACTAAAGCGTCTTGAAGAAAAAACTACTTTTAACATTGTTTCTACTCCTGAAAATCTTCAATGGAAACTTCCAAAGCGTACATTCACAAAATTTCCTTTTGTTCCACATATTATATTATTACAAATTATTGAGAGAAATCTTATTATGATTCCTCATCCACTTAATCTAGATCTATATTGCCCCAAGGGCCGCAACTATAATGAAAATTTAATATTTGACTATCATCAATTGATTGGGAATTCTCTTGATAGATGTTTCAAACTCAAACATCTTATTCAAAATCTCATATAAAATAATGCAATCGACCTCCCTAAGCCTTGGGCATCTATACCGATCAATGAGAAAAAAAAATCTCAAAATATTTAATGATCCTCTTCCTAAGAATGATAAGAAATATGTTGATTTTCAACCAATCAAGCATATCATGTAGTTCCTTCTCCTTCATTGGGGGCTCTTGATCTCTTAGTTTCTCATGTTGATGTATTTCCATTTCTCATTACATTCTCTACTCATGATTATCATGCTACATTTTCTTATAACATGTTACATATCAATGCTTCTATTGGACCTCATACTATCAATAATACAATGATCAATCCATTGATTCATATGAATGTGTTCTCTATTGCACTTCTTGTCACTATTAACTATTCGTTATCTCATATTTCATATCCAATTCCCAAATATTACTGTTGAGCCTCTCACCATGCTTGTGTCATTCCTTGTGGCACCTTTAAACAAAGGATGTGACATACTCTTAGGTCTTAATTCGCTGTGTGTTTCTCAAGCTATCATTTCCATAGATCACTTATGTCTAAAGTTCATTCACAAAAAGTAAGTTATCACTATCAAGGGTATTCCACGATGAAAAATATGGTCACAACCACTCCTTGAGGTTTCCATTTCACTCACTAGGGCATCTAGGTCCTCTGGACATCTCAAATCTAAGGCTGATCTGATCCTAACTCTCCTATTTGCACTTAACCTACCCAATCTCATCAATCCACTAGTCCATCTCATCAGCTTAGGTCCACCACTCAAACAACTCCTTCACATAGGTGTACATCACCTCCATCATATCCTTCATATAGGTTCACATCACCTCCTCGGTCTCCTTCACATAGGTGCACATCACCTCCTTAGTCTCCTTCACATCAATGCTCATAACCTCCTCAATATCATTCACATAGGTGTTCATCACCTCCTAGGTCTCATGCACATATGTCTCATTCAACGATACATCACGATCTTTGAGCATGGTTACATGCCTTTATCTCCATGAGTATTGGTTGGAGGACCCTTGTATTTTAGTTTTTTTGGATAGTATATTCATCATCGTGCACTTGGGGTGCATCATGCTTATCTTACCCCTATTGGTAACCAAATTGATCCTTCCTTTGAAATCGAGCAACATCACAAGCTGATCAGGATGCTTAGAGACAAAAAAATCATAATAGGATTCGTTTTATAGCCGGGGATGGATTTTAGATGACTCTTTATTACTCTGCTTTGGAAAGGACTGGATATCACCGTGCTAAGGGTTTGAACTACCCTCACTAATTAAGGTTGTTCCTTCAACTAGGGTGAGAGGACCCACTTTGTAAACCGTGTTGGTGAATATTATCAATGGATTAACAATATTTGACTCTTCCTTTGCAATATTTGAAGGAGACCTTGAGAAAACATGGTCAATACAACATAACCTAACTCTCACAAGATGTCACCTTAGAGAATGAAGATGTTTTCTAGAAAAGGTCCAGGTCACTAAAGACAACGATAAAAACGATTACATCTACATATTTTGGTAAAGGATAGGAAAATTCAATGAAATTCTTCAGCATTTGTGGATATACAGTGCAAGAAGGGATGGTTCATGTATGATTTATTACTGAATGTGTAATTTTTGGTTGGGAAGTTAAGTAGGATAAAGTTGATTATACCAAATTCTTGAGAACTTTTAACAAATGTTGGAAAATCTACAAAGCAAAATGACAAAAGGCTTCAAATAGTCAGAATGAACCTTTAACTAGAGAATGTGTATCCATGAAACCTCAAACACACACGAGTTTCACACATTCTTCAAGGATTCAACACTAAAGCTCATGTTAAAGACTTAATTAAACATCATAAGTTCTGATTCATCACACCTATGATACACTTATAAAATGCAAACAATCTATATCATCAAAATGAAATTAAAGTGAATTTAAATTGTTTATTGCATTATGAAAAGAAAAATCTCTTCATAATGTAATTTAAAATGCCACAATACTATCATGAGGACAAGATCTTGTGTGATTTTGAGGGACTCCTAACATAAGATTGCAATAGGAACACAAATAACTATTTAAAGATATCTCAAAATGAAAATAGACACAACTAGGTTCATGATTAACACGATTCACTCAAGGTTCTTCAAATTGATCAGTAAGGGAAATTTTATTTACAATCTCAAATATTATCAATGGATGGAAACTTGCAACCATCTTGACATGATTAATTTAAAAGATACACGAGGAAATAACTAGTTTCTCAAATAAGTTCATCAGAAAATGGCATCTCTTGGCATTCTCTCCTTCTCTTTTCTTTGAATAATTCTCAAAAAAATTAACCCCACAGGCGTGATTATCCTTTTACCTTTTATATCACCTTCTTCACTTGTTAATCTTAATGGTTTTTCCTCAAGGTCATCTTTAGGTAAGAGGAAAGGTGAACCACAACCTCAACCTCCAATCGTTATCTCTGATGGACAAGAGGACCGATCATTACCTACCCATTGTTCAAGTGAAGAAATATCCTCTGCTTGGGACAACAGGGGAAGATTTACAATTTGGTCATCCACCCACTTGATGTATCATGCTCCTCAGTCAAAGCATGAGTTTTTGGGGCCTTAACCAATTCCTTCTCCAAAAGACAATCCACCTTTCACAAGGAAATGAGTGATTAGATCAAGTTCAAGGCCTCACAATCAGCCCAGTCAACAACATGCAGTAATTTCCATTCTAATCACCTCGGGCATCCCCTCTAAAACCACTCCTACCACGTTGACCCTTCACAAAGGGAAAGGAAAGATGGCGTTCTTCACAGGAGGTTTGGATCTTTTAGATTGGGTGTCATCACAATAGAAGAAAGTTGAGCTTGAGAAAATCATGAGTCATCCTAGAATGACTCTGGAAGCATTGATGGACATGGGAATGTCCGGGACCTACGAGGGTCAGTCATTTTTGTTCAAATAACATGAGGCTCAATTGATTTTTGCGAGGAAAAACAAGATTTTGAACAAGCTTCCCCTGTTGGGAGGAAACTATGAAGTAGGGCTGAAAAATGTCTAGATGTTTCCTTCCTTTCATTATCTCTATTTCTGGCATATGTATATCTTTTTTTTGTCATGGGAAGGGGCCCTATAGAACCCCATTTTGTTCCTTATTCAAAATTCAAGAAGCACAACAATATCAATCATTTACATGCTTATCCAAATGTATGTTAAACTTCATCAAAGTAAATATGACACTACTGCATTCTTCCACTTTTCAATTGAAATAAGGGAACAATAAAATTCAGAAAAATAATTACATCCCATGTAATAGAAGTATTATTTTAAAGTATCAGTTTAAAAGAAGGAATATGAAAAGAAAATACAACTTAAGGAACAATGCCTAAGCATGTTCATCATCTTTTGCATCTGCATTTTCTTCTTCTTCAGCTTCTACTTCTATATCTTGTTCTTTTGAAAACCTTGCTACATATGCATTATACCTAACTCATTAACCTAATCCTCATCTGGTCCTATATGACGTTGGAAAATTAGTTCTGCCTAGATATTGCATCAATGCAATGACCCATTTTCTGTTTGTATTCCAGTGGTCTTGCTTTTAACTCTGCAATTCTATTTTCAATCCTTCTCATCATTTTAATGATTTCATAGGAGAAATCATTCTTCAGAATATTATTTTCAAAGGAATTAAGAAGAAAGTCAATCTTTAAATCCTTGTAGCTCTTTTTGAACTTATCAGCTACCATATCCTCTAACTTCAAGTCAATGGCATCGAGAGTATCATCAACCCAGTTTCTCTTGATTTCAAGCTTTTCCTTGATTCCATTCAAGGTTTCTACTCTGATCTTTGACAACTCTTCAATATCATGTTGGCTTCCTTTGACTACTACTGGAAAAATGTCTTCCTGCTCAACTAACTCATCACTACTCATTTGGGTAATGTGGTCTAACTTGGGAAGAATACCTTCAAAATAGAAAATATCATTGTCACACTATTCAACTATCTCATCAATTTCATTGAGTCTATTTTTGAGATCTTCATACTTTGACCTGGCCTCTGTAATTGCTTCCTTTCCCCTCTTGGTTAATTTTTCAATCCATGTGTCTACTTCCTAGACCTTCTTGACAACCTTGTTTATTTTATCCATTCCCTTAGGGGTGTCTATGGAGGCACTTGTCTGAGCCGACTAGGTTGCCCAATCAATTGCTGCAAACTCGAGCTCAGGGCTTTAACTTTCTCTTTTAACTACTTCTTTTTCATTCTATCTTCATCCACTTTTTGTAAAAGGTCATTGACAACTTCAGATACCCCTTGCTTTAGTTGGTCCCTTGAAGGATTTCCCAAGGGAATAATCTAGACATTATAATCATTGGTTATTATGTCATCCCTAGTCTTTCCTTCAAAGGGGATTGTTATTGGCTCTTGATGAGTCAGTGTGGGTTTTAGTGATAGTTCTAGCTCTTTTTGAGGCTCTTACTATCTTTGGAAAAGACAATGAGTAGTAAGGTCAATAGCTTACATAGGAAGGACCTCTTTTCCTCATTTGAAATTAGTTCACCGATCCACCCTTTCACCAAATTTGTTCCATCCTTTTCCTCTTGTGATTCTGGTTGAGGCTCCTCAAGGACAACCATCAACTATTTGAAAACCCCTTATTCATCCTAACTTAATGATTCTATTTTTTTCATTATTTATTTCATTGACCATCTTGTTATTCTCACCTGTGTTAATAATTCTTTCGGATGTTCCTCTCCTTGGTCAGAAATGAAGTTGATCATTATTTTCTTGGTTTGTATCATTAGTCGGGGAGATATTTCTTCCTTATTTCTTCAATGGATGTCATACTGGACCCCATCTTTCCTCCAACATTTTCTTGAGTTACTGATTAGCTTGCAAGCTCTTCATTCCTCAAACTCTACTAAGTTGGCATCCTACCCTCCTCGTGTTCTGATGATGCTCTTGGTAATGACATGGTAGGTTTTTCATCGAAGCCAACTTCACATTTCCATCTAGAGGTTGCATGTCTTTATCAGCAATGCTTATCTTGGCAAAGTAATTGTGGTTTGTGCTACTTCTACTTTCTCTTCAAAAATAGATTTTCCCTTTTGAGAAAGTTCATCAGCCTTAGTAACTTCAACAGAAATAGAAACAATATCTTTTGTTAACACCTCTGTATTAACATCTTCTCCACTAAGAAATTATAGTTTATCTAATTTTGCAACAACTTGTCTTATAGAAGGAACATCTGTTGCTTGATATTTTTCTTTACTAATTAATGGATGAGCATTTCTCTCTATTTCCTTACTTGTTTGGAGGTCATCTACCGGTGTCATCAATGGTTCACTCATAGATAATTTGAGTGCATCTAACATAGAAAATCCCTCACTAGTATCAACATCAATTACATCAGCTTGGGCCTTTGTAGATTCATACAATGTTCCAAATGAAGGCATACTCATATCTTTAGTAAGTAGGGTCTCAGATGTCTTCATACCTAGAGTTAAGAATTGGCTGCTTATTGAACTATCTAAAACATTTTCTTGGGTTGCTTAATCTTGAGTGGCTTTCATTGTTGCTTCCTCCACAGGTAGAGGTGGGAATAGAGACTCTGATTTTCCCACTTGTGGAAATGATGGGGCATGTTATGCCTGATAAACATCACTCCTTTCAAATTCAGGAGGATCAATTACTACATCTCCGTGCTTGTGCTTTTTGTGTGTGTGGGCACCTACTCTCATCAAGACTGGTACATGAACAAACTTATGTTTTTTATGTGCCCTTTCAAAAAAAATAGATCAGAAGTTTCTCTTTTCCCTTCCTTAAGCAGCTTGGATTGAGTAAGACCACTTGTTATGGCTCTGTTATCCCAATTTCACCCCTCAAGGTAAATTGGATAACTTGCATGATTTCCTCAGGCTTGAGCAGGTAGAAATGATGGAAGGAAAAAATTTGGATTTTTGGGGGTCCCCTTGGGCTCTTTTCTAACACCCCATCCAAGGAAAAAATCCAAGAAGCTGGAAACAATTGCAAAAAATTCCAAAAAATTGGCTTACGCTAGTGTGTTGTGGAAAAAGTAGGTATTTTTGGCCCGGACCGCATAGGTACGCCACGGGACATCGGGGACCCAAATAGCCAAAATGGCCGCGAGTAGTTGAAATCAGAAAAATTGGGTATTTTTGGCCTAGATTGCATAGGTACACAGGGATAGCTGGGACCCAAAAATTTGAAATGGTGAGCAATTGGAATCGGCAAAATCAGGTATTTTTGGCTTAGGCCGCATATATGCGTGTAGGACATTCGGGACCTGCATGGTTGAAATCAGTGAAGTTGGGTTGAAATGTCCTAGGGTGCACTTGATACAGTTGGGAAATAGGGACATGTGGGTTTTGAAATGCTGATATAGCCGATCATAAAGGGATGCAGGTGAAGCTACGGCCAACGGATATTTTATCAACGGTGGGATAAATGGGACACCAAAAGTGACTTTCTGATTTACAAAGTGGATCAAGGTGATGCAGTGAAGAAGAGGTTCTCGTCCCAAGTTGCCTGAGGACATTCGGGACACCAAGACCCAAAATACCTGATATAGCCACATGTAAGGGAAGACAATGCAAATCATACCCCAAACTTCAAATGACCATAAATTTTGATCGCGAGATCAGATTTCCATGAAATTTGACTTTACGGAATGGGCTATACGAAAATAAAAGAAACATCTTTAGCTCAATAAATTAAATACTCGGTCCCATTAAATAACAGATTCGATTAAGACCCAAAATAGCTGCCCGCACTCATAAGGCCATAAATTTCACATTTCTCAACAAAAATGCACAAAATTGGTACAGTTGGAATCATGTTTCCAAGACCAATGCACTGAAATCAAGAAATCTGTAATTTTTTGAAGAATGGATGGAAATTTTGTAGAAAATGTGCCCAATTAAAAATAGTGGTTTTATTTAGTAGCTGGGATGCATTCAATGAAGCATGGGATGACATTTTTCACTGTTGTAAGTCATGGGACAATATGGGGATCCTTTTACAAGCAACAGAACATCATTTCACTTCATTTCCTACATCTTGTAAGTGGTTGAAGGATAGATTTTGGGATTTTCATTTTCCCTCTCTCTCTCCTCTTAGAAATCTATAAATTGGAGTGTTGGTATCATTATAAAGGGAGATACTTTTTGGTAGCAAAACTTTGTCAAAATTTTCTTGTGAAGCCAATGTGCTACAAGCCCTTATAGTGGACTCCTTGCATGGTGATCCAAGCCCTTATTCTGTAATAGATTGAACTGTGCATATCAATGAAAGAAATAGATACAAGTTTGTGGATTTTTCTTCCCCTGCTGTGTTTTTTGGAATTCCTCTTACCCCTTCAATCTCATTTCATATATATTGTGTTTATCTTATGCTATTACAGGGATTTATTATCATTGTGTGTGCATGAAATAGTGTTGTGAATGCAGTTGCTAGATTATGGATAACTATTATCATCCCTTCTAGTTTGCACTTTGCTTTTACTTTTCACGCATTGGAAGACTATTCTCATACCCCTCGTTTTTATGGTGTATCACCTCTTTAGTGTAGCCTTTTTTTCATGCATTCTCTCTCCATAATCCCTTGGAAAGTTATATTAGGATTTGATTACGCCTACATTAGAGTAGTTTGTGGTAGGTATTTTAGGATTAAGAACTAGCTTTCTTTGGAGGTCTATCTCAAGTAGCAAGTCCCATAACTTGGAGATAGTACCCATGTTATCTAATCATCGTGAGCTTAAACACACACTTGTGCAAACCATAGGGTGTTGTACCAAAGATAACATGATCCACTCATTAATTTCTCAAGATCTTTATGAGGCTTCGGTGAAAACCTGAGCAAACTACATGGGATGCTAAGCCCTTCCCCTTTTCTTGGATTGGCACTAAAAAAGTAACGGGGGTGTTTTCCATAGATTTCAAAAGATTGTTTTTAGTCTTTTCCTAAGAAATGACATAGGAGTACTAGTTCCACTAGCGGCTGAGGTCCACTCATCTATGAGTTAAGGAGTGGGAATTTTTAGGGAAATTGAGGGTTTTTTCCTCCCAGAGGATCCATCCTATTTGCTCCCTCCTTTAGGGGTGGAATATCATCGTTCAAGTTTCCCAAACTCTGAAGTTATTTAAGATTTTGGTATTCTGAATTGATAGGTCAATGCCCTTCTGAGTTAACCAATTCACATTTCTTCTCATTACATCAATTATCCTTATATAAGAATCATCATATTTTGTCTCATTCCAATCTAGAGGGATTATGGGTTGTGCTTCCACCTTATCAACATAATACCTACTTACTGTATGTGGATCATCCATAATTCCTTCTAGAATAACTACAATTTTGAAATCCATTATTTGTTAAAGGGTCATTATGGAGAAATCCCTTAATTTAACCTCTTCCTCATCCCTACAATTCATCCAATAAACTTAAAACTGAGGCTCATGCTCAAAAGTATTCACAATGTTGTTGAATACCCATCTGATGTCATAACTTGCCCTTACCTCAAACTTTTCCATGTCAAAATATTTCATTTCATCTTCAATGAACCTAACCTTTATGATGGAAGGAAATGAATACCTTCCAATTCGAATAGGGAATTTGAAATTTGTCTTATGCCTCCCAAAAATTAATTTATACACAGGTGTTAACTACCTTGCTAGTTCACATAAAGCCAATTTATCATCTACATACCTAGGCAACTTATAAGGCTTTCCTTCAAAACCACTAACCCTTATGTATGTGAACTTTTTATATTGAATGAAGTAGCATCCGTATTCCAAAATCACTTGTCTAGCTTGTTCATAAATTCTATATTGTCCCCACTTTGGCTTAAAAAGACAAATAATTGGGGAAAAGAAAGCATCATTAACTAACCTCACATTCCCACTCCAATTGATTAGTTGCAGTTGGGGGAATATCTCATGCATTTAACACTACTTGAAATATGCGTGTGGTGACAAACCTGAGAAATGTATGTGCCTAGAAAAATTATAGATTAAGTAATTCATCATATAAAATTCTAGCTCTGAATTGTCACCCATCTCAATTTTTCTCTGCTAAGGTGACCATGTGGCCATAGAGTGCTTCTATAATGAAAGTAGCCCAGCAAATGCTCCCTTTTCTCTCCAAAATGATCCATATGTAAGTAACCATCCATTCCTTAAATTCATTTACAATTTCCAACCCCATCATTCAACTTAATAATACAATGAAATCTTCAACCTCTTCAACAAAATGTGCCCTAACATGATTTTTAGGTATTCTAGTTGTCTTTTTCATAGTGAGCCACTTGTATTTATCATCTTGGCATGATAATTTTTCTTTGCTTCATAATCCCATAGGGATAATTTGATAGCAATGGTGATCGGGTTGGTGATTACAGGAAATTTTAACATTATTCTAATGGCTGTAGGCGTCAATGTCAAAATTGCATCCCCACTCCCATCTAATACTTCCCTCTTTTTGGGATCATAATTCATAGCACAATGCCACACCAACTCTAGGAAATGAACCGTTGGTGGGATAACACCTGCTAAAGCAATACGACTATCTTGAATTTCCTTTAGGGATTCACTCTTATGGGGGCTATTAAGTCTCTGAAGAAAATAATCTAGATCAGCACACATCAAGTCTATGTCTATAATCTTGTCCAAATCACTCGTGACCCCGATGTAACCGAGAACAAAGATGGCATGGTATTCATCTTCAAAAACCCTAGCTTTACTTTAAACCAACTTACCACTGAAGGAGAAACACAAGATTTTATAATCTCTTACCAGTCAATCCATAAGCACTTGAGCAATTTAAATCCAAATCAACAACCTTTTTAGTCCTCAGGTTCGCAATTCAAGCTTCACAGTTAAAAACACGATAATTCTCCACAAAAATCACAAAAGGTAGCAACAAAAATCTAGCAAATTGGTAATAAAAGATGAAATCATTCACAAACTTTAAAATGTCCTTGATTTACATAGCAACATTAATGGCAATAGAAATAAATGCATTGCATCGTGACCATTCAATCCACCATTCTCAACTTTGAAAATGAGCCATCCACGTGGAATAAGACTTTTCACTAACATGGGCTCGAGGGCACTTTTTGTAATTTTGCAACATTTTAGAACTTACACACTTTTGACTAACTTGACCCACCCATCCACTTTTTGGCTTTCAACACATGCTTGACATGTGGTCACATTTGAGTGATGATGGGGCTGTGGCCTGTTTCTATAGTTTTATCTCATTTTTAATTCAAAACCAAGAATGTTTGAGTGCCACGACAACCCACATCCCCGCCTTTTGCATAAAAGGAGCCACATGTCCCTTGCGGGTTTTGGGAACCTTTTTACACCTTTATTCTTTTCCTCCTAAATGCACAAAACTACAAATATGCACCACTTCCCCACATCCACTCAAATTGTGAAAAATGTACACTCCTGGATACCAATTGAGAAATTGTTTGTGCTACCTTATGATTACAAATATTTAAAGAATATTTATCGGGAAATGGGGCTGATTTTGCACTTTTTGAATGTGATAGAAAATTACAAGTTTGTAAATTTGACTGATATACCACAATCAATTGGGAGCTGCCACGTATCAGTGGGCAATGGGAGAGAAAATGCAAATAAAAAGACAAGACCAGGAACATTTTACAATAAGTGATCCCTCCAACTTCAAAACTTAAAACACAATGGGTTCCCTATAAGAAAATTCAAAATAATGCACATCCAGACATGATCCTTAACCAAAAAAGAGGAAAGACAAAACCATACATAGAAGAAACAAAAGGCCAACTCACACCCACGGGAAAATAGAAAAATATAACAGACAACGATGGAAAATATTAACCAAATAGGGGCGAGATTAATTCAAGCACTAACACCAGCTTCGACTCGGGGATGAGCACTCCTGTAAGTGCCTCAAGAACAAACCATGGTGCAAAGAAAAGTAGACCACATGCTAAAATCCATTGGGCTATGGAGTCAAAAACCAGTGTATAGAAAAAAGTGATAACAACCAACTCCCTAGAAAACACACCGAGAAACCCAAAACAAATGGTCACCAAGGACCAGGACAAATAAGGAAAAAAACCAAAAAAACAAACAAAAACAAATAGAAAAATTATACACTATACAATAGTGTGTACCTTGATTTTGAGAGATCAATCAAGAAAGTGCTTCAAGTACTGCCATTAATAGGAAACTCAAGTAGTTCTCCATCTAAATCCTTTAAGAAGAAATTATGCTCACCAATTCGATGTCAATGGAGTAAGGACCCATCCATAATGCATCAAAATTTCCATGTTTTCCCTTGTCCTCATGCCTGCTATCCCATAGTAACACAAGATATCCTACACTAAAAACTCGAGGAGTCACCTTTTTATCAAATATTTTTTCAACTTTTCCCTAAATTTCAAATGTCTCTGATGGGACTCTCTTCTTTCTTCATCAATTCAACAATTTGATTTATCCTTACATCATATGGACTAACTTCTTGATCCTCAAATTGTTGAATAAATTAGTAGGAAGATAGTTGCATGTGCAGGGGAAGGAGGGCTTGAGTTCCATACACTAATTAAAAGGGATTTTTTCCAGTAGCTCTCTTAAGAGTAATTCTAGCAGCCCAGAAAACAAACTTCAATTGTTCACCCCATCTTCGTTTATTTATCTCCAATGTCCTCCTAATTATTTTCAATAAATTTTTATTGCTTGATTTAGCTTGTCCATTACCTTAGGGATTGTAATTAGATGCATATGTGAGATTTATTCCATACTCCTAACACATGGCCACCAAGGGTTTAGCTCAAAATCTCATAGCATTATCAGCAATTATTTTGGCAGGCACTCCAAACCTACAAATTATGTGATTTAAGACAAAATCCATAACAATCTGGTGAGTTGATTTCTTAGTAGGGATTGCCTCAACCCATTTGGTGAAGTAATTAGTAGCCACCAATATCCATCGGTGGCATGTACTTGAAGGATCTAAGATTTCTCCAAAAATTCCATACCCCACTGCTTAAAAGGGGATTCAATTGATATTATAGGGAGAGCTCTTGAAGCTTTTAATCTTCTGAGAAACATTGAAAAATCTCACATTTTCTCACTAAAAAAGTTGTATCTTTAAAAAGTGTGGGACACCAATAACCAACCCTTAAAATCTTGTGAGCAGTTACTCTTCTATCAAAATTCCCCCACAAACTCCTCCATGAAAATAAGAAACTAGTTTAGGGGCTTCATCTTCAATAATGCACCTTAAGAGAATCCCTTCAGGATTCTTCCATGCCAATCCATAATCAATGATAATATATTTCTGGGAAGCTAACCTAAGCACCCTTTTTGATTTTTACCTAAATGTCCAGGACATTTCAAATTCTTAAGATAAAACATAATGTCCTTGTACCATGCCGAATTAATCAATATTTCATGGACATTCATATCTTCTCCCTCAATTTCATTTATTTCCATTACCTACAGGTTGCTCTCTGCCATTATCTTTGCCAACCCTAAACCCCTAACTAACTTGGTGGTTTGAATATCCATGTCATACTCTTGTAATTTGTTTACCCACCGACACCTTTTGCTTGATATTTCCATTTCTGATAAAATTTCCTTGACCATAGTATGAGGAACATAAGTTGTGATCTTGGAGCTCAAGATATATGGTCTAAATTTTTTTGTTGCTCTTACCAAATAGAAAGCTTGTTTTTCTATGATAGTATATTTCAATTCTACTCCTTAAAGTGCTTTACTAAAGAAAGCAATTAGCCTTTCATTTCCTTCATTGTCCTTTTGTAATAGTACATAAGCAATAGTATTTTCAGAAGAAAAAGAAAACATTTGAAAATATTTCTTGTAATCAGGAGCTGCCAAAATAGGGGCATTCTTTAATGCTTCTTTAATCCCAAAAAAATCTTAGATAGCTTCTTCCTCCCATTTGATAACTTGATCCTTTTTTAGCATACTCGTAATGGGGATAGTCATTTCAACAAAGTTAGAAATAAATCTCTTGATGAAATTTATTTGTCCAAAAAAGGATTGAATTCCCTTTTTGGTTTTAGGTATAGGGACTTTTCCAATAGCTTCCACTCTTTTAGGATCAATCATGACCCCCTCCTTAGATATAATGTGTCCCAACAACTTTGCCTTCTGAACCCTAAAGTGGCACTTTTTAGGATTCAGTGAAATTCCATATTCTTTGCACCTTAACAACATTTTCTCCAGATGTTGCAAGTGATCACTCCTTTTCCTTGAGAATATTATCACATCATCTTGGTACACAACAATGAAATCATTTATGTATCCATGAGAATGCTACATCCATAGCTCTTTGAAATGTTTCCTAGAATTCATCAGGCCAAATGGAATTCTCACATACACATAAGTACCCCACGGAGTGGTGAAAGCGGTTTTGATTCTTTCTGACTATTTCACCACCACTTAGTTATATCCTGAGAATCCATCCAAAGTAGACAATAATTCAGAGCTAGTAACTAACTGCAGCATGTTATCCATATTAGGAAGGGGATAATTATCTTTGATTGATGCCTTATTCAAGTTCCTAAAATCCACACACAACCTTATATCTCCATTATTTTTTCAAACTGGCACTAAATTTTCCACCCATGAAGAATACCTTGTGGGTTGTATGATGCCTCCATCCCTTAGATTTTTTAATTCTTCTTGCATTTTGAGGGAAAGAAGTGGATTGATTGGTATTTTATTTTTCTGAATGGCTTGGCATTAGCTTCTAGTGGTATTTCATGCTGGAAAAGGTCTTCCCTATATGACTTTAATTCTGAATATGACCATGCCAAAGCAGTCCTGGTACTTTTTCAACAATTGGACATATGATTGATTTTCTTCTTTATTCAAGTTACTACCTAGCCATATTTTCCTAGGTTTATTGTTTATCCCAGGTTGTGTTCCTCCACATCTCTCGAAGCTGACATATGCCTACTAACAATGCGATCAACATTGTCAAAGTTTGACTCTAGTGCAACCAAACCTCTTGGAATAGTATTTGTCTTCAACTGAATAATATCCTTACCAAATAAGGTCTCTCTATCCTCATTAACACAAACCATTGGCTCCCAATCCACATTTTGATTTGTGAATTCTCCTTTGTTTTGTAAAAACCTCTGAATTTGGGCATCATCTTCTAAAACTTGCCAATATTAGATATTATCAGGGACAGATGGTATTTTTAGTACCTCAATGTCATATTCACAATAAGGAGGCACTTTGCAATTTTCAAACCTAGACCCCAATACTTCTAGTCTATCTACTACATTATTTTGCTTTCTTTCATGGTATACTATGTTGAAGGAATCAAACATTTCAATGAAATCCCAGAATTTGCATGCTTATATTGTTTCATTCTTTGGCTTTTTGTTCCATACAAATTTTGAAATTTCTTGACTACCAGTTTTGAATCCCCTTTAACAATAATGTCTCAAATACCATACCTCCAAGCAATCCTTAAACCCAAAAGTAGTGCTTCATATTCGTAATATTTTTGTGCATTCAAACTTGAGTTTAAAAGAAAAATTGAATTCTTTCTTATCTGGGGATATCAAGACAACACCAGCACCATTTCCAAAATTAGAACAAGCTCCATCAAACATCAAATTCCAAGGGGAACCAAGTTTCTCAGGAAATTTGCATTTATCAATTTCATGCTCCTTAAAATATGCATAACCAACAAAATTATCAACATCTACATCTGTATATAATACTTCATAAGAAGCATTGTTAGGATCTTCAATCAGATGTAACATCTTCTTTTCACCATACAATTTTACAAGGTTTCCTTCCACTGGTATGGTTGCATATGACATATCCATTTGCACACTTCCCCCACACTAGCAGCCCATTTCCTTGATAATAGCATTCCCCATTTGGTCGGGAAGTCCACAATAACCACATTCATAGTTAAGGATTTTCCTGGGTAAGATGCCAATTGCACTATTAACCCTTTAACATATCCAATCATAGGCACTTCCCTTGAATCCATAGTTGTGCACTTTCTAAAGGTTGTTGTTACTTTGATGTTCAATTCATTCATCACCTCAAGAGGCATCACATTGCATGAAGCTCCTGAATAAAACATATAGTTGTGCACCAACCTATCCTTGATGATCAAAGTGGTATAAAAAGGATCAACATCTAGTTGAGATTCCACAAGTGAAGTACCCAAGTATACTTCTAGTGATTCTCCCAATTCTTCCAAGGCTTGTGGTATTTCTAGCTCTGTAATGATAGGAGGAAGATCCACACCATTCACATTATTGCCTTGGGTTGTTATCTCTTCTTTAAATCCCAAATACTCAAATGCTTGTTGTCTATGTTCAAGGATTCTAATAAATTCAAAAATAGGTACAATGAATTTGATTTGACTCAAAATATGGGCTATATCACATGGAACATATTTGGGTAAGGTAGTGTTGGATGGGAGATTTATGATTCCTTCTAGTGGTATAAGAGTCTTTGTAATTTGGGCATGAGCTGGGGTACAAGTTTTATTTGGAACAACAAGGCCTTTGTTAAGTGTATCCTTCTTAGGGGGTTCCTTGGGGATATTAGTGAGAAGTGGAGTTTTTGGTTTAGCTTGAGGACCTCCCCTTTGATAACTCTACTTCTTGTATTATATTCCTATTTTCACCGGATCATAGCACCCTATGGTTCACAAAAGTATGTGTGCTTGAGTTCACATGATGTGATTGGATAACATGGGTACTATCTCCAAGTTGTGGGACTTGCTACTTGAGATAGACCTCCAGAGAAAGTTGGTTCTTACTCCTAAACTACCTGCCACAATCTACTCTAATGTAGGAAAAACTATCTAATCCTAATATAACTTTCCAAGGGACTAGGGAGAGAGAGTGCATGAAAACAAAGCCTACACTAAAGCGGTGATACACTAGAAAAGGAGAGGATGAGAATAGTCTTCCAATGTGTGAAAAGTAGAAGCAAAATGCATACTATGAGGGGTGATAACAATTCTCCACAATCTAGCAACTGCATTCACAACAATATTTCATGCACACAGAATGATAATGAATCCTTGCAAGAATGTAAAATAGACACAATATATTTGTAAAGAGATTGAAGGGGCAAGAGGAATGTAAACAAAACAACATGGGAAGATACATCCACAAACTTGTATCTATTGCTTCATGAAATGCACAGTTCAAATGTTATAAAATAAGGGCCTGGATCACCATGCAAGGAGTACACTACAAGGGCATGCAACACATTGGCTTCACAAAACAAAAATTACATAGTTTTTCTACTCAAAACTACCTCCTCTTAGAATGAGCCCAACACTCCAATTTATAGATTTTTAAGAGAGAGAGAGAGAGGAAAATGAAAATCCCAAAAAAATTCCTTCAAATACTTGCAAGATGTAGTAAATGAAGAAAAATGATGTTTTGTTACTTGAAAAAGGATCCCCATACTATACCATGACCTACAAAGTGGTGAGAAATGTCAGCCCATGCTTCATTGAATGTATCCCAACTACTAAATAAAACAACTTGTTTTGAACCTAGACACATTTTCTATAAAATCATCATCTATTTCTTAACAAACTATGAATTTATTTATTTTTTGTGCGTTAGGCTCAGAAAAATGATTCCAATGGTACCAATTTTGTATGTTTTTGCTGAGAAATACAAAAGTTATGGCCATGACGAGTGCGGGCAGCTATTTTGGGTCTAGGGCATTTCTGTCATTTGAAGGGAATGAGCATTTACTTTACTAGAGCTGAAGATGTTTCGTTTATTTTCATAAAGCTACCCTCATAAAAAAATTTGAAAATCGAAGAACAAGATCAAAATTTATGGCCGTTTGAAGTTCGGGAGGGCCAGACATTGAATTTTCCTTTGTATGCAAGCATATCAACTATTTCGGGTCTTGGTGTCCCGAATGTCTCTTGTGCGACATGGGCCAAAACCCCTGCTTCATCCACATTACAATTGACCTTATTTATAAATTGGGTGAGTCATATTTTTAGGGAATTTTTGTGCCTCACGTACCACGATTGGCCGGGTTGTCGGGGCCGTTGACCACCACTTTACCGTGAGCTTTGTGATTGGCTATTTCGGCATTTTGAACTGCGCATGTCCCTGTGTCCCAAATGTCTCGAGTGTGACCTAGGAAATTTTGACCCAACTTCACCAATTTTCTCTTTGACTATGGATTTTTGGCTTTTCAAGTCCGAGTGTCCCGCACGTACCCATGCGGTGGGCCAAAAATACCACGATTTTGTTGATTTCAACTTCTTGTGGGAATTTCGGCCATGCGAGTCTTGACTATCCTGATGTCTTGCAGACCGCGCGGGATAAAAATACCCAATTTATCTAATTTGAACTGCTTATGGCCATTTTGGAATTACGGGTCTCGGATGTCCTACGCGTACCTATGTGACCTAGGCCAAGAAAACCTGATTGACCATGCAATACACTAAATTGAAGCCAATTTTTGGATTTTTTCAATTTTGTCTAACTCCTTGAATTGTTTCCTTGGATGGGGGGTTTAGAAAAGAGTCAAAGGGAGCTCCAAAACCTAAATTTTTCCCTTGAGCCATTTCTACTTTCTCATCCTGAAGAAATCATATGAGTTATCCAATTTACCTCGAGGGTGGCTTTGGGATAACAATTCCTTTTCTGAGGAACTACCAAATTCATCAATAGTTTCCTATCTTCCTCAGAAGTTATTCCCCCATCATACTTATTAATTATTAAAGCCCTTAAGTATTCAAAATCATGATTAGGTAAATCAAACACTTACACCATATCAATATCAACACCATCATCATGAGGGAGAGGTAATACTTGGTGAATGTAATCCTGAAACTTTGAATAGTTTTGGCACTTATTAACTCAGTTAAAGTATCCCTTTGTTGTGAATTTTTAGGGTATCCATCATAAACATATCACCATAAGCTTCATCATCATTTACCTCTTCAACCTCCTTACTCAAATCACATGGGGAGTGTGGCAGGTGTTAGGAATTAGAGAATAAACATGAAGAAACAATTCCTCAAATCACAACAGTAGGAAACTATATAGTAGAAGTATACATGCATAAATATAACAGTATAAATAAATAATGCACAAAAGGAGACAAGACAAGATTAACGTGGTTCACCCAATGTGGGCTACGTCCACCAAGAACTTGCTCAGATTTTATTATCAACAAGAGTAAAACAATTCTCACAGTCTTCTCTTAGTTATGAACTCACTACAGAATTCCAAAGATGCTAAACCATATCTAAACCATAATTGACACCCAAATGCTTAACCTTGATCACTCTTGATCACTAAGACTCAAGACCTCTTGGACACACAAGATATCTTCAAGATACCCTAACACCTCTATTTATAGAATTACAATCCTTTAAGAATTCCAAAAGCCAACCCTAGAAGTTTGAAAGTCATGACCTTTCATCTTCCCATGGCTAGAAAAGAAACTGTCATGACCTTTCATCTTCCCACGGTTGGAAAAGAAATGGCCATGAACTTTCATCTTCGTAATTCAAAATTCACACTTCAATAGTTATTTGAGAAGACCAAGAAATAGGCTCCACACCCCAAAAATCTCCCACTTAGAGAGTGTTCCTCTGAAAAAGTTCGAACCCTTCATTATCAACAATGAAGGCCAATCAAAGTTGAAAAAACTTCAACTTCTCCTTGTGACTACCTTGGTCATCATATTCGTAGGATTTGACCATTTGGTATGAATCTTTTCCAGCTTCAACTTATCTTCTTCCAAAGCTACCCTGATGAAATGATATCTCAGCTGAATGTGCTTCATCCTAGAGTGAAAAGTGGAGTTCTTCACTAAATGAATAGTGCTCTAACTATCACTGTGTAGTCTCCCAACTTCCTGCTTATGACCCAACTCATCAAGCAACTGCTATAGCCAAATCATCTCCTTGCTTGCCTCTGTGGCAGCAACATACTCAGCCTTTGTGGTTGACAAAGCCACAACCTTTTGTAACCATGAAATCCAACTCACCATTGTATCACCAACCATAAATACATAACCTATCATGCTCCTCCTGTTGTCCAAATCTCCTGCCATGTCTGAATCTACATAACCACACAATGTAGTGTCTAATCCACCGAAACACAATGTTTCTCCCATGGTCCCTCTCAAATACTGAAGGATCCACTTCACCGCTGCATGAGTGCTCTCTACCTGGATCACACATAAACCTGCTCACTACTCCCACTGCATGGGTAATGTTAGGCCTAGTGCATACCATAGCATACATCAAGCTACTAACCGCTGATGAGTATGGTACCCTGGACATCTGGATTTTATCCTCCTCAGTCTTGGGACTCTTCTCCTTTGATAATTTAAAGTGACATGCCAAAGGGGTACTAACTAGTTTAGCATCCTACATACTAAACCTCTCCAATACCTTCTTTATGTACTCTTCTTGAGATAACACCAGCTTCCTCTCTTTCTTGTTTCGAGTTATTCTCATACCAAGGATTTGTTTTGCTGCCCCCAAATCCTTCATAGCAAAGGAGTCACCTAGTTGCTTCTTGAGTGATCGGGAGATATTTTTAGTGTCAAAAGTTCCTAAACTTTCCTATACTATTCCAGTGCAGTAGATCCTTCAAAGAGCTTTCGATAACTATAAGAACGTAAAACCCGGACACTCGAGTTCAAGTTATGTCCGGTGAAAGTTCAGTCAATAGAGAAGTCAACTTTGGTCAACATATCAACAAGTGGACCAATGGCAAGGTGACACATGGAAATTTGAGACAAGGTAAAATTGATGGTATTGTAATTTTTAAAAAATTGGTTCCATAGTATAGAGCTCTTTGCAAGCTTTCGACGCATTTTGAATGAACCAAATCTGAGTTTGTATGCGAAAGATATGCATAGTCAAAGTTGTGGTCAAATGATGATGTGGCACACTCTAACGTGGACAAATGGCATATTATGGGCATGACACTTGGTAGGTTTTTAGTGGCTTTGGATTTAAAATAATAATAATAATATTTTATTTAATCCATTCCACGAAATAAACCTAATCCCATGGGATAAGGAGGATTTTGTGGAGAAAAAGCTATTTTAAAGGCTTATTTTATCCCTTTCCCACCAAATGTGGGGTCGATGGCTAAATTGGGCATCTAAACCTATGGAAGGGGGATTTGAACCTAGCACCTCATTTAAAAAGATAAGAGGCTTTACCAACCCACCACCCTCTTAGAAGTGGTATAAATAAAGCTCACTTGTATTTGTAATAGATAAGTGCCAGGTTTGTGTCAAGCCAATAAGCAAGTAGTTTTGAAAAATACAATTTTGAGGCACTTCCACTCAAAACCAGATCTCGAGTTATATATGAAAGTTGTTCAGAATTTTGAGACAATTGCGATGGTGTGATCATTTTTCCAATTTATATATTTTATAATAAATTTATGTTCTGTTAAATTCACACAAGGGCGTAGAACAAAGGGAGACACCACTGCAAGTGGATCGGGAAGGTGAAGGACAAAGGCTGAGCTCCATTAACGTCCTTCAAAGGTCTCAAACATAGTTTTACGGGTTTTGATTCATTATTAGTTAATGTAAATGTTATTGTATTTACATATTTAACATTATTAATGGATCGGTTCACCACGAACCGGGGACATAGGAATTCCGAACCTTGTAAACAATCTAGTGTTTCTTTCTAATTTTTATTTTTAGTTTCTAATATTTGCAAGTAATTTAAATTCAGAATATGAATATGGATGCAACTATAATCAATAATTGATAAAATTGGGAAATCAATTAAATCTGAAATAATAATTTTGGGGCTTTCGAAGCGAACAGTGAAATTTTGAGTAAATTGCAAACTTAATTTTAGTTTCAATTCAGTCTAAATCAGATTCTAATCAAATTTTGGAAGTCTAAAATCCTTTTAAATTGATTAAAATTGAAGATCCTTTGAAATGATTAAAAGTGTTAATTTCAAGCACCCATTTTTGAGATCAAGTTTGGTATCAAAGCAGTTAGATTGCAGATTAGCTTCTAATTATGTTTAAAAATTTGGCTTTTAGTTTCAGTATTGATTTCAGTTTTTATTGTATGAAATTTTGGGGCTTGTTAATCTTCTTTTGTAGTGTGGAATTTTGGAAGTACAAGTTGTGCTTACAGGAACAGGGAATCATGGGCAAGTCATCCAAACAGGAGCAACTGGATGAGCTTGAAGCCATAAAGCTGCCAACTCTAGGAAGAAAAATCTTTCCCGAGAGATATTTTTATTCCTTTGAAGAGGAAATAGTGCGGTTAAAATCGAGCCACGATCCTCTATAACCAAGAAAGAGGAATAAGTCAATGAGATGCTTACACAAAGCAAGAAGTTGATGGGTTTTGCTAAAGAGTTGCAGGAAGAAATATGGATCAAGGATGCCCTCTTGGTAAAGCTGTAACAAGGTGAACACAAGAAGGAAATGTCTTCCAAAGTAGATGCAGTATTATGAGAATATAATGTAAGTTGTTCACATTTTAATTCTTCCTCTCATTTAGTTTTAGATATTCCTTTGGGTCAGTTTGAAAAACACACTAAAGGAATTGGGTCTAAACTAATAGTTAAGATGGGATTTAACATAAAGGGCCTTGGTAAAAATGGACAAGGTGATGTTAACCCAATACAGGTAGAGGATCAGCCCCGATTTACAGGTTTGGGTTATTCTAGTGGGAAAATGGAAATTGGAGAAAGTTCCAAAGTAGCTGAAGGAAGATAAGCTTCCAACAGCCAAGGATCTATGCCTCTAGAAATTAGGTAAACGACGTAATGAAATTCCACCTCCTCCCATTTACACTAAAAATAACACTAAGGGGAAATTAAATCCTAAGACTTCTAAAACACTCTTTCAATTTGAACAATATAGCTTTGGTAGAAAAAAGTATGGTTTTCCTTGCACATTTTGTGAAGGTTCTAATCATTCTGCAACATATTGTTGGAAGAGGAAAACAATGGTTAAAAATTTAATGCCTTTGTTGAATCATAAGGCAGATGCAAAAGACCAATCTCACTCTGGTAAAGTGAGAAATGGAAAAAAGGTTACCTCTCCTAAACAAAGGAATCATTCTCCTAGACGAGTTTAGGGAATGAAAAAATGGGTAAGACTCCTAAAAATAAGGAAGTTAAATTTTGTTCCCATTGTAAAAGGAATGGTCATGATGTTAAGATGTGTTGGTATGTTCCTTCAGTGTAACATTGGAAAGTTGTTAAAAAGGAAAATAATTTCAAACCAAAATTTGTTGATCTAACTCATGTAAATGCTCATTCTAGTACTAGGGAAGTAAAACCACCTAAATGGAGAAATCTAAGTAATTGGATGGGAAAAAAATTCCTCAAATTTATGTTTGCATTGTAGTAACTGGTGATAGTATGCAAACATTTTCAAAGCTATATTTTAGGGATTTGATCCTATGTTATATTCATCTTTGAAATAATTTGGAAGCAGTCGTAAAGAAGATTTGAGTGATAGGTTCATCATACTCATATTCATCTTCTCACATTTTGGTTGGTTATTCCATTTCTGACAATAGTATGCATGGATATGGGCATCGTTAGAATGTCTATTTTGAAACTTGTAGTTTTATAGTGTTGTCATTTGTGCAAATTTATGGATGCTTATAAGACCCATTCGGGCACCTGTTTGATATTGTAATAAATAGAAAAACTTGTTGTATCCACTTGTGTTATTTACACTAATTTATAAGACCCTTATTTTGGGAAAAATTTGATTTTTGTAACTATCAGATGTGGTTGCAATTAGGGTGTAAATTTATTACACTAACAAACTGGTTTGCAAAGGTACTAGGTGATCATTTTGCAGATTATGGCAGTTCACCAATTTGGGTAAGCATACAGTTTATAGTCTATCCCTTTACAGTTTAGTGTATGGATAGAATATTTACATATTCACGTTGATTCAGATTTTGACTATAGCCATTTTTGCATTGATGGTTTACTTATTTTGGATAGTGAATATTTGCGGTTGTTATCATCATAATCACAAAGTGTCGGTTGAACAATAGCTTATGTTATAGATGGGTGTTATTATCGACTTATTATTTCGATGGTGATACAATGTTTCTAGCAGATTTCAAGTTGATTGATTTTGACTATAGCCATTTTTGGGCATTGATGGTTTAATTATTCGGATAGTGAATATTTGCAGTTGTAATCAACATAATCACAAAGTGTTAGTTGAACACTAGCTTCCGTTATAGATGGGTGTTATTATCTGACTCATTATTGTTGATGGAAATACAATGTTTTTGACATATTCATGTGGATTCAGATTGTTGACTATAGATTTTTTTAGGTGTTGATAGTCTATTTTATTCGAGCCGGTGAATACTTGCAGTTGTTATAGTTTCAGATGGACAATGGACACTAGCCTAATTATGGACAATTTAGATGTTTGATATACTGATTTGTGTTATGGAATTGTAATTTTTGGTAATCGACCGTATCACAAAGTGACAGTTGAATACTAGCTTTCCGTAATAGAATGGGTTTTATTATCTGGTGAGTTATTTGTGATGGCATTACAGTGGGGTATAATAGTTCACAATTGTGTGTAGAGTTGACAGGGTTACAACGTTTCAGTTGAATACTAGCTTAATTGGGTGCTATTATCGATCGGTTATGTAATTAGCTAATCAAATATTTTCATTTATTTAACCTATAATGTTATTTTGGGTTCTTATATGTGTTTGTCCAATGTAGGAAGAGATAGAATTATTTGTGGGTTGATAAACAACTTTTTGTGGACAAAAATCCTTCTCAGTAGGGAGGAGTGATCAGGGGATATTTTTTAGTGTCAAAAGTTCTCTAAAATTCCCTAGAATATTATAGTGTAGTAGATCCTTTAGAGAGATTTCTGATGACTATAAGAACATAAAACCCGGACACTTTGAGCTCAAGTTATGTCCAGTCAAAGTTCAGTCAACAGGGAAGTCAACTTTGGTCAACATGTCAACAAGTGGACCAATGGTAAGGTGACACATGGAAATTGGCGACAAGGAAAAATTTATGGTCTTGTAATTTTTAAAAATTAGTTCCATGGTATAGAGCTTGTCGCAAGATTTCTAACACATTTTGAACGGACCAAATCTGAGTTCGTATGCAAAAGATATGCATAGTCAAAGTTGTGGTCAAATGATGACGTGGCACACTTTGACGTGGACAAATGGCATATTATGGGCATGACACTTGGCAGGTTTTTAGTGGCTTTGGATTTAAAATAATAATAATAATATTTTATTTAATCCATTCCACGGGAATAAGCCTAATCCCATGGGATAAGGAGGATTTTGTGGAGAAAAAGCTATTTAAAGGCTTATCATATCTCTTTCCCACCACATGTGGGGTCAATTGCTAAATTGGGTGCCTAAACCTATGGAAGGGGGATTTGAACCTAGAACCTCATCTAAAAAATAAATGTCCTTACCAACCCACAATCCTCTTGTAATTGGTATAAATAAAGCTCACTTGTATTTGTAATAGACAAGTGTCAGGTTTGTGTCAAGCCAATAAGCAGGTAGTTTTGGAAAACTGCACTTTTGAAGCACTTCCACTCAAAAATATATCTTGAGTTATATATGAAAGTTGTTCAAAATTTCAAGATAATCATGATGGTGTGATTATTTTTTTATTTGGAGATTTTGTGATAGATTTACATGCTTTTAAAGTCACACAAAGGCATAGAACCAAAGAGAGACACCGTGCAAGTGGATCAGGAAGGTGAAGGACAGAGGCTGAGCTCCATTAACATCCTTCGAAGGTCTAAAACATAGTTTTGCAGGTTTTTGATTCATTATTGGTTAATGTAAAGGTTATTTTATTTACATATTTAACATTATTAATGGATCGGTTCACCACGAACCAGGGACGTAGGAATTCGAACCCCGTAAACAATCTGGTGTTTCTTTCTAATTTTTATTTTTAGTTTCTGATATTTGTAAGTAATTTAAATTCAAAATATGAATATGGATGCAACTATAATTAGTAATTGATAAAATTGGGAAATCAATTAAATCTGAAATAATGATTTTTGGGGCTTTCGAATGAACAAAGTGAAATTTTGAGTAAATTGTAAACTTAATTTCAGTTTCAATTCAGTCCTAAATCAGATTCTAATCAATTTTTGGAAGTCTAAAATCCTTTTAAGTTGATTAAAATTGAAGATCCTTTGAAATGATTAAAAGTGTTAATTTCAAGCACCCGTTTTCGAATCATTAAGTATCTTTATTTCGTGCATGTTCTTCCCTGTAACAAGCATATAATCCACATACAGGCACATAATAATATAACTACCATCAAGAAACTTCTTGATGTACACACAATGGTTTGAGTGACACCTAGAGTAACCCTGCTCCTACATAAAACTGTCAAAATTCTTGTACCACTTCTGTGGAGCTTGTTTCAGCCATACAAGCTCTTCTTTAATTTACACACTAACCTCTCCTTCCCTTTGACCTCATAACCCTATGGCTACTACATATACAATTCCTCCTCTAACTCACCATGAAGGAATGTAGTCTTCACATCCAACTACTCTAAGTGTAGGTCTTCTACTGCTACTAAACCAAGAACAGTCATAATAGAAGTCATTTTAACAACAGGAGAAAAAAATTCATCAAAGTCTATATCTTTCTTTTGTGCAAATCCCTTGACCACCAACCTGGTCCTTGTATATTTTCTTGCCTCCATCTTCCTCTTTAATTCTATAGACCTACTTGTTCTGTAATGATATCTTACCCTCGGGTAGCTCCACCAAATCCCAAGTATGGTTTTCCATAAGAGATCTATGCTCTTCATCCATGGCCTACTCCCACTTCTTCTTGGCATCCACCTACAATGCTTCCTTAAATAACTTTGGCTCTCCATTGTCAGTGAGAAATAAATAATTAAAATATGGAGAAAATCATTCAGGTTCCCTTCTTACCCTAGAAGACCTTCTCACCTCAGGAGTTTGGGGTTCTGATGAGTAGGTTCTTGAACTGGCTATGTCGGAACATGTTGCACCTGAACTAGCCCCTTAGACACCTTGTTGTCCACAATGTCCTCTAACATTATGTATTATTTCTTTGATTCCTCTTTCTGTTCCTACAACTGATCTTTATACATGACTTTTTCATTAAAGACAATATCTCTAAACTGAAATATTTTCTTGTCTTTAAGACTCCAAACATAGAAACCAAAGTCATCCTCACCATATCCAACAAAGGTGCATTTCTCAGACTTAGCCTCTAACTTGGTCCTATCATCTTTATCAATGTGAAAAATACCTCACATCTAAATACTCTAAGAAATGAGGAATCAATTTTCTTACCAGACCAAGCCTCCTCAGGTATACCTCCATCCAAAGCCATAGAGGATCCTCTATTAATCAGATAAATAGTTTTGGTCACCGCTTCCACCCAAAACATGAGTGGTAGCCCCACATGTAACCTCATGCACCTAATACGCTCCATGATTATCATGTTCATTCTCTCTAATAATTCATTTTCTTGTGGAGTATTTGGAACCGTTCTTTTCTGTGGATCCCATTTACTAAACAATAATCAAGAAATTCATTACTGCAATACTCCCCTCCATTATCCGCCTGAGACATTTCAACTTGAGACATGTTTCATTCTCAACCAAGGCTTTCCATCTTTTGAAGGTTTCAAACACATCATATTTCTTTCTAAGGTAATATACCCAAAATTTTCTAGTTGCATCATCAATGAAAGTGACATAATAAGAACCACCCATAGATTTTACCTTAGCTAGCCCCCATACATCTGTATGCACTAAATCTAACTTACCCTCCTTCCTGGTAGGTCCAACCTTGAGGAATCTCACCTACTTCTATTTTCCATAAACACAGTCCTCACAAAAGTATAAATATAACTCCTTTAATCTAAGCAACTGTCCTTTATAATTTGCATTCCCTTTTGACTCATATGACCGAGTCTCTGGTGCCACAAAGTTGCATCTCCATCTGCAGCAACTAAATTACAATAATCAGCACCACTGGTTAAATAAAAAGTACAATTTTTCTTACCTCTTGTAACCACAAGAGCTCCCTTGGTAACCTTCCAAGAATCCATTGTAAAACTAACTGTACAGACCATCACTACCTAGCTGACCCACTAATATCAAGTTCCACCTCAACTTAGGCACATGCCTAACATCCTTAAGTATCCATGTGTTCCCATTCTGCATTTTCACTCAAACACAACCTTTCCCTACTATGTTGCATGGTTCATCATCACCAAGATATACATGTCCAAAATCTCCTTGAACAAAATTAGTAAAGTAATGTCTATGTGGGGTGGCATGGAAATAAGCCCTTGAATCTAACACCCAAGACTCAATAATATTATCTAAAGAAATAATTAAGGCATCCTGACAAACATCACCTGTTGCCACATTTACCTCTTTAGTTTCCTCCTTGTTCTTCTTATCCCGAAGAGCCCAACAATCTTTCTTAGCATGACCAACCTTCCCACAGTGCCAACATTCTAACTTACTCTTGGAATTTGACCTTCCGCGATCATTTGACTTCCCATGGTTACCTTTCCCTCTATTCTTTTGTCTCCCTCTTCTCTCCACCGTCAAAGAGTTTCGAGAAGTATAATAATATCCAAAGTGCTCTTCCTTCAAATTTTCTCTCTTAGGATCACACCTATTACATCATCAAAAACAACTTTGAATTATTATAGACTGAATTACTTACAACCATAACCAAGTTGTCCCAGCTATTTGGTAAGGAGTACAAAATCAACAAATCCCTGACCTCATCATCAAAGTCAATTTTTACCGAGTTTAACATACTCATAACTATATTAAATTCATTTAAATGAACATCAATAGAACCATTCTCGAGACATCTTCATATTAAATAAAAATTTCATCAAAAATATTTTATTAAAGGCAAATGGTATTTCATATAACTTCCTAACGCACTCATGAGACATTCCGTGGTCTTCTCCCGCAATATGTTGAAAGCAACCAAAGATGTAAGGAATAACCGAATTACCCACGAGTGCCTTTCTATCCAACAACTCTCAATCTTCATCTGACATTGCTGTAGGTTTCTTTTCTTTCCCAGCCAAAGGAACACGGAGGTCCTTTTGATATAATTAATCCTCCATTTTCATCTTCCACAAACCAAAGTTCTTCCCATTGAACTTCTCAACCCTTGATCTTCCCTCATCCGTTATAGCTCCCACTCAAGCTAAAATTTCCCTGTGATTTTCCACTTCAACAAAAAATCACCAAATCTTTGATACCATTTGTTAATAATTAGAGAATAAATATGCAGAAATGATTCCTCAAATCACAACAATAGGAAACTATATAGCAGAAGTATACATGAAGAAATATAACAACATAAATAAATAATGCACAAAAGAAGACAAGACAAGATTTAACGTGGTTCACCCAATGTGGGATATGTCCACCAAGAACTTTCTCATATTTTATTATCAACAAGAGTGAAAAAACTCTCATAGTCTTCTCTCAGTTATGAACTCACTACATAATTCCAAATATGCTAAACCACATCTAAACCACAATTGACACCCAATTGCTTAACCTTGATCACTCTTGATCACTAAGACTCACGACATCTTGAACACACAAGATATCTGCAAGGTACCCTAAGACCTCTATTTATAGGATTACAATCCTTTAAGAAGTCCAAAATCTGACATTAGAATTTTGAAAGTCATGACCTTTCATCTTCACATGGGTGGAAAAGAGACTGTCATGACCTTTCATCTTCCCAATTCAAACTCCACACTTTAATACTAATTTGAGAAGACCAAAAATAGGCTCTACACCCCAATAACAGAAACACTTATCACACCAATAAATAATGTGGGCCTCTTCCATTGTAGCAACCATGAGCGGTTAAAGGATCGGGGATAAACTATTCTCTCTAAGTTGTGGTTGCTTATTACATGATCCCATGGTCCCCTTTCCTCTGTCATCTGATCTATGATCATTCCTAGGATGATTTCCAAATCTATCTTGGTTTTGTGGTTTATGTTGACCTTGAGAGCTGTGGCCAACTTGTAAGATATTTATTTAACTTCCCTGGCCAAAGTCTTCACAACCTCCTCCAGATTGATTGCTTTGTTTGAATGAGGTCTATCAAGATTAATCAATTTGACACCCTCTCTCTTAGGGGGTTTTCCAACTGCCTTGATATTATTTTCAATTTTCAAGGCCATAGTGAAATTATGCCTTAATGTTCTAGGGTTCTTATCTCTTAAGTAGTAGGCAACATTTTTGTCAAAAGCATCAAAATATTTGATTAAACAAGACTCATCACTTGGCCTCAAGATTATAGGTAATTTATTCAAAGTCTTATTGAATCTGGTATTAAAATATTAGACAGACTCATTGGGATTCTTTTTTATATTCTCAAACTCAAATAGAAGGAACCTTGGGTCTAGTTCTATCCCCATATTATAATCTGAAAGCATTTTTCATCTCAGTCCACGAGTCTATTGAATTTTCTGGTAAATATTTATACCAATCATGTGCATCCTCTTCGAGAGTATGAATGAATAATTTTATATACACATCCTCATACTCAATTTCAAAATATTCCATCATATTAACAAAGAGTCTCAAATTATGATCCCCAGTAATGGCATTATTTCCCTGAAATTTAGGCAACCTATTTCTCACATCTTGGGGTACAACATTAGGATACCCAACCATGCCTCTAAAATTTATTGGTCCAAAAGTATTGACAACAAAAGGAGGTCTAGGTGGAGGCTGAGCCATATTATCTTGAGGAGGTGATCCTATAGGAGAATCAAAATGATAGGGGACCAAGGGCCTTTGGAGCATAGGAGTATAACTTTCCAAGTAAATATCCTCTAATGATTCATTTTCGTGAAACACCCTATCAGTCCTAGATGATAAAGGGAAAAAATGAGGTATACGTTTTTAGAAAAAAATGATGGCCCTTCACCGATTGGAGAATTTAATTTTACACAAGGAATATTTGATTCAGATTTATTTGAAGATGTAGGGTAATCCTCAACTATAGGTTGATCACCTTCTAGAACTGGTACTACCTTCTCTCTTGACTCTTGATTCCCCAATACTCTCCAGACTCATCTTCCTTCTGAATTTTCCTTCCCAAGCTCTGGAAATAACTTTCTAGTAGGATCCCTAGTAAAGAAAGATATTCTTCCTTCTAGCTTTGTGAATATTAATGAAAAAATTTACTTGACAAAGATTAAGACACTGGTAATTGCCAAGAATTATAAACTAACATGGAGTCGCCACCAAGGATTTTCACCTTAGATATGCTAAAGCACTGTAAGTAATTTTTCAACTATCTATCAACACTCAATTTCTACAAAGCTTGATGGATTTGATCATCCTTTGTCGATATTTATCAATATCCATATGATCTAGTGCAACATTTACTAAAACCAGAAAATATTGCACAACAAACTCCTGATCTCATGCAATTCTCACAAATTTTAACAAAGGATGACGTTTAAACAACATATTTGCATAAGAATCATTACAAGAGGTCGATGCATGTATGTATTTACACAAATAGTCCCGAAATTGGTTCCATATCAGTGTTGGTATCCAAATTGATCCTTCCTTTGAAACCAAGCAAAGCATCACAAGTTGATCAAGATTATTAGAGACAAACAAATCATAATAGGAGTCGTTTTGTAGCCATGGATGGATTTTAGATGAATCTTTATTACTTTGGTTTGGAAAGGACTAGATAACACCGTGTAAAGGGTTTGACCTGCCCTCACTACTTAAGTTTGTTCCTTCAACCAAGGTGAGAGGACCCACTTTGTAACCTGCGTTGGTGAAGAATATCAACGAATTAATGTAATTTGACTCTCCCTTTACAATATTTGAAGGATACCTTGAGAAAACATGGTCAATACAACATAACCTAACTCTCACGAGCTATCACCTTAGAGAATGAATATGTTTTCTAGACAAGGTCCGGGAATAGAACTTTCACAAGAAAACCTAATGGAATTTTACTTGCCTATCAGTACACCAGTTCTTCGAAAACTTCTAATGATCAGTCGAATTGTTTTTCACCTTCCTGATGCACAATCTCCTTCGGCTTCGATTGGCCTTCCCGATGTTATCAATGTGACACTAGCACTCTGGTCGACAATCCAGATTTGCAAGTAATTGGTGTGGCTCAATGGGCCTATTGGGTAGTTTATAATTTACTCCCAATCACAAATATTTTGTCTACTATTGCCTAAAATAATAGGCCAATAAACAATATTTGTTGACACATCTCACAAATAAGCTTAAAAATAATAAGCTTCTCGGACTAATGTGTGTCCACCTTTCCGCGCTCTAGCAATGAGCTTCTCCGTTGCACCGGTGTGTGTCCCCACAATAAGCTTAACAAATAATAAGCTTGGGGTGTGTGTCCATTACAAAGGAATGGGTTCCCTATTTATACAATTTTAGGGCCCAAAAATAATGGAAAATCATTTATCATTAGGCTAATATTAGCCTAACCACATAATTTGGATGGGATAATAATCCCCATAATCCTCCTTAATCCCCTTTTTAACCATTCTTCCCAATTCCACATGATGTGGATACATTTAAAAAGATGGCATGCATTTTAAAAGGATTAGCATGTATTTTAAATGGGATGAATCCCATGTGGAGCGGCCCTTATTTTTGGTGGATAAAATCTCACATTGTGTGGGATATAAATATTTATAAGGTTTATTTAAAACCTTGCCCACCATTTTTAATGTGGGAATCTCCACGTTTGGCATTTAATTGCCCTAACACCGCTTCATCACCTCCCTTCCACATGGACACTTCCACCGCTTACCACTATGTGGTCATAGCATTGAGTTTGGCAGTTTAATACTAATGTATAAACATTAATATGTATAGTTTGTGGCATAATGCGTGGTATGTGGAATTTGGGAATAATGTGTGGCAAATAATTACAAGGTAATTTGAAATTCGACCCACATGAAATATGGCGAATAAGACCACCTATCAACCTATGATTGGAAAATTGAACGACGAGTGGTGGCAAGCCACGTGGTGGCTTGTGGACCCACCACATCGGCGATAATACCATAGTCCACACGGCGGCCGGGCTCCCCTCCGTAACAAAAGTTGAGCCTCTTGCTCCGACATGCTATTCCATTTCATGATTGTCGAAGACCGGTGGATAAAACCCCTTCAATTTTTCCAACACCTTTTGCCACATGTCGTAGTGTGATTGGTCCAATATTGACCAGTTGACCAGAGTTGACTTTCCTGTTGACCGAACTTTGACCGGACATAACTAGAACTCCCGATGTCCATTTTTCGCGTTCTCACAATCGTTGGAAAGCTCTTGAGATTATCTTCTCAGACCGACACCATTTATGGATGTTTAGGGAACTTTCAAAAATGAACCCTCGATCAATGAAGTCGATGCCTGGAACAAGTTGGAGGTCGACTTGCAAAAATATTTCCTAGCTTATTGTAGTAATGCCATCACTGTCCCATTCTTTCTTCTTTCCCAAATTCTTCATCCCCTTATTATTTTTCCAAGGCGTAAGTCTACTATGATTCCTTATTCATTTAATAAGTGTTCTCACAGATGGAGAACAAGCATAGTGTGGGGTGATGTTGGGCCCCTAAAATATTGGCTAAGTGCCACAAGGCCTAGTTGAAGAAAGGTGTGCAAGGAGAAGGCACGCAAGGAGAAGGCATGTAGGGAAGAATTTAAGGAAACCCACGGCGCACGTGGAAAAAGCCAAGGTTTTAGGATTTATCCATATTGGGAATTTTGGGAAGGATACGAGAAAAGCGTGACCCGACTATGTATGTAGAGTGGATAAGGTGCCAACCTAGCAACAAGTTAGCCCAGGAAGGAATATGCCCTGCATTAGAGGCTTCTAGAAGGACATCATGGCAAGGAGTGGTGAGCTCAGGCCTGGAGGAGCATGCACTCATGGAGGACCACATTTAAACACTTGGCAACATATCTGAGGCCGTAGAAGAATGAGTTGGCAATTCAAAAGGCTATATATACAAGTGCCTGTAGAAGTAATATGGAGATATAGAGAGAGGGTGGAGCTCTATAGAAATATTGCAAGGAATCTGTTAACTTGGGTAAATAAGGGTAGGAAAGGATGTATCAAGGGTTTGGGAGTTATAAATTTTCTTTTAAGGGCCTAGTTATATGAATCCAATTATAATGCATGACTACTGATGCCCTTTCTGTGACATTCTATAATGGGCCTAATGAATGTAATAAGGTTACCAATTTATATGAATATGAGCATTAATGGTTCTGATGCATACATCCTTCTTCATAGTTATTTTTCATTTATGTTTATGAACTAAGTATGAATGCTTGTATGAATTCCTTTTTGTTTTGGTGTAAGTTCTATAATTTGTTAAGCACTTTATGTCTGGAATGACTGTAAGGATCTAGAAGCCGTTCTGAGCTCTATGGTGCTTGTATGTCTTATTTCCTTTCAAATCTCTTAAAATCAGATCATAGATGATGTTTCCCACTAAAATCACATAAAAGAGAGACTCAATACCCACGCGTGCCTTGGGTGAGCACCCAGTTCCTGTTGGGTGATAGGCCGACGTGCATGGGATTTCTTTCCTTTGTGATGGGGGTAAAAATGACTACACTAATCTTGTTGAATATTTCTTTTCCCTTGTTCTCCATCGAAGGTTGAGTCCTTCTTGAGCATCACGGTAATGGGCCAAACCAGTCCTATAAAGTTAGGGATAAAACACCTATCAAAATTGATCTTGCCAAGGAAGGACTGTAGGGCCTTTTTATGCTTTGGAAACGAAAGGGCTAAGATGGTGAAACGCACTCATGATCAATTGCAATCCTTTTTTTGAAACCACATGGCCCAAGAGATTTCCCTACACCACCACAAAATTACACTTCTTGGGGTTAAGAGACACCCCAAATTCTCTACATCTCTCAAAGACTTTTTCCAAGTGCGCCATGTGATCTCGCGCTCTGCTTTGAGAAGACAGTTATGTCATCAAGGTAAACCAAGATGAACTCATTAATGTATCCTTTGAAGGCAACATCCATAGCGTGCTAAAATGTGGTGCCCACATTTGATCAGACCAAAGGGCATTTTATGATATGCATATGTTCCACATTTGGTTGTAAATGTTGTTTTGAATTTATCCTCTTCCTTGACCAGGATCTGGTTGAAACTTGAGTACCCATCTATCATGGATAATCTCTGTACACTAGCTATAGTCGTAGAATCTACTCCATTGAAGGCAAAGGACAATGATCCTTTAGAAATGTCTTATTCAAATTGTGAAATCAACACTGATTCTAATTTCACCATTATTCTTTTGCACCAAAACCAAATTTGTGACCTAGGTAGAGTATTTGATAGGAAAAATAATTTTTTCCTCAATGAGTTTTGATAATTCCTTTCTCATGAGGGGATCTATCTTTGGATTGACCGGCCGCTACTCATCTCGACAAGCTTTATACTAGGATTAAGGTCAATGGAGTGTTGAGAAAAACTTGGATCAAAACCTTTGAGGTCTTCATACTCCCATGAGAAAATATCATTGTATTTTTTACAGAGAGAGATGAAGGCATGTTTTTCTTCATGTGCACAAGCTCTTCCAAGTAGCATCTCTCTCCCACACGCACACCGATCAAGAGCAGTCGTCTTGTGTGGCGTGTAGGTATCTTTCTTCACCCTTGAACTCATTATCGTGGCCTAACATTTTCTATCGGGTGACCAGCCCTTTAGGCAACTTATTTGTCTTTAGTTTTATCACTTGGTCACCATAACTACTATGCAAGTCAGCTTGTATATTTGATGAAAATTCAACTTCATTCTTGATAAACTAAACAATTTACACATCATTGTCAAACAATTTCCATCTGGTGATATTGTTTGCAATGGATGGTACGATCATCATCTCAACGTGCTAAGTGTTTCCTTTGATAAAAGTCCTCAATAGGAGAAAAGCGTGATTCGAAAGCGCCCATATGCTTATCTTCCTTGTTCATTTTGTGCGGAACGGTTGCAAATTAAGAGCATCAAATCTCTCAACGAGGTCCTACACTCTTTATTTATAAGATTTGAGAAGCTTATTCTTTATCTGGCACTTGTTGGTAACCTAATGGATGATCAATTTAGTGTCCCCAAAGATCTGTAGCACTTTAATTTTCTTCTTCTCAAGAATGAGAAATCCATGCACTAGTGCTTCATACTCGCCACATTGTTAGAACATGCAACCGCATCCTGTGCATGAAGAATAATTTCTCAACCTTGAGGGAAATGATAACCACTCCTCTCCTGCATGTTTTAGCCGCTTCGGATCCATCAAAGTATAACTTCCATAGACCAGATTCAATTTTGTCTTTCTTGAGTATGCATGGAAGCATAACATCTTATTATATAATGTAATAAGTACCAAGCCCATTTCATATGCTTCTAGTTCCTCATCATAGGGATGAAATTTGTGGTTTCTTTCTACCCATTCATCAAGCACTAGGTCCGGAACATAGGTGGAAGAGACCGCTCTTCGAGGGTGAAGCTTGTTCTTCTTGGATTAAACAGGTTGGCTTGGAGAGAGGATGGGACATATGAATCTATGTGATAGGAAAATATAGGATCATATTTTATGGTAAATCATGTACCATACCTTGTTTTGAGTAGCATAAGAGACCAATCGGAAGATAAGTAACCACCCACTTCACTAATAAATTCTCTTGATAGCCATAGGGAAAATAAAGGAGGCATGTCAATGATTGACACATCTTGAGTAATAGTTAGGCTCAAACATGCATGGATGGTTAACTCAATATCCTTGATGACTCCTAATGTAGTGATAATTGAGCCATCAATTTGCAGGACTCCTTTAGATAAAGGGCTATATTTTAGACCTAAGACATCAACTATCTTCTTAGGCATAACAAAAGTACTAGCACCTAAGTCAATCATGCAGTTATGCACTAGGTGTTTGCCTATGATCAAGGACATATAGAAGGGTGGGGTTTTAAAAACTCTTCTTAGTTATTTCTCCTCCTCTTGGTAGATTCTAACAGAAGTGCGTGGCTTATGCATAACCGGATCCGCATGCGGGAGTTATGTCAAGGCTTCATGCTACAAATCCCATTGAGATGGAATGTTCAGGGCATCCCACATTGTGAAATTTATGTTTGTTCTCTTCATCTAGTCAACAATGCTAAATGGGAGGCCCCCATCTTGTGTATTTGGTGGACAAAACCCTTCTTTACTATTCAAGCATGGAAGACTGAATTTTAGTTGGAGTAGAGGATTGGCCTACTAAAGGAGAGGTGCGTGTTGCTTGAGAGGAAGTTGTTGGTACCCAAATTTGTTTTTTTGTTCATTACGAGTAGCATCAGAGATATGGCATGAAGCTTGTGAAGGAGATAAATATATCCCTCAATTTGTGTAAATAGTATGGAAAGGGCCTTGGGAAAATATGATCAACACTCCAAATCTGACTTTCACAAGTAGTCACTCCCAGATTATGGAGATATTTTCAATGCAAGGCAAGGGTTACTGAAGACATTGTATGATCCTAATTTTCTTTGTGCATTTTTGTAGATGGATTGAATTCTTTTTTGAAACACAATGTAATGCAGGGGTAGTATGGGGTAGGATTAGTTATTCTAAATGAATTTTTAGTGGGAGATATTAGACAAGACTAACCAGAATTTGCCAAATTCTTTGAGGACCTTTGTAAGAAATTTATAAGACCTAAACAATAGAATGCTTCAAAAGGGTTAAGGTACTCCTTCAACTAGGATATGTGCACCAAACAGAGGCCCAAATATGCACTCTTCCACACAATATTTGAAAACCTGATACAAAATCTTGAAGTAGATGAACCAACAAAGCATCCAGAAATCTCTATTTTATCATGACCTAAGGTGTACCCAAAGGTTTACAAAAATATCTAAATTCAAGGAAGGTAAAGTGATTTTAAATTTGTTTATCTCTTTATCAGATGAAAGCTCTTTTGAATGTGAGATTACAAATGCCACTAAACTATCAACAAGAAATGAGACCATGTATGATCAAGAGAGATTTTAGACACAAGACTGCTATAGGAGCAAGAAACACAAATTGAAAATATTTTGAAACATAAGTGCATGAAAATTTTGCCAAGAGACAACACAAAATAATCCAGAATGACCAAATTTATCATCAAGAGAATGTTATAAGAACAATCTTAGAGCTTGTTAATGGATTTACAATTGAAACCAACTCAACATGATACAAATCGATGCAAAAAGGAATTAGAAATGGTTCTCGGGAGTTTTCTCATAGAGTGGGCTTCTTCCCCGATTTTCTTGTGAAATTCTAAGTTTCTTCGACCTTTTGCATGTCAAAAACATGCATTATATAACACTCTATTACATTTAATCCTTCTTTCCCAAGAAAATAATATTCCCAAAGATCAAGTTTGTTACAAAATTCCAACATGATTCACAAATAGGGACGTTTAACAAATTTGCAACAAAAGTTGCCAGTGTTTCAAAAAGGAAAATCATTATAAATCCTTCATCATTATCCATTTTGGAGGTATGTTTTCCATCCTCAAAGCATGCAGCCCCTTTAATTTCATTATTTCATCCCTATCCCTCCAAAATTTGATTCTCGCAACTTCTTGATTTGATATTTCATGTTTTGGATGGGCTAAGGCAAAAATAAATTCAAAAATGCCTCAAATATGCAAATTGATCCCTAAAACCACTTACATTGGTCCTTGCACGCACAAACAACACAAATTCACCAAAAATTTGATTAAAATTGATGTAAAATTCACATCTCCAAGCTTCCTAGAGCAAAAATGGTGGCTAGAATAAAAAATTCACAGTTACCATTGATTTTCCTTTATTCCTTCAATCTGAGCCCTCCACGTGTCAAAATGCGATTGGGAATGGATTTGGGATCACTTTTTGACTTTTTAACATCTTTGAAAAAATGTAAAATTTTGAATTTTTTCTCCGCCCCTCCGCCCTTGAAATTTGGTGCTGACACGTGGCATATGGTGGGTCCCATTGAAGTCACGGTTCAATTCTACACATTTCCACCCCTTTTTGGAATTTTGGAAATTTTTCACTTTTTTTCCTACAGGCCCGTGCCTCTATCTCTGCCCTTGACACATGTCGCTTTCTCTATCATTGAGAATCTATGGGCTTATTTCACATTTTAACACCCCTTTTTCACCAAGGGAAAATTTCCCACTTTTCCTCCGTGGGCCTGTGCCTCCGATTCCTTCCCCTGCCACATGTCTCCCTCTCGCTTCTGTCAGAGCCATGCCTCAAATTTTTACTCTAAGTCATTTTTTCAAAAGGGAAAAATTTCCCCTTTTCCTCTGGGTGGCCCGCACTTCCTTCTACACATGCCACATGTCTCCCTTTGGTTCATTGTGGACCCACAGCTCAATTTTTACTCTAAGTCATTTTTGCTAAAAGGGAAAAACTTCCCTTTCTCCTCCGGCAGCCCGCACTTCCTTCTACACGCACCACGTGTCTCCCTTTGCTCTATTGCAGACCTATGGCCCTTTCCTCAACCTTTCTCCCTTTTCACCAAAAAGGAAAAAACTTCTAAGTCCCCCACCCATCCACCTTCATTCTGCATGTGACACGTGTCCCTCCTTTGGGACCTACGGAGCTGCGGGAAAAAATTGCAAATTTTTCCAAAACCAAAAAAAAAAAAAAAACGTTAAGTCTTCTAAGAAACCCGCTGAATCTCGACCAATGACAAATGACCACATATGAGGGGAGGCATGAGCTTTAATTTTGATGGGAAAAGGACACCTGTACGACCGTCAAAAATACATAATTTTCTAGAGATGCCCGAATTTGATTTTTTCTTCATGGGTGAAGGATTTTTTGGTCAAAAATAAATGGGAAATGATTCAAGGAAAATTTAGACCATGGGGATAGATTTTTTTAGGAAAATAAGCACAAAATGAGCAACCAAGAGTTCCAAAGGCTAGGAAAAGTAGAAAAAAATGACAGAGGCCCATGGATTTGGAAATTTAGGGCACAAAATAGGGCATGCATGTATTTTTCTTTCAAATTGGGGAAAAATAATAAGTTTGTGAGCATTTCAAAGCATTCAATCTGGATGGGGAAACTTACAGACCACCAAATTCGAAGAAAAACATTTTAGAACACACATAACAAAGGGGAAAGATGGAAAAATAACAGAGGATCAAAATGGGCACCAACATCGGCTCTTGCTCGGGGATGGGCACTCCCAGTGAGTGCCACAAGAACAACGTAGACTAAGTGCCAAAATAACCCATTGGGAAAATGGAGTCATAAGCCAACACCATCAAAACCAATTGAGAAATCGACAAAAAGGTTGCCACACACCAAGGCAAACCACAAACAGACAAAACACTAGAAAATAGAGCAAAAACTAAACACTATACACTATACAAGTTGGTGCATACCTCAAATTTAGGGATTAATACAAGAAATGCTTCAGATGCCTACCATTAATAGGAAGTTCAAGCAATTCTCCATCTAATTCTTTGAGAAAAAAGGTATTCTCACCAATTATGATATCAATGGAGTAAGGGCCCATCCACAATGCATCAAACTTGCCATGTTTTCCTTATTTTACTTTATGTTATCACACAACAAAACCATATCTCTAATATTGAAGGCCCTAGAGTAACCGTCTTGTCGAGAAAACCTTTTCAACTTCTCTCTAAATCTGACATGCCTTTGGTGGGATGCTCTTCTCTTTTCATCTAGCTCTACAATCTAATTAATCCTTGCTTCATATGGGCTGACCTCTTGATCTTCAAGTTGTTGAATAAACTGAAATGAAGATAATTACAGATGTAAGGGCAACAGAGCTTGAGTTCCATACACCAACTCAAATGGGATCTTACCAAGAACTCTCTTGAAAGTGATTTTATTAGCCCAAACTGCAAATTTCAGTTGTTCACCCCATTTTCTCTTGTTCAACTCCATGTTGCTCATAATGATCTTCAACAAGTTCTTATTGTTGGAATTAGTTTTTCCATTTCCTTGGGGGTTATAGTTTGAAGAATAAGTTAGATTGGTTCCATACTCCTTGCACATTTCCATCAAAGGTTTAGCTCTGAAACACACGACATTATTAGCCACAATCTTGACTAGCACACAAAATTTGCATATGATAATATTCAACAAGAAATCCATAACAACTTGGTGTGTTATTTTCTTGGTGGGGATTGCTTCTACCCACTTGGTGAAGTAATCTATGGCTACAAGGATCCACTTATGTCTAGCGCTAGAAGGGTTTGAGATCTCACCAATGAATTCCATCCCCCATTGTTTGAAAGGAGCTTCAATTGATACAGGCTGCAAATTAAGGGAGCATAAAGCTTTCATTCTTCCAGAGAAACGCTGACAACTTTCACATTTTCTAATTAGCATGGTTGCATCTTTGAAGAGAGTAGGCCACCAATAACTAGCTCTCAAAACTTTTCGTGTTATAACCCTTCCAAAGAAAGTTTTTACCACAAACTCCCCATGGAAATTAGCAACTACTTTGGGAGCTTCATCTTCAGTTATACATTTCAAGAGGACACCTTTAGGGTTCTTCCAAGCCAGCCCAAAGTTAGTGATGATGTATTTTTAAGAAGCCAGCTTGAGGGATATTTTTTGATTTTTATTTAAATGATCGAAGGAAAACATAGGTGTCGAGGTAAAAATTATATCCTTGTACCACTCATAACTTGCCAATTTCTCAAGAACATATGCCCTTTCTTCCTCTACCTCATTAACTTCCATAGTCTACAAGTTTCTCTCAGCCATGAGCTTGGCAAGACCCAAGCCTCTTACTAGCTTTGTGGTTTGGATGTCTATATCATACTCCTACAGTTTGTTCACCCATCTATATCTTTTACTTGAGATATCCATCTCTGATAAGATGTCTTTTACCATGGTGTGGGGAACATAAGCAACAAATTTTGAACTTAAGATATAAGGCCACGAAAACCTTTGTTGCTTTCACCAAGGCAAATGCTTGTTTTTCCATGATTGTATATTAAAACTTAGCATCTTGTAAAGCCTTGCTAAATAAGGAAATAGGCATCTCAGCCCCATCTTCATCCTTTTGGAGCAAAACAGATGCAATAGTATTTTCATAAGTAAAGGAGAAGATTTGGAAATGCTTCTTATAATTTGGAGCTGCCAAGACAGTGCATGTTCAATGCCTCTTTGATTCCTTCAAAAGCCGGGATAGTAGCCTCCTCCCACTTGATAACTTGATCTTTCTTTAACATGCATGTGATAGGAAGAGTCAACTCAAGTAAAATTGGACACAAACCTTATAATGAAATTGATCTGCTGAAGAAAGATTGGATACCCTTCTTTGTTCTTAGAATTGGAACCTTGCTGATTGCTTCTACCTGTCTCGGTGGTCAATCACGACACCAGCCTTTGAAACAATATGACCAAGTAGCTTGGCCTTTTTTACTCCAAAATGACACTTCTTTGGGTTGAGATAAATGCCATATTCTCTACATCTGATCAACATTCTTTCCAAGTGTTATAAGTCATCTTTTCTGCTCCTTGAAAACATAGTCACATCATCTTGATAAATTGTAATGAATTCATTTATGTAACCAACAAGGGCAACATCCATTTCTCTTTAGAAAGTAGCTCCAACATTCATGAGACCAAAATTCATTCTCACATAAACATATGTTCCCCAAGGAGTGGTAAAGGTAGTTTTAAATCTTTTTGAATCCTTGACAACAACCTGATTGTAGCCAGAGAAACCATCCAAGGTAGACAACAATTCAGATCTAGTCACTAACTACAACATGTTTTCCATGTTTGGCAAAGGATAATTTTCTTTCAATGAATCTCTATTCAGATTTCTGAAGTCTACACAAAGTATGATATCTCCATTCTTCTTTTGACCTAGCACAAGGTTTGCAACCCAAGATGAATACCTTGTGGGCTGAATGATCCCTCCCTCCTTCAGTTTCTTCAATTCATCTTGCATTCTCATGGAGAGGAGTGGATTAATTGGCCTTTTCTTCTGTCTGAATGGTTTGGCACCTTTCTCAAGAGGGATCTCATGTTGGAATAAGTCTTCTCTATATGCTTTCAGCTCTGAATATGACCAGGCAAGATAGTCTTGATATTATTTTAACAATTGGAGGTAGGACTATTTTTCTTCCTTGTTTAAACTATTGCCCAACCAAACTTTTCTTGGTTTATCACTAGTTCCTAGCTTATGCTCCTCCACATCCCTTGAGGCAGATATGTTTCTATTGATGATGCAATCAGCATTGCTAAAATTTGACTCAAGAGCAAAGCAAGACCTCTAGGAATGGTTTTAGTTTTCAATTGGATAATATCCTTTCCAAACAGAGTATCTCTTCCTTCAGTCCATACATACCATTGGTTCACAATCAATATTCTGATCTACAAACTCACCTTGATTTTGTAATAACCTTTTCACTTGAGCATCATCATTAAACACTTACCATTGCTTGATGTTTTCAAGGACATCTGACCTAGTTAATACTTCAACATTGTACTCACAATAAGGTGAAATGTTGCAATCTCCAAATATTGACCCCAACACTACTAACTTGTCAGCAACAACATTCAAACTTCTATCGTGATGCACAATATTGAAAGAATCAAACATCTCAATTAGATCCCAAACTGCATGCTTATACTATTTCATCCGCTGATTTTTTGTAGCATATAATTTTCTTATTTGTTTGAAAACTAGATTTGAATCTCCTTTTACAATGATGTCCTTGACACCATACTTCCATGTAATTCTCAAACCCAAAAATAAGGCTTCATACGCAGCAATGTTGTTAGTACATTCAAAATTAAGCTTGAAGGAAAAAACAAACTTCTCCAAGCTAGGAGAAATCAGAATTATACCAGCACCATTTCCAAATTTGGAGCAAGCTCCATCAAATAGCAAGCTCTAAGGAGAACTTACTTGATCAAGGCACTTTGACTGATCCATCTTTTGTTCTTTTCCATCAGCAAACCCAATAAAATTATTAGCCTCAACATCAAAGCAAACAACACCTAATTGAAAGCATTGTTTGGATCCTCAATTAGATGCAACATTTTCTTCTCTCCATAGACTTTAACAAGGCTTCCTCAATGGGAATGGTGGAAAATACATATACATTTGGACACTCCCTCCAAAACTTGCAGCCCACTTTCTTGAAAATAACATACCCCATTTAGCGGGGTAATCAACAATCACAACATCCAATTTTAAATTCCTCCGGGATAAGATGTAAGCTGCACCACCAAACCCTTCACACAACCAACTACCGGGTACTTCTCTTGAGTCCATGGTAGTACACTTTCCATAGGCTACTGTCACTTTGATATCTAACTCATTCATGACTTCTAGAGGCATGACATTACATGATGCACTAGAATCAAACATACAATTGTGAAGTAGTTTATCCTTTATGATCAGAGTTGTGAAGAATGGATCAACATTCAATTGGGAATCAACCAAGGATGTCCACAAATATACCTTAGGTGTCTCTCCAAAATCTTCTACTGCTGGTGGTGTTTCAAGGTCAGCAATGATCTAAGGAGGATTTTCAAAAACATTTACATTTCTACTTGTTATCCTGTAAAATTGACAAGGGCAATTTTACAGGTAACCATACCAAAATTTCCATTTTGGTCCCCTTTGAGGTTTCTTAACATTCAGAATGGCATAAAATCCCTTTCCAAAAAATATAGTTTGTAGAACTTGGCCATTTTCAACCTTTTTGGTTTGGGTGCAATTTTCTTTCATGTTACATCAACCAAAACTACGCCCCTATATTCCTTTGGCGCATTCTATTAAGTGTAAACATTCCAAATGTTACACCTCTTATTGTTACACATGTCAAAGGTGCGCCAAGGCGCATGTGCCAAATTATCAACACTCTAAATGTTACACCTCTAAATGTTGCACCAAGGTGTTGAAAATATAGTGTCAACACTTCAAAAGTGCACCATAGAAAAAGTTGGTGGTGCATTTATTACACTTTTTGCTATATATAGGTGCGTCTGACCTGTCATTTTCACAATTCAAAAAACGTGAAAAATTTATTCCTCTCAGTACTTATCAACGTTCTGTCATACCTGCGTGTTGCCATTTGTCACGTTCGTGGATCCCACATCGTCTCCTTTATCGTTATATATTCCTGATAAGTGGTCCTTGCTTTTCTTGTGGCTTTGTTGTGGTTTTTCTGTTGTTTTAGGTAGTTAGGATTGTTAATAAACAATGAACCTAAGAAGATAACACAATTCAAATATATTTTGTGTAACCCACTTCAAACCGTTCTCTGTCCTCCTTCTAGATCTACAAAACTGGAAGATTCTACCACAAAACTACTGAAACTCATTTATCCTTTGTTCCTCTTTGTGCTAAAGTTTTCCCTTCGCCACTAAAACCAAAAAGCAAAGAGAGTGAAAATCATATATTTTGCAAACACTCACTATTTTTCCTTTGGTGCAAGCTTCATTATTGTTACATCTAGCACAGTCGTGCCAAAGGTGCATTGTCCCTGCGTGCGGCATAAGCCTTCTCCGCGCCTTGTAAAAACTCCAAAAATTCCTAAAGCACAAGCACACATATAGCTACAACAACATCTGAATGTTGTGTAAACCCTTCTCGCACCGTGCAAAATAATCCCTTGGTGCACCTCACCTTAATGTTGCATCTACCACATATGCACCGATGGCGCACCTTGAGACCTTGCTACACCAAATAAATTTGTGCCCAGTTAAAACACTTCATATGGCATAAGCACATATCCATTAACACCAACATCTAAATTTTTTGTGTAGTCTTTCCATTCCCCATGCCCCTTTTGCATCAAGTTTCCTCCCATGCAACATGTTCCATAAGTGCGCCTTGCTTTTCTGAAACCCTATAGCCTGTAGTAGAGCTGCGGCTTGCGCCTGAGACTCATAAATTGCTAACTTTTCATTTTGTAAGCTTTGATGGATGACTTAATAGCTAACATGGCTCTTCTGTGATGGACTTCCTTGATTCTTCTTGCAGATCAACAACTAAACTCAGATTCACACATGTCTTCATCAAGTAAGAAGCCAACCAAGTCCAAGGGTAAAGCCAAGCTAATAGAAGAAGAAATGAAATATAAATACCAAAGGGTCAAGATTCCTGAATCCCTTGCAGAGTGTGATCTGGATATCAGAGGTTCAGAACTCGGTCATGTTGACATGGAGGACTTCTGGGCCAGAACCAAGAAGGTCATAGGTAGCCCATGGATGGATAAATTGGTTGGCAATGGTCTACACTTTACTGCAGGGATTCCCATGAGCACAATCAACAATGAGTTCATGATGTTGGTGGGCCGTTGTTACAATAAAGACACAAGATGTGTCAAAAATGAGAAGGGCGAGGTAATAATCAACTTCACTGCCTGAAATTTTGAGATCATGTTGGGTATCCCTCACCACAGACATTTTCTAGCAGTAAGCCAAGAGGACTGCATGAAGACATGGAACGAAAATGAAGACAAATGCATGCAGCCAATGAATGAGGTGTACCTCAAAAAAAAAAAGGTGGTAAGCGGTGGCAACAAGTCATTCATCGCAGTGACTTTTAGAGGAGCTGAGTGATACCATCACTTTCTTGAGCAGGGTATTTGGGCTTCTTGATGCCCATTAATTTCATAAGTGGATGCTCGATATTTAGAAACAATGAGCAAAAATGTTCCTGATCAACGTTTTGAATGGGGAGAGATTATCGCAGAAGACAATCTGAGAGCGGCTTCAACAACTTTTAAAAGCTGTGAATTTTTATATGAACTCCTACATGGTATATGTTATGCCTCGTAGAGAGGACTACCAAGATTGAGTCGATGCGGGGTATGGCCCCTGTGTCAAAATATACGAGTACTATCTAGAGTTAAGACTGAAACTAGCATAGCACAATTGGAAAAATCAATGATACCATTTTCTATGGTGTCATCTACCTTTTGAGGCCCAATATGACTCATGGTCAGATGACCAAAAGCATGGTATCCACCACAGAGAAGTGGGGAGCATTATCCATGCAATTCCCCACTTTCACCTATCGCAGAGCCGTCAACTTCTTGGGAGAGCCCACCAAGTTATCAAAGTATGTGGGACCCAAGCTAATCCTAATGGAGCTTTCTAGATAGCTTATTACATACCATGAGAAGTGTTTGAAAAAAATAAGGGCGGAACTCCATTCCCCCTCACGGTGGCAAGTGTGTACACTGCACTTCACTTCAGAATCAAAGCCTGGGAAATGTTTGCAGAGCTTGAATTGCTCAACTTAAAGCATAATTTCCCAGTGAGGCCAACCTTTTATCCTCATGATTTCCTTCCAAGGGAAAATCTCAATCCAATTCACGTCCCTCAGATCAAAGATATCTACATCGATCTATATCACGAAGTCAAGCTCGAATGAAAGGATCACTCCCACCTGGCCCTGACAGAGATCATTCAATATGGTGTGGCCATTGTCCCAAAGGGCTTCCAAGCAACTGATCAAGAGGTTGATCAAGTTTATCTAGACATGGATGGGGACAATTGGTTGTTTGCTGAAATTGATAGAAACAAGGCACCTCAGACTATTAAGGAAAGGGTCAAAGGCACTCTGCAGCGCACTGAGCATTGGTGCAAGAAAAATAGTCTCATCTACCTTGGAGTAGACTTTACCATGTCTCCCTTGGGTAATGCACCCACCAAGCTGAAGCACTTGCCTAAAGGCAAAGGAAAAGATAAAGAGGGAGAGCCAAGCATTGCTCAGGAGGAAATTCCTGAGATCCCTCCTTCCGCCGCCGAGGAGCAGGTAGTAAGCCTGATATCCCCAGAAGAAGAAGAAGCGGTAAGTGCTCCAATGGGCACATCCACTCAGGATGTTGCCACTACTACAACTATTGAGGTTCCCATCATCCCCTCTCCCGCTCCTCCTTCCCCTCCTCATGTTGCTCAACCAACCACTCCTTTGGTTTTGTCTTCTCCGCTGCCTTCTACCATTCCTCCTCCCTCTTCCTCCATCTTCTCTTCCCTCATGGATCTGTCCCCCAACATTTCTTCCCTCATCTCATAGATCCCTTCCACCCCCACGGTTTCCTCTCCTATAGTGACTCCTACCCCCATGAGCATTGGAGGGTTGGCTTCTTTCTCAATGCCACCACCAAGTGTCTCGACACATTTCCCTGTGTCCACTGTAGTTTCTCCTTCTTCCACCCCTGTTTCCTCTTCTTCCTCTGGTCCCACTCCCCTAAGTCTAGAATGGATCTCCAAACACTGAGTCAACACAAGAGGAAAGTCCCTATTGCACCTATGGACTTCTCCATTATTCCAACTAAAGGGGCTAAGAAGCAAAAGGCTATAACCCGCTTCTCTAAAAGCGCTTCAGGTGAAAGAGTTATGGAGATCGCATACCCTGATCCCATAAAGGAGAAAAAATATTTGTCTCCTACAGATTTTACAGTGACTCAAGTCACAATGGGAACATCCTCAAAAAGCCTGCAAGGAGAGGCCTTATCCGCAGTGGATGCCCTTTGCAAAAAGCTTCAAGAAGCAAAGGAAGAGAAGAGAATATTAAAAGAGCAAAACAAGCATCTTCTCCAAGCCCTGCAAAAGATGGGCAATGCACCTCCTATAGCTACCACTGAAACTCTTGAAGCCCTTAGTCAGGAGAAGATAAATGAGTATACCAAGATTGGTGAGCAAGGTGTAGCAGTGTCCACTCAGAGAGCAGATCCTCAAAGATAGTGAGGAAGTGATTACAAAGTTCACAGAGCTGTATCAAAATATAGATCAAGCTAACAAGGAACTCGGGCAATAGCAGGACCTATCTCCGAAGAGTTGGACCATGCCAGGTTACAACACGAGACATTCTAGAAGATGCTCGACTACCCAGTTGATGACTTAATGAAATTTAGTGTCTTCGATCACCCGAGAGCACCCAATAAAGTCATTGCTGTTTTAGACTATTAGGTTGACCAAATGGAGTTTGTCTTGGAGAAAATAGAAAAAATCAAGGAGGAATCCTTGGATGCAATGCATCAAATGGAGCAGATCGTCTTAAGGATGTCTCCAAGTTTGCTCACCCCATCATACGCCCTGAGGAAGATAGATGACACTATTCAGCTTTTCAAAGGAATCACGTCGTAGGGTTTAGAGTCAGAGACCACTTTTGATATAGAATCTATCAACAACCTTCTGGCCTATCGCAACTTTGTTGGATACCTGATGGAGGTAGGTAATGAATACTTCAAACTCCCGGAAAGACTCAGAGATGAATGGGAGACTTGAAAAGTCATCGCAGATCACACCAAAGGTCCCGCTTAGGATCAACTTCAAACAATGGTTAGCAAGTTCATGGAGTATCAAGCTCAATTTCACATTTCCTCTCCTGAGCAAAAGCAGGACACTCCTTTCCAAAGCAGGACATTTCCTTTCCTTCTATAAATCTTTGGAATGCTTGTTGTATTCTCAGGTGAGAAAACTTGTATAAAAATAGAGTGAAGAGAAAAATACTTTGAGCCTTCTTGTAACAAAACGTTATTAATACAAAATTGAGACTTTTGTTGAATTCTGTGTTACATGTTAGATCTTTCTTAAGTTACATCTGCATGCTTATTCTATTGGATTCACCTATGCTTTTTTCATTTGTTTATTAGTATTGCTTTGTTTGTTTCGTGAGTAAGTTTGGCTCTATTTACTATCAGCCTAAAACATAAACCCTCTGACCTTTCTACTTTGGAATTCATTTCTTTCTCCCTTGAGATCCACCTTTCTTCCATTCCTTCCTTAATTCCTTTCTATTCTTATTCGAACTATTTCCACTAGGATGAGATCCCAAACCCCTTGAAGGAAAAATACTATAAGACTTACATGATTCCTCTTTTGGTAGAATAGCAATAAACTAGTTTTTCTTTGTTGTCTCAAAGAGGGCTATGCCCCGTACATTGTTGGCCTGTCTATCCATAGATCTGCCCACCCGATGCATTTTCGGACCAACGCTTTTGGTGACTCTACCGGTATTAAACTAGATCTATGTGAGTGTTATGTCATCTAAACGACACAAACAGTTTTTAAAGCTGCTGAGGTGATTAAGAAAATAGATAAAACTGTAAAAATCACTATGTGTTTGCAAATCTTAACTCTTTGATTAAAATCCAAAATTCTTGCAAAAGTGATCCAAACTAAAAATTTTCTTCAGAGATCCATAGATCTGGACCAGTTAGAAACCTTTAGTTTGCTGAGTTTTTATAAAAACCCGTATATTTCCATGGATCTGAGATCTTGATTTTTTTTTACAAATATTTTCAAACCCTTGCAAAATGTCAAATCTAAGATCTAAAATCAGCTTACTAAGTTAATCTGTTATTTTATCCTCGCTAATATTTGTCATTAAACCACAATCGGTATTTAAAAGAGGGATAAAATTAAATATTTAGAAAAGCACATGCTAGAGATTTTTGTCAGAAAAATCAGAAAATCAACAAGTACAAACAAAAAGAGTTTTATAGATCTGCTCTAAAAATCATTGTAGATCTAAAAATATACACTAGTGGGTGAGCTATTTACCCATATCAGGAGAGATCGTAGAGAAGTTGATCCTATTTTTGATCTACTTGAAAGGCACAACTTCAGTATTACACCAACATGCTTCACATCACTGAGTTTAGCTAATCAGTCAGCCAGGAGTGCCTCGCCTCCACGAAAGAACCAGTTTTTGCAAGGAGCCTCCACATCCCTTTGTAGTGCTTTGTTACTCAGTGGAACCACACTTCCAGCTCACGTCCTCTTTCCAACTTTTCAAATGGTAGTACCATGGGGAAACGCTATGGGCCCTCTTGCATTTCCGCATCCAGTTCATGCACTCCCTCATGGAAACCACAAAAATTCCTAATGTTTGATGGGATTTGAAATCAAAGAACGGATTCACATATATCTCGCATTCATTATGTCATGCAAGATCCTAGATGTGACCCATGAAGATGTGTCAGTTCACCTCTTTCTAGAGACCTTGCAAGGACCCGTAGCAGAATGGTTCCAACATTTGTCGGCCAGATCTATCACCAGTTGGGCCACATTACGAACTTAGTTTGAAGACAGTATAAGCCTTTAGAAGACACATTTGTGTTACTATCAAAGATCACTCACTTGAAGAAGGAGGCAAATGAAACCATGCGTGATTTTATCACCCATTTTAATTCACTGATTAACCGGGTGCCACTGCCTGTCATGTTGCTAACACTAGAAAATCAAAAGTGTTTCTTTGTGAATGCCATGAGCTCAAGAGTAAGTTTATTACTCTTACAAGAAAAAATCACCACCTTAGTTCTCACCAAGTTGTGGCCATTCAGATAGAAGACAACCTACTTATATCTGGCAAGTTAAAATGAGAGTCGCCCAAGCCCAAGGCTTTAACTCCTTCTCAAGTGACTTCATTAAATCCGGCATTCCAGGAAGATGGCAAATGACTTACTCGCATTAAAAAGTAATTGGCTCAGATTCGCCCTCCACTCACACTAGGATATCCCACAGAGAAAATTCACTCCCAACAACACCCCAAAAAGGCCGCATTTTCCTATAGCTGCTCCACGGTTGGCACTTGAGGCTCCTCCGGTCAATGCCTTGGTTGAGATCAAAGAAGAGGAGAAAATTTATGAAGAACCTTCATCGCAAGGTGAAGATGATGAAAATGTCGGTGAACCAGCTAGTGACTCTACAATCGGGTCTATGAAATTTGAAGATGAGGAATCTGATGAAGAAGAGGGTACTCAAGGGTATGCAAGGCAGACAGGTTATATGTTGTTTTCACCTGCTCACAAGGAAAAGAAGTAGAAGTTGCTGTCAGGATACAAAAGAGAAGGTTGTGTCAAACACACCTCCAACCATTGCTAAAAGAGGTAATCCTCTTCCTGATCAACCTCCTATTAAGCCTTTTACGAAGAAATATTTTCCTCCCATCTCTCCTCCAAATCAGCCTTCTTTTGTTTCCATAAAGACCAGTAACCCTACCCTGCCATTGTGAAATGAAGGACTCATTCCTTCATCAATGCAGCCCTTGGTTGCATTCGACATAGTCGATCATGCTAAAAAGACCAAGATTCAAATGTCTGAAGCTGAATATCTTTAGTCTAACCCCGAGTAGCTTGTAAGATTAACCAAATATATCCAAAGCCAAGTTGTCATCCCCTCTCCTGTCTCCCCAAAAGGAATCCTTTCCACTCCTCCTACATCTCGCATAAATGTTGCCTCAACTTCCGCGTCAGGAAAAATTGAACCTTTTTATCTCTCCCTCCTAATCAATGGTCACAAACTAAGCAACTGCATAATTGATTCTAGGGCTTCACTCATGCTTTGGGCCTCACTCTTACTAAGCCTTTCGGTAGATGTTACTTCATGGAAACCAAACAGGTTCCATTAATTGGTCAGATCAAAGACGCACAATTCGCATTTGCAGTGTTCCCAGAGAAAAGGGTAAAGATGACCATCCTCGTTGCTGATATCCCAGTGCATATGGAATTCTACTAGGGAGAAGCTTTTGCAGAGAAGTTGGTGGAGAGATTCATATGGACTGGTCCAAGGAAAAAATCCTTGTCAAGGGTGTTATGCATACATTCAAGCCGAATCACAAAAGAAGTACGGTCACCAATTCGCGACCCCAAAGTCCAAATCTTCTTCGAATCATTAAGGATGGGGAACTACTTCTTATCCATTGAGTCTGATAAAATGGGCATTCTCGTCTAGGAGGAGGACCTTAACAAGATATGGACACTATAGTTTGATGGCAGTTGTGCAACAAGTGGATGTGGCACTAGAGCTGTCCTAATATCTCCTGAAGAGGAGATTTTTCCTCTTTCTTTCAAATTGTAGTTTTTCAATACAAACAATACTGCTGAGTATGAATCTTTGTTACTTAGTATGCAAGCTGCAAAAGAAAGAGGAATCAAGAACCTAAAAGTACAAGGTGATGTTGAACTGATCGTCAACCAGGTAAAAGGGGTGTACCAAGTGAAAATGACAGACTCAAGCACTACCGCAACGTAGTATGGGACAACATTGAGGAATTTGACACTTTCTCAATAAAATCCATTCCAAGAGCTCAAAATGACATGGCCGATTCATTGGCCATCTCAGCATCTCTTATGCTCCCTCACCCAAGGTTGAAAATAGACACATATACCATTGAGGTAGTCTTCCGCCCAAGTGTGCCAGATAATTCTTAGCACTGGTAGGTATTCAACGATGACAATCAACTTATTGCCTTTCTAGAGAAAGTAGAAAATTTCAATGAGCTTCATTTTGAAGGATCTACTTCTGCATGCCGTGAATCTATCATTGGTCAAGTGAATGAATCAAAAGAAGGCGATGGCATATGTCAGCTCAGGGGAAATAAAATTCCAAAGGGTTTAGTCTCTCTGGAATGATTGTTTGACAAACATGATCGTTTTGTCAAGAAGAAGCAACAAGATGATCCTAACTCCTCTCCAGAGACCGAATCGGTCAACTTGGGTACTTGTGGAACATCAGGAAATGTTGTACACCTGAGGAAAAGTAGAAGTTTGTCAAATTTCTAAAGAAATATATGGACGTATTGGCATGGTCTTATGCTGATCTAAAGTCTTTCAAGCCTAAGGACGTTCAACATGACATCCCGTTAAAGGATGATGTCAAACCCTTTCACCAGAAACAAAGACATTACAATCCCAAGATCTCGGGCACCATCCAGGTAGAAATATAGAAAATGCTTTGGATGTGAGAATCATCTTTTCTATCCACCATAGTACACGGGTCACAAATATCATACCCGCATTTAAAGAAGAATGGTGAGATACAAATATGTGTATATTTTCACAATCTAAATAAGGCATCCTTGAAGGACAACTACCTGCTGCCCATAATGGATTAGGTTCTTTAGGTGGTAACCGGTTCAGAGATGATGTCCATGCTTGATGGCTTTTCAAGCTATAATCATATCAAAGTCTCACCTGAAGACCAATTCAAAATAGCATTCACTACTCCTTGGGGCACATTCACCTACAACAGGATGCCTTTTAGCTTGACCAATGCTGGTGCAACCTTTTAGTGAGAAATGCACTTTACATTCAAAGGTATGATGGTGTTGTCCACTCAAAATTCCCTGCTCTGATGAAAGTAAAAATTTTCAAAATTTTGAGTTTAAGTGTTTTCTCTAATGTACCGAAGTCGTGAAATTGAGAAAAGTCTGTAGTTTTGGGTCATTTTGTATGTATTTCGGGCCTGTCGGACATTTTTGTCCCACGTGTCCCAAGTTCTGAAGTGCGCTCTGTTCCCCGATCGGCCGAAATCCCCGAAGTTGTTCCATTTTCGGGCCCGTCGGAGCTTTTCATCCCAACTGTCCCGAGTTCAAAATTGCGCTCTGTTCCCGATCGGCTGAAATCCCCGAACCGCGTACTTTGCTCTTTCATGTTCCAAATGTCCCAAGTCAGATTTTGCAAATTGTTCCATTTTCGGCCGATTCGCCCGAATCGCGTCCTTCGGAACTTTTTGTCCCAAATGTCCCAAGTTCAAACGGGCCTTCTGTTCCATTTTCACCGAAAACACCGAACCACGTACTTCACTCTTTCATGTCCCAAGTTCAAACGGGCCTTTTGTTCCATTTTCGGTCGAAACACCCGAACCGCGTACTTCGTGACGTTTCGTCCCAAATGTCCCAAAATGCATTTGTGCGTTTTCTCCCTGTTTCGCCCGAATCGGCCGAGCCGCGTGTTTCGCGCATTCGCGTCTCACATGTCCCAAGTGAACCAAGTGTCATTCGTACCAGTTTTTTCCGCTCTACCCGAATATCCTGCTTATTCAAATTGGTGGGTATGCATTAAATGCGCATTGATCACCCTTCTCTCTCCTCAACGGCTATGTAACGAGCAAGCCACCTTTGCAATTCTTACATTGTTTCCATGCTACCCTTGCTCGAACCCTTGCAATTTGAAAACCTGCGCGTGTCCCCTCCCTCTGAAATTCCTTTCCGAGCCTGGTTTGCGGTTCTGTCCTCCTAGTTGCTATCAATATGGAAGATCAAAGTTTTGGAGTAGGCTTTGGGAGAACTAAAGAACAGTTGGCAGAAAGGCGAAGCTTTCAAGACGCTGGTTATATCAGTTTTCAAGGATATTCATTGTCATCTTCAAGATGAAACTTCTGGTGTGTCCCGTTCCTTGCAAGAAATTAAAGCTCAATTCAGAGCTTATGTCAAAGATAATCTGTTCAAGGAAAGCTCAATCTCCAAAGAGAAAATGAAGGAAATCTGCTCTCTTCAATCTGCCGTTGGAGAAGCAAATAAAGATTATCATACTCATGTCGAGTTTGATAAAGAGATGGAGAAATGTCTTGGATTCTGGACTCAGTCAACGGCCAACACGTCAGTCCCTCGTGGCAGAGACATAGCTGAAGCGTTAAAGAAATTCAGGCAGTGGATTCTGAAGTCAGTGGGTCCCTCTCAGTGACTGGCCACCTGTCTTCTTCTCCTTGTTCTTTTCTCTTCTTCCCTTTCTTTTTCCGTTTTCTTTGTAAGAAGTTAAGGTATTGCGATTGGCGGTTCTTAACTGTTCTTGGTTAAAGAAGCGGTTACGAAGAATAACTGATTTGTAAGCTATATAATGGCCTTCCTTACGCCATTCTGAAGGAGGAAGAATTTGGCATATTTTCTGAAAGTGTAAATAGATCATAAAGAAATCAATACAGAAGGACTTTCCATTCTTTGTCTATCTGATCTCTGTTACTCCTAAGCTTTCATTTATTTTCTTTGTGAAGATCATTTGTCTCAAGTTCATTAGTCTTGCCGATTGCATACTCTTCGACTTTGCAAGCACGGTGATCTTGTATAACCAAGAAGGAACTTTGTGTCCTTGATTAATGAGTCTGTGTTATGTTAAGAAACTTTGTGTTCTAGCAGATGTTATTTACAGAACTTTGTGTCTTTGAATTCCATCTTATTTATCCGATGCAAATGATCTTGTTTCAATTCACTGTGACTTTCGCATACATAAAGAATTACTCTGATATCTATAATTCTGCATGTTGCCCTTCTGCTCTTTCCCGTACTCTCATTTCCTCAGTCCTTTTGTAATTGATGATCTTCATAGAAAACACTTTCGTGATATCCAAGTTTAACCAACAAATCATGTTTTGTACATTTGTAAATAAGTTCGTTTCTGAATAAGGGAACCTCTCCCATTAAAGAGGAGGGACTTCTTGTCCCCTGACTGTTGCTCTTCGTAAAGTCCTATCTGACGACCAACAGTTTTTGGCGACTCCGCTGGGGAAAATCATATTCCAGTTCTGTTATTTTTGATCATCTTTTGATCTGGCGACTCCGCGTTTTACTCGAGGGAGAAGGACCCTTGGTATTGAAGATTCTCAGTTCCAGATTTTGGAGCAGCAGGGTTTTCCTTTTCCTTCAACAAGAAATAGAAGGACTCATTCGACAAGCACTCCACCTGTTCAAGATAGAAGTCCTACGGGTGGTATTCCTTCAGAGCCAGCTAGCCCTAATCTTCAAGCTTTGATTCTTGCTGGTGTTGCAGTCCCTCTCCAAGCCGTTTTTCCAAGAATGGCGGCGCCATTACCATGGGGTCATCATGTTGGGCCCCTGGCCCTTACTCAGCCTTTGCATGAGTTACCCAGAGGTAACGGAAGAACTTTCCTAAATTCAAAGGCGATGGCAAAGTGCATCCTGATGAACACATCGCAGCCTTCGTTGTTGCATGTGGAGTTCTGGGAGTCGAATATGAAGACGTCTCCGTAAGGCTGTTCGTCGAGACGTTACAAGATAATGCTGCTGATTGGTTCTACCACCTTCCGGCTGGCGCTATCACCGACTGGGACACAATGAGAACTCAGTTCGAAAACCGTTTCAAGCCGGCAGAAGATGTACATGCCTTGCTAGCCCAAATCTCTCAGATAAAGAAAGATTCACAAGAGCCCATGAGAGAATTTGTGGCCCGGTTCAACAAATTGATCAATAAAATTCCGTAGCCTACCCGACCTGTTGATCAAATTCAAAAATGTTTCTTCCTAAATGCTCAATCGCCCAAAGTTAGTTATGCACTAAGAAGGGCTAATCTCGCAACATTGGTCGAGGATCAAACTCTCGCTGTTAGTATCGAGGATGACTTGATCATGTCAGGAAAGTTGAGAAGAGACCCTCTCAAATCTAAGTCTGCTGCTTCTTCCTCTTCCACCCCTGGACCTAATATTGATCCATTAGTTCAGAAACTTGCAAATGATCTTATTGCTATAAAGAAACAATTGGCTCAGCACGCTCCTTATGCAGACGTTCCAAGGAGAAATTTTCAGCCCAGAAATCATTTGCTCGCTTCCCAAACAAGATTAGCACTTGAAGGACCTCCGTTAAAGTCCCTCACAATGTGACTGTGAGGTTGAAGAGCCAGATGATGATGAGGATAATGAAGCTTGCGAGGAGTATGTGGAGGAATTTGATGATGAGGCAGAGGAACTTGAGGGATCTCGAGTTAATTTCTTTACCACTGAGGGCATTGATGATGGAGATGATTATGATGAAGTGGTAGCAGACATGAATAGTGAATCATTTGCTGTCATGACTCGAGAGCAGACAAATCAGAGGGAGAAAGTGACACAGCCTATCAAGAAATCTAAGGAGCAGTCGACAACTATTCCCGTGATTGCAAAAAGAGGATCTCCTATCCCTACTTCGTCTACACCAAAGGTGAGTCCTATCAATCCTGCTACCAAAGTTGCTTCTTCTTTTTCTCCTAAAGTTGATAAGCCTAGAATTTCAAATGATGATGGCCCATCCACTTCTGGGTCCTTTGATATTGTTGATCACCTGAAAAAGACCAAGGTCCAAATCTCAGAAGCTGAGTACTATCAAACCCATCCCAAAGCTTTTGCCAAAATGATCCACTTTGTTAATTCCCTTTCCAAGACCACCTCTAAAGGCATTTTTCCTACTCCTTCTTCTCGCAACCACACCTAGTCTCTGGTGTATTTGTTGTCACCTCGCCTAGTGACAAAATCAAGCCTTTTTATGTAACACTTCTTATAGCTGGTCATAGGCTCAGTAATTGTGTCATTGACTCAGGAGCCTCAGATAATGTGATGCCTGCTAAAGTAGCTCATGCTTTAGGCCTGACCCTCACACGCACTTATGGATCTTGTTACTCCATGGAGAGTAAAGAAGTGCCCCTGGTCGGGAGAATTAAAGATGCACAAGTAGCTTTTGCTGCTTTGCCCGAGAAGAAAGTGTTGGCTACCATCTTAGTGGCAGATATTCCCCCTTCATACGGGATGTTGCTAAGTAGGAACTTCTGTAAGGACGTGGGTGGGGAAATCCAAATGGACTGGTCACATGCACTCGTGCCTGTCAATGGACAAATGAAGAAGTTGCTGCCTGAGAAGCAGTCTGAGTATATTGTGCAGAAAACGGATGATCCTAGAGCACAAATACTCTACGAGGATATGGGGCATGGTAACTACATGATTATGTCCCCTGATGAAATCCAACCCCCAAAGTGTCTCCTAAAGATCCTAATGGGGTTTGGATTTTAGAGTTTGATGGAAGTTGTTCCTCAGCTGGTTCCGGAGCCGGTGTCCTGCTGGTGTCACCTGAAGGAAGCCTACACCCCTTTTCATTTAAGTTGCAGTTCGAGAATACTAATAACACAGCAGAATACGAGGCTCTCATTCTCGGATTGCAAGTGGCCAAAGAACAAGGTGTAAAGAATCTTCTGGCTCGTGGTGATGCAGAATTGATTGTAAAGCAGGTCAGAAACCTTTTTCAAGTAAAAAATGGAAGGCTGAAACATTACCGGAATCAGGTTTGGGATTCCATTGAATTCCTTGATGCTTTCTCTATCGAAGCAGTACCTAGGGAAAAGAACAGCAGGGCTGATTCACTAGCTGTCTCAGGGTCGCTACTGATTCCTCATCCTGATTTCTCTCAAGACAAGTTCACCATTGAGATGATCCATCGACCCAGTGTACCTGATAACACCAATAACTGGCAGGTTTTCAATGATGATCAACATTTTCTTTCCTTCCTGGAACTCAAGGGTAATTTTGAACAGCTGTATTTTGAGGGAAGTGACAACCTACCTCGTGAGAGTGTGCCCTTTGACAAAGCAGTCACCCAAGGGGAAGAAACAGGTCAGGAAGGGTGCATTAAACTCAAGGGGAATAAGATTCCTAAAGGGTTGGTGAGTTTGGAGGAACTATTTGATAAACATGACAGGCATGTGAAGTCTAGAGCTTCTACTGGACCTCAGCAATCAGCTGAGTATGACAAAATCAATATTGGGAGTTCTAATGACCCTAAGCTAGTGAATATTGGAAAATGTTGCACACAGATGAGAGGAGAAAAGCAATTGATCTTCTAAGGAGGTATAAGGATGTTCTTGCTTATTCTTATGAAGATTTGAAAGCTTTCAAACCAAAAGATATGCAGCACTCGATTCCTCTCAAACCAGGAATTAAACCTTTTAAGCAGAAACAGAGGCAGTATAATCCCAAAATAGCTGACACCATCTTTCAGGAAATTCAGAAGTTGTTGAAGGCTAAAATCATTTTTCCCATTCACCATTCAACATGGATTGCAAATATTGTGCCTGTTAGGAAGAAAAATGGTGAGATCCGCATCTGTGTTGATTTCAGGAACCTGAATCAGGCGTCTTTGAAAGATAATTATCCTTTGCCTATGATGGATCAGGTCTTGCAAGCGATTCATGTGGTCGAAATGTTATCCATGCTCGATGGATTCTCGGGATACAATCAGGTAGAAGTTGATACTGCAGATCAACACAAGACAGCTTTCACTACTCCTTGGGGTACCTTTGCTTACAAGAGGATGCCTTTTGGGCTCATTAATGCTGGTGCCACTTTTCAGAGAGCCATGGATCTAGCTTTTGGAAGCTTGAAAGGGAAGTGTATTGTCATATATCTTGATGACCTGACAGTGTTTTCCAAGACAAGAGCGGATCATTTTGATCACCTAGAGACAGTTCTGCTGAGATGCAGAGAGCATGGGATCTCTCTGAACCCTAAAAAATCTATCTTTTGTGTCACTGAGGGAAAGTTATTAGGGCACATTGTCTCCAAGGATGGTATTAAGATTGATCCTGAATGAGTTCAAGCCATCCAACAAATTCCTCTCCCAACCAGCAAAAAGGGCGTGCACTCCTTCTTTGGTAAGATAAATTTCTTGAGAAGATTCATCCCTGATTTTGCAGAGTTAACTTTGAATATTTCTCAGATGATGAAAGGGAAGCAAACATTTGGTTGGTCTTCTGAAGGAAAGGAATCCTTTGAAGGTATCAAGAGAGCTATTGCTAAAACTCCTGTTTTAGCCTGTCCTGATTTCAGCAAAGATTTCATCATCTATTGCTATGCTACAGATAATACCTTGCCATTGTCTTAACTCAAGAAGACTCTAATGAGCATGAACTCCCAATTGCATTCATGAGCTATATTCTGAAAGATCATGAGTTGAAATACACCATGATGGAGAAGCATGCTTTTGCAGTGGTCAAAGCTGTTAAGCAGTTTCATTTTTATATCCTCAACTCTCACTCCATGGTGTTGGTTCCAGATACAACTGTTAAGTCAATTCTCACACAACAAGAATTTGGATCCAAGAGAGGGAACTGGGTTGCTAAGGTCCAAGAGTATGACATTGACATCAAACCGACCAAGCTGGTTCGTGGAAAAGGCCTTTGTGAGCTCATTGCTGAAGGAGCTAAACATGAGTTGCTGGAGGAGAAAGCTGACATTCCTACCGTTCTGTTCCTTAGCTCAGTTGATGAATGGTATGCTGACATCGCCCATTTTCTCACCTATGGGGAATGCCCCTCTCATTTAACTGCCAAGGAAAAGAGGACTGTTAAATTGAGGTCAGTGCAATATGTATTGTGGGAAAATGCTTTGTTCAAGCGTGGGTTAGATGGGAGATTTTTGAAGTGTGTGGACAAGGAACAAAAGAGAAAGTTGCTCTCAGCTTTTCATGATCGGGCATGTGGAGGGCACTATTCATCAATAGTTACAGCTCATAAGATACTCCGTGGAGGATACTACTGGCCTTCCTTGTTCAGAGATGCATCCAAGTGGGTGGATAAATGTGAGGCTTGTTAGACTTTTGTGGGAAGACCTAAATTGGCTTCTTTGCCTCTCAAGCCAGTTGTGATTGAGGAACCATTTCAACAGTGGGGTCTGGACTTCATTGGTACACTTAATCCTGCTTCTAGTGCTGGTCACACTCATGTGCTAACTGCCACTGACTATTTCACCAAATGGGTGGAGGCTATTCCAGTCAAGAGTACTACTTCTGAAGTGGTGTGCAGCTTCATTAAAGAGAACATCTTGGTAAGGTATGGTGTACCTAATAAGATTGTAATAGATAATGCTTCGAATTTCTCTTCAACTGAGATAATGGATTTCTGCTACGGGTATGGCATCTCCCTGGCTCATTCTTCAGATTATTACCCCCAGGGAAATGGGCAAGCAGAATCCACTAACAAAAATCTGGTGACTATCATAAGGAAGTTGGTCAATGAGTCTCAACGAAACTGGCACAAGAAGCTCTATGATGCTCTTTGGGTAGACAGGATTACACCAAAGAGAGCTATTGGAATGTCTCCTTTTCAAGTGGTATATGGAGTAGAAGCTCAATTACAAAGTGATGTGGAGCCGCGCCTTGCACCTAATGAAGGCCATCAAGATACTAGTTTCGTAGAGATGCTTTGACAAGAGAATTATGTACCTGCACAAATTGAATGAGGACAGATTGATGGTTGCTGATAGGATATCTATTCACTAGCAGAAGGTAAAGGTCCTGTTTGACAAGAAAGCTAGGTTCAGAGATTTCCAAGTTGGAGACACCGTGTTGTTATGGGACAAAAGACATGAACCTCGTGGCAGCCATGGAAAGTTTGATTCCCTGTGGCTCGGACCTTTCAAGATCAGACACTTTGCTGGTGAGAATTCCTTTTATCTTGATTACATGGATGGTTCTTCTCTCCCACTTCCTTATAGTGGGCAGTATCTCAAGTTGTTCAAGTCCTAGGTGATTAGGGAGTCCCTTGTATATTCTGTACAGCGTTTTTGCTTTTCTTTCCTTTTTGTTTTGGTGTGTTGCCCTCTGTATTGGTCTGTTTTTGACTCCGTTGCCCAATGGATAAGGTACTAGTCTGCTTCCCGAGTTTGTCTAAGTTCTTGCCTTGTCTCATTCCTTGAATTCATGCCAAGTCATCCCCAGAAGGAGCCAGCTGTTGTCCACTCAAAATTCCCTGCTCTGATGAAAGTAAAAATTTTCAAAATTTTGAGTTTAAGTGTTTTCTCTAATGTACCGAAGTCGTGAAATTGAGAAAAGTCTGCAGTTTTGGGTCATTTTGTATGTATTTCGGGCCTGTCGGACATTTTTGTCCCGCGTGTCCCAAGTTCCAAAGTGCGCTCTGTTCCCCGATCGGCCGAAATCCCCGAAGTTGTTCCATTTTCGGGCCCGTCGGAGCTTTTCGTCCCAACTGTCCCGAGTTCAAAATTGCGCTCTGTTCCCCGATCGGCCGAAATCCCTGAACCGCGTACTTTGCTCTTTCATGTTCCAAATGTCCCAAGTCAGATTTTGTAAATTGTCCATTTATGGCCGATTCACTCGAATCACGTCCTTCGGAACTTTTTGTCCCAAATGTCCCAAGTTCAAACGGGCCTTCTGTTCCATTTTTTGAAACACCCGAACCGCGTACTTCACTCTTTCATGTCCCAAGTTCAAACGGGCCTTTTGTTCCATTTTCGGTTGAAACACCCGAACCGCGTGATTTCAGCAGCGTTTTGGTCCCAAATGTCCCAAAATGCATTTGTGTGTTTTCTCCCTGTTTCGCCCGAATCGGCCGAGCCGCAGAGTGTTTCGCGCATTGGCGTCTCACATGTCCCAAGTGAACCAAGTGTCATTCGTACTAGTTTTTGCTGCTCTACCCGAATATCTTGCTTATTCAAATTGGTGGGTATGCATTAAATGCGCATTGATCACCCTTCTCTCTCCTCAACAATGCTATGTAACGAGCAAGCCACCTTTGCAATTCTTACATTGTTTCCATGCTACCCTTGCTCTAACCCTTGTAATTTGAAAACCTGCGCGTGTCCCCTCCTCTTGAAATTCCTTTCCGAGCCTGGTTTGTGGTTCTGTCCTCCTAGTTGCTATCAATATGGAAGATCAAAGTTTTGGAGTAGGCTTTGGGAGAACTAAAGAATTGGCAGAAAGGCGAAGCTTTCAAGACGCTGGTTATATCAGTTTTCAAGGATATTCATTGTCATCTTCAAGATGAAACTTCTGGTGTGTCCCGTTCCTTGCAAGAAATTAAAGCTCAATTCAGAGCTTATGTCAAAGATAATCCATTCAAGGAAAGCTCAATCTCCAAAGAGAAAATGAAGGAAATCTGCTCTCTTCAATCTGTCGTTGGAGAAGCAAATAAAGATTATCATACTCATGTCGAGTTTGATAAAGAGATAGAGAAATGTCTTGGATTCTCGGACACCAATGGCCAACACGTCGGTTCCTCGTGGCGTAGACATAGCTGAAGTGTTAAAGAAATTCAGCGGTGGATTCTCAAGTCGGTGGGTCCTCTCGGTGATTGGCCACCTGTCTTCTTCTCCTTGTTCTTTTCTCTTCTTCCCTTTCTTTTTCGTTTTTTTTGTAAGAAGTTAAGGTATTACGATTGGCGGTTCTTAATCGTTCTTGGTTAAAGAAGCGATTACGAAGAATAACTGATTTGTAAGCTATATAATGGCCTTCCTTACGCCATTTCAAGGAGGAAGAATTTGGCATATTTTTCGAAAGTGTAAATAGATCATAAAGAAATCAATACGTATGACTTTCCAGTCTTTGTCTATCTCGATCTCTGTTACTCCTAAGCTTTCATTTATTTTCTTTGTCAGAAGATCATTTGTCTCAAGTTCATTAGTCTTGCCGATTGCATACTCTTCGACTTTGCAAGCACGGTGATCTTGTATAACCAAGAAGGAACTTTGTGTCCTTGATTAATGAGTCTGTGTTATGTTAAGAAACTTTGTGTTCTAGCAGATGTTATTTACAGAACTTTGTGTCTTTGAATTCCATCTTATTTATCCGATGCAAATGATCTTGTTTCAATTCACTGTGACTTTCGCATACATAAAGAATTACTCTGATATCTATAATTCTGCATGTTGCCCTTCTGCTCTTTCCCATACTCTCATTTCCTCAGTCCTTTTGTAATTGATGATCTTCATAGAAAACACTTTCGTGATATCCAAGTTTAACCAACAAATCATGTTTTGTACATTTGTAAATAAGTTTGTTTCTGAATAAGGGAACCTCTCTCATTAAAGAGGAGGGACTTCTTGTCCCCTGACTGTTGCTCTTCGTAAATTCCTATCTGACGACCAACAGATGGGAAAGGTCATCGTATTTTATTTGGATGACTTAATTGTGTTCTCAAAAAAGTGAAGTGATCATTGTGATCATTTGGAGCAAGTATTGATTAGATGTCGAGAACACGAGATTTCCCTAAATCCAAAAAGTCTATTTTTGGGGTCACTGAAGGAAAGTTGTTGGGACACGTTGTCAGCAAGGAAGGAACAAAGATAGATGTCGAAAGGGTTAAGGCTATTTAGAGCCTTACCTTACCCACAAGTAAGACCGGTGTTCACTCTTTCTTCGGAAAGGTGAATTTTCTCAAACGCTTTGTTCTTGACTTCACTGAAAAGACTCATCACATATCAAATATGATGAAAGGGTCGCAAACTTTTCGGTGGAGCAAAGAAGGAAAGGTGTCATTCAAGGATATAAAATCCTTCATTTCCCATGCACCCATCCTAGTATGTCCCGACTTCTCCAAGGATTTTATCATGTACAGTTATGCATCTACGCATACTGTATCAGCCATCTTAATGCAAAAGAACTTTGAGGATGTTGAATCCCCAATCACTTTCATGAGCTCCCCTCTCAAGCCTCATGAATTGAAGATGTCTCAGTTAGAAAAACATGCCTTCATAGTGGTCAAAGTAGTCAAGAACTTTTGGTACTACATCCTAAACTCTCATATGGTAGTGTTGGTTCCTGACATGATAGTTAAGTCTATCCTAACTCAATAGGAGTTAGGTATCTTACGAGGGAATTGAATTGCGAAGGTCCAGGAGTATGATCAAGACATAAAACCAACCAAGCTAGTAAGGACGCAAGGGCCTATGTCGATTATGGCTGAAAATAAAGATTCGAGAGGTCCCTAAAGAGAAAGTTGATTGCATCGACAGAGCACGATGTGGTCAGTTGGAGAAAGCTAATTCTCTACCTATGGTCCTATTTATCAGAACTAGTGACGAATGGTATTCGGAAATTGCTTTCTTTCTCACTTACGGTAAGTTCCTAGCTCATCTAACTTCAAAGGGAAGTAGACTATAAAGCTCTGGGGCAGCCGATATGTCAAATGGGATGATAGTCTATACAAGCACAAGATTGATGGCATCTTCTTGCGATGCATGACAAACCACAACAGATCAAATTGCTTGAAACTTTTCATGACTCAGCCTGCGGCGGTCATTTCTCCTCATCCGTAATAGCACATAAGATCATTCGGGCCAGGTATTACTAGCCAACACTATTTCAGGATACAACCACCTAGGTAGCAAAATGTGAGCTCTGCCAATAGTTTGTTGGCAAACCAAAATTGGCTGCTTTTCCCCTCAGGCCCGTCATTATTGATGAACCATTCAGGAAATGGGGAATTGACTTTATCAGAGCACTACATCCCCAATCAAGTGTCAGACATAGTTATGTCCTAATGATTAATAGCACTATATCCCCAATCAAGTGTCGACATAGTTATGTCCTAACAGTAATAGATTACTTCACCAAATGGGTGGAGGCCATGTCTCATTAAGAATGGCACCTCTGAAGTTGTTTACAACTTCGTCAAAGAAAATATCATCGTGAGGTTTGACATCCCACACAAGATCATTGTTGATAATGCTTCCAACTTCTCCTCAAAGGAAGTTATCAATTTTTGCTATGAATACAGGATAACCTTGGCCCATGCCTCGAATTATTACCCCAAGGGAAATGGTTAGGCGAGAATCCGAAGAATAAGAACCTAGTTACCATCATATGAAAGCTAGTCGATGAGAATCAGCGGTCCTAGAACAAGTCATTGTACGATGCTTTGTGGGCAGACCATATTACTCTGAAGAGATCTCTCAGTATGTCACCTTTTCAAGTGTTATATGGAATCGACGCCGAGCTCCCCATTTCTGCAGAAATTCTCGCTTTACACTTGGCATGGGCGATCGAGGATGAGACTTTCCAGAAATCTCTAGAAAAGAGGATCATGTATCTAATGAACTTAAAGAGAAGAGAGTAAGGGTGGTCGACACGGGATCACTTGAACATTAGAATCAAGTTAAGATATCTTTGTTCGATAAAAATGATAAGAAGAGGAATTTCCAGGTGGGAGATCTCGTCCTTTTATGGGACAAGTGAAGAGAGCCAAAGGGCATGCACAGGAAATTCAACTCTCTTTGGAGAGGGCCTTTCAAGATCAAGTAGATCAATGGAGAGAATAGCTTCTATCTCTCATATCTGGATGGAATTGAGCTCTCGCTTCCCTATAGTGGGCAACATCTCAAAATATTTAGGAAGTAGAGCTTGATCTCCTCTTTGTACAGTTTGCTTTAGTTGTGTGTTTGTTTTTGTCATTTGTTTTCTTTTTGTTGGTTGTGTGTTTTCCTTCCTTTTTCTTTGCCCTTGTTTTTGACTCTCCAACCCAGTGGATAGGCACATGATGATCTGGGGTTCCCTACCCTTAAGTTTTGCTCAAAGTTAGTCCCAGGGGGTTCCCTACCCTTAAGCTTTGCTCAAAGTTAGTCCCCAGAAAGAGCCAGCTATTATCTTGTAAAATTGACAAGGGCAATTTTATAGGTAACCATACCAAAATTTCTGTTTTGGTCCCCCTTTGAGGTCTCTTAACGTTCGGAATGGCATAAAATCCCTTTTCGGAAAATATAGTTTTTAGAACTTGGTCATTTTCAACCTTTTTGGGTTGGGCACAGTTTTCTTTCATGTTACATCAACCAAAATTGTGCCCCCTATATTCCTTTGGTGCATTCTATTGAGTGTCAACATTCCAAATGTTGCACCTCTTAATGTTGCACCTATCAAAGGTGTGCCAAGGTGCATGCGCCAACTTGTCAACACTCTAAATGTTGCACCTCTTAATGTTGTGCCAAGGTGCTGAAAATGTAGTGTTGACACTTCAAAAGTGTGCCATAGAAAAGTTGGTGGCACATTTATTACACCTTTTCTATATAAAAGCGTGTCCAATTGTCATTTTCAAAATTCAAAAATGTGGAAAAGTTATTCCTCTATACTTTGTCTACGTTCCTGTCAGCCCTGCATGTTTCCATTTATCACGTTCATGGATCCCACATCGTCTCCTTTATCATTATATATTCCTTGTAAGTGGTCCTTGATTTTTTTGTGGCTTTGTTGTGGTTTTTGTGTTGTTTTAGGAAATTAGGATTGTTAATAAATAATGAACCTAAGAAGATAACACAATCCTAATATATTTTGTGCAACCCACTTCAAACCGTTCTTCGTCCTCCTTCCAGATCTACAAAACTGGAAGATTCTGTAACAAAACTACTCAAACTCATTTTTCCTTTGTTCCCTGCTATGCTAAAGTTTTCCCTCCTGGCCATCAAAACCAAAAGCAAAGAGAGTGAAAATCATATATTTCTGCAAACACTCACTGTTTTTCCTTCGGCGCAAGCTTTATTATTGCTACATCTAGCATAGTTGCACTAAAGGTGCACTATCCCTGTGTGAGGCATAAGCCTTCTCCACACCTTGTAAAAACTCCAAAAAATTCCTAAAGCACAAGTGCAGGCACAAGCGTACTTATAGATACACCAACATCTGAATGTTGTGCAAACCCTTCTCGTGTTTTGTAAGATAAACCCTTGGCGCACCTCACCTTAATGTTACATCTACCACATATGTGCCGATGGCACACCCTGAGACCTTGCTACACCAAATAAATTTAGGCCCAGTTAAAACACTTCATATGGCACAAGTCCACATCCATTGACATCAATATCTGAATGTTTTGTGTAGTCTTTCCATGCCTGGACCCCTTTTTTGGCACTATTTCCTCCCATACAACACGTTCCCAAAGTGTGCCTTGCTTTTCGAGACCCCGCACTGTAGTAGAGAGCTGTGCCTTGAGTCGAGAGAACCACAAATTGATAACTTTTCATTTTGTAAGCTTTGATGGATGACTTAACAGCTAACATGGCTCTTCTACGATGGACTTCCCTGATTCTTCTTGCAAATCAATAGCTAAACTCAGATTCACACATGTCTTCATCGAGTAAGAAGCCAACCAAGTCCAAGGGTAAAGCCAAGCTAACAAAAGAAGAAATGAAATATAAATACCAAAGGGTCAGGATGCCTGAATCCCTTGCAGAGTGTGACCTAGATATCAAAGATTCAGAACTCGATCACATTGACATGGAGGAATTCTGGGCCAGAACCAAGAAGGTCATAGGCAGCCCATGGATGGATAAATTGGTTGTCAAGTGGTGGTCTAAAATTTTCTTGAGGATTCCCGTGAGCGCAATCAACAATGAGTTCATGATGTTGGTGGGTGTTGTTACAATAAAGACATAAGATGTGTCGAAAATGAGAAGGGCGAGGTAATAATCAACCTCACCGCTGACATTTTGAGATCATGTTGGGTATCCCTCACCACCAACATTTTGTAGTGGTAAGCCAAGAGGACTGCATGAAGACATGGAACGAAAACGAAGACAAATGCATGCAGCTGATGAATGAGGTGTACCTCAAAAACAAGAAGGTGGTAAGCAGGTGGCCACAAGTCATTCATCGTAGTGACTTTTCAGAGGAATTGAGTGACACCATCACTTTCCTGAGTAGGGTGTTTGGGCTTCTTGATGCCCATTACTTTCATAAGTGGATGCTCAGATATTTAGAAACAATGAGCAAAAATGTTCCTGATCAATGTTTTGAATGGGGAGAGATTATCAGCAGCACAATCTCCGAGCAACTTCAACAACTTTCAACAACTGGGAAGTTCTATATGAACTCCTACATGGTATATGTTGTTACCTCAGAGAGGGACTACCCAGCATTGAGTCGATGTGGGGTATGGCCCCAGGTCAGAATATACGAGTACTATCTAGAGTTAAGACTGGAAAATAGCATAGCACAATTCAGCAAAATCAATGATGCCTTCTTCTATGGCGTCATCTACCTCTTGAGGCCCAATATGACTCACGGTCGGACGACCAAAAGCATGGTATCCACCACAGAGAAGTGGGGAGTGTTATTCATGTAATTCCCCACTTTCACCTATCTCAGAGCTGCCAACTTCTTGGGAGAGCCCACCAAGTTGCCGAGGTATGTGGGACCCAAGCTAATCCTATTAGAGCTGTCTAGATAGCTTATCACATACCATGAGAAGTGTTTGAAAAGAAAGAAGGGTGGAACTCCATTCCCCCTCATAGTGGGTAGGTACACCTGCACTTCACAGAGCAAATCCCGGGAAATGTTTACAGAGCTTGAATTGCTCAACTTAAAGCATAATTTCCCGACAAGGCCAACCTTTGATCCTCATGATTTCCTTCCAAGGGAAAATCTCAATCAAATTCACGTCCCTTAGATCGAAGATATCTACATCGATCTATATCACGAAGTCGAGCTCAAGACAAAGGATCACTCCCACCTAGCCCTAGTAGAGATCATTCAATATGGTGTGGCCATTGTCCCAAAGGGCTTCAAGCAACTGATCAAAAGTTTGATCAAGTTTATCTAGACATGATGGGGACAATTGGCCGTTTGCTAAAATTGATAGAAACAAGGCACCTCATACTATTGAGGAAAGGGTCAAAGGCACTCTGCAGCGCATTGAGCATTGGTGTAAGAAAAATAGTCTCATCTACCTTGGAGTAGACTTTACCATGTCTCCCTTGGGTAATGCATCCACCAATCCGAAGCAATTACCTAAAGGCAAAGGAAAAGATAAAGAGGGAGAGCCAAGCATTACTCATGTGGAAATTCCTGAGATCCCTCCTTCCTCCGAGGAGGAGAGCGAGCAGTAGTAAGCTTGATATCCCCAGAAGAAGAAGAAGTGGTAAGTGCTCCAACAGGCACATCCACGTAGGATGTTGCCACTACTACAAGTGGTGAGGTTCCCATCATCCCCTCTCCCGATCCTCCTTCCCCTCCTCATGTCACTGAACCAACCACTCCTTTGGTTGTGTCTTCTCCTCCGCCTTTGACCATTCCCCCTCCCTCTTCCTCCATCTTCTCTTCCCTCGTGGATTTTTTTCCCAACATTTCTTCCCTCATCTCATAGACCCCTTACACCCCCATGGTTTCCTCTCCTACAGTGACTCCTACCCCTATGAGTGTTAGAGGGTTGGCTTCTTTCTCAATGCCACCACCCAGTGTCTTGACACATTTCCCTATGTCCACTGTAGTTGCTCCTTCTTCCACCCCATTTCCTCTTCTTCCTCTGGTCCCACTCCCCTAAGTCCAGAATGGATCTCCAAACACCTGAGTCAACACAAGAGGAAAGTCCCTATTGCACCTATGGACTTCTCCATTATTCCAACTAAAGGGGCTAAGAAGCAAAAGGCTATAACCCGCTTCTCTAAAAGTGCTTCAGGTGAAAGAGTTATGGAGATCGCATACCCTAATCCCACAAAGGAGAAAAAAGATCTGTCTCCTATAGATTTTACAGTGACTCAGGTCACAATGGGAACATCCTCAGAAAGCCTACAAGGAGAGGCCTTATCTGTAGTGGATGCCCTTTGTAAAAGCTTCAAGAAGAAAAGGAAGAGAAGAGAATATTAAAAGAGCAAAACAAGCATCTTCTCCAAGCCCTGCAAAATATGGATAATACACCTCCTATAGCTGCCACTGAAACTCCTGAAGCCCTTAGTCAGGAGAAGATAAATGAGTACACCAAGATTGACGAGCAAGGTGTAGCAAAGGTCTACCTGGAGAGAGCAGATCCTCAAAGATAGTGAGGAAGTGATTACAAAGTTCACATAGCCGTGTCAAAATATAGATCAAGTTAACAAGGAACTCCCAGGATCAGGACCTATCTCCGAAGAGTTGGACCATACCGAGTTGCAACACGAGACATTCCAGAAGATGCTTGACTACCCAGTCGATGACTTAATGAAATTCAGCGTCTTCGATCACCCGAGAGCACCCAATAAAGTCCTTGCTGCTTTAGACTATTGGGTTGACCAAATGGAGTTTGTCTTGGAGAAAATAGAAAAATCAAGGAGGAATCCTTGCATGTAATGCATCAAATAGAACAAATCGTCTTAAATATGTCTCCAAGTTTTCTCACCCCATCATATGCCTTGAGGAAGGCAGATGACACTATTTGGATTTTCAAAGGAATCACGTCGCAGGGTTTAGAGTCAGAGGCCACTTTTGATATAGAATCTATCAACAACCTTCTGGCCTATCGCAACTTTGTTGGATACCTGATGGAGGCAGGTAATGAATACTTCAAACTCCCGAAAAGACTCAGAGATGAACGGGAGACTTGCAAAGTCATCGGGGATCACACCAAAGGTCCCGCTCAGGATCAACTTCAAACAATGATTAGCAAGTTCATGGAGTATCGAGCTCAATTTCACATTTCCTCTCCTGAGTAGAAGTAGGACACTCCTTTCCAGCCAAGGGATGATGACAAATAGGCTCCTTCCTCTTAGGATTTATCCCATTTTTGTAAAATATTTAAAATAATGTTGGCACAAATGATGACATCATCCATGTTGCATCATGAGATGTTGTCATCCACAAAATATTCCCAAAGTCAACTTTTGACTTTTAAATATTTTGTAGATATTTTGTAAATGGTTGTTGGCTCCTTTTTGTCTTCTTTCTCCTTCTCCTTCTATAAATATTGGAATGCTTGTTGTATTCCGTGTGAGAAAACTCGCTTTTAAAAATAGAGTGAAGAGAGAAAGACTTTAAGCCTTCTTATAATAAAACGTTAGTAATACAAAATTGAGACTTTGTCTTTGAATTCTGTGTTACATGTTAGATCTTTCTTAAGTTAGATCTGCATGCTTATTCTATTGGATTCACGTATATTTTTGTCATTTGTTTATCAATATTGCTTTGTTTGTTTATGTGAGTAAGTTTGGCTCTGTTTACTACCACCTAAAACATAAACCCTCTGACCTTTCTACTTTGGAATTCATTTCTTTTCTCCCTTCAGATCCACCTTTCTTCCATTCCTTCCTTCATTCCTTTCTATTCTTTATCGAACTATTTCCATCGGGATGAGATCCTAAACCCCCTCAAGGCAAAATATTGTATGACTTGCATAGATTCTTGTTGGTAGTTTGCAATAAACCAGTTTCACTTTGCTGTCTCAAAGAGGGGCTATGCCCTACACATTGTTGGCCTGTGTATCCATAGATCTACCCACCCAACAGATTTTCAAAATGACAATTTTTGGCAACTCACTGGGATTGAACCAGATCTATGTGATTTCTATATCGCTAAAAAAAACACTAACAGCTTTTAAAGGCCGAGGTGACTAAGAAAATAGATAAAATTGTAAAAATCACTACCTGTTTGCAAATCTTAACTCTTTGTTTAAAATCTAATTTTTTTGTAAAAGTGATCCAAACTGAAAATTTTCTTCAGAGATCCATAGATCTAGACCAGTTAGAAACCTGTAGTTTGCTGAGTTTTTATAAAAACTCAGTATATTTTGTAGATCTGAGATCTTGATTTTTTTACAAATATTTTCAAACCCTTGCAAAACGTCAAATCTAAGATCCAAAAATCAGCTTACTAAGTTAACCATTATTTTATCCTCACTAATCTTTGTCATTAAGCCATAATCGGTATTCAAAAGAGGGATAAAATTAAATATTTAGAAAAGTACATAGATCTGCTCTAAAATCATCACTTTGTATATCTAAAAGATACACCAGCGGGTGAGCCATTTACCTGTAGCAGGAGAGATCATGGAGAATTTGATCCTATTTTTAATCTACTTCAAAGGCACAACTTCAGTATTACACCAAAGACGCTTCATGTCGCCGAGTTCAATGTCTAATCGGTCACCAGAGTGCCTCACCTCCACGAAAGAACTGGTTTTCACAAGGAGCCTCCACATCCCTTTGTAGTGCTCTGTTACTCAACAAAACCACACTTCCAGCTCACGTCCTCTTTCCAAATTTTCAAATGGCATTACCATGGGGAAACATTATGGGCCCTCTTGCATTGCTGCATCCAGTTCATGCACTCCCTCATGGAAACCACAAAAATTTCCCAAGATTTTATGGGAGTTGAAATCAAAGCATGGATTCACATATATCTCGCATTCATTATGTCACGCAAAGCATCCTAGATGTGACCCATGAAGACATTTCTGTTCGCCTCTTTTTAGAGACCTTGTAAGGACCTGTAGTAGAATGGTTCCAACATTTGTTGGCCAGATCTATCACCAGTTGGGCCACATTACGAACTACTTTTGAAGATAGGTATAAGCCTTCAAAAGACACATTTGTGAAACTATCAAAGAGCACTCACTTGAAGAAGGATGCCAATGAAACCATGCATGATTTTATCACCCATTTCAATTCACCGATTAGCTGTGCCACCGCCATGTTGCAACACCAAAAATCAAAAGTGTTTCTTTGTGAATGCCATGAGCTCAAGAGTAAGTTTCTTACTCTTATAAGAACAAATCACCACCTTAGTTCTTGCTCAAGCTACAACCATTCGGATAGAAGACAACCTACTTATATCTAGCGAGTTAAAATAAGAGCCATCCAAGCCTAAGGCTTCAACTCCTTCTCAAGTCACTTCATCGATCCAAAGATTCCGAAGATGTCAAATGACTTGCTCGCTTTAAAAAAGAAATTGGCTCAAAGCTTCGTCCTCCACTCTGTACCGAGATATACCACAAAGAAACTTCACTCCCAACAACACCCCACAAAGGCCATGTTTTCCTATAGCTGCTCCACGGTTGGCACTTGAGGCTCCTCCAGTTAATTTCTTGGTTGAGATCGAAAAAGAGAAAATTTATGAAGAACCTTCATCGCAAGGTGAAGATGATCAAGATGTCGATGAACCGGCTGGCGAATCTACAATCAGGTATATGGAATTTGAAGATGAGGAATCTGATGAAGAAGAGGGTACCAAAGGGTATGCAAGTAGACAGTCATATGCTGTTTTCACCCGCTCACAAGGAAAAGAAGCAAAAGTTGCTACCAGATACAAAAAGAGAAGGCTGTGTTGAACATGCCTCCAACCATTGCTAAAAGAGGTAATCCTCTTCCTACTCAACCTCCTATTAAGCCTTTTACGAAGAAATATTTTCCTCCCATCTCTCCTCCAAATCAGCCTTCTTCTGTTTCCATAAAGACCAATAACCCTACCCTACCATCGCAAAATGAAGGACTCATTCCTTCATCAATGCAACCCTTGGTCACATTCGACATAGTTGATCACGCTAAAAAGACCAAGATTCAAATTTCTGAAGCTGAATATCTTCAGTCTAACCCCGAGCAACTTGTAAGATTAACTAAATATATCCAAGCCAAGCTGCCATCCCCTCTCCTGTCTCCCGAAAGGAATCCTTTCCACTCCTCCTGCATCTCACATAAATGTTGCCTTGACTTCCGCATCAGGAAAAATTGAACCTTTTTATCTCTCCCTCCTAATCAATGGTCACAAACTAAGCAACTACATAATTGATTTTGGGGCTTCTGATAATGTCATGCCGGAAAAGGTCACTCATGCTTTGGGCCTCACTCTTACTAAGCCTTTCGGCAGATGTTACTCCATGGAAACCAAACCAGTTCCATTAATTGGTCAGATCAAAGATGCACAGTTCACGTTTGCAGCATTCCCAGAGAAAAGGGTAAAGATGACCATCCTCATTGCTAATATCCCAACAGCATATGGAATTCTACTAGGGAGAAGCTTTTATAGAGAAGTTGGTGGAGAGATTCATATGGACTGGTCCAAAGCCAGAATCCCCGTCAAGGGTGTTATGCAGACATTGGAGCTTGAATCACAAAAGAAGTACCTAGTCACCAATTCTGACGACCCCAAAGCCCAAATCCTCTTCAAATCATCAAGGATGGGGAACTACTTCCTATCCACTGAGTCTAATAAAATGGATGTTCTCATCTAAGAGGAGGACCTTAACAAGATATGGACACTGTAGTTTGATGGCAGTTGTACAACGAGTGGATGTGGCGTTGGAGCTATCCTGATATCTCATGAAGAGGAGATTTTTCCTCTTTCTTTCAAATTGTAGTTTTATAATACTCGATGATGAGTATGAATATTTGTTACTCCTATGTATGCAAGCTACAAAAGAAAGAGGAATCAAGAACCTAAAAGTACAAGGTGACGCTGAATCGATTGTCAACAAGGTAAAAGGGGTGTACTAAGTGAAAAATGACAGACTGTGCACTACCGCAACCCATTATGGGACAACATTGAGGAATTTGACGCTTTCTCAATAAAATCCATTCCAAGAGCTCAAAATGACATGGTCGATTCATTGGCCGTCTCAGATCTCTTATGCTCCCTCACCCAGGGTTGAAAACAGACACATATACCATTGAGGTAGTCTTCGCCCAAGCGTGCTAGATAATTCTCAGCACTGGCAGGTATTCAATGATGACAATCAGCTTATTTCCTTTCTAGAGAAAGTAAAAAATTTCAATGAGCTTCATTTTGAAGGATCTACTTCTGCATGTCGTGAATCTATCACTAGTCAAGCAAATGAATCAAAAGAAGGCGATGGCATATGTCAGCTCAAGGGAAATAAAATTCCAAAGGGTTTAGTCTCTCTGGAATGATTGTTTGACAAACATGATTGTTTTTTCAAGAAGAAGCGACAAGATGATCCTAACTCCTCTCCAGAGACCGAATCGGTCAACCTGGGTACTATGGAACATCCGTAGTTTGTGAACATCAGAAATGTTGTACACCGAAGAAAAGTAGAAGTTTTTAAATTGTTGAAGAAATATATGGATGTATTGGCATGGTCTTATGCCAATCTAAAGTCTTTAAGCCTAAGAATGTTTAGCATGACATCCCATTAAAGGATGAGGTCAAACCCTTTCACGAGAAATAGAGACATTACAATCCCAAGATCTTGGGCACCATCCAGTGGAAATATAGAAAATACCAGATGCAAGAATCATCTTTCTTATCCATCAAGTGCACTGGGACACAAACATCATGCCCATATGAAAGAATAATGGTGAGATACGCATATGCGTAGATTTTCAAAATCTAAAGCAGGCATCCTCAAGAACAACTACCCACCGCCCATAATGGATCAGGTTCTCGCAGCAAGAATCGGTTCAGAGATTTTGTCCATGCTTGATGGCTTTTCAGGCTATAATCATATCGAAGTCTCACCTGAAGACCGATTCAAAACAACATTCACTACTCCCTCGGGAACATTCTCCTACAACATCATGCCTTTGGCTTGACCAATGTTGGTGCCACCTTTCAGCGAGTGATGGAATTTACATTCAAAGGTATGATGGGAAAGGTCATCATAGTTTATTTAGATGACTTAACTATGTTCTCAAAAAAGTGAAGTGATCATTGTGATCATTTGGAGCAAGTATTGATTAGATGCCGAGAACACGGGATTTCCCTAAATCCAAAAAGTTTGTTTTCGGGGTCAAGGAAAGTTGTTGGGACACGTTGTTAGCAAGGAAGGAACAAAGATAGATGTCGAAAGGGTTAAGGCTATTCAGAGCCTTACCTTACCCACAAGTAAGACCGGTGTTCACTCTTTCTTCGAAAAGGTGAATTTTCTCAGACGCTTTGTTCCTGACTTCGCTGAAAAGACTCATCACATATCAAATATGATGAAAGGGTCACAAACTTTCCGGTGGAGCGAAGAAGGAAAGGTGTCATTCAAGGATATAAAATCCTTCGTTGCCCATGCACCCGTCCTAGTATGTCCCGACTTCTCCAAGGATTTTATCATGTACAGTTATGCATCTGCACATACTGTATCAGCCATCTTAATGCAAAAGAACTTTGAGGATGTTGAATCCCCAATCACTTTCATGAGCTCCCCTCTCAAGCCTCATGAATTGAAGATGTCTTAGTTAGAAAAACATGCCTTCAAGTGGTCAAAGCAGTCAAGAACTTCCGGTACTACATCCTAAACTCTCATATGGTAGTGCTGGTTCTTGACACGACAGTTAAGTCTATCCTAACTCAACAGGAGTTAGGGAGCTTACGAGGGAATTGGATCATGAAGGTCCAGGAGTATGATCTAGACATAAAACCAACCAAGCTGGTAAGAGGCAAGGGCCTATGTTATCTTATGGCTGAAAACAAAGATTCAGAGGTCCCTAAAGAGAAAGTTGATTGCATCGACAGAGTGCAGGGTCCAGCTGGAGAAAGTTGATTCTCTACCTATGGTCCTATTTATTACAACTAGCGATGAATGGTATTCAGAAATTGCTTTCTTTCTCACTTACGGTGAGTGCCTAGCTCATCTAACTTTAAAGGAGAAGTAGACTGTAAAGCTCAGGGCAGCCAGATATGTCATATGGGATGATAGTTTATACAAGCGCGGTATTGATGGCATCTTCTTGCAATGCATTGACAAACCACATAGATCAAATTGCTTGAAACTTTTCATGACTCAGCTTGTGGTAGTCATTTATCCTCATCCGTAACAGCACATAAGATCATCCGGGCCAGGTATTACTGGCCAACACTATTTCAGGATACAACCACCTAGGTAGCAAAATGTGAGCTCTACCAACAGTTTGTTGGCAAACCAAAATTGGTTGTTTTTCCCCTCAAGCCCATCATTATTGACGAACCATTCAGGAAATGGGGAATTGAATTTATTGGAGCACTACATCCCCAATCAAGTGCCAGACATAGTTATGTCCTAACAGCAATAGATTACTTCACCAAATGGGTGGAGGCCATACCTATTAAGAATGCCACCTCTGAAGTTGTTTGCAACTTCATCAAAGAAAATATCATCGTGAGATTTGGCATCCCACACAAGATCATTGTTGATAATGCTTCCAACTTCTCCTCATGGGAAGTTATCAATTTTTGCTATGAATACGAGATAACCTTGGCCCATGCCTTGGATTATTACCCCAAGGAAATGGTCAGGCAGAATCCAGTAATAAGAACCTAGTGACCATCATACGGAAGCTAGTCGATGAGAATCAACGGTCCTGGCACAAGTCATTGTATGATTCTTTGTGGGCAGACCGTATTACTCTGAAGAGATCTATCGGTATGTCACCTTTTCAAGTGTTATATGGAATCGACGTTGAGCTCCCCATTTATGTAGAACTCCATGCTCTACGCTTGGCACGAGTGATCGAGGATGATACTTTCCAGAATTCTCTAGAAAAGAGGATCATGTATCTAACAGAACATCAAGAGAAGAGAGTAAGGGTGGTTGACAAGATCACTGAACATCAGAATCAAGTCAAGAGACTGTTCGATAAAAAGGCTAAGCAGAGGAATTTCTAGGTGGGAGATCTCGTCCTTTTATGGGACAAGTGAAGAGAGCCAAAGGGCATGCATGGGAAATTCGACTCTCTTTAGAGAGGGCCTTTCAAGATCAAGTAGCTCAATAGAGAGAATAGCTTCTATCTCTCATATCTAGATGGAACTAAGCTCCCACTTCCCTATAGCGGGCAACATCTCAAAATATTCAGGAAGTAGAGCTTGCTCTCTTCTTTGTATAGTTTGCTTTAGTTGTGTGTTTGTTTTTGTCATGTGTTTTATTTTTGTTGGTTGTGTGTTTTCCTTCCTTTTTCGTCACCCTTGTTTTTGACTCTCCAGCCCAATGGATAGGCACATGTTGATCTGGGGTTCTCTACCCTTAAGCTTCGCTCAAAGTTAGTCCCCAGAAAGAGCCAGTTGTTATCCTGTAAAATTGACAAGGGAAATTTTACAGGTAACCATACCAAAATTTCCATTTTGGTCCCCCGTTGAGGTCTCTTAACGCTCGAACGGCATAAAATCCCTTTCCGGAAAATATATTTTTAGAACTTAGTCATTTTCAACCTTTTTATTTGGGCACGCTTTTCTTTCACATTACATCAACCAAAACTCGCCCCGATATTCCTTTCGCAAGCACTCTATTAAGTGTCAACATTCCAAATGTTGCACCTCTTAATGTTGCACTGTCAAAGGTGTGCCAAGGTGCATGTGCCAACTTGTCAACACTCTAAATGTTGTGCCTCTTAATGTTGCGCCAAGGTGCTGAAAACACATTGTTGACACTTCAAAGTGCACCATAGAAAAAGTTGGTGGCACATTTATTACACCTTTTTCTATATATAGGCGCGTCTGACCTGTCATTTTCACAATTCAAAAACATTAAAAATTTATTCCTCTTTACTTTTTAGTCTTCCTATCAGCCTTGTGTGTTGTCATTTGTCACATTCGTGGATCCTACATCGTCTCTCGTATCGTTATATATTCCTGGTAAGTTGTCCTTTCTTTTCTTGTGGCTTTGTTGTGGTTTTTCTATTGTTTTAGGTAGTTAGGATTGTTAATAAACAATGAACCTAAGAATATAACACAATCCCAATATATTTTTTGCAACCCACTTCAAATCGTTCTTCGTCCTCCTTCCAAATCTGTAAAAATGGAAGATTTTGCCACAAAACTACTCAAACTCATTTGTCCTTTGTTCCCTGTTGTGCTAAAGTTTTCCCTCCTGGCCATCAAAACCACAAAGCAAAGAGAGTGAAAATCATATATTTTTGCAAACACTCACTATTTTACCTTCAAAGACAAGCTTCGTTATTGTTAAATCTAACACAGTCATGCCAAAGGTGCACTATCCCTACATGCGGCATAATCCTTCTCCGATCCTTGTAAAAACCCTAAAAATTTCCTAAAGCAAAAGTGAAGGAGCAAGCACACATACAGCCTACAACAACATCTAAATGTTGTGCAAACCCTTCTCACGCGCACAAGATAAACCCTTGTCACACCTCACCTTAATGTTGCATCTACCACATATGCGCAATGGAGCACCCCGAGACCTTGCTACATGAAATAAATCTACGCCCAGATTAAAACACTTCATATGGCGCAAGTGCACATCCATTGACACCAACATCTCGTATTTTGTGTGTAGTCTTTCGCACCCCATGCCCCTTTTAGCGTTGTTTCCTCCCATGCAATAAGTTCCCAAAGTTCATCTTGCTTTTCCGAGACCCTACTGCTGCGGTAGAGCTACGCCTTATGCCCCAGAGACTCATAAATTGCTAACTTTACATTCTGTAAGCTATGATGGATGACTTAACAACTAACATGGCTCTTCTATGATGGACTTCCCGATTCTTCTTATAAATAAACAGTTGAACTTAGATTCACACATGTCCTCATTGAGTAAGAAGTCAACCATGTCCAAGGGTAAAGCAGAGATAACGAGAAGAAGAAATGAAATATAAATACCAAAGGGTCGGGATGCCGAATCACTTACAGAGTGTGACCTGGATATCGAGATTCGAAATCGATCATGTTGACATGAAGGACTTCGGGCTAGAACCAAGAAGATCACAGGTAGCCCAAGGATCGATAAATTGGTTGGCGAGTGGTCTACACTTTGCTACACAGGATTCCGTGAGTGCAATCAACAACGAGTTCATGATGTTGGTGGGTTGTTATTACAATAAAGACACAAGATGTATTGAAAATGATAAGGATGAGGTAATAATCAACCTCACCGCCCAACATTTTGAGATCATGTTGGGTATCCTCACCACCGACATTTTATAGCGGTAAGCCAAGAGGATTTGCATGAAGACATGGAATGAAAATGAAGAAAATGCATGCGGTGATGAATGAGATGTACCTCAAAAACAAGAAGGTGGTAAGCGGTGGCGAAGTAATTCATTGTAGTGACTTTTGAGAGGATCTGAGTGATACCATCACTTTCCTGAGTAGGGTGTTTGGGCTTCCTAATGCCCATTACTTTCATAAGTGGATGCTCAGATATTTAGAAACAATGAGCAAAAATGTTCCTAATCAATGTTTTGAATGGGGAGAGATTATCAGCAACACAATCTCAAAGTAGCTTCAACAAATTTCAACAACTAGGAAGTTCTATATGAACTCCTACGTGGTATATGTTACTACCTCAGAGAGGGACTACCCAACATTGAGTCGATGTGGGGTATGGCCCCAAGTCAGAATATACGAGTACTATCTAGAGTTAAGACTAGAAAATAGCATAGCACAATTCAGCAAAATCAATGATGCCTTCTTCTATGGTGTCATCTACCTCTTGAGGCCTAATATGACTCACGGTCAGACGACCAAAAGTGTGGTATCCACCACAGAGAAGTGGGGAGTGTTATTCATGCAATTCCCCACTTTCACCTATCTCAGAGCTGCCAACTTCTTGGGAGAGCCCACCAAGTTGCCGAGGTATGCGGGACCCAAGCTGATCCTATTGGAGCTGTCTAGACAACTTATCACATACCATGAGAAGTGTTTGAAAAGAAAGAAGGGTGGAACTCCATTCCCCCTCACAGTGGGTAGGTACACCTACACTTCATAGAGAAAAGCCCAGAAATGTTTACAGAGCTTGAATTGCTTAACTTAAATCATAATTTCCTGGCGAGGCCAACCTTTGATCCTCGTGATTTCCTTCCAAGGGAAATTCTCAATCTAGTTCATGTCCCTCAGATTGAAGATATCTACATTGATCTATATCACGAAGTTGAGCTCAGACGAAAGGATCACTCTCGCCTGGCCCTGGCACATTCAATATGGTGTGGCCATTGTCCCAAAGGGCTTCCAAGCAATTGATCAAGAGGTTGATTAGGTTTATTTAGACATAGATGGGGACAATTGGCCATTTGCTGAAATTGATAGAAACAAGGAACCTCAGACTATTGAGGAAAGGTTCAAAGGCACTCTACATCACACTGAGCATTTGTGCAAGAAAAATAGTCTCATCTACCTTAGAGTAGACTTTACCACATCTCCATTGGGTAATGCACCCACCAAGCTGAAGCACTTGCCTAAAGGCAAAGGAAAATATAAAGAGGGAGAGCCAAGCACTGCTCAGAGGAAATTCCTGAGAGCCCTCCTTCCACCACCGAGGAGCAGGTAGTAAGCCTGATATCCCTAGAAGAAGAAGAAGCGGTAAGTGCTCCAATGGCACATCCACTCAGGATGTTGCCACTACTACAACTAGTGAGGTTCCCATCATCCCCTCTCTCACTCCTCCTTCCCCTCCTCATGTCGCTCAACCAACCACTCCTTTGGTTGTGTCTTCTCCTCTCGCCTTCTACCATTCCCCCTCCCTCTTCCTCCATCTTCTCTTCCCTCACGGATCTATCCCCCAACATTTCTTCCCTCATCTCATAGATCCCTTCCACCCCCATGGTTTCCTCTCCTATAGTGAATTCTACCCCGTGAGTGTTGGAGGGTTGGCTTCTTTCTTAATTCCAAAGACTGAGTGTCTCGACACATTTCCCGTGTCCACCGTAGTTACTCCTTCTTCCACCCCCATTTCTTCTTCTTCTTCCTCCGGTTCTACTCCCTAAGTCCGAATGGATCTCCAAACACGAGTCAAAGACAAGAGGAAAGTCCTATATTGCACCTATAGAGTTCTTCATTATTCCTATTAAAGGGGCTAAGAAGCAAAAGGCTATAACCCACTTCTCTAAAAGCACTTCAGTGGAAAAGAGTTATGGAGATCACATACCCTGATCCCATAAAGGAGAAAAAATATTTGTCTCCTACAGATTTTATAGTGACTCAGGTCACAATGGGAACATCCTCAGAAAGCCTGCAAGGAGAGGCCTTATCCGCAGTGGATGCCCTTTGTAAAAAGCTTCAAGAAGCAAAGGAAGAGAAGAGAATATTAAAAGAGAAAAACAAACATCTTCTTCAAGCCCTGGAAAAGATGGGCAATGCACCTCTTGTAGCTGCCACTGAAACTCCTGAAGCCCTTAATCAAGAGAAGATAAATGAGTACACCAAGATTGACGAGCAAGGTGTAGCAGTGTCTTCTGGAGAGAGTAGATCCTCAAAGATAGTGAGGAAGTGATTACAAATTTCACAGAGTTGTATCAAAATATAGATCAAGCTAACAAGGAACTCTAGGCAATAGCAGGACCTATCTCTGAAGAGATGGACCATGCCAAGTTGTAACACGAGACATTCCAAAATATGCTTGACAGCCCAGTCGATGAATTAATGAAATTTGGCATCTTCGATCACCCGAGAGCACCCAATAAAGTCATTTTTGCTTTAGACTATCAAGTTGACCAAATGGAGTTTATCTTGGAGAAAATAGACAAAATCAAGGAGGAAGCCTTGGATGCAATGCATCAAATGGAGTAGATCGTCTTAAGGATGTCTCCAGGTTTTCTCACCCCATCATACGCCTTGAGGAAGGCTAGATGACACTATTCAGCTTTTCAAAGGAATCACGTCGTAGGGTTTAGAGTTAGAGGCCACTTTTGATATAGAATCTATCAACAACCTTCTGGCCTACCGTGACTTTGTTGGATACCTAATGGAGGCAGGTAATGAATACTTCAAACTCCTAGAAAGACTCAGAGATGAACGGGAGACTTGCAAAGTCATCGGGGATCACACCAAAGGTCCCGCTCAGGATCAACTTCAAACAATGGTTAGCAAGTTCATGGAGTATCGAGCTCAATTTCACATTTCCTCTCCTGAGCAGAAGTAGGACACTCCTTTCTAGCCAAGGGATGATGACGAATAGGCTCCTTCCTCCTGGGATTTATCCCATTTTTGTAAAATATTTAAAAGAATGTTGGCACAAATGATGACATCATCCATGTTGCATCATGAGATGTTGTCATCCACAAAATTGCCCCAAAGTCAACTTTTGACTTTTAAATATTTTGTAGATATTTTGTAAATAGTTGTTGGCTCCTTTTTGTCTTCTTTCTCCTTCTCCTTCTATAAATACTGGAATGCTTTTTGTATTACGTGTGAGAAAACTTGTATGAAAAATAGAGTGAATAGAGAAATACTTTGAACCTTCTGTATGTGACGTTATTAATACAAAATTGAGACTTTGTGCTGAATTCCTGTGTTATGTGTTAGATATTTCTTAAGTTAGATCTGCATGCTTATTCTGTTGGATTCACCTATGCTTTTGTCATTTGTTTATCAGTATTGCTCTTTTTGTTTATGTGAGTAAGTTTTACTCTATTTTCTACCAGTCTAAAATATAAACCCTCTGACCTTTCTACTTTTGAATTCATTTCTTTTCTCCCTTCAGATCCACCTTTCTTCCATTCCTTCCTTCATTCCTTTCTATTCTTCGTCGGAACTATTTCCACTGGGATGAGATCCTAAACCCCCTTGAAGGAAAAATACTATAAGACTTGCACTGATTCCCTCTGGTAGAATAGCAATAAACCAGTTTCACTTTTCTTTGTCTTAAAGAGGGCTATGCCCCCGCCACCGTTGTCCTGTCTATCCATAGATCTACCCACCGACATGATTTTCGGACCAACACTACTCGAAGTAGTCTTCTCCTCCTTTAATCCCAAGTACTCAAATGCTCTCTTCTTATGCTCAGGAATCCTAAGCAACTCAATGATTGGAACACTCACTTTGATTTGGCTCAATACATGGGCTATGTTATAGGGAACACTCTTTGGAAAAGCAACATTGGAAGGGAGACAAGTAGATTCATCATATGGTAAGGGATTCTTGACAACTTGGGCATGAGGAGGACTGAGATTTTTGTTTGGGATAATAGAAATTTTTGCAGGTGCTTCTCTCCTAGAAGCTTCTTTGGGAATACTTGTGAGCAAGGGTGTTTTAGGTTTGGCTTGAGGCCCAACTCCCTTAACAACTTTACTTCTAGTGTTATAGTCTTTCTCTTGAGCTACAACAACATTCATCAACAATTGTCTATCTTCCTCCGAAGGGATACCACCATCATACTTCTTAGTCAACAAAGCTCTTAAGTATTCAAAGTCATTGTTAGGAATTTTAAAAGCTTACACTACATCAAATTCAAGAGTATGAGGAGGAAGAAAGACTTGTACCCATTTGATGTAATCCCTGAGAAGGGAGCGAGATGTCCTTGCACTTATCACTTGGTAGATGTTGATCCTCCTTGTGATCTTGAAGAATGCAGACCATCATGCATATATCATCATCAGTACCATCATCATTATTAGCTTCACCATCTTTCCGATCCACTTCACATGGAGGATGGGGCAGAAAACACCTATCACACCAATTAATATCAACAACTTCCTCAACAGCAAAAACCCTAGCAGTTAGGGGATCGGGTAACACTCTTCCTTCACGTGCTTGATAATGTCTATTTGCATACCCCATAGGTCCTTTCCCTCTATCATCAGATCTCTGATCACCCCTAGGATGATTGGAAAATCTGTCATGGTTTTGTGCTTTTTTCTGACCTTGTGAAGTATACCTAATTCCCTTCTCAGCTCTTACCAACTTGTAGGAGATTTCTTTGACATCCCCTACCAAAATTTTCACAACATCCTCCAAATCAACACCCTTGCTAGCTTGAGGTTTTTCAGGGTTTATCAACTTTACACCATCTCTCTTGAGAGGTTTCCCAATTGCTTTGATATTGTTTTCAATTTGAAGTGCCATGGTGAAATCTTGCCTTAGATTGGTAGGGTTCTTGTCTCTTAAGTAGTAGGCTGCCTTTTTATCAAATGCATATGCATATTTGATTAAACAAGACTCATCACAAGGCCTCAAATTAACTAGAAACCTTCTCAAAGTTTTGTTAAACCTTGTGTTGAAGTCATGAACTGATTCATTGGGATTCTTCTTGATATTTTCAAATTCAGACAAGAGAAATATAGGATCAGTCTTGTCACCATATTCCAACCTAAATGCATTCTTCATTTCAGTCCATGAATTAATAGAATTATCAAGTAGAGCCTTGTACCAATCCCTAGCATCCTCTTGTAGTGTATGAATGAACAATTTGACATACACATATTCAAACTCTATTTCAAAATCCTCCATTATGTTAACAAAAAGTTTGAGATGGTGATCACCGTTATAGCATTGTTACCTTGGAATTTTGGCAACCTATTTCGACATCTTACGAGACAAGCATTTGGGTAACCATCCATTCCTCTAAAGTCTATAGGACCAAAGTTGTTAACAAAAATGGAGGTATAGGTTGAGACATATTGTTTGGTGGAGGTGATCTTGGGGGTGACACAAGCTGATGAGGAGTGCAAGGTCTTTGGGGCTCAATATTGTGGTTCACAAGACTAGTATTCTCTAAGTGTTGATTTTCTTGGAAAGTTTTATTTGAATTGAAACATAGAAGTGTAGATTGAAGAAGTAAATCACCGTGTAAATGAAGGACATTCTCTATTTGAAGTAAACAAGTTTATGAGAGGATTTCTTGAATCAAAATCACTAGAAGAAGAGTGATAATCCTCTACTAAAGGCTGATCTCTCTCACCAATGGATATATCTTTGCCTAATGTTTGACCTTTAACAACCTTCCAACTCTTCTCCCTTCTAACTCTTAGTTCCTTGAATCTAAAAATAACTTCTTAATGAGTCTCTAATGAAGAGAGATCTTCTTCCTTCTAGTTTTGCAAAGATTAGTAGCACAAAAATAAATGACAGAAAGCTTAATACACTGGTATTTATCAATATCGAATAACATGGAGTCGCCACTAAGGATTTTCACCCTACTTGTGAAAATGCACTAAAATACTCTGTCAAATACCTATCAAAGCACTAGAAATCTTGCCAAACTTTATAGATCAGACCTTCCTTTCTTTGAATTTATCAATCACAAATGTAAATGAAGTGTAATAACTACTGGAAAATGATAAAATTATAGGTAGAACTTATATCTTCACTTAATCCTTACAAATCAGATTATAAAATGATGCTTCAACAATGTATGTGCATGCTGAATTTTCAAGGGACATTACCAGGGTTTGACATGCATTTAAATATCTCAAATATGTATGCACATGGATCAGATTGAACTAAGAAAATATCAAACTCATAACTCTACTCTTCATTCCAACCTTATAAATATCATCAGAAGATGATACTCAAATTTGTAATTGCACGTAAATCACATAAGAAGTATTACCATGGATTGAAATACTAAAATAATGAATAATGTCCCCGAGAAATGGTGCCATAAAGTGTTGGTACCCAAATTTGTTCTCCTTTTCAGTCTGAGCAAAGCATCAGAGATATGGCATGAAGCTTGAAGTCAGATAGATCATGATGTGTGTCATTTTGTAGCCGGGGATGTGATCTAACTGACACTCAGATTTGTGGAGAGATGGATAGCACTCAAATAGGAATTGATCTTGTCCTAACTATTTTAGGTTGTGCCTTTCAACCAAGGTAAGAGGACCTATTTTGTAACCCTCAAATGGTGAAGGAGATGAAGATATCCCTCAATTTGTGCAAATAGTATGGAAAGGGCCTTGGGAAAATATGATCAACAATCCAAATATGACTTTCACAAGTTGTCACTCCCAGATTATGGAGATATTTTCAATGTAAGGCAAGGGTTATTGAAGACATTGTATGATCCTGATTTGCTTTGTGCATTTTTGTAGATGGATTGAATTCTTTTTTGACACACAATACAATGCAGGGGTAGTATGGGGTAGGATTAGTTATTCTGAATGAATTTTTTGTGGGAGATATTAGACAAGACTAACCATAATTTGCCAAATTCTTTGAGGACCTTTGCAAGAAATTTATAAGACCTAAATAGCAGAATGCTTCAAAAGGGTTAAGGTACTCCTTTAACTAGGATATGTGCACCAAATGGAGGCCAAGATCTATACTCTTCCACACAATCTTTGACAAATTACCAAAAATATTGAAGCAGATGAACCAACAAAGCATCTATAAATATCTATTTTATCATGACCTAAGGTGCACCCAAAGGTTTACAAACAATCTCTAAATTCAAGGAAGGTAAAGTGATTTTAAATCTGTTTATCTCTTTATCAGATGAAATCTCTTCTGAATGTGAGATTGTAAATTCCACTAAACTATCAACAAGAAATGAGACCATGTATGATCAAGAGATATTTTAGACACAAGACTGCAACAGGAGCAAGAAACACAAATTGAAAACATTTTGAAACATAAGTGCATGCAAATTTTGCAAGAGACAACACAAAATAATCTAGAATGACCAAATTTATTAGTAGGGGAATGTTATAAGAACAATATCAGAGCTTGTTAATGGCTTTACAACTAAAACCAACTCAACATGAAACAAATCTGATGCAAAAAGGAATTAGAAATGGTTCTTAGGAGGTTTCTCAGAGAGTGGGCTTCTTCCTATATTTTCCTGTGAAATTCTAAGTTTCTCTGACCTTTTGCATGTCAAAAAACATGCATTATATAACACTCTATTACATTTTATCCTTCTTTCCCAAGAAAATAATATTCCCAACATATAGTTTTTTACAAAATTCCAACATGATTCGTAGATAGGGACGTTTAACAAATTTGCAACAAAAGTTGTCAGGTGTTTCAAAAAAGACAAATCATTACAAATCCTTCATCATTATCCATTGTGGAGGCACGTTTTCCATCCTCAAAGCATGCAAGCCCCTTTAATTTCATTATTTCATCCCTATCCCTCCAAAATTTGATTCTACAACTTCTTGATTTGATATTTCACATTTTAGATGGGCTAAGGCGAAATAAATTCAAAAATGCCACAAATCTTGAAATTGATCCCTAAAACCACTTGCATTGGTCCTTGCAGGCACAAACGACACAAATTCACCAAAAATTCAATAAAAATTGATGCAAAATTCACATCTCCAAGCTTCCTGGAGCAAAAATGGTGGCCAAAATGAAAAATGCACAGTTACCATTGATTTGCCTTTATTCCTTCAATCTGAGCCCTCCACATGTCAAAATGTGATTGGGAATGGATTTGGGATCATTTTTGACTTTTTAACATTTTGAATTTTTCTCCACCCCTCTACCCTTGAAATTTGATGCTGACACATGGCATATGGTGGATCCCATTGAAGTTGCAGTTCAATTCTGCACATTTCCACCCTTTTTGGAATTTTGGAAATTTTTCACTTTTTTTCCCATGGGCCCGTGCCTCCGTCTCTACCATTGACACATGTCACTTTCTCTATCACCGAAAATCTGTGGGCTTATTTCAAATTTTAATACCCCTTTTTCACCAAGGGAAAATTTCCCACTTTGCCTCTGTGGGCCCGCCTCGATTCCTTCCCTGCCATGTGTCTCCCTCTACTTCATTGAGAGCCACGCCTCAAATTTTTACTCTAAGTCATTTTTCCAAAAGGGAAAAATTTCCCCTTTTCCTCTGGCGGCCCGCACTTCCTTCTACACCTGCCACGTGTCTCCCTTTGGTTCATTGCAGACCCACGGCTTAATTTTTACTCTAAGTCATTTTTGCTAAAAGGGAAAAACTTCCCTTTTTCCTCTCCGGTGCCCGCACTCCCTTCTACACCCACCACGTGTCTCCCTTTGCTCCATTACGGACCTACGACCCTTTCCTCAACCTTTCTCCCTTTTCGCCAAAAAGGAAAAAACTTCTAAGTCCCCCACCCATCCACCTTCATTCTACATGTGACACGTGTCCCTCCTCTAGGACCTGTGGAGCTGCGAGGAAAAATTGCAATTTTTTCCAAAACCAAAAAATGTTAAGTCTTCTAAGAAACCCATCAAATCTTGACCAATGAAAAATGACCACATATGAGGGGAGGCATGAGCTTTAATTTTGATGGGTAAAGGACACCTGTCACGATCATCAAAATACAGAGAATTTTCCAGAGATGCCCGAATTCAATTTTTTCTTCATGGGTGAAGGATTTTTTAGTCAAAAAACAAATGGGAAATGATTCAAGGAAATTTTTGACCATGGGGATAGATTTTTGAGGGAAAATAAGCACAAAATGAGAAACCATGAGTTTCAAAGGTTGGGAAAAGTAGAAAAAAATTATAGAGGCTCGTGGATTTGGAAATTTAGGGCACAAAACAGGGATGCATGTATATTTCTTTCAAATTGGGGTAAAATAATAAGTTGGTGAGCATTTCAAAGCATTCAATCTAGATGGGAAAACTTGCATACCACCAAATTTGAAGAAAAATGTTTTAGAACACAAAGAACAAAGGGGAAAGATGGTAAAATAAGAGAGTATCAAAATGGGCAGCCAATGAAGCTTTACGTTAGGTCTCCTACAAAGGGATTTGAGTGCTTTTCTTTGCAAGATGCCTTGTCTGTTTATTTATTATTCGAGAATCTACTTGCATTGCTAGGAATGTGACCTACGCACCTGACTCCAATATTATTTTCTTTTATCTTGTGTTGTCTACAACTTGGGCGCATGGTTTATTTGCATCTTCTGTAGCTTGATTGATTTCACAGAAGTCCTCTGCACCAAATAACATCAAGTTTGTCTCTTGAGGAGCTTATTGTCCTTTTTGGTTATCTAGCTTCAAGGGTACTTGTTGAAGGCTCAGAGGTCAAAGCATTCTGGATCATGAAGGCTTGGATGCACACAAAGACGGGCACAATGATATTTTTATGAGGCATGTTGCGTAAGGGAAGCACCACTCGACTCTTGTGCCAAATTGTTCTGAACTGGAACAAGCACCAATTGCTTGACTGTGTGCTAGTAGAGAAGGCATGGGAGGAACAACTTACAAGGGTAGATGTGTATTAGGCTGTCATCTATCATTCTACTGGTTGGGCGTGTATCTTTGACTTTTATATTGATTTCACCAAGGTTGATTACTTTGGCCATGCACCTGATTGGAATTACCTCTATAGGCTTGTGCCTATTGCTTTTCTAATGATATGACTTTGTTTGATAAATTTCTAATTAAGGCCTTCAATTCTTCATCTTCCTTTTGTTGTGATGGAGAGTAGGATGTTGAGGCAACCGGTTACGCACTTTGCTTAGGAATAGGAATAAGGGCCATAGAAGGTTGGGGTGCTTGTGACATCTCTAGGAATAAGGGCATGAGCGGTCTAGGAGAAAACTTTCCAACCTGAATGAGACTATTTTTCTGCCCTTCTTACCGCAATGTTATAAGCAACCGGTAAACTCCTACCTCCCATAGATTGGATCATAACTAAAATATCATTGTTGATCACCTTCAGATACTAAAGGAAAGCATGATGGGCTGTAGGTCTTACCACAAGAGAAATTTTTTCCCAAGTATTCTAAAATCTGATGTTAAAATCACTCATATGCCCATTGGGCACCCTCTTGTTGTTTCCGGTTGCTCCACTAATTATAAGTAATGTAACTTATCTTCAAAGTAATTACAAAGAGTTGTTCCCATCTCATCATAGGTGGTGATATATCCAAGTCTCAAGCCTCGGTACCATTGAAGTGCTTTACCTTTTCAAAGAGGTCAGCGAAGCTTGAAACCCGACTACTACATCATCATGTATGATCAGGTAGAGTGAACACACATTTGCTATATTCTAGATATGCTCTTGAGGGTGACTTGATTCTCACTAGTAAAGTAAGGAATACTCTTGAGTGCGCCATTTGGCATATCATGTTGCACGGCCAGGAGCGAGGGACTACCTCCAGTAAAGTTTACAAATTTTCTTAATGGAGGAGGTTGATGATGCACCATTGTAGGGTGCGCATGTTTTCTGTTTTGAGGAGGAGCTGAGTGTTCATGGTGCACTAGAGGTAGAAATGCACATGTGGTGTGATGCCCATTAAAACAACCTAGGGTTAGTTAGGAAAATTATGGAATAATTTTTTTATTAGAAGTGTCTATAACTAGGTTGCAAGACAACAATTTACACTATCAGGTTCCGAACAAGTTTAATCTGCTAGAACATACTTTAATTTTATAACAATTATCGAGCTCACAAGGTCTAAATTTTAGGGTTAGAAGTTTTAGTTAGGTTTAGGGGGTTAAATTATCACCATGCCCAATATCTAGTACGCTCGAGTTTCAAATTGATTTTTCCCACAGTTAAAGCATTAAAAATTTCCCTAAATCATTCCATTGGATAGGAAATTTTCTCACCTTTCCAACGATATAAAGAAGTCCTCCTAACTCCTTGTAAAACTCCAATTATGGACTGGTAGACCTTAGGGGTAAAATTTTCCCAAAAGGGACACGTGTTGAGCGGGGAAGAAGGTCCATTTCTTGGGTTGGCGGGTCGCGGGGTGGCATTTGGAATTTTTCAACATGCGGGAGAAAAGTTCCCAATTTTCCCACGCCTCCGTAGGTCCTCTAAGGACACATGTCGAGCTCTAAGCTAAGGAAGGAGAGGATGAGGGAAGGGTGGGGAGGCAGAGGAAGTTGAAGAAATTCTCCAAAGGGAAAAAGAAAACTAGATAGCACCCACGCGCCTGTAGGTCCACCAGGACATGTGGCGCTCAACGAACCAATGCGGGGAGAAAGAGAGGGACGGGTGGGGCAGCGGGGTCGGTTGGAAAGATTTTTAAAAGGGAGTAAAAGGGTAAATGGTGTGCGTGAGTCCATGCATCCACGGAGGGGATCACACCAAGGCGAAGGTGGGAGTGGGGAGTGTGGGCCACGGGGAAAAAGTGAAATTTTTCCAAACAAAATTTTCAAAGGATAATTCCCCTCTCACTTGTCACTCCATGTTGGCACGTGGAAGCCTCTCGGTTGGCTGCAAGGGAAATTTTTAAAAATTCCCCAAAAAAATTTCAAAAATTTTTCTAAGGATTTTTTTTTAGGAGAATTTTTCACTTGTGGGCTGCTTAGGAAAATTTTCCCAAATTTTCCCACCAAGGAAGGAAAACTTCAGAGGGCCATAAATTTTGCTAGAAAGCTCATTTTTGGGAAAACAAGGACTTTCTAGAAAGCTCTCGATGCCCTCTTTGTACAAAAATCATAAATTTTACATTTTGATAAATTTTGAGGGGTTAATTTTATGAAAATGGCTGCAGGCTTTTAAATAGCAAACTGGTAATTTCTAACTTATAAATTTGATTCAATTTGATCACCTCCTTCACTCAACATGCCAAAAAAACATGGAGGATTATTCTAGGAAGGAATTAGAATGTTTTAGGAAGGTAAATTTTCTCAATTGATTCCAATTTAAATTTTTCCAACAATTTGAGAAAAATGACTGTGAAAGGGATTGGGCTCGATTTTGTAATGTTTTAAATTGTTTTCTTAAGTGTTCTTTGTCAATTTGAGTTCCTTGATAATACAACATGCTAAATTTTAACATTTCCAAGTTGATTATAATGTGTAGGCCCGAACTGTACATTTTGATTAAATTTATTTGCCAGTTTTAAATTTATAATGAAATCCATTTCTAGAAAATTTGTTTATCAATTTCATCATTCAAGTGTGGAAATTAATTTCTATTCTAGTCCAAGGTACTTAGTTGTTTAAAAATAAATCATTTAAAGGCTAAATTGTAAAGTCTAGTTTCCAATTTAATAGTAATATAATTCCTTCATACGTATTTCTTCTTTTTCCATTTTTCTAAATAGGGATTTCAATCACAAACTGATATTCCAATTCAACACAACAATGCAAATGAGGGAAAGTCTTGCAATTATTTATTAATTCAAAAAGAAATACATCTTTACATTCTTCCATTCCTTGAATGCAATTAGTAGATTTCACTCTCTTTCTTTCAAATGTACAAAACAAAATATAAATATCTTTCACAATTTGAATAAGTAACTTTCATAACCAATTACAACATCTTTTCTTCACAAATATATATATTACAATTTCATCCACTTCAAGTGGGAAAGGTTACAAATGAAGTTATTTCACAAGGGACTAGAAAAACTGTCTTCTTCTACTCCAGAATAGCAACATGCAAGTTTTCTTTTTCTTCCAAATTGATCACAACAAAAGTGGGGAAAGGCAACGCTCTCCACCCAACCAAGACATCCAATGAAAGGAGAATCCATCCTTCATCATTGGCCCCCGAGCCCCAACCATAATACAATAAGAGGTGTGATTCAACCCATGGCAACAATTGGCTTCCACAAACACACAACATTCTTTCAACATGCATAATTCAATATAAAACACAGTCCAAACAAAAACAACAGTTTACAACTACATTTGCAAACATTCAAACAGAACTCAGGCTTGATCATGCAAGCCAAAGGAGCAAGGACTATGGGGGAAGCTACTTATGCCTCCCAATGGGAATTGGGCATCCACCGAGTAACAAAATACCATAAAATTTCACCACACATATCCTTATGCCCCCAAAATCTCTCCTTATGCCCCCACAGATTTCATTATGCCCCCACAAAGTAAGAAATGCAAGCTATTTCTTTTCCATGGTGGATCCCAAACCCAAACTCCCTCCACAAATATGATGCCACTGGCATTCCCTTATCCCCCCACATGGATTCCCCATAGCCTTCTCCTACACCATCCCTATGGCAGTCTACCCAACTAGCCAACAATTACACAAAGCACATACACCATTCATACAAACACAAAAGAAATAATAGCAAAAGGAAGAGCTAGGCTCCTACCTCTCCATGGTAGCTTTTGTTTCCAAACAGCAAGCTCTCAATGCCAAGAACACAGTCCCAAAAACAACAATACCAAGTATGAAATTAACTCCAATCTCCTCCAAAATCCACAAGAGCTCCAAACAGCAAAAATGTGCCCCCAAGGAAGTATGCAAAATGATTCAACAACCCAAAACAAGCAAAGAGTTTGAATTTTATAGAAGGGGGAAGAGAAGAGGATGATGTGGATCCATGTAGGATTCCACATCACACATCCTCAACTCCAATCAAAAAGACAAAATTTCATTCTCCAAAGCACAATAAAGAGGTGGGTGAAAATATGACAATTTACTTGCACACTCCAAAAAGCCCACACCCCAAAGGACTGCAAATTTAAAACATGAAGAAAGTGCAATTAAAACATGCAACATGATTAATAAAATGCATTATAAAAGTCTAAAATCACCCCTCCAACCATAAGTATGGTTGGTAAATTAAATTGAGAGGTATGGGACAAGTTTTACTTGTCCCACAAGCCTCCAAAAACAGCCCCCAAGGACAAATTCGAATTTCCAAGGAGGTGGAGTATTTCATACTCCAAAATCTAACTTACACAACTCTTACACAAACTTACACATCCCTTACATATTTAATACAAAGAGCCAACAACTTCCATTATTACTTTCCCATATCCCAATTTGATTTATTTAAATTTTTAACCATATGATTTCTCACATTAATCTACCACAATTTTAATTAAATAAAAGAAAGGGACACATTACTAATAAAATACATACAACAATAATAAAAATTAACCACATTAATAATTACACAAAACCCATGGTCACATATAAAGGTGATCCCCCATGGGAATCCCTAACAACAACAAACACAACACAATAAAACAAGTTGTCATGGTGACCTTGTTGAATTCACCTAGAATTCCATTGTGGTTGGTCTCCAATCCCCAATGTTTGTTGTGATATTTAACTGCAAAACACAAATACCTCCTTCAGCCTCATGGCCATATTAGAACATCAAAAATAAATATAAATATAATCACAAAATCATCTAAATATGTGAATCACAACAACATCAAAGTAATTTAACAAAATCACTTACAATTTATATCAACAACATCAAAGTAACAACTATATCATCATCATATAATGTCCATTTTCTAGATCTACTCATAATATCCAAAATCACATGTCCGAACAACATCCATAAAACATCCATGTCAAATAGTATATCATCATCCACATACAAGTGTCTCTAATAATCATCGTGCATCATAACCAAATCAAGATCAACAATAATCCATGATCAAATGTCTAACATCATACTAAATCAAAACATAATAATGTCCATAATGTAATCAACCATATCAAAATAGGTATCAAAAGGTGTCAAAGGGAAGTGGGCACTACACGTGGGATTTCTGGAACAAACTCTTTTCGGGGATAGCTAGAGGTATTCAAAAGAATCTTTAGGTATTGCACTTCTTCTTATGTGCACTCTTCTCATGAAAGGCACTCAGGGCTACTAAAAAGCGAGATCTTAAAATATTGGGAGTCGCCGGATGTGTTAAAATAAGCCTTCTAAGGATGAAACACTAAGTCCACACACCAAAACTTAGAGATATGAAATTTAAGCTTTTAATGCTGGTCCCATAGAGCATGCCAGAATCTGTTGGTTTCTCAAACGTGCACCTGCATCTTGGATCTCGAAAGGGCCGAGGTGTTTGAGACCACAATGGAACCGTCCCCGAGTTGTGGGAGCTTGTGATCTTGGGATGGATCTCTAGAGAATTCCGGTTCCTTTATCTATTTCTACTGCTACTACTACTCCTAGTGCTAAAAGGGGAAACTAAGCTAATAATGCTAAGGGACCAGGGATAAGAGGATAACATGGAAGGAAACTACACTAAAAGGTGATAGCACCAAAAATAGGGATGAACACTATCTGTTTTGAGTGAGAATGATAGGGAATGCATGAAAAGAGGCTAGGCACGAGTAGCACAGCGAAACACACATTGACCAGATCATTCTCATGGAACACAACTAAATATGGAACTGCAGGGGACCTGAAGTAGCACAACCAGCACACAACATAAAAGAAAAGGAAAGAAGAAGGAATGAAAACATGTTAGGATAGAGAATAGTCACAAAACAATGCTTCTATTACTTCCAGAAATACACAGAGCTATTACAATGATGAAGGAGGCCAATATCCACATGCAAGAGCCAAACATAGAGGTCTGCAACTCAAAATACAGAAAATATGGAGTCCTTAGCAAAACACATAAGGATCCAGAGTGTCCAACATAACAAATGAGCCTTGCTCTTACATTTATAGATGAATCCATGGAGGAAGAAGGGGAAAAGGAGGGAAAACCCAAATTTGAAACACAACCACCAACAAGAAGCATTCAATGCTTGTAAATCTACCTGGAGACCTATGAAATATGCTTCCCCATGCCTATTTGATGTGTTGAAGAAAAAGGAGGGTGGATCATACCAAATCAGGTGGTTGGAGCAATCAAATCTGCTCATCAATGTTTAGAAATTTATTTTCCCATTTCTCACCTACCAAAATCGCCAAGAATTTGAATTTGAATTTCTAGTAGTATAGCTGATGTCAGCAGCTTTTTGACAAGTCTAGGCGTGCCAATATGAGATCTGTAGAAAAATATATGGCTTTCAAAATATGTCGAGTCATCGGCACACAAAACATGTGGTGCACACAAATTAGATGTGATGATGGCCAATTATGCAAATACTTGTCGTTTCTGCCACATGTCAATCATTTATTTATTGCAAGGATTTGTCTCCCTATTGGTGTGATTTGACTAGTTATGCATGACACACTTAAGCATGTCAAAAGATGATCTAGCACAAAAGGGCATGAGGGAAGGGTGCATGGAGAAAACAGAGGAAGGCACAGAGGGGGCGCGTGCGGGAAATGAGGCAAATTGGTGAGCAGAGAATGTATGGTTAAGGCACAACTATTACAAGGTAATGGGCATGACACACGAAGGGCCAAGGAATTAGCAGTAAGTGTGAGGCATGCGGGAAGGGAAGAAGCTGAATAGGAAGAAGGAAAATGCATGGAAGATAGGTGTAAGGGAGAGGTGGAAGGAGAGAAAGGAAAGGGGCACACAGGGAAACTATGACCAAGGGAATGTGCCAAGTGATCTTGAGCGCGTGCAATATTGTAATGAATAACTTAGAGCCAGAATGTATATGCAAGTTACCCAAATTACTAGGAGAGATATTTAGATAACATGGACCTCATACCATTCCTAAATTATTCTGTCTTAGAGGGGGAATTCAAGTACAACAAGTTGTTTGGTCGACCTTGGATCTGCACCATGGGTTGTGTTCCTTAAACCTTACCGTTGTTTAAAATTCAAACATGAAGGACAAGACTATAACATTCCATCCAACCCTTTATCATTCAAGACCTTTAGCATGTTGTATCAACCCATATATTTCGTATACTAGTTAAGTCATTTACCACCGCTATCACTTCTTCTTCACCACTACCTCATCCACCAATGTTATAGCTACATCTTCCTTAACTAACTCCTCTATTCCCACTACTATCGCAACTTCTACAGTTGCACAATCACCCAACTCATCTACTTCTCAAACAATTAATGCTTCTTCTTCCCAAATTCCTAGCGATTCATCCATTCCCACTACCCACATATCAACTACGCATCCCTTAGAAGGTTTTTTTCAATGCCTTGCTCTAGGGGAGTACCACCTTTATAACATTGACACATTCCTTCCCCTCAAGAGTATGGTAACCTTCATCAACATCCTGTTATGAACACCGCATAGGCGAGGTTTTCCCCTATGGTCCTCCCCACCTTCACACCAACTTAACGTATGGGGACTTGATATTTCTACCTACTACTGAGCCACCTTCCCAAACTCGACCATTTTCCTTCGACCTTCAATCTCTCACCAACCACTTCTTCAACCACACCTTACTCCATTGTTGTGCTTAGAATGGATTTGGATTTAGTTTCTATGAACAAGGCCACCATACTATCATTCCTTGCACCACTCGTAAGCATAAAGATGGTAGTGGTATTGAGTTTTCCAAACCACCTTCTAAAAATTTCTGATTCAAACTCATTGAGGATAGTAAATATTCCCGCCACATTCACCAACTTCACCACCTTTGTTTCATCGATTCTTAGAAAATTAATGAAACAAATAATGGATGATAGGCTAAGGAGGAATAATTTTTATAATGTTGGTTGAAGGTTGTGTGCGTGTTCTAATTTCTTGACCCAAGTTGACTACAAGAAATCCCTTTTGTCTAGAAGGAACTACCTAGAATACAAAGAAAGACCACAAAACATAGTTAATAGCAAAAGGTTAGTGGATTGCCTAGTGCGAGCTAGATCTAGGAATTATGACACTTCCTTGATGGTTGTCAATCCATATATATATATATATATATATATATATATATATATATATAATGAACATGCAGATAAATGAATCTAGTGCTAGTAGTATGATTTAGGTATCTCATATTACTTATCAACTTTAATCCACTTAAATTCTTTGATATTAAACTGTCAAAGGTCACGAGTTAGGACACAGAGGTGGGCAAGGTGTCTAGAAGTCACGAGCATGTGATTTGGGTAAGGCTTGGTACAATTTGGGGCTGATTTGGGTGATTGAGGTGTTTTACAGTGCAGAGACAGTTTGCTGAGACACAGAGATCAATGTTGTTCAAGTGTGACCGATGACGGTTTAGCTATGACTGATACCGGTTAGGGATAACCGATCTCGGTTTTTGTGGGAATGGTAAAGTATTAGAAATAGGTGTCCAAGTTCTCTCTGTGTCTACACAAAGAGATGGGGAGGTCTGTGGAGAGGCTTTAGGTAGGGTATCTGGCTTGGGTGAGATTTTTGTGAGGCCTTTGGGGTGTTAAGGTCAATTTAGAAAAATTGTGGCGGGAAATATAAGTAACCGACATCGGTCAAGAATGCGATGCCAGTGAAGGGGAAACTAACGGCGGTTAAGGTAACTGGTGTCAATAGGGAAATTTGGTGAAATTTGATTAACATGTGGTTTTGGGCTTCTCTGTGATTACACAGAGAATAAAGGGGAAACTAGTTGGGTTCATGATAAGGTGATAAAAACTCAGAAGTGTGTAAAAGGTTAGGAATAAATATCGGAAGGTTATGGTGGTTGGATAAGGATATGGGCTGGAAAATGGAGATGGAAGAATACAGGGAATAACAAGTTCCAATAACCAAGGGATAAAGAACTTAATGAATAAGTATAGGAATGATACAAAATCAGATGCACTTACTTGTTCCTGTAAGATTGGTGAGTGAAGGAAGGTGATGGTTGATCTGTGAACCTCATGGTCGGGTTTCATGGCAGTCCTTCCTAGAGGTTCTTTGTGAATGCTAATGCCTTCATATCAGCCTTGATACTTGCTTAGACCTCTAGCTGGATATATTTTGTCATCTTGATGCTAAGAAAACTCGGTTCGTGCTTGAATTCAAATATCTCTCTCCCAAAACTTGAAGTGACAAACCTGGGTAAAAGGTTGCCAAATTGTATATATGGTGACCAACGATGGTCAAGGTGACCAGTATCGATTTGCAAATTAAACGACATCGGTTAAGGCATGATATCCTAGGTTTACCAAAATGGCAAATCTTGGCTATTTTTAGTGAGCTTTTCTGTTGGTCCGGGTCTAAAGTGGTGGTTAACGCTTAGATAAGTGGGCATGTTGTTGGAGAAAGAATAGGAATTTAATGTTAGGGTTAGACTAAGTCTCAGGTGGTTAGGATAAGTGGATATTGAGTCTTAGTTAATTAATAGGCTAAGAACAAGTCCATGGTGAGGTGTCTAGGTGATGTGGCTAGGTGATGTGGCTAGGTGAGGTGTAAATTAATTTAATTAAAGTAATTAAATTAATAAATTATGTGAGGATGGGTATTAATTCAATTGTAAGTAACTAAATTAATATGAATATGTGGTAAAGGGGTCATGGTTAGGTTAACACGTTAGGTTGACTACTCGAAAGAGGACACAAGGGAGTGTGACCCAAATTTGGTGTCTACATCAGCCCTTTTTTATCATGTAGTTTCTACTGATAAGCGACGCTGACAAAAAAAAGTGGTTGCCCCAAATATAAGTGAGAGTGGGATTACCCCAAGTAAGGCTAAAGGTGAGGTTTCCCCAAGTGTGGGTGAAGGTGATCCCCTCAAATCCAGGAACTGATGAGGTGTTATATGGAATTAGTGAGTGGTTTGATAAATGTGTAGTTGGTGAAAGTTAAGGTAGGTGGGGAAGGGTATGGGTACTTTGGGTAAAGGGTAATGGTCAAATTGGGTAATAGGTAATGGGACAGGGTCAAATTGGGTAATGGGTAATGGCAATCAAACGCATGCACACGTATAGACTGCAACACGGTACAAAGTTGAAGAGCTTAAAAATTCTACATCATACATGGTCGATAGTTTTATCCAAACAATGTTGAAGTGATTCAAGTATCCATGGTATAGGATATGGTACAGAAACACAATGTAGGTTAGGAGCAGGAACGTTTAGGTATGATCGGTACACCAAGGGTTTGATCGGGATAAATGACATGGAAAAATGCAAGGTATGGTTATTAGGCTAGAACAACATAGGTAACTTGATATCACAAGCTATAGAAAGGACACAATTTCAAAGGTCACAAAAGGTGGTTAAGGTCAAGATATAGGTCATAACATGGGTAAGGCCAAGGTATAGGTAAAATAGTATGTCCCCAAACATAATTAAGGAAATGTATGGGTAATTTAGTCTTGAGGGTAGGGTCTAATAAGTGTTGGTAAGGCCAAAAGGTATGTGACAATAATGATTTTAGGTCGATTAGGCATGGTTGAATTTAGGTTAGTTAGGCATGATTGAGTTTAGGTGAGTTAGGCATGGTGGAGTTAAGGTTTGTTGGTTTTGATTTAATTTCCAAGTTATTGGTAACATGGGAAATAAATGATGATGTATATGTATGTTATGGTGTAGATTTCTAAAATATTTGATATCATGGAAATGTGAAATGATGGATGTATGATATGATGTTGTAAGAAAATGGTAGGTATTTATGTTTGTTAATTGTTTAATTTCCAAGTGTTGTGAAAAATGGAAACTAAGTAAGGTGAAATGTTAATTGAAAACATGGGGGGAGGGGAATTTGTTAGGGTAAAGAGTGGTCGAGCTAACCTCCAAGGGCCCCATGCCCTCGGAGTGCTACCTACATAGCCCCAGTGAAAAGGGGCCTCAAGCCGATGTAGTTCTCCCATAAGCTAGGGAAGAATATGAAGAGGTAGAGAAATGGGTTAGTAGGTTTTAGGCATGGTTGAGTCTAGGTTATTTAGGTAGGGGTGAATTTATGTCACCGAGGTGTGGTTAATTACGGGTGTCGAGGGCTTGGTCCTGTATAGGATAATCAACAAGTAATGAAGAAGGTGAGTGGTAAGAGGTGATAGAAGAGCCACCTAATTGGTAAGAACCAAAACAAATCTACCATACCAAAGATGGGCTTATGAACATAAGACCCTAAAGGCATTTGCATGATTGACTATTCTAAGGGTGAAGAAAGTCTCATGATTACGAAATGTCACCTTTGCATCACATCCCTTGAGTGGGTGGGAAATTAGGGTGAAAAGGTGATAAGGTGAAATCAGGTTGGTTTTAGCATAACCTAGTGTGAGAAAATGTGCTACCTTGGCAAGAGACCCAAGATCATAATAGGAAAGTCCATGACGAAAAATTTAATATTTTTCTTTTTGCTTTTGTTTTTTATAGACTGATCGATGTAAGAATTCTATATGGGATGAGTATATTATCTCCTTGATGTCTTCATGAAGTTAATCGATGTGGGAAGATTCAGAATATTTTTATTTTAGTTTTTGCAAGAATATTCTTCTTTTTATGATAGACTAATTGCAATACAGTTGGCTTCGTATAGTTGTCCTTTGAGGGAGCAGACTATTTATAGTGCAAGATAGAAAGCATAGATGTCCTTTTGAGGGAGTCATATTTTTGTGGGAAGTTTAAATCAAGGAGTGGAATCCCATTTTAATTTTGAAATTATTTTGCTTTTGGACTTTTAAGTCATGGACAAGAGTATAGAGAAAAATAGGCTCTTGTGTTTGAAGACAAAACTATAGCATAGAGAGGTTAACAGTGATGGAGATGTTTTAAGTGATGAACGACCATGGGATTCCATATTGAAAAAGATGAAAATTATCCACGATAATCATGTTGTAAGTAGAGTCATGGTACTCATATTGAATACAATGTTGAGAGGTAACAAGTAATCGCATGATCTTGGTTTAGTCGTTGATCCTTAAAATAGGCGAATAGAAGGTTAATGGTGCTTAGGGGTGGGCTTTGAATAGACAAGAACTGATATATGACTTAATTCAATAGTAGAATGGTCGAAGATGCAAGGCATTGAGGGGTTCAAGTTTATATTTACCTTCGAGTGAAGACAAATGATAAGCACCTGATCCATAGGTATGAGTAACGATATAAGTTCCAAGCCAATTAAGAGAAAAATTTCCCTGTTTACTTTTTTCCTCTTTTATTACATGTTGATTTTCTTTCAGGACAAGGTTGAAAAATTGGAAGGTTCGTTCATGGACATGTTTGTCATAGGCACGTTTGATACATTTTTAGTAGAATTGAAATTGATCAAGAGCATTAAGGCGACGTTCATCTAATAACTCGAGTTGTGTCAAAGCAGTCTTGAAAAAATTCATCATCATTGAGAATATCTTTAAGTGAGATATGAAGAGACAAAATATGGACTTCAAGAGGCAAGATATCCTCTTTACCATAAACCAAAGAGAAAGACGAAGCCACAGTTGAGGTACAAATACTAGTATGATAATCCCATCAGGAAAAAGGAATGTGCGTGTGCCAATCCTCTCCAAAGCATCATCCACAATTTTCATAAGAATTTTTTTTAAATTTTTGTTTCTTGATTCAGCTTGGCCATTTGTTTGAGAGTAGTAGGGTGAAGAAAAACCGAGTTGAATGCCAAAGGTACCACAAAGCTTCAGTAGAGTTTTGTTTATGAATTGTTTTCCATTATCAGTGATGAGACAATGGGGAACACCAAAGTGAAAAATGATATGATGATTGATGAATTCACATATTTTCTTAGCTTTTGTTGAAATGAAAGGTATGGATTCTACCCATATAGTGTAGTATTCAAGATCGGTAATAATCCATTGATGGTGCTATGAAGAATTGGAATTGATTTCTCTAACAATATCCAAAACCCATTAAGAGAAATTCTAAAGGTCTCATGCGACTGTAAGGCGTGACTAGGCATGTGATGAATATTAGCATGTTTTGTCACTTCAAACAATGTTTTACATAACAAAACAATTACGGTTTAAGATTGGCCAATAATAGCCTATGCGGAGAATGCGTTTAGTGACAGCTAAACCATTGAAGTGACATCCAAAAATTCCATCATGAACTTCCTTGATGGTGTAGGGAATTTTAAAACTTATAAGGCATCATAAGAGGATACCATCAAAGCCATGTTTATAAAGAATTCCTCCCATGATGACATACCGAGAGACACTTTTGAGAAAGAAGCGTTGTTTGGTTCAAGTAAAGTTTGGAGGTAGAACTGAAAAGGGAAAGGTAGTCAGCAAAATTCTTATACCAAATGTCACGTGGGTTAGGTTGAAAGGTTCTAACGAGGTTAATGTCTCAAAATAGATAGGAAGGTGATTACAGCCTTTGTACTATGACAAATATTTTCAAGTCAAAGGGTGAGGTGGGTATCTGAGAAGCAAGGTAGGCCATGGTATCTGTAAATGTCTTAGTGGAACGTGGAGTGGATTGAACTTTATAACAGTCAAAGTTAGTCAAAATTATGTCTACATGATGCTTATACTTTTGAATTATTTCATTACTGGCTGGTATATACCATTGACTTGATTTACAACCAGTTGAGAGTCACCAAAGATATTAATTGATTTGACGTCTAAGGCGATGGTGGTTTGAAGGCCTAATACGAGTGCTTCATTCAAAATCTAATTTGAAAGATAATGGCATAGGCTCACCATCAAGATGAATGAGTATAACTCTAACACCACCTCCATGCTGACATTTGGAACCATCAAAGAATAAGGTCATTGGGTAAATGGTATCGTCCAATGAGAGGGTAGCAATGGATTCATTTGGGAAATCAAAGTTAGAGGGTTGATCTCTAGAGAGAGGTGCATCTGCAAGTTGGTCAGTAATAGTTTGGCCTTTGATATATTTTTGATGAATGAATTCGAGGTCTAGGTCTGCAAGAAGCATGATCTAATGTGCAACACGCTAATGTTGGTAGGGCTTAGCGTACATGTAATGTAAGGGGTCTGTATTGGTGACAACAAAAGTTTTATGGTTAAGTAGGTAATGGCGAAGTTTAGTGGTGACAAAAATAAGGCTAAGTAGAGTTTTTCGGTGTGGGTGTATCGGGTTTCATAATCCAAAAGTGTACAACTTATATAATAAACCATTTTCTCCCTGTGTTGCTCATCGTGATGAGCGAGCATGGCTCCCAAGGAATGATCCATAGCAGAAATGTAAAGTTAAAATGGTTGGTCATCCTTAGGAGGAATGATTACAGGTAGTTAGAGCAGTACTATTTTAAGGCCTTAAAGGATTTGTGGCAATCTGTAACAACCACTTTGTTACTTCACATCCAAGAATTTTTTTGTATATATTCTTAGTTTATGCTTCTCAATTTAAATACCCATATATTTAAATCCAACATAAAATTTAATGCAATCCATTTCTTATAACTATCATGAACCATGTGCAACCGTGCATGAGAGAGTACTGAACCTATTCATCCTCCCTCATCACTCTGTATGAGCCCATACATCAAATGTATCCTTGGGTTCTCCTTTATCAGAATATGATAAATATATAAGTGAAGACTTCTAAGTGTCTACCTGGGTTCCACCTATGAAATCCACAGGAATCTCACAGCTTAGATCATAGTGAAATCTCGACATTGTAATCAACAACTTACACCACTTTGCGCAAAGTTTCTGATTCATGTTTTCCATGCTCAATTTCCATGACGGCACACTCGTCATTAGAAAATTTTTGTTTCACCTTAATCACTTATTTAGTTATATGGATGCATAACGTAAATGTTGTAAACAACTACAAATCTTGTACAAGGTACAAGTCTAGATTAACCTCCATAAATGTGTTCTAGTTCCCATGTCTTCATCACTTAGTGAAGCATATCTAGGGTCATGTCCCATAGTATCATGATAGGTCAAATGTAGTTCCGATAATACTCATTTCTACCTATCTGTTCCAGATATAAGATAGATCACTCTTTAGATCTAAATTCCCAATCTTATTGTTATTAGTGATACAAATTCAACTGAATAAAATAATGCCTCACATTATCAAGGAGTAATAACCATTAATGTTGTTCTTACTCCTATAAGCAATCATGCAAGCTACATAACTACTTCATCATTAGGGACATATGGAGTCATTCCCGTTATCCTCCTTTCAATAACACTTTTACTATTCATTAGAATCATGTTATTCAGTTTTACTTCAGCATTTATATTATCCAGGTCTAATTTATCTATAAATGAGTCTTATTCATTTTAAGTTTCTTGTTTCAGTAGTAATCCCAATTCTCTTGAGGACTTCTACAACAATTCCCAAACCTAACTTAGGTTTATTTGCATGGTTACTATCACCTTGGCAATATATTCATTTTTCTTGGATCTTCATACCAATTTCCTTGGCATCCAAAAATATATTCTATGCATTCCAGATATCATATCATCGTTATCCTTTATATGACTACACCATCATATCTTTACCATGGTTGATTTAAACTCACTAATTTTAGGAGCATAGATACCAAACTTTAACCATGGATCTCATAATAAGTACTCAAGGTGAGCACAATCTACATGCTCCTAACAACTATTTCATCATTTTCATTAGGCATCATACCCAAGGTTTCATATAAGTTTGGTGTTCAGGAGTTTAGTCTCCCATAAATTTCTTCACCAACTTCATCCCATACCCTGTGGGTCCTTTTAGTATTTAAGTTTATCTTGATTGATAATGAATTTTCTTCATTACACCTTGCTAGTTGGAGTAAACTTCATCATTAATGATCATCACATCATATTTCGAATGATGGTACTATGATAGATCTTATACTTCATTTCTCCATTTTATGGAATGATAGTTTGCTTAAGCGTCAAAGAACATCCGTGTTCTATTCTTATTTATTATTTCATCTTACAATATTATGTTGAGCTTCCCATCATGTTACGAGAGTTGGGTTAGTTTTACGTAGTAATACAACTTAATTCCCTTAAAGGTTTAAGTGCTTCCCAAAATGAACATCAATTAAGTTTTAAAGACTTAACCCTTATATGTTGAACTTTATCTTATCATCCAGAAGTTTCATCATCATATTTTACCTCTAGTATAGTTACTCAAACTTTACTAGAAGAAACTCCCATAAATGTGTATACATATGCATATACATCAAGATTCATACCTAGATGATTTCTCATCTACCAAGCATTAGACCTTTAACTTGACTTGCAAGAAATCATAGCCTCTTGCAGTAATACTTTAATTTTCCCATAAGTTAATCGGTTTAGATTAAAAATAATACTTCAACACTGGTCCATAATGTATTCCATTAACCTATCAGTTATATTACTAATTTTTAACTTCCCATTTCAATCATTGAAATTACTAGGTTCATCTAGTCCATAAGGTAGTTAATATATTGTTGAATCAAAGAGTTATAACAACCCTCCAATATGATCATCCAATGATTCAATTTTCATAAAATATCTCAAGCATATAGCCATATATATACCGATATTACTACAACTTAGTAGAAGCTGTTACAGAAATTACGGAGAGTGATCAACTAGTCTTTCAACAATAGGAAGCAAGTATTTATAGAATGGAATATGGAATCTTTACCAAGTCCCCAAGTATCATAAATGTACTCAGTAGATTTTCACAAGAAAATCATTATTCAAAAACAACAAATAACTTCTTTACATAAATAAGAATATCTCAATTCAACAATTGACTGCAACTTTATCCTTTTAAAAGAAGCATATGATTCAATTAGATAACCAAGGCATTTCTTTACTTTACGCCTACTATCTTCACTCACTTTCCTGCAATGGTTAGGCAAGGTCAGTTCGAATGAACTGAGCAAGAAAATTCCTTTATCCCATTTATCAATTTATGTCATTAAATGTTAGAATGAATATATACAACAATAATAATCTCATTCTTACAATTTAATCATGTAATGCAACAACATCAAACTCTAATAACTTGATTTTCACTTATTAGTACAGCTCCTTTTACCTTCTTAAGTATTCCTCAGTGATAGAATCTTATTAGCACTTCACATAATTAAGTTAAGCAAAAACCGGATAAATATATTCAAATCCAATAGTGACCATCTACTAATCAATACCACTTATTAATATAAATACAACCAAATTCCACAAAAATTAAATGGAAGTATTTAACTCTTATAAATCACAGTATGTATCTATATCATCTCATTCATAACTAAAAGTTGTTGCAACTATTGTTGTTTCTCAAGCAATTCAAACAAGTATTAACCTTGGACACACACAAGGTAATCCATGCTACGCAAATGAAACCAACCAATTTTAGCGATACTAAAGTATCCATCAAATAAATCTGGTCTAAACGATGCATTCTTATTTCTTTAGTTCCATGAAGTTTATATGTCACAACTTCCTAAAATAGCATATCCGAGTTATCCATTAATATCCTAAGAAGGAATGAGACTTATATATCTCAAAGTTATATGTCGTAATAACTTATAGGAACTAAATATAAACCTCATTTCTCAATTGAATAGTCTTGTGTATTCTTTATTACAATACAACATCTCAAATTATATCTTACTATATTTCACTGCAATAAGAATCCAAAAACACAAGGCAATATAGACTTCATTTCACAACTATATAGACTTGTGTATTCCTTAATACAACACTACACCTCTCGTTATATCCTACTACATTCCGTTGTAATAAGAATTCCAAAAACATAGCCACTACCGAGGCTTGATTGAACTTATGTCTAGAAGTCTAAACTTCCCAAGTTTGTCATATTGACTAGTATGTACTACTCCTCTATAATGGGAAAGTAATACACATGATTTTATCATTCAACAAAGATTAATTTAGTTACATAAGATCCACATAATAAAAATAAAATAATCTTCATTAAAAATCGATTTATAGAAATGGAAACAAAACTAAGTTTTAGTTCCACGGTTGCACCTTACAACTAGATCAACAATAACTTAACAAATATATCCAGGGTGCCAACCAACCAAGACCCCTTGGTTTCAAATAAGGCTTTTCAGTCTTTCTTATAAACATGATACAATCAATCATTTTTCCAATCCTTATCCATCAAGGCCCAAACTCTAATCATGATTTTTCCCTAGTATAAATCTAGTAACACACACACACACACACACACACACACACACACACACACACACACACACACACACACACACACACACACACACACACACACACACACACACACACACACACACACACACACACACACACATATATATAAACCTAATATCTGAACCGAAGTAGCTTCCCGAATGAGGAAGGAAATATTTTCCATACCCAGTCATAAGATGAGTTAGGTTCAAACCTTCACAACTTAAGAAAAAAACTGGTTTTGACAACAACTTAAGAAATTAAGTTGATGATGGCATCCCTTTAGATCTGAGTGAGCCTAAGGCTTGTTACTATCAGCATCTTATCACAATGAACAAACTACACTCACCTTATTCCTTGGTGAAAGAATGTTCCTATTGAACTTACAGTCTTCACAAGACTAAATGGTAAATAGAAAACCCACGTTTTACCACTTAGCATTTTATTTCAATTCAAGTCCAATAAAACTAGTAGTAGACCCAAGAAAATGTTCAAAAACTCCCAAAAGAGTTCTAGGGATTAACACAACCCAGGATAACACGAAGTGTTATCTATAAACAAGGATTTATTCCTAATCTAGCAAAGTAGGAAAGTTTGACACCCAGGTTTGATTTACAAAGATGACAGAGACAACCCATTCACATACCTATTAAAAATAAGTAGTCCAGTTAAATAAAACCAGTGAACCTAAGCCATAACGGCAGAGCTTGTCTCTCTATCAGCCAAATCAATGGAAGATAGTAGTCTATTAAATATCCTATACCTGAGATAGAAACACCAACAAGAAACCACCAACTCAACCTTGGTGCATACCCAAAAATGCCTCTATTTTTCCACAGTTGGTATGCACATACTAGAAGTGAAAGAGAATAAACACCAATATCAAGAATCAGTTCTTACCAAGTCCATACATCAAGATTTCGGTCACATCAAAGAAAACCCATGCACTCAAATTTGATTTTGCATAATATTATAATATTTACACAGAAACCCATTATTATCTGGGTCAACCACCTTAACAAAATGCAACAAATTTTCTCATTTAAAGTCATAATAGGTAAACATGATTTGAGAAAAATAAATGATAAAAGTATTAGATACCCAGGTTCTATAGTCATACAATTTACCATTTCATTTTGTAGAAAAACAGAGTATAAGAACAACAACCTCCAACCATCATGTACCCACTATTTCTTAGCACAAAAAAATTCAAATATGTATTCACTCTAACATCTAATGAAATAAAAAGATAAAGGGGATAAGGAACGTCTCTTGCCTGCAAATTCGATTCCTAAATCCTTCGAGATCTATCTCCAGCAAGTGTTACAACAACAAAGAGTCTAAGGACTCCAATCTATCCACTTCAAACCAGCAAAACAATTCAACCCTTCTTCAAGGCCATATAAGTGAACTTCCTCTTCTAAAAATAGCTACATGAACTCATAGCTTGATCACCATGCATAGCTACTAGAAGTGGAGCTTTTCCCCAAATTTCAACAACAAAACAAAATGGAGAAGTTGCATGTAGTTCGCTTCCTTAGGAAGCTTTACGGATTTCCGTAATTTTTAAATGCACAATTAATGGTGTTAACTGCTGGAGTACCACACCAGTGACTCATCCAACTACCACACCCTCCAAATCTCCTCCAAAATTGGCGGGATTTCTGCAGTTTAAATCCTCATTTACCTTTTCCATGAAATTAACCAAATATCAATCACTTAATTACTTTCAATAACTTAGGTCGAATAACCTTTGGAGAGAATGAATTATAATTTAGTATAAGACCAACATTATAAAACATGCATGGCCTTAAAAAAATTATTTAAATGGCCCATTGTTCCCAAAGTCCATGGATTACAATACATAACTTTACTTATGTTGGCAAGTCTCTTAAGGTATATGACCTCCTTTAAGTTATCAAGATCTATACATAGCGGGTTTGGTTCTACCATTTTACGGTCATTAAATTGTTGTTCAACAAACTCTGGCACCCTAAAAGGATTACCTGAAAATCACACAATCAATTTTCAATAATTCAAAGGTCCCAAAATTAACATCTCGACCCAAAATTTACAAGCCCATGTCAATTAGTCTCCAAAGTGATTAATCATTAATATGGGTTGAGTGAGTCTCTCCACTTGACTCTAATGTTTAAAACACATTACCCTAAGGCTATCACAATGATACATTATCTCACAAATATGTATAATAGTTTTAGAAATATATAGACTATGCCTAATGTGATATCATGGCCCAAGATTAATTTGTAGTAATGTATATCATAAAGTAGAAAATTTTGACCCATAAGTCGTTCACAATACTTCATGAGACTTATTGACTTAGTGCTTACAAGCTTAAGCTAGTAATAATAATACTTGTTTTAAGGAATTAATTATCAACAACACCCTTAGTTTAGATAATCACCAGATCAACATCAGTCCTTAATAACCATATCAATTCCTTTATCTTGTTTTCTCAACCTTTATTGAAAACACTTGTTTCTCTTCCGCTTGATGTCAAGATTGGTCGAAGATGAAAATATTGTTAAATTATTGACTGTACTTGTAGGGTATTACACATTCATCATCCCATTTGAAGGATACGTCTTTTTTAGGAGATGATGAAAGGGGTGGAAGTGGTCGGAAAGTTGCAAAATAAAATGATGGATAGACTGCAACTTGCCTTGCAAACTACGTAGTTGGATAAGGTTAGTAGGTGGAGGAATTTTGATAATAGCCTTGATTTTAGTGGGATCTAATTTTATTCCATGTAAAGAAATGATAAACACAAGGATTTTTCCTAAGAGGAAAATCAAGACACACTTCTTGGGTTGAAAGCGAACACAACACTTGATGAGACAGTAAAAAATGACCTTAAGGACTGCAAGATGTTCAAACTTGATGTTTGGATTTGGTAAGAAGGTCATCTACATAATCTTCCAATATGTGATGCATGATGTCATGAAAGATATAAGTCATAGCCCACTGATATGTAGCACCAGCTTTTTTAAGGTCAAAGGGTATGACTCGATTGTAGAAGGTACCCCAAGGAGTGATGAAGGTAGTTTTGTGTTGATCTTTTGGGGCGAGTAATATTTGGTTATAACCCAAGAATCCATCCATGAGTGATAACATCTCATGGCCGGTGGTGAGATCAACTAGTTGGTCTATATTAGGTAGAGGGAAGTCATCTTTAGGGAAGGATAAATAAAGGTCATGGACATCCATGCATATGTAAAGTCCTCCTGTCGCTTTTGTGACAGGAATGATGTTAGAGATCCATTGGGGATAATCAATGGGTAGGATGAAGGAAACCGAGAGAAGGCGTTGAAGTTATTCTTTGACAAGAAGGGCAATGCAAGGATGTATTTTTCATGGCTTCGCATTTTTACGGGTTTGACTTCATGAACAGTTATGATATTGTGGACCACAATGTTTGGGTCAATACCGGGCATATCAATGTAGGACCAAGAAAAAGCATTTCTATGATCTCAGAGGAATGAGGTAAAATCTTCCTGTTTGGCAGCATCTAAATATTGGCCTATCTTTAGAATGTGCAGGTCGTCCTGAGTGTTAATATTGATTTTGATGGTCAATTCATTTAACATAGTTTGCGTCTCAGAAGGCAATGACCGGTGAATATAAGAATCTTCCGCACCAAGGTAGGTGAGAATAGACTCATCATCCTGACATTGAACGACGTTAATAGAAGGTGTATCGTCATCGATCATGTTAGGATACATGAAGGGAAGGGAAGAGGGAGCCTTGCCATCACATTGATAAGTCAAAGGTCCCAGGGAAATGGTTTTTATGAAAAAAAAGTTAGGAGGAATGGATTCTAGATCCATAGACTCGTGGGTGAAGGTGGGGAAGTTAGTAGATGGGGTGAAGAAGGTTTTTCATCCTCAATGAGTTTAACATGGGATTTCTTGAAAGATGGTTTGGAAAATACAATACCACTGCGCAATCGTTGTGTTTACGTGTGATACATAGGATGATAGTATGGTGGCCCTATTTACAAAACTCAAAGCCAAATCCTTTCCATGCACATCGGTGGAGGAAAGTGTGAGTGAAGTAGCGGTTAGTGATGGATTGAAGGTTAGAAAATGGTCACATTTGGGAAGGTGGCTCGGGTGAGTATGTAGAAGTATCAAGTCCCCCATAGGTTAAGTTTATATGAAGGTGAGGAGGACCATAAGAGAAAACCTCACCTACGCGGTGATCATAGCAAGGATGTTGGCGAAGGTTACCATACTCTTGAGGAGTAAGGAATGTGTTGATGTTGTACATGCGGTACTCCCCTAGAGTGAGACATTGAAAAACACCTGCTAAGGGATCGGTAGTTGGTATATGGGTGGTGGGAATAGATGAATCACTAGGTGATTGGGAGGAAGAAGCATTGGTCAGTTGAGAAGTAGAAGGATTAGTGGATGGGTCAACTACAAAAGCTATGGTGGCAGTGGGAATGGAGGAGGTAGGTGTGGAAAAGGTAGCAGCAGCATCAATGGATGGGGTTGTGGGTGAAGAAGAAGTGGCGACAGTGGTAGATGCCTTAATTGGTATAAGGACATCATTAGGTTAGTATAACATGTTACAGGTTTTGAATGGCGAAGGGTCAGCGGGGATGGTATAATTATGTCTTTCATGTAAGGTTGAAGGAACACAACCCATGACATGGATCTAAGGTCATCCAAGCAAAAAGTTGTACTGGAACTCCCCCTTTAAGACATAGAATAGTTATAGAATGGTATGGGAGCCCACACGAACATGGAGGAGGATGATGCCAAGAGTGGAAGTGATAGCATCATTGAATGAACACAGCATAATTGGGTTATTTTACATGTAATTTGAAGGGATGCACATTTGATTGTATGCGTGGGAGGAGATGATGTTGATGTTGGTACCGCCATCGATCATAATGTGTCGAACATAAATATTATCAATATAAACGGAGATAAAAAAGGCAGGATCAAGATCATCTGATTGGAGAGGTATAATCTCGTCATTAGAGAAACTAAGGGTGGCTACTTGATGAGTGGTAGGGGGTGTAGAGGAAGGTGATGAATTGGTGAGAGAGGCCATGTGGTGAGGGGTAATAATGGAGGCCACAGGTGTAGGGTCATTGGGTAAAACCTCGATGGATTGTAGAACCTCCATGAGGTCCCTGTCGATGAGATTTAGAGGTTTAGATGAGATCGTACAAAGACATTTTCAAGGGGATTGGTGTAATTGTTTTATCATTATATGATGGGTAACCCCATCATAAATGGGGTATGTGGGTCCCCTAATGGTGATTTTTGTGTGGGTGTAGATGGTATGTTGGGTATAGGATTAATGGATGAGCTAGTTGCTTTCTCTTTTCTTTTTTCTTTTTGGGCGTGAGTGACAACTTAGATCATGTTAATCTAAGGAAGAGAGGTGGATGGAGAAGGTATGTCATGAGTAGTATAATGGCATGATGGACAAAAACCTAATGTGGGGTAAGAACCTTATGAAATGAGTAGGGCACACTAGCATTTTGGTGGGGTTTTGGTGAGCTCTCTTATGTGGACCATGTTGATCTTGAATTTTGGAGGTGGATAAAAGGGTTGTGGAGGTGGTGATGCAAGTTGCTAAATAAGTAGTGGGTGAGGATGCATGATGATAGGGGAGGTGGAAATGGGTCCTCATCTAGGAGATCATTATCATCAAAGTTTTTTTAGGAGGACAAAGTTGGAGAAGAATGGTTTTTAGAGCCTTACAATTTTCTACATCGTGTCCTGGCACACAATGCTAGGCATAAATTTTAGTATTGTCAAACCATTTTGGTTTGGGCTTGAGTGGGTCATAAGGTCTAAGGGGGGGTAATGTGATGATAGTGGTCTCTAAAAGGTTGGCTAGAATGTTGGTGTAAGACCCTACCAATGGATCGCAATGTGAGGTGAGTGTGGGTCTGGATTGAAGTGTAGGTGATTGTGATGTGTGAGGTACTACAGGAGGTGGAATTGGAGATGGGATAGGTTTGACCACTGATTTGGTAGGTGGTATTGTTTTAGGCTTGGGTTGTACCTTCCTGGGTAAGGGTGTGGTAGATGAACTAGTGATGGAAGGCGTTGTAGGCTTGACTACCTCTTTGGAGGGTAGTGGGTTTTTCAATTTTGGTTACACCTTCTTGGGTAAAGGTGAAGGAGGAGTACATGATGCAAAAGGGAAAGCAGATGGCAAAAGAGGATGAGTTAGCCATGGTGATAATGGAGGTGTGGTAAATTTTTGTGGGCGAGAGGAAGGTGGAAGTTACGGAGGTTCAAGAAAAGGAACTCTCATAGGTGCGATGTCAATTCTTGTAAGTGGTGAGGTTATAGGTGGTAAGAAAGATGTTGATAATGGTGAAGGTGTACCTTGTGATAGTATATTTGGTGTAATAAAGGATTCGATGAAGAGGTGGGCTTCGCACTTTTGATTTTTCTTGGATAGGCGGTTGTTTGTCCAAGGTTGACAGTGACGCCCTAAAACAAATGGAAGGGGTGAAGGTGACAAAGGCGTAGTGGGTGAAACTGGTGTATGTGGCCTAGAAGGTTGGGTCTTCCTTTTAGGTGGACGAATGGTTTTTGCATGAGTTTGGGAAGATGTGGATAAATCCAATTTGATGGGAGGATGAACTAGACTTGATGTTGGCATGACACCCAATGTGGTAATGGGTCTAGACATGGGGGAGGTGTAGGTGTAGGTAGGTTCTTAGGCATAGGAACAGGTTTAGTTGTTGGTAAAGGTTTGGATGTAGGTGAGGGTGATGAAGAAGAGGCCATTTCAATAGGCATGGTCATGGTTGATTGGGTTTCTTGAAATACCTTTGGATAAATTATGGTGGTATCTGCTAGTGACCTTTACATTTGGGTTGAAAAGGGGAGCTGAAGGAATCCCCAAAGCATGTAATTATCAACATAATAAAATCGGTCGACCAAGCATGAAAATGGCTTGTTGTAAGAGAATATGAGGTTGGGTTAGTAGAACCCCTATAAAATATTTCTATGAGATAGGAAGCTGGTTGGCTTCAAAATTATAGGTAAAAGATCGAGAACGATCAACGGGATCTTGGAATGTTAATGGGTAATTGTCCCCAACATGTAGTGGAACTTTTAAAGGATCCCCTATGGGTAGGGGGTGGTAGGTGGATGAGGTAGGTTCCTCTTTTGGTGGAGAGGAAGGTGAGCATGACTCCCCCATGGGTAGGAGAGTTAACACCATAGATTGTTCGTTAGGTGACGAGGTGGGTGGTAAAAAGGTATCAACAGGTATTGTGGTCTCTTCTATGGGTGATGGTGAAGATAATGGGGACTCCTCTATGGGTGAAGGAGTAGATGAAATAGGCTCCTCTCTAAGTAAAGGATCTCAGGCTAGAATCTCCTCGATAGATGTGATAGGAGGAAATTGCGGAAGGGATGGTATAGTGTCAAACACAACATGGACCTCACGGACATTGTTATCATTGGTTGAAGGTTCACCATTTTGATTAGATGATGGTGTATGGTTAGGGAACGACTTGTTAAAGATATGCAAGTTTTGATTTTTCGGTGCATTCAAGTTGTCCAAGATGAGATCTCCATTATCTAACATTTCCTAGACAATGTTTTTGAAGGTTATGCAATTACCATCACTATGGCCTTTGATGCGATGATAGTTATAATAATCATGTTCCTTATACCATGCAGCATAGGATGAGTGGGGTCAAAACCAAGTATGTGGTTTTATAGGTGGAAGTGTAATGGATCGGCCTTAAGAATATTTTCTAAGACTGAAGAATAGGGCTCTCAATTGGATTGTACTTTCATTTCTCCCATCTGAACTAAAAATTTTGAATGGGAGAAAGATTAGAGGAAGGTTTTGCTTGGTTATATGGGTGAGATGGGCCAGATTTGAGAACTACTACATTCACTCGATCCTTTGATTTTTGAATAATTATTTTGGACATTTGAAGACGAAGAGGTATCATTTGATTTGAACATGGCGTTTTTGTTATGTAATTAAATTTTATTCTCTTCAATGGAACAAATTTCTAGTTTTTGCGCCATGGTAAATGCTTCATTAAAGGTACAGAAGGTTTATACTTGCATAGTTGGTGAGATGTGCCTAACATAGGATCTAGTGAACAACTTTATAAGCTTGGTTTGATGCAATTGGAGAACGTTATATGGTTGATGAGGCTTTCTTTGAAGAGATAAAAATCAGCGATATAATCGTCATTGTATTGTCGAGTTGAGTACAAGTCGGTCATAGTGACCTTCTTGACGATATTGATTGAAAAATGGTCTAGGAAGGCTTGAGCCACTTAATTAAATGAGTAAATGGAATGTCGACGCAAACCACTATACCATTCTAATGAGGGTCCCATTAAGAACATGGGGAATGTTTGTAGGAGTAAATTATCGTCGTGGGTGATTAGATAACACCTATGTTTAAAAGATTGCATGTATTATGGGTCTTGTTTATTGTTGAACCGATTAAATTTGGGAATTTCCCAATGCACAGGGTATGGGTGAATGGGAATAGATGGATGGATGGTCTCATTACATATTTCATCATAGGTTAAGGAGTTACGAGAGCCAAATATTGATGCTTCTAATGTTTACATATTTTCCATCATCATCTTAATAAGGTTGTTGGTGGGTTGTGATGATTGGGCACCCCTTGCAGTATAAGGAGGTTGATGATGGATGTATGATGTGGATGACATCCTAGTATATGGTGGTGTTGAGTATGAGAACTGTGAAGGGGGAATAGATGTAGGTGGAAGGTATCCGAATAGGTAATAAACAAGATTGGGGGTTGTTGGTGATATGTATAAGTAGGTGGGGTAGTCGTAACAACTCTTGTGGTAATTGGGGTAGAGACTGCAGGATGGAAAGGATGAGGTTTTGGAATGGGGTATGGGTTTCGACACCATGGGTGGTTGCGATGCAACTGGTACATATGAGGTAAAGGGTGTAGATGGGGCTATGCTCAAGGTAGCTAATGAAGGAATAGTTGACACCATGGGTGTGAAAAATGTCGTAGGTGCAGCAGTTATAGAGGATGTGGGGTCTAGTTGAGACACCACATGTGGTAAGGTGGATGAAGGTAATATTGAGCTGCGATAGCTAACACGGAAGTGGGGGTGAGGGTAGGAGGGATAGACACAGGCATGTCATATACCAACTGTCCCGAGGAGTCAGGAGTAGATGAGTGGGCGAGATAATATTGTAGGGTAATGGGATTCTAGTCAAGGAGTCTTGTGAACTCCTCGTCGCTGGTACTAATGGTGATGGGTTGAGTTAGATCCATAGGCAATAGGATGGAAGGCGGTGATGGGCTAGGTGGGAGCGGTTGAAGGCTAGCGTGAAACACAAGGGCATTGGCTTGGCTACAAGTCAAAACCATGTGAATTAGTGTAGACCTAGTAAACTGTTCTCTGTAAATGACACAAAAAATCAGCAAAATGGAGGAGAATAGATTCCGGGAGGTGAAACTAGTTGGTGTTTTAATTAAAAATTAAAACAAAGGAACCGATGGTGGTTAGGTTAACCAATGATGGTTACAGGGTGACTGATGACGGTTAGGGAAACCGATACCATTACTATGGGAAATCAACAATTTTGTAAATGAGGCAAAACTGATGAAAATGAAATAAAGAAGTTGTATTTGACTATGATTTTAAAATTATAGGGGTATGATGATGTCCTGAGAAATTCAAAAAGAACAAAAGATGTGATGAATGTTGTTTTTAGTAGAATGACCAAAAAGAGCTAGAAACCGACAATGGTTAGGTAAACCGATGATAGTCAGATGTAAACCGATGATGGTCATTGGACCGATGCCGATCACTATGAAATTTGAAAAAGTGAAGAAAAAATGATTTTTGTGAATTAAGTCAAATGAAATATCAACCCAAAAACTAAGTATGATAGTAGTGGATCCTGACACACTCAAAAACAGTCGAAATACACTAACTATGATGGAGGAGTGGGAAAGGAAGAAGAAAATTAAGAATGTAACCTCATAGCTCAAAACATAACTCAAGAAAAAGCTACAAAAACATGCAATCCTATAAGTGAATTTTATATTTGAGATTATGTTATTTACGACCGACTTGTGAATCGAACAAAAATTTTGGTTGGGAAGGTGCCCTATGAAGAGGTAATATCTAAGGGTCGTTTCGGGTTATATTTTGGTGGGGGTGGTCCTTTATCTAAGACAATGACCGGACAGAGAAACTAGTTGGGCGCCCACTATCAATCCTCCGATCATGTGATTGTTGACAACTTCTTCCATGTAAGGTGTTGTTTAAGAATATGTGTGAATTTATATTTGTGCGGTTTGAAAAAGAGAGAGAGAGAGAGAAAGCTATCTACAATTCAATTATGTCAACCATCAACTAGGCATGACTTTTAACGTATAATTTTACATTATTTTTAATGTAAGCTAAAAATGCAAGCATAGAACTATGAAATGCAATTATTTTAGAACCCAAATCGAAATGTGATATTCGATGTAAACATAGAGTGAATAGGAAAGAGAATGACTTTCACTTATACGAGATCTGAAGAAAAAGAATGATTCTTTTTAGTCCTAAAATACAAATGTCACTTAGACAAATATAAGAAAGAGAAGATTCCCAGGGAGAAAATTTAATGTTAACTTCCCTTTGAAAAGAAAAAACATACAACAGTTCCCTAAGAATGAATGAATGTAAGGAACCCCAAATGGGTCCCACCGGGTGTGCCAAAATGTTTCACTGGATTTTTAGAAAATTAATGAAACAAATAAGGGGTAATAGGCCAAGGAAGAATACATGTTATAATTTTGGTTGAAGGTTGTGTGCGTGTTCTGATTTCCTGATCCAAGTTGACTGCAAGAACTCCCTTTTGTCTAGGAGGAACTACCTGAAATGCAAAGCAAGAATGTTTCTATTCCAGAATAGAGTTACTTCTATCTTTTCATTCTCTTGAGAAACAGATAAGGGTTAGGGCTAGGAGGAATACCTTTTGAGTGTTGGGAGGGTGTGCGCGTGCCGTAGAGAGATCAGATCGATTGTGAAGCACTCATTTTTGTCTGGGAAGGACTACCTGCAAGTAAGAATACAAGACCACCAGATCTTGGTTAGACAATAAGTGAGGGAACTGCCTTGGGCCCAGGAAATATTAGACTTCCTTTCGAAGGTGGTCAGCTCCCTTTCAATACAAATTGATGCAAATGGTAATAAAGAAGCTATTGTGAAATCACGATTTAGGTACCTCCTTAAAAAGCAATAGAGACTAGACTACCAATAATAGTATGTCATGCTGTTTGTTTGGTCACTGGTTATTGATACGTTCAGGTCAAGTTACGGGGATAGACCAGGCTAGATCTGAGGTTGTTAGGAGACAAATAGGTGAAAGGAAGGTTTTGGGTATAAGTCACAGTGACCGATGTCGGTCACTGGATAACCGACCACGGTTAGAGAACCACTACCGGTAGGGGATAACCGACACCGGTAGGGTCAGTAATCTAGGTGCTTCTGGGTAGAGGTTGATTGTAGGGTGATTGTGGGGTTTTTAAGACTGGTGGATGGTTGAGGGGAATAGTGAGATGATGGGGAAGACTCAGAGAGTGATAAAGCTATCTTCTGGGCAATACAAGGATGTATGGATGAAGGTTAGGTGCAGGGTCTTTGGCGGTGGTAGATCTAGGAGTGAGCTTATAATTACTATGAATCAAAAAGTTCAAGAAATGGTGTTTAGAAACATACAAGACACTACTTACTCGTTCTTGATGAAGATTCAGGTCTGAGGAATGCAGTGACGAATGCCAGATTCAGGTGGGATGATCCGACAATCAAAAGTGAGCTGATGAAGCTATCCTCTGACTTTTCGGTGCTTGGACGAGTGTGAAGGTGATCCAGTTACTCAGTTGCAATCTTGGGCTCGACGTCCTTCTCTGCAAACTCTTCTCTTTTCTTCACTTGTCTTTGTCTTGCAAATGAATTCCGGATCCTTTGTTTTTGGCTGGGGAAGGTCATTTACAGGGAACCGATGGTGGTTACGTAACCGATGGCGGTCGAGTAGGGACCGATGTCGGTTAGGTCAAAGTTGGCTTTTTTTAGTAAAATAGCCAACTTTCCCTCCTTTCTCCCGAGGGATCAGTTGTGGGCTTGGTCAAGTTATTATTAGGTTTGTTTTGATGCGGGTGAGGGGTGATGAGTCATGGGTGTGAGTCTGGACCAAGTCATAGGTCTTAATTAGGTTGGTTTAGGGTTAGGGCTAGGTCATGATGAGGTGGCAAGGTGAGGTGGCAGGGGTGGAGATGTGGATTTATTAATTATATGGTAATTAATAAATAATTAAGTGTGTAAGGTTTAGGTGGTGAGGTATGGTTAGGTTGCGAGGTGATATGTGGGGTACAGGGCGTCGTAAGACCCAAATTTGGTGTCTACAAAGACCACAAAACATAGTTAATAAAGCAAAATGTTGGTGGATTGCCTAACACGAGCTAGATCTAGGAAGTACGAAACTTCCTCGATGGTTGTCAATCCACTAATATATGTGTGTATATATATATATATATAACAAATGAACATGCAAATAAATGAATCTAGTGCTAGTAGTCCGATTTAGGTATCTCAGATTACTTATCAACTTTGATCCACTTAAATGTTTTGATATTAAACTGTCAAAGGTCATAGATCAAGTCACAGTGGGCGGGTGGTCTGTAAGTCTGCAGATGTGAGTGCAGGTAAGGCTTGCTACAATTTGGGGCTGATTTGGGTGATTGGGGTGTGTTTTTGTGTAAATGTGCAATAGGAAAATTAGAACTTTCCAAGCACGACAACTATACCCATGTGTTGAAAGTTTCATGTTTTATCATTCTTAGCCACCCAAGTCAAATTCGTTAGTCTCCTCAACCCCTATTTGATGTCAAATTAATTTCCTAGGTAATTTAGTAAAGTCTATTCATTCCCCCTAGGTGATTTTAGGGAGTTCTGAAAAGATGCTATCTTCTGGCAATATTGGGAAGGGCTATCACTGGCCTTCCCATGACTAGATCAACCCCCCTGGAGCGAAATGGAAGGGAAAAATTCAACATGGAGGTGAATGGAAGACCTTAGAACATCAGGGGAATTATTTTAGATATTTTGGGGAAGTTTTGAAATACTTGGAGGAGTTTAAGTAAAAAATAGGGTTCACAAGCCTAGGCAGTACACAAGCCTAAAATAGTTGTCAGGCTTCAGAAGAAGAATATTTTGGGAGCTCCAGAAAGGATTTAGAAGTAAAAACATCTTCGAAAGAGGATTCCAAGACATACATGATGGTGATATCATATTTTTCACAACACCTTGGCGCATAGGATTTGTAGGCATGTTTTCTCAGGCACAAGTGGAGTATTAAATAACAAATCCACTATTCCAAGGATCAGATGGTTGAATAAAGATATGTAACCCCCACAATTAGATTTAAAATGACATTTCTTGTCAAAATCGTATAAAATTTCACCAATAAATTCCATCGGGAGCTCAATGTATCATCATTCCAAGTTGCCCTCTCAAAGGTAGTCTAGGAGCTCGGTGGGATTTCATGTCCCCGACATCCCTAAGGTTAGGTACACCAACCTTGGAAAAATTCTCCTAGCCACCATGTGACCTCTGGGACCCTCATATGACCTTCATATTTGACATTTCAGCCCTCATGTGCAATTTTAGAGCTTAAATACCCTACCGTCGGATCAAGGACACATGTCAGCTCCAGGATTACCATGAAAACTGATGTCCCTCATGCCCCTCGCAGTCAAGGACATCAGACCTTAAAAAATGAACTCATCCCTCTAGGATAGACTTTTGGTCACCCATGTGAGCCGCTTCCAGCCCCTCAATGCTTTAAAGCTGATTTTTGATGACTCGTCCCCTGCCATCAAATCAAAGACACGTGTCACCTCTAGGATTTCCATGAAAATTGATGTCCCTCATGTCCCTTTGAGGTGAGGGACATTAGGGACAATAAAATGCACCTAGCCCTCTCCCCCATGTTTTTAAAAATTCAAAATTTTGACCTGCTTCCCTACTTCTAACTGCTTCCACTCCTGTGCACAACCATACATACATTCTTCCTCTGCAACTTTCTTCCATCACTCTACCATTGAAAAAAATCAGACCAGATCAACCAAGGAATTGAAATACTTTTCCCATGGTGATAAAAAGGTCTCAGAAGGAATTCTCATCAAGCTAAGAAGGAGAAAGGAAGAAGAGAGTGGTAAAATCTAAATAGCCAAAAATTAGAAATCAATAAATATTGCAAACCAATACACGAATCAACAAACCATTTATTGTTTTTTTTTCCTCTGTCCAAGACCATCAAAAACATACCCTCAAACTATCCTCTTGTGTGACAAAGCATCCACAATGAAGAAATCTCCTTTCCAGCTCAATGAAGAAATAAGTGTGATTTCTGTCAAACCGTTGGGCGAAACGAAGTAGAATTATACGTGAAGCATCGAAGAAAAAAACCCACATAAAAAATATAATTTTTTTTTACAAATGGGGATAAAAATAGACCTTCAATTTTGAGGTCCATTAATGGCTACTACATCAAGAAGCACTATCAGGTTTGAAATTGGAAAGTTTAAAATCTTTTGGACTATTAAGCGGGCAAGGGTCTGAAATTTCAAAGGGGAAATATTGGGAAAAAACCCATATCAAAAAACTTTGTTCCACATCAATCCAACATCCAAAATCCCACTTTCTAAAAATAGTAGGTCTCCTACATAGAGTACTTTTATTTTAGTAAATTCAACGAGTAAGAGCTCGCGAAGAAGACAGAGACATTGGAGGTGCACTGCAACTAAGAACTCGCAAGAACATGTATTTTGGAACTTACTAAAAATAGTAAGTGGTCCCATGGGAACCTGCTAAAAATAGAAATTTGATCTAGAAGGAGGGAGGAACTCAGGGAGAGAGGGAAATCAAGGTTGCAACATCAATTGAGATTCAGGAAGTCACTTTTTCATACTTACTAAAAATAGTAAGTTGTCATTATAAGGAAATCATGAAGCAAAAGTGGACAAGACAGAAGCTAGCACATCCCTTCACCTACAAGTACAAGATAGAAGATAGTGATGTCTTGTACATGGACCTGAATGACCTAAGAACTTGCATGACATCCAGAGACCAAAATAAGATCGAAGATCAGATATTCACAAGTGGCTTGTTCGTTGTTGTAGGACATCCAGTTTCTATCCAAAGTCATGAGTTGGTCCTAGCCTACACTCACCACTATGAGCCCGAAACACGAACCATCCAAGCTGAAAAATGATACAGTGATGGCGTTCATCAGCCCTATAACCATCTCTCTTTCTCTGTAAATACCGACATCACCCAACATGGTCGTCATCTCAAAGGATAGGGCCTTGCATGATTGGGAAATGATAGATGCATACGTGCAAGGGGTTGTGCTAGGGTCGTGGTTGAAAATGGGGAGAAATCCCTCAAGAATGCCTAAGAATCTTCCAAGGTGTGAGTTTCGAGAAGGATATTTAGATGTCATCACTCTTCTCAATAGAGTAATGGGTGAAGCAAGCACAAGATAATTCTAGGACTGGATGGGCCTTTTCATCCTGACATTGAAAAAGGGAAAGTAGAGAATTGACTGAGGAAAATCATTAGCAACAATATCCATCTACAATTGCTCTAGGTACCCATGACAAAGAAGTTCCACATGACATATTACTTTTTCTACCTCCTCGCTACCTCAAGATCATTCAAGGGATTGGCTCTCATGTAAAAAATTTATGCCAAGGTACTGCATTCGAGAAACTTCCACAAGTGGTGATGGAGCAAAGCCATAGGCATTTCACTCGCATGAACAATGTACATAGTCCAAAACTTTGAAGGATACATATAAGCTAGGATTTTGTCACAAGCGGCTTCCTTGATCAAGAAGTATGGCTCTTATTTCATACAATTCTCGACATTCTCCTACCTGTGAGTTGTTGGCTTCAATCAAGCACCGCTAAGGCTTCCCAAGTACCTTAGTGACCAAATTGTATTATTTGAGCTTTGCAGATAAATCATTCGGGTGAATAACGAGCTCGAAGTAGGAAGAAGTTGATTCTTTTCTTATCTCTCTCAAGATATTCATGTGTAAGAGCTCAAATGACACATCTCATCTGGAGGCGCTTTCACTCATTTGACTCTACATTCCTACACTACTAGGCCTAACTTTGACATCTGAGAAGATCCCAACTCTTTCCATGTCCCAGAAACTGCAACATGAACCACAAGTCAAGGATTACTGGGCCAATTACACGGATAAATTTGAAGTGCGTAAAAGGGATCATATAAGGATGAAAATCAGCGAAATGAATAAATTCAATTTCTCTTGGTATGAAGATATTTTGCAAGATGATGGGACGAAGATGTATGATCCTGAGTACGCAGCAACCAAGATGTCCCCTATACCTCCAATCAACTAGTATGTTCATGAATCAGGAGATATATTGGAGCAGACTGAGAAGGTCATGAGGAGAACAAGAAATTAGTTTTAGAAAAAGAGAACCATGATCATCTAGTCACGAGGAGTTCCTCCGAGTCAAAAGCAAGCCTCACATCAGTCATCTTCAAAATTCATAGAGGTGACTTCTAGTTCTAAACACTCCAGAGAAAGTTTGAAAAGGAAGGCCACAGATTTGGAAACTTCTCCCCACGAGAAGACACCAAAGAAACTCTAGAGTAGAAGAAGGCTTGTTTGCATCACTTCTAGAGAAAGATTTGATGGTAGAAATGTAGGAAGAACACCCCATGGTGAAGGCACAAGTGGATGAAAGAACACATGGTTCAAGATTCAGTCTTCGAGCTCCCAAAGGAGGTTTCCCCTCTTGATGACACTCATTCCTCTCTCATTCAGGATTTTCCTCCTCCTTCAAAACAGGGTATCATCGGTGCACCTATCATTGAACCCGAGTCTGATGAGATGTTCCCTTGGATGCGAGAAAATAGTTGTCCACGACACATGTACTATGCAAAAATTGGTAGTCCCCAATCTATCAGCGATTGTCTCATTAACCAAAGAAAAAATATCAAGGAAGCTCACACATACAACCTCACGATTCTATTGTGGGGAAATGGCTAATCAATACATCGAATTAACTCAGCCCAAAGTAATCAAGCTAGTGGATGAGATGGCACAGGCTGACTATGAAATGAGAACAATTCAACTGGGACCGGTAACTCATGAAGAATATTTTCACATGTATCAACAATCTTCTGCTCGCATGGTGGAAAGGAATAAGGAGTATAAGAAGAAGATTGATGAACTTAAAGAGTAGGTGTGAAATCGACACTCTATGTGTAACATCTAGTTGAACCTAATGCCATAAAAATTCCCACTGAGGAAGTTTTTCCCATTAGTAACTTCAATCGAGAATCCATCAGGAACACACGTGAGTTCACAATACAGGGGTGAGCGAATAATGAATAAATCAACTCAATTTCTGAAAAAGGGAATTATGTGCTCCAAGAAGCATTCAAACTCTTCACTTACATGTGTGCAACAGAAGATAGGACATGGACACTCAAGAATCACTTAGAGAAAGAAAGGTACTATTGGGAACCTTTAAGCCCAGTAGTAGAAGAAATGAACAACACTCATCGCGAGGACTTGATTGTGGAAAAAATTTGAAACCCCTTCAAAATACTCATCACATGTGTGGGCGAGGGCCTTAGAAATCAGGTTTAAGGCAATCAATCGGGCCATCACAAAGTTGGGGAAAAATAGGAACAAGCATACAAATTGTAGTATAGTGTAAATCAGAAAATTCAAAATCTTGGAGTGCCCGTGCAATGGGTGCATATGTAACTATCAATGAGTTAATTGGTATATTTGAAGAACGCATCAAGAAATAGGTAGGCAACCCATCATCCTTCACTAAGGATACCCTTGACTTCCTCTCAAAGATTTGGGCCTCCATTGCACTTATCGTAGAGAAACATTCATCATGGTTCAGGAAGTGCAAAGACATCAATAGTGTGGCTGATGGATGGATAGAAACCTTGAGATGCATTCACATTCCTCATGCCAACAAAGTGGAGCTTGCAACTACTCATTTTAGCAAAGAGCTTGGGGGAACAAATGCCTTCTCAGGAGTGCAAAGTGGAAGCTAGTAAGGGAGTGAGAGAAAATCCATTGCAGCAGATCATGCTTCCACATGATTCTTCTTATTCCTTCTTCTTCCTCTTCTTTTTCTCTCTCTTCTCTTCTCATACAACACTCTCTCTCTCTCTTTCTTCAATGTTATGTTTTTGTGTTGAGGGTTGCACTTTTTAATATGAATTAAACGATTTTATAAATATAATGTAACTTTAATTTGCCTTGCTATTATAAAAGGGACTTAAATATTTAAAGTGGAATATGAATAGTCTTAAGTCATATTAAGGTATTCAAAAAGTCACCGGGAAGATGAAGAGTTGCCTCCACTTCTATAAATTGTAACAAGCTCCTCATTTGAGCTTCTTCTGAATTTTGCTTCTTAGATGTTGGAGCTATTTTTGTGAATTCATGAGAGAGATATCCTTGTGAAGAGAGCAAGAGATAGCAAGTTTCTTCCATTTCTCCTACTAAAAATGTCTTCTACTTCCCACACTATGTACAAATTCTACTTGAGCTTCAATAAAGGAAGAAGGAATTTTAGCCTCTTTGATTGAGGAGTTTATTGGTACTTTATGTTCATTAAGCTCTATTTAGTCTTGTTGTTATTTTGCATATTTGTTTTCTTCTGAAATACAAGTGCATGTAATGAAACTTTTGGCTAGTGTGTGCAAGTCTCTGATTTTCTACTTACAACATTAGTTTCTCCTTTCTAAATATTCTCACTCCCCTTTCCCGCCTTCATAGAAAATTCCTCCCTTGCAGATACATGCAAGAATTTTTCACAGGATTAGCGAAGCACCCCTGTTGGATCCCCACCGAAAGGCCACCAAGATAAAACTCACATTTTACTTATGCATGCATGTACGGACAGCTGCACCAGTTAAGTAGAGGGACTTAGACTCCTAAAGCGTTGGCAAGATAACCACCAATTTGTCTCCAAAAAATTTTCTCGCTAATAGGGTATTTGCTGGTCTAAGGCTATTCCATACATAGAGACCAATGTCGGTCAGGTGTGATCGATGAAGGTTTATCTATGACCAATATTGGTTAGGGATAACCGATCTCGGTTTCTATGGGAATGGTAAAGTATCAGAAACAGGTGTCCAGGTTCTCTCTATGTCTGCACAAAGAGATGGGGAGGTCTATGGAGAGGCTTCAGGTAGGGTATCTAGCTTGGGTGATATTTTTGTGAGGCCTTTGGGGTGTTAAGGTCAATTTATAAAAATCTTGCAGGAGATATAGTAACCAACGTCGGTCTGGTGACCAATGCTAGTGAAAGGAAACTAACGGTGGTTAAGGTAACAGTGGGTCGGGAGGGGCAATGTGAAAGTTGATTAACATGTGATTTTGGGATTCTCTATGATTGCACTAGAGAATAAAGGGGAAATTGGTTGGGTTCATGATAAGGTGATAAAAACTCGAAGTGTGTAAAAGGTTAGGAATAAATATCGGAAGGTTATGGTGGCTGGATAAGGATATGGGCTAGAAAATGGAGATGGCGGAATATAGGGAATAACAAGTTCTAATAACCAAGGGATAAAGAACTTAATGAATAAGTACATGAACGATACAAAATTAGATGCACTTACTTATTCCTGTAAGATTGGTGAGTGAAGGAAGGTGATGGTTGATCTATGAACCTAGTGGTCAGTGCCATGGAAATGCTTCCCGAGTGTCACCGTGAATGTCAATGCCTTTAGATCAGCCCTGGTACTTGCTTGGACCTCTGGCTGGATGTATTTTATCGTCTTGATGCTGAGAAAACTCTGGTTCATGCTTGAATTCAGATATCTCTCTCCCAAAACTTGAAGTGACCAACCTAGGTAAAAGGTTGCCAAATTGTATATATGGTGACCGATGACGGTCAAGGTGAGCGGTGTTGGTTGCGGATTAACTAGTGTCGGTTAAGGTGGGATATCCTAGGTTTACCAAAAATAACAGATCTTGGCTATTTTTGGTGAGCTCTTCTTGTTGGTCCAGGTCTAAAGTGGTGGTTAATGCTTAGATAAGCGGGCATGTTGTTGGAGAAAGAATAGGAATTTAATGTTAGGGTTAGACTAAGTCTCAAGTGGTTAGGATAAGTGGAGACTAAGTCTTAGTTAATTAATAGGCTAAGAATAAGTCCATGGTGAGGTGTCTAGGTGATGTGGCTGGGTGATGTGGCTAGGTGAGGTGTAAATTAATTTAATTAAAGTAATTAAATTAATAAATTATGTGAGGATGGGTATTAATTCAATTGTAAGTAACTAAATTAATATGAATATGTGGTAAAGGGGTCATGGTTAGGTTAACATGTTAGGCTAACTACTTGAAAGAGGACACAAGGGAGTGTGACCCAAATTTGGTGTCTACAACCTTCACCTACAAATTCTATGGACCCATAATTCATTCCTCCTAACTTTTTTCATGAACACCATTTCCCGAGATCTCTTACTTATCAAAGTGATGACAAGGCTCCCTCTTCTCTTCCCTTCTTGTATCCTCGACATGATCAATGACAATACACCTTCTATTAACATCATAAAATATTAGGACGATGAGTCTATTCTCACCTACCTTGGTGCGGAAGATTATTATATTCACCGGTCATTACCTTATGAGATGCAAACCATGTTGAATGAATAAACCATCGAAATCAATATTCACACTCGGGGACGACCGCACATTCTAAAAATAGGCCTATCTTTAGATGTTGATGAATAGGAAGCTTTCACTTATTTCCTTCAGGATCATAGCAACACATTTTCTTGGTCCTACGCTGATATGCCCGATCTTGACCCAAACATTTTGGTCCATAATATCATAGCCATTCCGATGTCAAACCCATTAAACAAAATCTGAGAAAAATGCATCCTCGCATTGCCCTTCTTTTCAAAGAATAACTCCAGCACCTTCTTTCATTTTCCTTCATCCTACCCATTGATTATCCCCAATGGATCTCTAACATCGTTCCTGTCACAAAAGTGACATGGGAACTCTACATTTGTATGGATTTTTGTGACCTTAACTTAACCTTCCACAAAGATGATTTTCCTCTACCTAGTATTGACCAACTAGTTGAACTCACCATTGGCCATGATATGTTATCACTCATGGATGGTTCCTTAGGTTATAACAAAATATTACTCACCCCGTAGGATCAAAATAAAACCTCCTTTATCACTCCTTTGGGAACCTTTCATTATTGTGTCATTCCCTTTAGCCTTAAAAACATCGGTGTTACATATCAGCAGGCTATCACTTATATCTTTCATGACATTATGCATAGCATATTGGAATATTATGTTGAAAATCTTCTTTCCAAATATAAACATCGGGCTGAACACCTGATAGTCCTTAGGGTTATCTGTGATTGTCTCATCAAATATTGTGTTCACCTTCAACCTAAGAAGTGTGTCTTTGTTGTTCTCTCCGGAAAGATCCTTGGTTTTATTGTTTCTTTGCATGGCATTGAAGTTGATCCTATTAAAATCAAGGCTATTCTTGAAATTCCTCCACCTAATAACCTTTTTCAACTTCGTATTTTGCAAGGCAAGTTGTAATATGTTTGTCATTTTATTTCTCATCTTTTCGACCGATGCCATCCATTTCATCATCTCCTCAAAAAGGATATTTCCTTCAAATGGGATTATGAATTCCATGAAGCCTTTGACGCCTTAAAACAACACCTCCTCCAACCACTCCGTGCTCATTCCCCATAAGGATGACCAACCATTTTACCTTTACTTTTCTGCTATTGATCATTCCTTGGGTTCCATGCTCGCTCATCATGACGAGTAACATAGGGAGTAAAGCAGTTTATTATATAAGTCATATGTTTTTTTAATATGAAACTAGATATCCTCACGCAAAAAAAATATGCTTAGCCTTAGTTTCTGTCACCACTAAACTTTTCCATTACCTACTCAACCACAAAATTGTTTTTATCACCAATACTAAACCCTTACATTAATGTATGCTAATACCTACCAACATCAACATGATGCACATTGGCTCGTGATTCTTACAGACCTAGATTTTGAATTCATCCATCAAAAATATGTCAAAGGACAAGTAATTTCTGATCAACTCGTAGACGTGCCTCTCTCCAGAAATCAATCCTCTAACTTCGATTTCCTTGATGAATCCATCACGACCCTCTCCCTGGACGCTACCACTTACTAAATGACCTTATTCTTTGATGGTTCCAAACGTCAATGTGGGGGTGGTGTCGAAGTTACCCTCATTCCTCTTGATGGTGAGCCTATGCCATTATCTTTCAAATAGATTGTGATTGTACTAACAATATCTCTGAATATGAAGCATTCGTGTTAGGTCTTCAAACCATCATAGCCTTAGACATTAAATTAATTACTATATTTGGCAAATCTCAACTGGTTGTGAACCAAGTTAATGGTATATACCAAAGTGTCATAATGAGATACTTCAAAATTATAAGCATCATATTAACATACTTTTGATTACCTTTTACCATTATGAACTTCAAACCACCACGTGTTCCACTAATAAATTTATAGACACAATGACCTATCTTACATCTCAAATCCTCACCTTGCCCCGACTTGAAAATATTTTTCACAATACAAAGGTTGTAATCACCTTCTTATCTAATTTGAGATGTCAACCTTGTAGGAAACATTGAAACTGACCCACGTGACATTTGGTATATGCAATTTGCTGACTATCTTTCCCTTTCAATTCTACCTCCAGATCTTACTCATGAATGGACAATGAGCCTTTCTCAAAAGTGTCTCTTGCTATGTCATCATGGGTGGTATTCTCTATAAACATGGATTTGACATTATCCTCTTATGATGCCTTATGAGTTCTAAAATTCCATACACCATCAAGGAAGTTCACGATGGGATTTTTGGGGGTCACTTCAGTGGTTTAGTTGTCACTAAGCACATCCTTCACCTAGGCTATTACTGGCCAACCCTAAACCATGATTTTTTTAACTATGTCAACCATTGTGGAAAGACTAGTAACATGCTAATCTTCAGCACACCCCTAGTCATGCCTTATAGGTCACATGAGACCTTTGGCATTTCTCTCAATGGGGTTTGGATATTTTCGGAGAGATCAACCCTCATTCTTCCCAACACCATCAATGGATTATTACCACTACCAAATATTACACTAAATGGGTGGAATATGTACTTCTTATTTCTAAAAAGATAAGAAAATATGTGAATTCATCAATCATCACATCATTTGTCACTTTGGTGTTCCTCGTTGCCTCATCACTAATAACAAAAACAATTCAAAAATAAAACCCTACGGAAACTCTGTGATGCCTTCGGCATTCAACTCAATTTTTCTTCACCTTATTATCCTAAAAAAAATGGCCAAGCTGAATCAACCAACAAAACCTTAAACAAAATTCTTATGAAAGTGGTTGACGATACTGGCAAGGATTTGCATACGCACATTCCTTTTGCCTTATGGGCTTACGCACTAGTATTCACACCTCAACTACTACTACACCTTTCTCTTTGGTCTATGGTACATAAGTTGTCTTGCCTCTCAAAGTACAAATTCCATCTCTTCGTATCTCACTCAAAGATATGCTCAACGATGATGATTTTCTCAGGACCATTTGGCACAACTTGAGTTATTAGACGAACATTGTCTAAATTCTCTCGATCACCTCCAAATCTACCAAAAATGTATCAAACGTGCCTATAATAAACGTGTCTAAGAACAAACCTTCCTAGGTTAGTGACCTTGTTATGAAGGAAAATCAACATGTAAAAAAGTGGAGAAAAGTAAACGGGGAAAGTTCACTTCTAATTGGCTTGGACCCTATATCATTACTCATGCCTATGGATCAAGTGCTTATCATTTATCTTCACTTGAAGGTAAACCCAAACTTGAGCCCCTCAATGCCTTGCATCTTTGACCATTCTATTGTTGAATCAAGTCTTGTATCATCCTCTGTCTATTAAATGATTGTCCCTTGAGAAACATTCACCTTCCACTTACCTATTTTAAGGATCAACAATTAAACAAGAATCATGTGATTACCCATCACCTTTCAGCCTTATCTTCAATATGAGTACCACGGCTCTACTCATGGCATGATTCTCATGGCTACTTTTCATCCTTTTAAATTTAGAATCCCATGGTACATTGTTCGTCACTTTAAACCTCTCTTTCATAGCTAACACTTATGTGCTATGGTTTTTCTTCATAAAAGAAGCCTATACTTATCTATAGTCTTGTCCATGACCTAAAATTCCAAAAAAAAAAAAAATCAGAAGTAATATACGGGATTTTCAAATTCAAACTCCTTGAGTCAAACTTCTAGAAAATAGATGACTCCCTCAAAAAGGACATCTATCTTTCTATCTTGTTGTTATAAATAGAATGTTCCCTCGAAGGACAACTATACAAAGCTAGTCATACCGTACTTAGTCTATCCAAAAATAATACTAGTTCTATACAAATAAAATAAAAATATTCTGAAGCTTCATGCATCAATCAGCTTTACAAAGACCTCAAGGAGATATTCTACTCATCCCACATAGACTTCCCGCATTGATCAGTCTATAAAACAAAAGTAAAAAAGAAAAACATAACTTTTTCGTCATGGACTTGCCTATTTTGATCTTGGGTATCTTACAAAAGAGGCATGTTGTCTCACACTAGGTTACGCTAAAACAACCTCTTTCACCTCACCGTCTTTCCTTTCTAATCTTCTTCCTACTCAAGGGATGTTCCACAAATGCAACATTTCATGATCATGTTACCTTCTTCACCCTTAGAACAGTCAATCATGCAATTCCTTTAGGGTTTTATGTTCATAAGCCAATCTTTGGTATGATAGACTCGTAATGGTTCTTACCACTTAGGAATTTTTTGTATCCTCTTACCATTCACCTCTTTTCTTACTTATTGCTCCTCCTTCACAAGACTAGACCTTTGACACCTACATTCTAGGAATACCTCTTCCACCAACATCACCCATATCTATTCAACCTAGACTCAACCATGCATATTCGACCTAAATTCAGCCATGCCTATGACCTAAACTCAACCATGCCTAAATGACCTAAACTCAACCATGCCTAAATGACCTAAACTCAACCATACCTATTCAACCTATACTCAACCATGCCTAAATGACCTCAACTCAATCATGCCTAAAACCTACCAACCCATTCATCTACCTCATCATATTCTTCCCTAGCTTATGGGAGAACTACATTGGCCTAAGGCCCCTTTTTCGCAGATTATGTAGGTAGCACTTTGAGGGCATGGGGCCCTTGGAGGTTAGCTTGGCCACTTTTTCCCCTAACCAATTTTCCCCTTTTATATTCACATTTTACCTTAGTTAGTTTCCATTTTACACAAAACTTGGAAATTAAACAATCATAAAAACATACATACCTACCATTTTATAACATCAACCATATCATACATCAATCATTTAGAATTTCCATGATATCAATTACTTGGAACTTTAACCACCACATATATACAATCCATTATTTTCCATAATAATAATAACTTGGAAATTAAATAAAATACAAAATCATGACCAAACCATGTCTATAACTAGACTCCACCATGCCTATACCTAACTCCACCATGCCTATATGACCTCGACTCAATCATACCTAACTCAACTAGTTTCCATGATACATAATAACAATGACAATTAAAGCAAGTACATCATCCATCCAATAAACATCATCAACTATATAATGGGAGTGTTTTTGTATCAATACATATATACAAAGATATAAATAAATATCAGTATTTTAAAACTCTTATGTATAATCTCACGTATTCAGCTTGCATGTCGTATATATATCAAAAATCACAATAATGGTACAATATCACATACAGTGACCAATCACCCCCACCGATGCCTTCCTCTCCGGTCTCACATGTCTCCTCCTCCCTACCAGTCAAGTGCCCTACCAAAATCTCACCACCCTCGTTGGTCGCTTCCTAACCTCCACCTCCTCCTCTTAGCCCTCTATTGGGCCCAGTCTCTGAGAGCTAATAACCTCACCATGTCCCTGTCTTTGGGGTCGAAGAACCCCTGTGTTACTAGAAATGTGAGTCCTGGATCTAGTTAGCTCACTAGTTTCTGTTGGGCTCTCAGTACTGGCAATAAAGGCACATCAATCCCTGTGATGGCTAGATGGTCTTGATAATAGTGAGCCTCGTTCAAGACATCCCTGAACCTCACCATGGATATAGTCTGTGGTGGTGCCATTGGCTTAACTACCCCTTGTGAACTTTTTGTGACCAAAATTGTACCTTGTCTTGGTGTAGGTTCTTGTACTATGGGACCTTGTCCCTATTCTTATGGTGGTACGTGCAGCTACCCGGAAATGTAGGGCCACAACCTATGCCTCTGCAGTGGCCAAATGGACCTTTAATTTGGCTACTTGTTCTATAAGGTAGATACCTACCCTCCATCCCCATCTCCACCCTATGCAGGAGCTTGTGTCTCGTGCTACCATAGGGTCATCACCTATGCTTGCAATGTGGTCACCTATGCATGTTCCCCTGTCGGTTATCCTTGGATTCATGTAGTCTATGCCTATAGGGAAACCACCTACCCCTACAATGTATCCTCAAGACTATGACTATCGCTAAATCAAAGCTTCCTAAGCATCGATAGTGCCACCCGTAGCTATGCCACCCACCACTACCCTGTATCCACCGATGACACCCACATCATCAATCCATTGATCTAAAGCACCTACTTATTCTCGCCTCGTGGGAATAATCGGACATGGTGGAGATATGGGTATCTCCACGTCATCTCTATGGTACTGTGGGAAAGGTGGGGGCACATCTGTCACATTCCAAATCTGCGTCTCGACCCGGTCTATAGGTATCATCTCATGTTCACCGGCACGCCCCTTGTATCTATCTCAATAACTAAATATCCTATAACTCCTTATCCATGCCTCTATATGATGAAAAATCAACATATGGCTGCCACATGATATCAATTGCTGATAGGCCCTCCAATAATCGCGCATGTAGTATGTAACATCATATGTTACCCTCGTGACTCTCGATCGTGCCCCAACTAGTACCCATCTCCTAAAACCCACTCTATACAAACAACCCCCAAACTAGTCCCGTAATGGTAACTCGACTAGACGCACACACAAAATGTGCTCATACACTTAGAATGTAACAAGAATCTACAACACACACCAAATCTCTTATACCTACCATAGGCCCATAGCTCCATATACAAGCTGGACTAGAAAATTTGGTGCCCAAGAAAAACATACCCACACCTTGATCATGTCTGTAGCACCCCAAGTATAGCTCGTGGAAATATCCAACCCTTAAAATATGGGAGAGAAAAATAGCCTACTGTCACCATCATCGAAATAGGTAGCTTTGGTCTCATGTAGATATGTCACATACATATCCCCATAACTCAGATTCACATTGTGATAACTTAGCATGCCGATCACCTCACCAAAAACACCACTATGGGCTCCACCGATGCCTCCGAAGAAATCAAATACATTGGCTCCCCAAAAATAGGAAGCGCAGGATCCTATACACGTCCTCCAATGTGATGGTCATCTCGCTAGTCTAGTAGATGAAAGGTATTGGTCGTAGAGTCCCATCTATCAATGAGAGTGACCATCAAGCTAGGATCTAGGCATATACACCTATAGTGCCTGATCAAGCTAAGTCCCGCATCTGCTATGTGCTCCCACTCCTCAGTTGTCACGCTCGGTTTCATTTGTACCAATAGAGGTGGTACTCTATCTCTCATAGTCAGTTGATCTCTTGCCTGCATCAACCAAACCAACACTATCAAGTCAAGACCTTCTCACATCACCTATTCCTCAAACCTCAACTAACCTCATACTTAGCCATTTTTTACCAAATCATACCTAACACCATCAATCATACCTACCCTTCACCTGGTTTCCATACCTACCCTTTACCTATTTAAACCCTATTGTCTTCATTCGATACTTACCCACTATCATTAATCATTTCACCTACTTACTTATCACACACACCTGCATAATCATTCCCTACCTACACTCACTTTGCCCTTTTCCACCTACATTAGTATTCACCTACCCCTACCTTACTTTTTTTTCATTTTCCCAACTAACTCTTTTTTAACCCAGTCACTTTTACGTTGACCAACATCGATCACTTTAACCACAATCGGTCCTCTAGATCAGTTTTGATCATCCTTTAACCGATCAATGTCGGAAAACCAAACCGACATCGGCCAAACCTTGACCGATATCGGTCATTGTTTCGGAAATAAAACTCGAAACCCTCGCCCTCCCATTTCAAAAAATAACCAAAACCCACAAAAAACTATCCTACCCCACCAAAATTCAACCTACAATAATTTCCCAACCTATTTAACCTATATTTTCCCTTCCCCACCTCAATTTCACCCATTTTCACCCATATTTTTAAAAACAAAACTTGCCTCCCAAATTCATTCATTTTTACCCAAATTTGTTTAAAAAAGCGGGGCTCGAGGATTGATTCTACCTCTTCTTGGTGACGTCTCCATGGTGGCACATTTGGTATTTGCGTCGGTGGTCCTCTTTCTCCCTCTCCCGACTCTGTCATGTCTACGAACCCACTCCTTTGCTCACAACCAATCAAATGGATCCAATCGATCTTGTGGGCTTGTCCACTAGATACCAATTACCTCCTCATAGACGTCTCACTCCGATTACAACTTGGCACTGTCGTTTTCCACTTTCACACCTCTCGCTTGTCATTTTCTATAAATGACAATCAACAAATGAATCCGTAAAAAGTGGATTTTTCCTTTTTTAGCCCCAAATTGACATGACCAACATTGGTCAAGTCGTGCCCTAGTCAACCGATATTGGTTAACCTCTAACCGACATCAGTCACCTCAATTAACCATATGGCCTCAAAAATGCTTGTTTTTCCCAAAAAGATGTCATTCTTGCACCATTTACCCTTAGCATTACCTATTAGGTTCACCCACAAGCCTTTGTTCTACCTATTCCATTCCCTAATTGTGTTTAGGGACATGTCTTTTGCCTATACCTTGGCCTACCCATGACCCCACCTACACCCACACCGACCCTCCAATTGGACGTTTGAATTTGTGTACTCATTATACCTTGTGATGATACTACCCATGTTGTTCAGCCTAAACCTTACCTTTTCCCGATGTCGTGATGTTTATCCCGACTAAAATTTTGGTGCCCTGGAACAAAACCTATTACTGTTCCTACACCTTTCCTAGTTGTGATTCAAGACCATATCTTATACCTTGGATACCTGAACCACTTCAACCTTGTTTGGATAAACCTATTGACCTTTGACAAAGTAGAGTTTATAAGATCTTCAACCTAGTACCTTATCACAATCTATACGTGTGTGTGCGTTTGATTGCCATTACCTATTACCCAACCTAACCATTACCCTTACCTACAACCCATCCACCCTTGTTTTTATTAACAACTTGTTTATCAAACCACTCACCGCTTCTTCCTACAACTTCAACAATTCTGGTTTGAGGGGGGATCACCTTCACTCCTACATGGGCCAACCCCACTCTCACCTATATTTGGGGCAACCAATTCTATTTTTGTTAGCATCGCTTACCAAATACAAGCTATGCGACAAAAAGGGGCAAATGTAGACACTGAAAATCGGGACAACTTCCCTTAACCCTTATCAATTAAATAAATTCATACTATACCCACTCATGTCCCTAGTGCACACATGTTAATTAATTTTATTGTAATAATAAAATTAATTAATTACCTCACCCATCCACCTCGCCTATCCACCTCACACAAAGACCGATTCACATCTTATTAATTAATTAAGACTATTTTTTTACCAATCCCAACCAACTAAGACTTAGTCTAAACCTAGCATTAACTCCCACTACCTCTCCTAGAAGAACTCATACTTATATGGGTAGACTCTATCACTTAAGACCCGGATTAAGGATATCAATCACGCCAAAAATAGCAAAGATCGGGCCATTTTTGGAAAACCTAGACTTATCCGCCTTAACCGACATCGTTTATTCCTCAACCAAAGATCGGTCACCTAACCGCCATCGTTACTTTATATACAATTTTACAACCTTTTACCCAAGTTGGTCATTTTTAGTTTTGGGAGAACTATTGCATTCAAGCATGAATCCAAAGCCTCTCAACATCCAAATGACACAAAATACTCAACCACAGGCCCAAACAAGCATCTGGTTCTCCTTCCAAAGCATTGGAATACTCATGGGAACATTACGGGAGTATTGTCGCAACACTGACTCTAGAATCTCTTCATGGATCAACTACCCTCCACCTTCACCTACCAGATTTGTAAATGTAAGTAAGTATATGTGATTTCAATCATATTGTGCTTTCTTAAAGTATAGATTCCTTACCTCTTTCATTATACTTTATTTCTGCCTGTATTCCTTTATCTCCACCTCCTCACCAATCTACCAACCCAACCACCTATAGCCTTTTTGCCTTCCGTGACTTCCCCCTATGTATCCCTGAGTCTTCTTAGTAATATCATGAACCTAACCACACCCTTCTTACTCTTTGTGCAATCACAAAGAAGCCCCAAAACCATTTTTATCAAATTATTGTCAATTGCCCCTACCGACGCCGGTTACCTAACCGTCGTCAATTTCACCTCTATACCGACGTCGGTCACCTGACCGATATCGGTCTCTGTGTCATTTCATTCCTTTTGACCAGCGAGCCTCTTGAGCCACTAAAACTAACCTGAGACCTCACTTGATCAACCCCCTGACCCCAATTAGACTGCAAAACTCATAATAACCTACCAAACCTCCAGATTTAATCATAACATTTCCTATTAGATTAAATCGGCTTATTTTATTTGCACAAGATACCTAAATCATATAACTACAATAAGATTTCCTTATTTCATAATATTTGCATTAAATTATATTTGAAAGTGGATTGACAACCTTCTAGGAAGCACCTTGCTTCCCGGATCTAGCACTCGCTAGGTAGTCCACTAACCTATATTATTAATACTATTTGGTGGTCTTGTTGTGTTTCTTATACAAGTCGTTCCTCCTAGCCAAAGGGAAGCTCTTCACGATCAGCTTGGATTAAAGGTCATTAATGCGTGCATTCAACCTTTAACCTACATATCACATGTATTCCTCCTAACCTATTTCATATTCACTTTTAACCAAAAAGAAAAAAATTAGGTGAAACAATTGTCTCTCTTTATGGATTATTGGAAATGGGCTTTTACTATTGTCTTTCATGAAACCTGGAAAAATTATTGAAAGGTAATCTTTACCAATTGATGTTTCATGGTTGAAAAGTAGGAAAAATGATTAAAAAGTGCAATTTATGTCTTTGTTTGTATTTTATAAAGTAAAATGTTTTCGTAGAATTATATGAAGTACAACCTTGTTCCTATCACTTAAGTAAACTAGTAATCACACACGAGAAGTGTAATGTGAATGCTGAAAGGGATTGGGTTTAGGAATAAAGAATGGAGGAGAGAAAGTGAGGAAGAGTAGGACAACAAAGTGGAAGGTAAATTTTGGGATGGAACATGACATAACATAAAATAAAAATGGCTTTGATGGGTATGCAGGAACATTAGAGGAGATATTTGTGGAAAGACTGGAGATGTGAATATAGTAATGAATAGCTTGAAAAGATAAATCGAATAATGCAATACAAAAAATGGAATGTATAGTAATATGTAAAAAAAAAAAGATTTTTATCCGGACAGGGTTTAAAACTATGTCAAAAGTCCTCCATCGTTGAGCATCTACAAGGGATCACCAGGCATAACAATGTGGAGGTCTACCCATTTTGTGTATGTCGCACAAAGAGTTAAGAAAAAAGTAGGTGGACCTAATTGCTTGAACATGTCCAAAATCTAACTTCGGGTTTTTTCTCCAAAATGAGTGCCCTCCTTGAAGGTTCGTCCCGAAATGCAACACGCTATCTAGAAGCCCATTGTGGGGGCAACCGTAATTTTTTGTTGGAGATCCCATGTAGTTGGTGGGAGACCATGCTTGAAATTTTACCTCATGAATACTATAGTTGTTGAATGGTTTTGTCATGCATTATGAGGTTTAGTAGAAAAATATATAACAATGGATGTGAGTTTAAGGTCGTTGATTCAAGCTTATGTGTGGATGAGCATGATATCGCACGCATTGTCGAAAGGTCTCCATTCTCTAACATGCTATATGCCTTTCGGCGTAAAGAGATGAAAGTGGATTTGAATCAAGATACTAAAAAGTACAAGTTGTCCTCGCAAATAATGTTAAATGTATATGCAATTTCTTTTCCCTACGATAAAAAATGAAAATGTTTATCAAGAACAAATTAAAAAATAAAAACCACCAACAGGAGGATCATCTTTTAGCAAAAGCCAACTTGTGACTATACCTAAGCTCTCATAGTTTCTCACCAATGATCCATGGTTGTAATGGGTTTTGTTTGAACATTTTCTACACCATAATCTGCATCATTCATCAAACTGTCATTTTTCAGAATTGGGTGGGTTCATTCCCATTTGAAATGTTGGTTGAAAGATGTGCTACATACTCTCTTTACTGCGAACAACCCTCCTGTAGACTCTTCTACATATATTTATTTATTTCATTTGATTAAAAATGACACAAATGTTTCCCTGAAACAAGAAAATGGAGATGGTTTCGATGATAAACACAGACAATTTTTAAATATAATACGATAGAAATCAGAGAGTAAAAAACAATCTGAGCATACACAAAAACTACCCTCACACGACATTCACAAAACATCTACATTGAAAATCAATAATATTTTGTTTAGTCGAGCTGTCATAACAAGTTCTACATGCCAACTATTTCACCTACCACTGCCAAGCTGATAGGATGTTCAAAGACAGATGGATCTTTGTTGTCCATCTTCTACAATATGTTAGCGAAAACACCTTGTTAGCGATTAGGAAAGCTTTCAATTAGGGTTTTAATAATCATTGATGGATTTTGCGAGACACGCCAATGACACTAGAAACAACAACATTTTCTTCTTATATGCCTTTGCAACAAGAGAAAAATACACAACCCACATAAAGTTTAGGGTTTTCTTATAAAAAAACTAGGAAAAAAATCCTCTTTAAAAACTTTATACAACCTACAAGCTATGTAGTTGTATGCCTTTCCTGCAAGGCTCCACATATGTGTGTGCATCCCATATTTCATTTTTTCACCCTCCAAGCATGTGTGTGTGCACCATCTGCAAGTACTCACGTTGAGGTACCAAATGGAATATAACAATTGAGTGTCATCATCATAAAATGTTTCACTAACCTTAGAAGAATAAATAAATATAGCTAGTATTAGAAAAATCAATTTAAGCCAGAGAAAATATAACAAACAAGGGTCGCATTACAACAATAGTGCCTACCATAAATGCTATTAACAAATGCAAATGGAAAACAAAATTTGTATTTGTAGATTATTTTGGAAAAATAGAAATGTGTTGTTTACATATGAAATAGGAAATGGATAAAGAGCTAACAACCAAATTTCATTTCATCAAAGAAGAAACATAGTGTATATTCTCTACTTTGTTACTGTTGTGGAAATATATAGAAGCAAGAACATATGTACATATTCTATAAACTATTAGGCTTATGTACAAAAATAATTAGTTGAAAGTTTTTTTCTTGGATCAGAAAAGATGTATGAAAAGTAGTTGAAAAACAATGTATCTTTGTTGACCAAATTTTCCAAAAGTAGTTGTATCTCTGCATAATAAATATGGATTACCATCACAAGTACTTTTGCATTTGTATTCACAATGAAGTACCTATAACATGTGAATACGAGGTCAAAATTGTTTACCTTAAAATGATGGAGCTGACATTGTGTGGCTTGAAGTTGCGTAGCTTCTTTTGCGGGAAAGAAATTGAGGTGTGGTGCCAAAATTATAGTCACTGTTAATATCAGTCTATTTTTTAAATGTATGCAGTGTATTTGGGAAATTGTACATTAGAAAAGATAACAGTAATAGGCAACTAAGAAAATCACAGATATAATATACAATAATATTGTCAATAATCATATTAAAACTCATGTATTAAAAAAAGTGAATAACTCATTCTTTACATAGTAAATATGTATTTTGCTAATGTATTTGTATCATAGAAATTGGTCATACTCCTATTGAAAATAGAAAAATGCAAACAAAACATCTTCCATACAAGAGATTTGCACCTGCAAATGACATTACAATAAGCATAGAAACTTATGTCATATACGAATGGATCAAATATATGCATATATACAATTATGGTAGTAACTTACAAGACTTAAAAATGAAAACCAAATAGCATTTTCATTTTTCTTTTCATTCTTAGATGTCTTATCACTATGATTTTAATGATAGTAATAATTGTGATATTATTATAAAAGAATTGTTGAATTATTAATAATTATTATATTTTTAGAAAATATAACTTATCGTATTTTTTTGTATTTATCGTATTTTTTTGTTCGTCCGCTTATTTTCCATATATTATGTCCACCGTATTATACACTTTGTACGAAAGTTGCTACCTTGGTATGGACACAGATTTGCCATATGGGTATTTGCAGCTGTAGTGGTATATTTCTCCTCATGTTTCCCTCTCAGTTTGAACGAATGTCCATGTTCATAAAGGAATTGGTCAAGAAATCAAAAGCTAATATTAACTGAGCATTTTAACTGGGTGCAGCTTTTCCTCATTTTAATTTCAGCATATGCCTCTGCAACCATAGGACAACTATTTTTCTTCCATATAGTCCTCATAAAGAAGGTATGCCAATGCAACTTCAATAAAGAGAGTTTCCACTCCTAGGGACTGTAGATATGGTTTGCTAAAGAAATATAAACAACTCGTAGAGTGTACAGATTCTAGAAGAATGCAACTTTCTATATGTAATTTGCAGGGAATTCGAACCTATGATTACATTTTAGCCATGAGAGAAGAATGCAATACAGAAGATTGCTTGGATGAATCTGACATTTTGAGTATTCCATCATCCCCTGCTTCCTCGGTAGAAAGTTTTTATGACAACCACGAAAAGCTAAATTTCTTTGCAAAGTTCAGTTGCCTCGCCAAGCATCAGGTTGGCATTTTTGTGTGTCTTCTCTGTTATTGGACCCACTTATAAGGATTCTTGTTTATTGATATATAGAATATTGTTTGTCCTGGAATGTATGGAACAGGAAAATTGTGAAGACACGAAAGGTTTTCTCTTAAGCATGACTTGAAATCTGAATTTCCTAAAATCCGAAACCCAGCTAATGTAAATATAGATCCTTGGATACTGATAAAACTAACAAAAGATGAAGCACTGAAAGCAGCAGAGAGGGCCAAAGAAATATCTTCTACGTTCAATATGCCATCAGTGACAGAGACTCGAATCTGGAGAAAGGTACACATCTCACATGGCAGGCATGTTTGAGGAACACGACTCTGCATGAAATTTCACACGCTTCAAGACACGTGGACGGTGCTAACATGATTTTACTTCAACGTCGTCTGCCCTCTTCATTTTACATGTCACATGTCAAATTCAGGGGCTGATTCTCACTTATAAATGCCTTTTTGGCGTAATTAGAGAAGTATTTAATAAAAAATGTATACATACAAGTTTATATTTACGTCATTATTTTTATTTTTATTTTTTGTTTTGTTGTTGAAGTTTTTCTTAATTTTAATTGGAATAGTCAAACAAAACATTCTTATATCTTAATCATATAATAGCTTTTGGAACTCTTTTCCCTAAATATTTTTCCCCTTACAAAATATTATGATGCAATTTGATTGAGGCTATATGCCACAAATTAGTAAGATGTTTATAAAGAAGAAACAAAGTTTTTAATCAATGTGGTATATGAAATATTTAAAATACATGCTTTCGGTTAGATGTGTCTCACTTTTTCAAAAATAAATACATTTAAATTATTTTTGTGGTTTGTAAAGATTGTTAGGTTAAGGGATATTAAGTTTTTGGTTTCATAAACTTTACGTTTTCATTTTATTTTTGGGTTTGGAGGGTCCTTTTATCAATCAAATTTTTGTGTTTGAGTGTTTTCTTGTTCACATCTATTGGGTTTACAAGTTTTTAGCTTCAAGATTAAGGTGTTTGATATTTAGCTTTCGGGCTTTCTATGTCTAAGTTTCAGGGTTTGTAGTTTTTGTTTTTAGGTATATTGAATTTCAAGTATTAGAATTATTTTTTCTAAATGCAATTATTCTCTATGTTTTTGGGTTTTCTCATTGGAGTTTTTACATTTGAGTGTTCATTAGAATCTTTCACAATCCGAGTTTCAATTTTTGATTATTTAAGCTTTGTGGTATTAAATTTCACTATGTATCAATCAACATTTTACATTTTCACAGCTTTTGTGTTGAGGATTTTAAGTTCCGGGTTTTCAAGCTTTGGGATTTGTGTTTCAAGATTTTCAATGGTTTTAGGTTTGAGCCTTTCAAGTTTCAAGGTTCATGAGTTTGTGGTTTTTATGTTTAGGTAATTTCATTTTTGAGTATCTACTTTTAGTTTTTGAATTTTGGGGTAATTTATTTCAATTATTTTTATGTGCTTTTGAAGTTTTGGAGCCAAAATTTTTCGAGCTCAAAGTTATTAGGATTTTACATGTTTTCAAGAATCTCTCATTTTGAATTTTCGTGTTTTAGAGTTTTTAGAATTTTAGATTTGGATTTTTTGAGGTTCAAATTCCAAAGTTTTTATTTTATTTTCACGGTCTTTGGATTTTGTTTTTTAGGTTTCTAACTTTTCAAGTTTCAAGGGTGTTTTATATCAATCGATCTTTTTAGTTTTCTTTTGAGATTTTTGGGTTCAAGGTTTGTAGGTTTTTATTTTGGAGGTGCTTTATTTCAATTATTTTTATGTCCTTGTGAAGTTTTCAAACCCAAAATTTTTTGAGTTCAAAGTTACATGTTTTCGAGAATCTCACATTTTGAAATTTCAAGTTTTAGAGTTTTTAGAATTTTACATTTGGATTTTTGAGGTTCAAATTCCAAGTTTTTTTAATTTATTTTTAGTATCTTTGGGTTTTGATTTTTAGGTTTCTAACTTTTCAAGTTTCAAGGGGTTTTATATCAATCCACCTTTTACTTTTTTTTGAGTTTTTTGGGTTCAAGTTGTTTTGTATTTTAATTTTTGGGATTTCTAGCTTTTGAGATTTTTCGTTTTCAAGGTTCCGCCTTTCAAGTTTCAAAATTCACAATTTTTGTGGTTTCATTCTAGTTTCAAGGCTTCAATTTTGAGTTTCAAATATCACATTTCGTGTTTCGAGAGTATTTTATATCAATGTGATTTATGTGTTTTCAAGGATTTTATGTTGGGGTGTTTTGGGATTCAAAGTTTTTATGAATTTTAGGTTCAAATGTTTCACGATTTAGGTTTTAAGTTTTTAGATTTTGAATTCTTTAGCTTTTGAGCTTAGATTTTTGGGTTTTAGGGGTGATTTATATCAATCAACTTTTGTATTTTTAGGCTTTTTAGAATTTGTAATTTTTAGGTTCGAGTTCTCTCGCTATGGGTTTCCAGGTTTTAGAAATTAGGTTTCAATTTTGGAGGTTTTTAGGTTTGGTACTTTTGAGTTTAGGGCTCGGGGTGTTTTGGTTTTTCATAAATTTTCACAATTTACATGTTTGAATTTTTCATTTTTGGGTCTCTTATTCCATGTTTCGAGTTTTGTGAGTTCTTTATATCAATTGTATTTTTCGTGTTTTCAAGATTTTTTTAATTTTGAATTTCTCAAGCTCCGATTTCTCATGTATTAATATGCATAAAGTTTTGTATTTGGTTTTCGGGTCAATATTTTTGAGGTTTCTAGATTTGGGGATTTTAAGTTATAGGTTTTTTTGGTATGTTGGGTTTTCATGTTTTTAGGGTGTTTAGTTCATCGAGTTCTTATTTTGGGTTTTTGCTTTACGATATTTTAAGTTTTGGGGGAACATTATATCGATCAACTTTTTGTGTTTTTGATATTTTTGGATTCAAGATTATTGAGTTCAGTTTTGCTACTTGGATTTCCATGTTTCATGATTTTCACATTTGGGATTTCAAGTTTAACGCTTACGAACTTTTTTAGTATTTTAGTTTTAGAGCCAATCGGGAAGGGCAAACCCTCTTGTCGGTATGTTGAGGTGACATAAATTATGGGGGTTACTAGGTGTATGTTTTAGGCACATTGGGGTATTTGCCTCATGTGTTTGTCCATACATAAGAGTATTCCCTGACATAATAAGATGGAAGTAGCCGAGACACAAATCGCGGCGATAACACATATTTGGAGTAACCCTAAACGATCGGTTCTCGAACTCAAAGGTGGATATAAGCCAACAAATACATTGTCCCTCAACATCACTCATTCAAAAGTAAAATCGGTTAGTTTCCTCAATTGTTAAAGACTTTATATATTTAACAATTTTTAATGATTTCTATGTAAGAATATATTATTTTATTCTTCAACATACCAACAAATAATAATAATAATAATAATAAATTGTATAGTTCACGATATACCTATTTTTATGTCTATATAAATAGATATAGCATATGATACTACCTCATATACTTAATATGCAAGATGCACCTATCTATGTTTCAAGTACATACCCCACCCCTATACAATTCAAACTTGTGATGCAAAGTTCGGTCTTAAAATAATCCTGTACAGCCAAATGTCATTTAACACAGATTCTACTCCTCGCATTGTTTTGGACCGGTTCTAAATATGGGGCGTACCAGCAGCGCATTTTGGTTGCTTTCCCAACATTCCAGCTATGTTGGAAGGACGTAATCGATAACCATGTTCCAAACTGGAAGTTCCATCCTTCTTTATCTCTTTAAATTGAGCTTTCTGTTAAACATTTCTTCCCATTTTCTCGGCCTTTAATTTACTTTGTAGCTACAAATGGAGTTTATTGATCCCGAGAAACCTCAAATTCAGTTAAGTTGAACTATCAAAGTAAAAGTGCTGCACTCTGTAATCCCTACAAAAGCACAAACTCTTCAGGGTGGATTTCTAACCTCTGGTTCCCACAGAAACACAAGTTCTTCAACATCAAGTTCTGTGGGGAGAGGGTGAAGATGGCCGGCATGGGAACATATGAGCATTTAATAGAGGAGTTTGAGGCAATGACAAAGGATGCCGAGAGAGTTCAGCAGGAGACATTGAAGAAGATAATAGAGAGTAACAGTGAGACAGAGTACATGCAAAAGTGGGGTCTGAATGGCCGAACAGACCCTCAAGACTTTAAGTCATGTGTTCCTCTGGCTACTCATGCAGACTTTGAGCCTTACATTCAGAGAATTGCAGATGGAGACAAGTCCCCCTTCTCACTACTCAACCCATCACACTCTTGTCCTTAAGCTCTGGGACTACAAATGGGAGGCAGAAATTCGTCCCTTTCAATGATAATTTGTTGGCATCAACAGTGCAAATCTTTGGCATTTCAGGTGCTTATAGAGCTCGGTTGTTTCCAATCATGCGTGGGGAAGAGCCCTTGAATTTGTATACTGCGGCAAACCAAGGAATACCAAGGAGGCTTGGTGGCCTGCACTGCAACTACAAATGTATTCAGTAGTACAGAATACAAGATGGCAAAGAAGAACAGCCAGATCTCTGCATGCAGTCCAGAAGAGGTTGTATTTGGGCTCGACTCTCGGCAATCCCTGTATTGTCATCTCTTATGTGGACTCATATATTCAAACCAGGTGCATTATTTCTAAACTTTTACATAGAACAGATGATCTTTCATCTGTCCATATAGCATCAAGTTGATAAATTACAAGAAATTAATTACAATTTCTATTTCCTCTAACCATATGACAGAAACCGGATAAACTTTTACTGTGAGGTAAGATTCAATTTTAGTTTTTTGAGTGTAGAAGGATTTTTCTTTCTCTTGTCCATAAATTTCCTTTGTGGATTTTTAAGGGAGAATTTATTAAGTTTGTGAATATGTAAGAAATTGATTGTCTTTACTCTGTCCATATTAAGTTTTTCTTATAAGAATTTAAGAATAGCACAGTTTTCTTATAAGAGCTTATATAGTCCGAAGTAGGTTAACTTTCTTTGGGTGAAATTTTATTTTATTTTTATTAAATTTTTCGATATAAAAGAATAATTTGCTCTCTTTATTTTGATGTTTGTTCATGGTTGTTTATGGGACTTCTAGCCATAAATTTTTATGGCAGGCTTTAGACGGTCATCTTTTAAATTTCTACAATTTTTGATTAATAGAAATGATGATATATTTCCGAAATGATCATCTTTCTTCCATGAAGTTGTTTACGTTTTTTTAGTAAAGGTAAGATTCAATATAATCTAAAGGAAATTGATCATGAAGCTGACAATTTTCATTTTCTTAAATCTTTATGTAGGTGCAATATATATCGTCAACATTTTCATACAGTATACTGGATGGCATTCGGACATTTGAGCAAGTATGGGAAGAACTTTGCACTGATATCAAGGAAGGAAAACTTAGTGAACGAATTACAGTACCCTCTACAAGGGCATGTGTTTCAAGATTACTCAAACCTGATACTGACTTGGCAGATGAAATCTATGAAAAGTGTAAGAATATGGAGGAATCCAATTGGTATGGAGTTATCCCACAGCTTTGGCCCAATGCCAAGTATGTTTTTTCTATCATGACAGGTTCTATGGAGCCTTATGTGAGGAAATTGAGACACTATGGGGATCTACCTTTGGTCAGTGCAGACTATGGTGCCACAGAAGGTTGGGTTGGTGCCAATATAGATCCCACAACTTCTCCAGAGAGTACAACTTTCACAGTCATTCCCAACCTTGCATACTTTGAATTCATTCCACTCCATCGCGACTCGAAAGTCAATGAGATCAATTTTTCAAATCCTAATGGCCAACATATAGAATCTGAACCTGTGGGTCTGACAGAAGTGAAAGTGGGTGAGGAGTATGAAGTTGTTTTCACAACTTTTGCTGGGCTTTACAGGTACAGGCTTGGTGATATTGTGAAAGTAGCTAGATTTTATAACTCTACACCACAGTTGTCATACATATGCCGAAAGAACCTTCTTCTTGCAGTAAACATAGACAAGACCACTGAGAAGGATTTGCAGATTTCTGTTGAGAAGGCTACCCAGCTCTTCAAGGAAGGAAGTGTGGAGCTGGTTGATTTTACAAGCTATGCAGACTTGGCAACTGATCCAGGGCATTATGTAATATATTGGGAGCTCAGTGGGACAATGGAGGAGAAGATTCTAAACAAATGCTGCTCAGTAATGGACGAGTCTTTTGTAGATGGAGGTTATATTAGTTCTAGAAAAGCCAAGACCATTGGACCCCTTGAACTTTGCATAGTTGAAAAGGGACATTCAGGAAGATTTTGGATCACTACTTGAGCATTGGAGCAGCAGTAAGTCAATTCAAAACCCCTCGCTGCATCAACTCTAATCCTGTCTTGTTTGACATTCTCAACAATGGTGTAATCCAAAAGCATTTCAGCACATTTCTCTCTTGATATGGATATGGAATAATAAATCTGAGTGTTACAAACATGATCAAATACATAGCAGTTTATAGGAGTTTTTGACAATTAAATTTCAAGACGTCCTTTATATGTATTCCATTTGTATGGATCTTTTCATCTTAAATAAAAATACTTTTGTTATAGTTATTGTTTTTCGAGCAGAGCGTTTTATTTTGAATTTGATGTTTAAAAATTATTGTCAATTTATCAATTCAAATTCAAAATAATGATAAATTTTTACTTGTAACTGTTTAAGTTGAAGCTGATTACTAATTTAGTTATACACTTATTCATAATTGTAAATTTGTTATAGTCTTCCTCCCAAACATAAACAGAGGAGCTGATAATTTATGTAATCTAGTGTCCAGTTGAATGCACTACTTAACAAAAATAATGATATAGTCAAAACTTATCTCATAAATACTATTATTTTTGTTGGATAAAATTTGCATTGTATTAACACCATTATCTGCTATTTCTGTCACCTTGGGCCAAAGATTTGACACAGTGGACATTGTTGTGTTCCCTTTGAATAAAAAGGTGTCCTTGACATTTGCTTTTTACTATTTAGTATACTAGGAAATAAAGCATCTAAGTATTTGTGTATGATTCGTTCAGAAATAAAATTTGTTTCCAAGGTAAAAATTAAAATGTACTTGTAAATAATTAACTGCCAAGCATTGTCTGGGCTATGAATGTTTTGAAAAGGGATTCTTCTAGTGTCTTTCATAAAACCTCGAAAAGGTATTGAAAGGAACTCGCAACTGAAGTTTCAAGATTGAAAGTATAAAAAATGATAAAAAGTGCAATTCGTGTCTGTCTCTATCTTTGTTTTTTTTATAATGTAAAATGTTTTTATGTACAAATTTGCTCATATCATTTAATAGATTAGAAAAGGTAAAGTATAATCAAATTTATAGGTATAACTTACAAAATATCAATGTAAAATCAAGTTGTTTCTTTATTGGAATCAAATGATAGAAAAGTTTATGACTTGCTCGCTTTTTTGTGGGCAGCGAGGCTTTGGTTGATTTTTTATGTTTCGGGCTTTCTTTCCTTCCCTGGTGAATATGATGTGTACTTGGAGGGTTTGTTTGGTATTAGTTTATTTTTGTTTGCTAGGGCCTTATCCCCACCCATAAAGTGGTTTTTACAGGATGTGTATTTTTGTATTGAAAGGGTTGTCTCCCAATTGTGAGGATGATGGCTTGTTAAGCCATCAACCAATGTATAAATTCCTATTTTTCTAGATAAGCGATATGGAGAGTCAAAACGGACAGAGAGTTAGGATTGCTCGTCATTACTCAACAAAGGGAGACCCGAACTATCTCATATCTATAGGGGAGGGGGCTGGACACACACACACACACACACACACACACACACACACACACACACACACACACACACACACACACACACACATCCATCATGTGTACATCTGCTATACACAAATCTCCAATCTATCATGGGGTAGAGATGCCAAATATGTTAGATATGCGCCAACAAAATTAAATTTTGGATCCTTTTGTGGCGCGGTTTGTACCTCACTTATTAAAGGGGAAGTGTGGGGGACTTGCCCCCACTCATGTCGCAGGGGGTAGCGACATGTTATGGAACCTCCCCGGCAAGGGTTCAGTGGGCGGAGTCCTCAAAGCAAAAATTAAGGAATCAATCCCTTGTTTCTAGAAAGACGAATTCAACTGAATTCTATTTTTAGGAAGGAAAATCCTAATGGCATTTTTCCACTCTATTTTTAGAAGGAGGAATCTAAATTGTACTTCGCCAATTAGGTGTATATATTTTTGTGGAGATCTAGAGTTTCATATAATGAGTTCGCATGTAATTTGTTCATCTTGAGTTAATAAAGCTTGATATCTTGCACCGTGGATGTTTCCCTAAGCACTCAGTTGGGGTTTTACCACGTAAATATGGTGTTCGTCTCTTGCATGTTTGGTATTTTATAGATTTTATTTTGCCATATCTCTGTAAACTGTTAATTTTTATTCTACTTTCTGTGTATTCATTGCTACATAATCAATGGTTTCCTAACAAAATATATGTGTTAAATTGTACTTTTACCATCAAAAACAAAATAAGAGAAAATTTTGATTTGATCTTTATGTCTAATAAATAATAATGTTATGTTAGGTGTATTATTCCTTTATTGATTTAAGATGTTAAATTTGATGTCTATATGTCTTTTGTTTAGAAGTTTTTATAATTTTAATTGGAATTTTGGAACAAAAAAATCTTATATCCTAAACATGCAATGGTCTTTGGGGCCCTTCTCATCGAATAATTTTCATCAAGCCAAATATAGTGGTGCAATTTGATTCAAAGTTAAATGGCACAAGTCAAGTAAGATATTCAAAAAGAAGAAACAAAGTTATTAATCAATACAACTTATGAAAAAATCAAGATACACAAATTCGGTGGGATATATCGTGCAACTTTTTTTGATGAAATAACCTCTATATTAAAGATTGTAGGTTCGTATCGTAGATTAGAAGAAGAATGAAGCCTCGGATATGTTGTGTAGTGAGGATTATAATGAAGCCTCTATATTACTAATAAATAAGATATCACAACTATTCACTAAAAGAACAAGCGATATGGAACCACGCCTCAAGCTCAAACCCATCCAAAGGCACAAGAAACAAAATCAACAAAATTGCATCTTGTAGGCAAAGACCAATTATAAAATCAAATCATTCAACCATAGCCACAAAGAATGTCAAAGGTGGAGGATATCTATCTTGGGCTTGCCCCACCCGTTCTTAATAAGGTCTAGCCCATCGGTGATGGGCTCCCAACTAGTGGCAACGATGGTGACTCCTTCTTGTTGATCTTTTGTTTGGATTTCCTACCCCCGGGGCAATGAAAATGACCAATGCTAGGCGAGGAAGTTGATAGTATTCAGCAATGGCAACAAGCTATGATGGTGAGGAGGCAACGAGCCCCACTCTCCTTGTTGATTTAGAGGAGAAGAGTGGCATCGAGGAGGTGAGCCCCACCTAGAATGACTGCACAAGAAATGACGAGAGTGACTCTATCGGCAGTTGTGCTCCTTTAGAGAGGGATCATGACTAGAAGAGGCAGAAAACACGAGTAATTATGCAAGGAATTACCCCAATGGTCCAAAAGAGATTGGAGGTCGGCCACTTCCAATGCCACATTCCAAAGTGCCACCTTCCAAGTTTAGACTTGAATTCGCAAGAAAACATGAGACATAATCATCACTTTGTTAAAAGAAAAAATATTGCAATCTATAATTGTATGAGCCAAAAAAGCACCATTTCTCTCTTTCTAGATGAATAATGTATTTCCACTCTAAAAGCATGCCAGAATTGGGTGAAGGCCATGGGAAAACCCATCCAATCTCTTAATAAAATATTTTCCTAGAGGAATGGTTTATGCCTAAATAGCTAAAAGAATTTTGAATCCGTGCCTAGATAGTTTGAGCTTTTTGGAAAAACTAGAAAAGGTGCATAAGGGTTTTAATTTTCCGACAAAAAGGGAAACATGGAACACTAAGGTGAACGAGCCTACGACCAATGGGAAATCCCGATAAATTAAACAACAACAAAAGTGAGCAATCTTGTGCTCCAAAATAACAGACTAAATAATAAACACTATGTGTTGTCAACATCAAGTAGTAAGAATGAAGGGATAAAAAAGTTGAGTTTATCTTCCATTGGAAGCTTGAGAGATAGTAAAGCATGGATTTTTCTAGGAAAATAATTGAGAAATGGTGTATCTAAAAACCATTTTCATTCCTTCCACCAACACCTAGAGGAAAATATCCCAATTTTTGCAACATCTCGATGGGAATAACTTTGAGGATGACCGATATGAGATGCAATCACCATTAGCTAGAGAAAATTTATCCTTAGTTTCAAGACAAGTCAGAAGCCGTCAACATGAATGACTAAATATGTACTACAATGTGTGAATCCCTCATCTGAAAATATATAAGGCTAGCACCCAGGGAACCTCTACAAGATGTACATTATGAAAGGTAATGATTAGTGACCACCACACCGAATGAGAATTTATGGATATCCTTTTTCTAAACTCATCTCCATTCCAAAGTAGCCAGGGTTTGATCTTCTCCCAAACTTTCCAAATACATTTTTGGAGATAGGGTAAAAGTGGGGATTTTGAAAGGACCCTCATCCTTGTACAAAAATCCCTTAAGGCTAGATATGAAAATGAAGTAAGAAGAGAACAAGCTTGTAGGAAGCAAAAAACAAAAAGCCACAAATGCCCGAACCAAACAAAGCCAATTACATTTTATGAATATTTTTGAGAGTAGTTGTTGCTTCCTTAGTTGCAGCAGTAGAGCTTCTATCAACCAACACATCCACTAACTTAATGAGATCCAAGAAGTCTTTGTTGATGTTCTTCCAAGTCATGTCTGTGTGGCTTTTCCATTCTTTGATAACAGAGAAGGCCTTGTTAATTTTTCAAACAATAATGAGCATGATATCTTCTTCATTAGGATCTTGTTGGGAAAAATATATATTCTCTAATGGCCCATGATGCTCTAAAGCAACAACTTGTTTAGCGTACAAAAATGGACATTGGGGGAGCCCAATTTCTCCGATATAGGGGAATCAAGGTAAACATAGGAGAGACCCAACGAAACATTGGGGATATCTCGAGTCAATGCTAACTTCTTTGGAAACAAGAGGGGGCAGCTGTAGGGGCCTTTGTGACCAAGGGTGTAGATTCGATAACAACCATGATGATGCCCGAGGAGATGGGAGGAGAATCCGGTGAAGCGTTGGAAAGATTTGAAGAAGAAGGAGATGTCGTGTCGAAAAGAGGTTTAGTGAAAACAGGAGAGTGCTCCGAGAGTCTAGAAGTAACAAAATCCACAAGAGAGGATGAGGGGGAGACATGGGTAGAAGAAGGGGGAGACCACCATACCACTCTAGCTTATGATCATGATATCCAAATCAGAGTCGTGAAGGAGATGAAGATGACGACAATGACGGGTATAGGTAGTAGAAATAGGGGAATGGATGGCGATGGTTGAGGATCATGGGTAGTACGATCTCTGCTTACCAAGCTTAGGAGGGAAGTGTGTGATGTCCTTTTAGGAAGCTGTCATTTTAAAAAGTAGATATAAAATGCCTTGGTGGAGGAAAGGCCCTTCCTCTTCTCTAGCCAATCTAAGGGATTGTTCAAGCGATTGAAACAGAAAATCCACAAATTTTACCTTCCTATCATGTCTGAAGATGAGTAAGAAGAAAATTTGAGGTCCATAGATCAATTTTTACCATCCCTCCATTGTGAAGTACCTCATCAATTGTTCAGAAACCCTATCCCACGGATGTGAAGTGAGTCCCTTTCAAATCTTGATTGATATTTTCTTAGTTTTTTTCCATGACACAAGAAATCATCTAACTCAACCCAAAGTGAGCATTTGAAATAAAATTCTCCCTCCATTTGGAGCCTAGTCATGGCCGCAATGAACTCAAGAGAAATACTAAATTTTGTCTTGCCCACTTTAACTTTACCTTTCTTCCAAGATGCTAACACACTATTGGACACTCAGACATGAGTGACCGAGGCAGTCTTTCCATAAATGACGTAACACCACCAGCCTTAAAAGTATTCCATACATCTAGGTCGGCCTTGACCTCTTCACTAGAAGAAGGCTTGTTGATCAATTAAAATTTGACACTTAGCAAAGAACATACAAAAGGTTCGCATGGAAGAGCAAGAGCACATTCAAAAGTGTAGGAGGATCGGAAAGAAATCACGTGCTAGGAACATAGATAGATTTGGGACTTATCCGTTTTCATGATGAGGATCTATTTTTGGAGATAGCATGCAGAACACACAAACTTGTTAGAGACTTACACAACACACATTAGCTATTTTTGGAGGATCGGATACGAAGTGATTTGCATGTAGTACGAGTGGGAATAGGTTTACTACTACCAGTTAGCTAGAATAAGTCTATTATTAGTGCACTTACATGTGTGGAAATTTTTGTAACGTGTATGCTTCGTTCAAACCCTTCACCTATGGGAACGCAAGATTCTCCTACGCACAAATCTTCTCTCCACGCCCGGTTTCACACTCTTCACGCCTCAAAATGATTTCTCGGCTTGTCTTCACTTTAATTTTTTTTTAATTCTCTCAATTGCAATGGTAAAAATGAACTCGCATCCCATCCTTATATATATTCTCAAAACTTTATTGCATTTATAGCTCCTCCACCTACCAAAATCTTCTCACTTATCGACCATTGGTCGACTCAAGTGGAAAAAATCATAGAGCTACTATGGGATTATCATGACTTATTCCTCGAGGGTACCATGAACTTAAAGGCATGCATGAATCATTAGGAGAGATGAGGATAAAGCTTAAAGAGGGTGCACACCCAGTTAGAAAGAGACCCTACAGGATGAACCCCAACTTGCATGAAAAGGTCAAAGAAGAGATTGAAAAGATGTTGAATTCTGGGATCATCAAGCCCCTGGATGAGTCAGAATGGGTTAGTCCAATGGTGATCAACATCAAGAAGGATGGATGGATTAAGATCTGTGTGGACTAAAAGGAGCTGAATGTTGCATATGTGATTGATACCTTTCCTACGCCATTCACTGAGGAAATACTAGAAGGCATGCAGTAGGCACGAAATCTATTCATTTACGAGATGGGTTATCCGGGTATCATCAGTTAGGATTTCCCAGAGGATGGGGAAAATACTATTTTTACTACTGAATGGGGTAGCTTCACATATCTTGTGATGCCTTTTGGTCGAAAAATGTGTCTGCATTGTATTTTTGTGTTGTTGGGTTTCAGATTTGCACTTGGAATGAAACCACAGTCAAGGGACAAGCAAGTCCCTCCTCTTTAATGGGAGAGGTTCCCTTATTGAAAGCAGGGGAAAAACCTATGTACAAATACACAATATTTCATTCAATGGTGGTTTCCCGATATCTTGAAATGTGTTTTATGCCTGGAAAGTTATCAATACATGAGGATAGAAGACTTGAAGAGAGGAGGGAGGCAGAAGAAGACAATACTTTTAGGGAAAAGAGATGATGAGAAAACCCTTATATGTATTGAGAAAATGAGATATAGAGTAGAACCATTCATGTTTATAACAGGCACAATCCGCAAACTCAAAGTTCTTGAGATTGTATAAACTAGAACAAAAAGTTTCTAAGCATGCAAGGATTAGATGATTCATAGATCAGAGAAAGAAGGAAAGAGAAAATAGAGGAAAAAGGGGAAAACCCTTGTATTGATTTCTTCAGATTCAAAATTACAGTTCTAGAATATCAAAATTCCAACCCTTTACAATGGCTTTGAAAGCCCATGAAATAGCTTGCAAGAGACGGTTACAACTTCCTCGAGCAAGCAAGAAATGGTTACAACTTCCTCGAGCAAGCAAGAAACGGTTACAAATCATTCCAATCATTTGCACCCTTTCGAATTCTTGATTCGCAAAGAAACGTTAATGGTAGAAAAACTAGGTTTTCAAATATATGGCCGTTACATTATTTCACTAGTTTAAATATGGGCCATTCGATTTGCTTTTACAACTTTAAATTTGGGCCGCCCACATGGAAGAAATTGATTAGAGTGGGCGCGGGGAAAAATTTACGCTTTATAACTTTTACAATGAAAAGGCATTTTGGAACATTTTTCCCTTTCGCCCGCTTTGAATTTTTAATGGTCGACACGTGGCATTATCTTCTTGGTGATGGGGTCATGGATCACTTTTTTAATTTTAACTCTTTTTGATAAAAAAATCTTAAAACTTCAAAATTCTCCGCCGACCCGCATCCCTGCTTTGAATTTTCAACGCGGCTACATGGCACCATCTGATTGGTGGCGGACCTTAGGCATTCTTTTTATCTCTTTGCATGGCTCACGGGCCTACCATCATCAATTACGCCCTTTTCCAAAAGGTGTTAAGTGCTAAAAACTCTCGTAGCCCTGCCAGCCTGCCTTGGGCAAATAATACCATCTCAGGTCCATCGGGCCATAACTTGAAAAATATGAAGAGTTAGGAGGACTTCTTTACCTTTTCAGAAATGGGAAGAAATTTCCCATCTAATGAAGAAGTTTCTAGGAGACCACAAGCCCTTGGAAAGAACCATATTTCACAATACTTTGTTTTCAATATTTTAGAGGCACCAACTCAAAATTTTAAGTCTAGACTTGGAAAATGAGGGGAATTTTGAGGGTGACAACAGCTGGCTCTTTCTGGGGATGACTTGGCTTGGAAAAAAGACACAAGGCAAGATCAAGAACTATAGATAACTCTAGGAAAGAGGACTAGTGCCTTATCCATTGGGAAAAGGAGTCAAAAGAAAAACCAATACAAGGCAACACACACAAGACAGAAAAGAAACAAAACAAACCAAAAGGGAAGACCCAAAACAAAACACACCACATAGAAAAGAACAAGAAAGGGAAACAAGCAAAAACCAAAAACCAAACACAATGTACAAAAGGAATTCCTAGCCACCTAGGACTTGAACAAATTTAGGTACTGCCCACTATAAGGAAGTGGGAGAGGAGAACCATCCATGTAATCTAGATAAAAATAATTCTCTCCAAAAAAATGTCTTGATTCTAAAAGGACCAAGCCAAAGAGAATCAAACTTACCATGGCTTCCTCGTGGCTCATGTATTTTTTCCCAAAGTAGCACAATGTCTCCCACTTGGAAAAACTTGGGTTTGGTTTTCTTGTCAAACAAAGCTTTTAATTTCAACTTATGAGTTGTTATTCCTCACAACCACTTACAATTCCACCATGACCGACAAAGTTGAGCTTCCACACCATACACTACTTGGAAAGGATACATTCTAATTGCTTTCTTGGGTATAATTCTATCAGCCCAAAGTGCATCATATAGCTTCTTATGCCAATTCCTTTGAGAATAATTTACAAGCTTTCTAACTATGTTCAAAAAGTTCTTGTTTTTTTATTTTTCCTGTCCATTTCCTTGGGGGTAGTAATCTGAAGAATGAGCAAGGGAGATCCCATACCCATAGCAGAAGTCCATCATCTCAGCAGAAAAAAATTTGGAAGCATTATCAGTCACAATCTTGTTTGGGGTCCCAAACCTGATCAATATGTTCTCCTTAATGAAGTTGCAAACTACCTCAGAGGTAGTTCTCTTGACTGGGATGGCTTCCACCCACTTGGTGAAGTAATATATGGCATTCAACACATGGGTATGCCCAATACTGGAAGATGGATTGAGTGCTCCAATGAATTCTAAACCCCATTTTTGAAATGGCTCTTCAATCACTATAGGCTTGAGAGGCAAAGCAACCAACTTAGGTCTTCCAACAAACGTTTGGCATGCTTCACATTTACCAACCCATTTTAATGCATCTCTGAATATAGTGGGCCAATAATAACCAACACGAAGTATTTTATTAGTTGGTACAGCAGAGGAGAAATGACCTCCACAAGGCTGGTCATGAAAAGCATAGAACAACTTCTTTTGTTTCTCCTTGTCTACAAACTTCAAAAACCTTCCATCTATGCCTCGTTTGAACAAAGCATTCTCCCATAACACATATTATGCAAACCTCGTTTGATGGATCTCTTCTCTTTAGTACTCAAGTGAGATGGACACTCTCCTAATTTAAAAAGTGAGCAATGTCGAATACCATACATCTGTCGAGCTGAGGAATAGAACAACAGGGACATCAACTCCATCTTTAGACAACTCCTTGGCAGCTCCCTCAATAATGAGTTCACACAGGCCCTTACCCCGAACCATATTTTTTGGCCTGATGTCAAGATCATATTCTTGCACCTTTGCTACCCAATTACCTCTCTTGGTTCCAAATTCTTGCTGAGTAAGAATGGATTTGATTGTTGTATCAGGCACCAACACCATAGAATGAGAATTAAGGATGTAAAACCTAAACTCGCTTGACATCTTGACAATGTAAAAGCATGTTTCTCCATCATGGTGTACTTCATCTCATGCGTTTTCAAGACATAACTCATGAATGTAATTGGGAGCTCATGATATTCAGCACTCTTATGGGCTAACACATCAACTAGGTATTTTCAAAGGGCATAACAATAGATAATGAAATCTTTGCTAAAATCAGGGAACGCCAAGATTGGAGTCTTTGCAATAGCCTATTTAATATCCTCAAATGATTTCTTCCCTTCAGAGGACCAATCAAAATTTTGCTTCCCTTGCATCATGTGAGCAATGCTCATAATAAGTTCTACAAAATCAAGGATGAATCTTCTTAGGAAATTGATCGTACCAAAGAAAGAATGGACACCTTTCTTACTAGATGGAAGAGGAATTTGCTGGATGGCTTGAACTCTCTCTGGATAAATCTTGATTCCTTCCTTTGAAACAATGTGCCCCAACTACTTTCCTTCTGTGACACAAAACATAGACTTCTTAGGGTTTAAAGAAATCTCGTGCTCTCTACACTTCTGCAATATTGTTTTAAGGTGTTGGAAGTGATTTGTTCTTGCTTTAGAAAACACTATCAAGTCATCCAAATAGACAACAATGCATTTCCCTTTCAAACTACTAAAATCCAATTCCATGGCCCTCTGGAAAGTAGGACCAGCATTGATGAGACAAAATGACATACTCTTGTATGTAAAGGTGCCCGAAGGAGTAGTAAAGGCAGTCTTATGTTGATCTGTAGTATTCACCTCTACTTGATTTTACCCTGACAATCCATCTAACATAGAGAGCATCTCCGAGCCTATGACAGCTTGCAACACTTGGTCCATCATGGGGAGAGGGTAGATGTCCTTTAAAGAACCTTAATTTAGATTTCTGAAGTCCACACAGATCTAGATCTCACCATTCTTCTTCCCGATAGACACTATATTAGTAATCCACGTTGAATGGTGGATGGGGAAGATGATCTTATGCTTCAAAAGATGTTGTATTTCTTGGATAATTGTATCAACTATCTTTGGATTATATTGCCTTTTCTTCTGTTTGAAGGGTTTGATCCTAGGCTTAAGAGGAATGAAATGTTACATTTCTTTAGGCTGAAAATCCTTAAGATCATCATAAGAGTAAGCCAGAACATCAACATACCTCTTCAACAGATTCACCACCTTCTTTTTTTTTTTTTTCTAAGTGCAGCATTTTGGGATCATCAAGACTCCCAATATTCACTTTCTTAGTCTCAGCAGATTGCCATGATCCTTGGGAAACTTTAGACTTCATATACCTATCATGTTTATCAAAAGGATCCTCTAAACTCACCAAACCTTTAGGGATTTTTTCACATTTCATTTTGATGCATCCATCTTGATCCATCTCTTCTTTGACACCCTCTTCATTTGATGACACACACTCTCTAGGTAGATTGTCACTTCCTTCAAAGTACAACTGATCAAAGTTGTCTCTGATCTCTAAGAAAGAAAGCAAATTCTGGTCATCATTGAAAACTTGCCAATTATTTGCATTTTCAAGCACACTGGGTCTATGGATCATCTCAATGGTGAATTTATCCTGAGGGAAATCAGGATGAGGAATCAACAAGGACCCCGAAATAGCTAGAGATTCAACCCTAGTGTTCCTTTCCCTTGGCACAACTTCAATGGAAAAAGCATCAAGGAATTCAATGGAATCCCATACCAGATTTCTATAGTGCTTAAACCTCTTGTTCTTTACTCCGATAAAGGTCTCTAACTTATTTTACAATTAGCTCTACATCACCATAAGCAAGAAGGTTCTTCACTCCCATTTCCTTCGTCATGATCAACCCAAGAATGAGGGCCTCATACTCAGAAGATTGTTGGTATTTTCAAACTGAAACTTGAAGGAGAAAGGATGAACCTTACCCTAGGAGAAATGAGCACTACAATAGCTCCATAACCTATTGAAGAGTAGCTTCATCAAACTCGAAAGTCCACACACCATTAGGATCAAGCATTACTCCCTTTGGAGACTTGTCTCCTCTTGTGACATGATCATGTAGTTCCCATGGGCCCAATGTCTTCATACATTATTTGTGCTTTAGGATCATCTGTCGTTTGCATAATATACTTTGCTTGTTTCTCAAGCAGCAACTTATTCATCTTCCCATTGAAAAGGATCAAGGCATGTGGCCAATCCATTTGGATCTCACCTCCAACATCTTTACAAAAGTTCCTACTTAGCAAAGATGCCATAGGAAGGAGGGATATCAGCAACCAAGATGGTAGCCAAGACCTTCTTATCTTGTAAAGAAGAAAACACTACTTGTGCATCCTTGGTTCTCCCAACCAAAGGCACTTCTATACTTTCCATGGAATAACAAGAGCCATAATTGTGGGTTAGGGTTAGACCCAAAGCATGAGCCACTTTTGCAAGCATTACATTATCAGATGCACAAGAATCAATGACACAATTTCTAAGCTTGTGGCCAACCATGAGGAGAGTCACATAGAAGGGTTTGATCTCATTCGGTGAAGTGACTATAGCCACAAGGATGGGTTGAGGCAGAGAAGGAGTGGGAAAAAGGCCTTTAGAAGAATGGGTTGGGGTTTTAGATCTAGAATTTACAAAGTTAACCATTTTGGCAAAAGATTTAGGATAGGTTTGATAGAACTCTACCTCATAAATTTGAATCTTGGTCTTTTTAAGATGGTCTATAATGTCAAAAGATCCAAATGTGGATGGGGAATCACTACTAGGAGTAGGAAGAGTTTTTGATCTATCAGCTTTATCATTTGTTAGACAAGAATTTTCAGAAGTAGAAGTATATGGAGAAGGACTAGCAGAGCTTACATTTTGGGTAGAAATAGTATGAATAAGATATCCTCTTCTTACAATCACCGGGATGGTGATGGGTTACTCCTTGGATATTTTTACAGGTTGCACCACTTTTTCCTTTATGCTGGTCTACTCCCGCGTCATAAAAACATATGACTCACTATTCATTTCATCCACTACATCATCATAGTCATCTTCATCATCCACACCTTCGGTGGTGATGAAATGAACTCGAGAACCACCAAGATCCTCTAGTTCTCGTATCAACTTCCTCTTCTTGTTCATCATAGAGCCCATTTTTTTCCTCATCATTAGGCTCAAGAACCTCACAAGTAGCATTGACAGGCACTTTGAGGGGTGGAACTTCAATGGCCAACCTAGTTTGAGAAGAGGGCAAGTGGTTCCTAGGATGAAATTTATTGCTTAGAACATCTTAATGTGGAGTATGCTGAGCCAATTTTTTCTTGATGAAAATGAGGTCATTATCTAGCTTTTGCACCAACTGATCTGCATTACCTCCAAGAGAAGAGGAAGTAGAAGATGATTTGGATTTGAAAGAATCCCTTTTCATCTTGCTAGACATGATCAAGTCATCTTCCACACTGACATCCAATCTCTGATCAACATCCAAAGTTGCAAGATTTTCTCTCCTCAGGGCATAGCTTACTTCCGACAATTGAGCATTCAAGAAGAAACACTTCTGAATCTGATCAACATGCCTAATATTTAGTGGAATCTTGTTAATCAACTTATTGAACTTGGCCACAAATTCTCTCATAGGTTCATGTGGATCCTTCTTGATTTGAGAAATCTGAGCTAGCAAAGCATGCACATCTTCAATAGGTTTGAAACACTACTCAAATTCAGTCCTCATAGTAGTCCAATTGGTGATGGTCCTAGCAGGAAGATGGTAAAACCAATCTATAGCATTTTCTTGCAAGGTCTCCACAAACAACCTAATAGAGACATCCTCATGTTCAACTCCAAGGACCCCACATGCAACAATGAATGCTGCAATGTGTTCATCAGGGTGCACTTTGCCATCACCTCTAAATTTGGGAAAATTCTTCATGTTACCCCTAGGTAACTCATGCAATGGTTGAGGAAGAGCCAAAGGCCTAACTATTTATCCCCAAGGCAAAGGTTTTGCCATCCTTGGAGAGATTACTTGAAGTGGAACTGAGACACCAACAAGAATTAGGGAACAACGATTAGGGCTAAGTTGTGTTTGAGGAATGCTACTACCAGAAGCTCTGTCTTCAACAGGAGGTGTGCTTGTGGAACAAGCTCTTCTATTTCTTCTTGTTGGAGGAAGTTGAAAACATTTTTGATTCAGGAGTTGAAATTTGGGATCTTCAATTCCAAGAGCCCTTCTACCATGAGTTTATCTTAGATTTTCCAGATCAAAGAAATGATCAAATTAGTTGTTCTTTTTTAGAAAGGAAATTTGTTAAAAAAATCCCCAACGGATTCACCAAAAACTATTGGGTTTCATATTTTCACTTGGAATAAAACCATAGTCGGGACAAGCAAGTCCCTCCTATTTAATGGGAGAGGTTCCCTTATTAAAAGCAGGGAAAACCCTATGTACAAATACACAATCTTTCATTCAATGGTGGTTTCCCGATATCTTGAAATGTGTTTAATGCCTGGAAAGTTATCAATAAATGAGGATAGAAGACTTGAAGAGAGGAGGAAGGTAGAAGAAGACAATACTTTTAGGAAAAGAGATGGCAGAGATAACCCTTGTATGTATTGAGAAAATGAGATATAGAGTAGAACCATTCACGTTTATAATGGGCATAATCCATAGACTCAAAGTTCTTGAGATTGTATAAATTAGAACACAAAGTTTCTAATCATGCAAGGATTAAATGATTCATAGATCAGAGCAAGAAGAAAAGAGAAAACAAAGGAAAAAGGGGAAAACCCTTGTATTGATTTCTTTAGATTCGAAATTACAGTTCTAGAATATCAAAATTCCAACCCCGTATAATGGCTTTAAAATCCCATGAAATAGCTCGCAAGAGATGGTTACAAATCATTCCAATCATTCACACCCTTTCGAATTCTTGATTTGCAAAGAAACATTAATGGTGGAAAAATTAGGTTTTCAAATATACGTTCGTTACATTATTTTGCCAATTTAAATATGGGCCATTCAATTTGCTTTTACAACTTTAAATTTGGGCCGCCCATGTGGAAGAAATTGATTGGAGTGGGTGCGCAGGGGGAAATTTACACTTTATAACTTTTACAGTGAAAAGGCATTTTGGAACATTTTGGCCTGCTCACCCACTTTGACTTTTCAACAATCAGACACGTGGTGTTATCTACTTGGCGACAGGGTCGCGGATCACTTTTTACTTTTAACTCTTTTTATAAGAAAATCTTAACACTTCAAAATTATCCATCGACCCGCATCCCCACTTTGAATTTTCAATGTGGCTACATGGCACCATCTAATTGGTGGCACCAACTCAAAATTTTAAGTCTAGACTTGGAAAATGAGGGGAATTTTGAGGGTGACAACACGTGCATAGTTATTCAAGAATTCAAAAAATTATTCACAAATTCTTACAAAAGTTTATTTGTATGATGGACGGTGTATGGATTAGTTAAGGATCATTGTGACAATTTGCACTTAGTGTTTGAAAGATGTAGATAGTTGAGTATCTCTTTGAACATCAAGAAGTGCATATTTACCACACCATTTGGAATACTACTAAGACACATAATCTGCAAGGAAGGTTTACTTGTTGATCTAGCTAAAGTTGCAGTCATTATAGGCCTAAAAGAGCCTACCAGTCAGAGTGAGGTGTGTGGATTTTTGGGTCATACAGGATATTACAGGAATTTTACTAAGGGATATGCCAAATTTTCTGCACACCGTTGGAGGAGTTACTTAAAGGAAAAGGTACGCTCTACCTGGGAGAACCAAAACAAAGTGTACATTTGAGACATTAAAGGAGAAACTTACTACCGCGCCTATTCTGTGTTTTCCTTTGTGGGACCAACCATTTCATGTACATGTGGACGCCTCTAACACGACCATTAGCATAGTATTGGATCATCCTGGAGAAGGTATTATAGATCATCGTATTTGTTTTACTAGTAGAAAGTGACTCATGTGGAATAGAAATACACAACTACAGAGTGCGAAGCTTTGTCAATGATCTATGCACTACATAAATCCAAACAATACCGCTACTACACCGCTTGTCTTTTATACAAATCACATGACATTGAATTATTTGGTAAACAAACCCATTTTATAGGGGCGCATATGCAGATGGGTACTCTTATTTTAAGAATTTGATTTCACAGTTGTGGTAAAACTAGGGAAAAGTAATTTTGGACCAGACCATTTATCCAGAATACAGTCAATGGAAGATGCATAGGCAATTAAAGATACCATGCCAGATGCATAGTTATATAGGTTACAATGAGTGCCATCATAATTAGAGGACATTGTTGTCTTTCTATGAACATGCATGGCACTGAAGGAATGAAATCCTTAGAAAATAAACAACTTGCTATATGCATGGCACCCTATATGTTGATTAGTGGTGACCTGTACAAGCTAGGCCAGGATGAAGTATTGCGTCGTTGCATACTAGAACATGAACAATTAGATATCATAGAGGAAGATCATGGTGGTATTGTAGGTGGCCACTATGTAGGTGACACCACTTCGTGTAAGATTCCACTCATTGGATTATGGTGGGAGACCCTATATAAATATTGTAAGGATTATTGCAAAGCTTTTGATCATTGTCAATGTCTTGGAAAACTAGGACAACGAGATGAGATGCCATTAAGGCCTATTCTACCGTGTAGAGCCGTTTGAGAACCGGGCTATAGATTTTGTGGGTCCTATTTCACTAGCTATGCGCAAAACTAGATCGCGCTATATCCTCACTTGTACAGACTATCTCGAAAAGGTGGGCGTAAGCAATGCCTACAAAGGATTGCATAACAGCTATAAGCAGCTAGGTTTCTATGGGAAAATATTATTACAAGGTATGGATGTCTATTGAGTTTGACCAATGATAGGGGCACACATTTTCTTAATGAGACAATCAAAATTTTATTGGATGAATTCATGATTGCACACCATAAGACTACACCCTATCATCCTTAGGCTAATGGGACTGCTGAGGATTTCAACAAAATTTTGAGTGAGAAATTGACAAAAATATATGATGTTGGAAGAAAGGATTGGGATGATAAATTATCTCTGCAGACTTTGGGCATATCAAATAACAAATAAAAGGTTGAACAAAGCCACACCATTTTAGTCAGTGTTTTGTGCAGAAGTAGTTCTTCCTATAGAATCCGTGCTACCTTCTTTGCGTATTGCGCATGTACTGGAGGTCTAGCTGATGAGCAAGCATTAGAAGAATGGATTGAAAAGTTAATCAAGTTAGATGAGCGACGAGCCATAGCACATTGGAGTCAAAAAAAAGAGAAGGCCAGGCAGAAAGCATGGCATGACAGGCACATCAGGATAAAAAGCTTGAGATAGGACAAATGGTGCTCCTTTATGATTCTAAATTTTTGCCATCCAAGAAAACTCAAGGTACATTGGTTGGGGCTGTATGTTATCACTCACATACTTGAAACATGCACTTGTCAATTAGAGGCACTTGATGGAATATGGTTACCCAGATACTTCAATGGGAGTAGGTTAAAGCCCTACTATAAATAAGTCTTCTTGGTGTTTGTAATAAGGTAGTGTTTCCATTTAGATTAGGTTTTCAATTATACATTTCCTTAATTTGTTTCCTTCTTTTCATTATGATTTTTCAATTTAGTTGGAGTTTTTGTGTAATAAGCGAATTTACGTGCAGTAAGCTAGTTAGTATTTGAATAATTTATAACTGTACATACGCTTAGTGTGGGGTAGGTTATTGATATCCAGTGTACAATAATGATGAAAAAAGTACACATGAAAGGAACTAATCGCTATGGTGCTATTTAAGTGGGAGAATTGAAAAATATTACTTCGGAAATGAGGACCAGAGATAGAGATTAATGAAGAAACAAGTATAAAGCGAGGTAAGCAGAGGCCGTGAAGACTACCAGTGGAAGGTGTAGTGACGAGGTACTCAGGCACATGGAAGCATGCTAAAGAGAATTATGTAGCCAAAAGGTAGGAGGGTGCGCTAGAAGGTTATATCTTGGGCACAAAGATGTACCACATGAAAGGAACAAAAATGGTCAATTAATGAGAGGATTTTTGGTAGGTGGAGGAGTAAAAATGCAATAACTTTTTGAGAATCTATTTAAGGATGGGATGCAAGTTCATTTTTACCATTACAATTGAGAGAATTTAAAAACAAGCTAAAGTGAAAATGAGTGAGCAATCATGTTGAGTTGCAAAGAGTGTGAAACTAGGCATGGAGAGAATATTTTGTGCAGAGAAGCTTGTATTCCCATAAGTGAAGGGTTTGAATGAAGTAGACATGTTACAAAAAAATCTAGGGTACAAGATTTCCACTAGGGCATAGAGATTTGAACTAGGGTTTTAACTTGCTCGATTATAGAGGGAAGAAAAGAGATATTTTTCAAATGGCATCGAAGAAAACACCCACAACAAGAGTAAAAGGAAAGAAGAAGGTCGAAGTGGAAGGAGAAATTTCTCCCGAGAATAATTTCTCAAAAATTCAATATCCAGATGGCATGATTATGAGACAAGAATGGGATTCCCACATCCATCAATGTAAAATCAGCGATTACAACCATCATACATCAGATAATAAGAAGGATATTGATGCGTTATTGAGCACAAAAATGAACAAGCACACAACAAAAGATATGCTAGTGTACGATGACGTTGGTGAGAATTTCATCAAGCAAATTGGATTCTACCTACGGTTGTAGTAGCTGCCATACTTTGGGAAGTATGAACCATTGTATCGATGGTTGATGAGAAGAGTCCATGAGGAATTCTTTACTACTTCGTTGCAAGGTTAGAATCACATCTACCTTTATTTCAATAAGAACAGGACTAAGGGCCTCAGGAGCAGATCTGGAGAGTGATTTAACGGGTAAGGCCAAAATTATGGAGATAAGGAAGGAGCTAGGGTATACCAAAGGTCCATGCGGCATGGACATCAACAAATTAAAGAAGTACTCAATAGTGTAGGCAACTGCACATCTTGTAACAAAGCTAAATGACCAAGAAAGGTAGTCGCAAGTAAACACAATTTGGCTGCACGTTGCAAAGAAGATGTCTCAAGAAGTGGTCTACAATATCGCGGATCACATAGCAAATACAATCACTTTGAAAAATCATGGATAGGTGACTGAATAATTTTTTGTGTTATTTTATTGTCTTTGGTGTTTATGGAGATTGGAGTTCTGATGGGCCAAAGGAGAAGATTTGGGAGTACCCCATGGAACACAAGTCTCTAGCAAAAAGATTTCAAAAATACTTGTGTGAAGGATCAATGAGCGGACCATTCAAGAAGAGGGTGGAGAAGTGGTATGATATACTCTATGTAACGTTCAAGAAGAGTGGTGCATACCCAAGGAGTTGCCTTTGGTGGTGGGTAAGGTAGTATAGTTTGTAGTCTACCAACATTTTTACATCGCATGATTTGCATGAAGGATGGGGCTTGGAGCCCATGGTGAAAATTACCATATGCCTTCACAAAAAATATTTCTAGGCATCGCTCACCGGTTTTGATGATGCACGCCGCATAAGCTTCAATGTAGACAAGGTAGATCGTGACTACCACACTCTGAGAAATAAATATTTATATCCGGGCAAAATGCCTACATTGAGAGGCTCATCTAAAATTTATTAAACATGAAGCCTATGAGCTTGGCATTGGGGACATCGAGCAAAGTGCTTTTATACCGTAACTCAAGCTCAAGCCTGTTGTATAATAATAAGTATGTGGAGAATGAGTTTACGCTCTCAAGGCTTCCAAAAGGTAAGCATACAATGGAGAATATTCCAGTGCCTAAGCCCATAGAGACAATACAAGTAGATGATGAAGAAGAAGAGAATGAAGATAGTGGTTGTTTGGAGCACAAAGATGGAGGCACCTCTAAATAAGGAAGAAGTTGAGTATGCGACTACTCTATCCCAGCCTCATGAGGGAGATGATGAGGTCTTGGATGCACCCAAGGAGAGCGTCATTTCAAAAGAGTATTTAGGAGAATAAGGACCCAAGGTGCTACTCCACAATCTATGTGCAAATCACCTCGACTCTCTCCATAGAAGGATACAAATGAGAAAAAAATAAGGAAGTTAAAGCGGAACGAGGAGGCAGAATATTCTGAGGAAAGTGCACCCAATTCCCCTACACCTCCAAAGAACATTGAAGAAGGAAAATATGAAGAAATGAAGGATGGAGAGGAAGGAGAAAAGGAATCAGATGAGACAATGACCAAGACTACTCATGGTATAACAAAACAAGCTATGAATCTTGAAGCTCAATTTCCTAAGGGGCTAAGATCAAAGAGAATAAGTGGAGAATATGTTCCACTAGTCATGGGCTACGCCGAGGACATAGGTAAAATTATCCGCGCCTGTTTTTAGAGCACAATGAAACAAAAGGAGTTGTATGGCTGGGAGCTGATGGATGAAGATATGGAAACCATGTGCATAAGGAAGTGACTTTCGTGGTTGATGCACACGCACATGGATGAACCGAAATTTCATGTGTGTGAAGATTCATGTGTATCAAGGAGGTTAAAGAAGACACCAAGGCTAGACACAATATTAAAGCCTACTATTATGTCGAATGAACAAGTGAGAAATTATTTGGTGAAGGTCTAGAAAGATGTGGCATAATGAAATATGGATAAGGCTACAACAATTAGGGCACTGAGGGAGGAGATCAAGACTAAGGATGCATAAATAGCATGCCTAAAGCAAGAAAAAGACTTGGCATAGAAGAAGAATGTTGTTTTCATCAGCATGGCAGAGGAAGTTGGGGACAATATCATGAAAGAAAAGCCACACTTAGAGCCAAAGGTACCCAAAATGTTTCCTTTGGCAATGCATTATGTAAGTACCTTGGTGGACTTAGTGCTTGAAGATGAACCTCTATGCATGCCAAAACCAAAGGATCTAGCATAGGAAGCAGAGTGAGAAAATTCTTCGGTGATGAGAAATATTGCATCATATGAGGGTTGCTTTAGAGCTTGCAGGAGGAACTCGAAGAAAGCGCATCAAGTGTTGACTATCTATACAGCCCCAAAACCGTTATAAGAACCAGGACCATCTTGGAAGACAGTGAAGTCCTAAAGGCCATGAAGGATGAGACCTTGGGCCACATAGAATGATTAGCACTTGTCAAGGAGAAGTGCGAGGCCCTTACAACAGCTCAAGAACCACACAAGGAAAGGCTATATGAGCTTGGGAAACTCATCGCGTAAAAGATGGAATTATTAGAAGGAAGAATGACTGCAATGTCCAACATTGTGTTGGTCTTGTAGAATGAGAAAGGAGAGATTGCAAAATATGGTTTCGATTCAATTACAGTGGATATCCCAGAGAAGATAGAGGCCACACTAAATGATTGGTAGATTTTAGAGGTGGAGATAAAATAATAATAGCTTAATTGATTATTCAAAGTTGAAGCGAGAAGATACTATAGGGTAAATGTATTCTTTTGTTCATAAATTTTCTTTCTATTCTTCTACTCTTTGATTCATTTTGGAGACAAACCATTGTTGGGGAAGCAATGCAATTAGTGTGGGGTAATTTTGACCAGTTAAAATATGGCACTTAGTAAAGAAAATACGAAGGTTCGCGTAGAAGAGAAAAGTGCATTCAAAAGCATGGGAGGATCGAAAAGGATTCACATGTCGGGAACGTAGAAAAATTCAGACTTAGCCATTTTCACGATGAGGATCTATTTTTAGAGATGGTGTGCGGAACACACAAATCAGTTATAGACTTACGCAACACGCATTGGATATTTTGGAGGATCGGTTACAAAATTCTTTGCATGGACATGGGCTAGGAATAGGTTTACTACTAATAATCAACTAGAATAAGTCTATTGTTAGTGCACTTACATGTGTGGATATTTTAGTAATGGTGTGTGGCTAACTATAGCATGCAACCTATTTTTGATTGGATAAGCAAAGTGGAGGGAAAGTCCCCACCCTTATAAATATATAGTGAACTATGTAGCATAGAGAGTATGTGAGAATTGAGTTATTGTGAGGTTATGTGCACAAACTGATGCACGCATGAGTGTATACTACCGCTATCAGTAAGGAAGATTCTATGTATTTATCATGTTTAATATAATGGAGGTTATTGACTGAATCAAGGTGTTAATCATGGTTATAGTTTATTACTACATGAATGTTCTCACTATGATTATTGTTTGATTCATGATACTTTAAGATCTAGATCTGAACATGCATTGTAGAATGATATATTAGTTATGGATTTGAATGCTTCAAGTCTTCATCATGCTAACATCTTGCAACAACAACCCTAAAGAGGGGTCTGGTACCTTTGCATGCTTTGGGTGAGCGCTCGGTCTAGGCTGAGTGATGCTAGCGCACCTTGGCTTTTATTGGTGAATTCTAGGTGCATCAAGGCTCAATTGTTTGATAGTGCCACCCATAGTTTAATTTGAAATAATGAATGAGATTTCCAAAGGCCTCGATGCATACATTTATTAAATAGTAATGGTGTGCCCCTTCAATCCAAACTTCCACATGTGTCTCCAGTCTTTCAAATTGAAAGATGCTCTCATTAATAATATATTCACGTGTGTGTATAATCATTAATTGACCCCATCCATCACACAAACACGATCTATCAATGTTATAAATGGAAATAAATTCCACACATGTCATATTATTGCATCTACCACCACAAAAAAAAAGGTGGAACCCATCTTAGTTATGTTGTATCTAAGTGAAGCCATGATGAATAGGTTGGAGATAAAAATCAACAACCAAAAGGAACTATCATTTTTGGTGAAGATAATTAGCGACAAGGGTAAGAATATCTTCCAAGAAATCTCCCATCTAGTTCTTCTACCCATCCGCAACAACACTAATATTAGCTAAGAAGTCAACAACTTTGTTGCCCTCCCGGTAGATATGTTGAAACTTATTCATCTAGAAACAAGATCAAGGGAACTTATATCTTCAATTATGTTGTTGATGGTCCACCTGGGGATTTCATTTGAGTTAAGTACTTTTACCATGTTAAGAAAATCACTTTCAACAATTAGTTGACCAGAGCAATCGAGTGCTAGTTTTATACCTTTAATAATAACAAGTGCTTCAACCCTATGGTTAGTACCAATCTTCAAGTAAATGACTAAGTCATCCATGGGGTTACCAAAAGTATCTCTAAGAATGACACCTCCACTTTGGAGGCACCCGGTTACGATTGGCTAAATCATTAGTCTTAAGCTTCAACGTGTTAGCAAATAAGGGATAAAATATGCGGAATAATCCCTCTTAGAATCACAATAGTAGAAACTAATATGCAAAAAGATATTGAGATCTGAATTAAAAGTACATAAAAATAAAAGAACACAACACCAAGATAGTATTTAACATGGTTTACCCAATTTAGGATACGTCAACCAAGAATCACTTACTCAAAAATTTTATTACAAGCCACCTCTTTCTCTTAATACAATACCTAGATCTGTTTGGAGATGTGCTCAACAAACTCTCCTGAATTCACACTCAAACTCACACACATCTACAATGATATGTCTACCCTATCAAAATCCCAAAAACACATCAATATGCAACTGCTTAAGAAATTTTACAATATCATGGGTACCAAAACCATGGGCCAAAACTACCCCATAAACCTATGGGTAAAAAATTCTGCCCATATGAGAAGAACACATTTCCTAAGATATCGAGCACCTTTTTTAGGCCAAAAATCAACATTGTGGAGAGTGTACAAGACTTGTAGTTTACAATCTTCAACACTTCCACACATGAAAACAAGATCCACATGATCCCGGTGAGAAGAACTATGGATAATGTACAATACTTTTAGTGTAGAGTATTCAACACTTCTACACATGAAACCCAACTCCACAACATAAAAATCTCCCACTTGGAGACTAGTTTTCCTTTGAGAAAGTTTCTCAAATCTTCATTTTGATTCGTGAAGAACAACCAAAGTTGAACACATATTTAGTTTCTACCTTGTGACCACCTTAGTCATCATGTCTGTAGGATTCTGGCTAGTATGAATCTTCTCCAACTTCAACTTCTCTTCCTCCAAAGTTGTCCTAATGAAATGGTACCTTAATTATATATACTTCATCATGGAGTGGAAAGCATAGTTCTTAGCTAGATGTATAACACTCTGACTATCACTATGAAACTTCCCCTCCTCTTGCTTATGCCCCAACTCCTCAAGCAATTATTGTAACCAAATCATCTCTTTGCTTGCCTTTGTGGCTAAAACATACTTAGCCTTTGTGGTTGACAAATCCACAAGATTTTGTATTCATGAAATCCATCTCACCGTTGTCTCACCTATAGTGAAAACATAATGTATCATGCTCCTCTTCATGTCTACATCTCTAGCCATATCTCGAATCTATATAACCATGCAAAGTGGTGTCGATCCACTGGAGCACAAAACTATCCCCATGGTCCCTCTCAAGTACCAAAGGATCCAATTTATCGTATGTTAATGATATTTACCTAGGTCACTCATCGATCTTATCATGCTCCCACTATGGAATACATCAAACCGCTAACCATTGATGAGTAAGGTGCCTTAGACATATGGTTTCTCTCTTGCTCTATCTTGGGACACAACTCTTTTGATAACTTGAAATGTCCTATCAAAGGATTCCCAAACCAGGTTTAGCGTCCCGCATATTAAACCTCTCGAATACCTTCTTAATGTACTCTTTCCGAGATAAAGTTAGCTTTTGTTCCTTCCTATCCCTAGATATCCTCATACTAAGGATTTTTTTGAATGCCCCCAAATCCTTCATATCAAAGGAGTCAGCTTTTTCTTAAGTAATTTATTTCTGCATGTTTTTTTACCGCAACTAACATGTCATCCACATACGCACACAAGATAATATAACTGTCATCCTGGGAATTTATTTGTATATACACAATGGTTAAAATGGCATCTAATATAACCATGCTCTATCATGAACCTATCAAATTTCTTATACCATTGACACGAAGCTTGTTTCAAGCCATACAAGCTCTTCTTTAGTTTTTACACCATATCCTTTTACCTTTGACCTCCTATCCCTATAGTTTCGCTAATATAGATCCTCCTCCAAATCACCATGGAAGAATGCAGATTTACATATATATTCTCTAACCGCAAATCTTCTACCGCCATTGTTCTAAGAACAGTTCTAATAGAAGTCATTTTTACTACAGGAGAAAAAATCTTATCAAAATCTATACCTTTTTTCTGTGCAACCCCCTTAACCACCAACTAGGCCTTGTATCTTTTCTTGCCTCATTCTCTCTCTTTAAATTTGTACACCCACTTGCTTTGCAATTCTCTTTTTCCTTCAGGTAGCTTCACCAAATCCCAAGTTTGGTTCTCTATGAGAGATTGATGTTCCTCATTCATGGCTTGCTCCCACTTATTTCTCGGCATCTACATGCATTACTTCATCAAATATCTCTAGCTCTCCATTGTCAATGAGTAATAAATAATAAAGAGAAGGAGGAAAATGTTCAAGTGATATTCTTTCTCTAGAAGACATCCTCAATATATGATTTTGGGGTTCCTGTTGAGTAGGTTCGAACCGATTTATGTGTCACATTCCCATTTCAAAGATCATCTACTATTGCATATTCTTTCTTGGATTCTTTCCTATTTTTCTACAACTGTTTCTTATACATAACTTTCTCATTAAAGACCACATCCCTAGATCAAATAATTTTCTTGTCCTTAATACTCCAACATTTATATCCAAAGTCATCAACACCATAACCAATGAAAGTACATTTTTCTAATTTAGCCTCTAGTTTGATCCTATCATCCTTGTTCATCCGAACAAACCCTCACATCCAAAGACTCTAATAAATGAGTAATCAACTTTCTAACTAGACCAAACCTCCCGAGGTATGCCTCCATCCAAGGAACTTGAGGGTCTTTTATTTATCAAGTACACATCTATACTGTCGCTTCTACCAAAAAAGAAAGAGGCAATCCCGCATGTAACCTCATGCTACTAACATGTTCCATTATTATCCTTTTCATCCTTTCGGACACCCAATTTTGTTGCAGAGTTCTGGAACCATATTTTTCCTATGGATTCCATTCTTAGAATAATAATCATCAAAATCATTTTTGTAATACTCCCCTCCATTATCTAACCTGAGAAATTTTAGCTTAATACTTGTTTCATTCTCTACCAAGGATTTCTATTTAAAAAAGTGTTAAATACATCAAAGTTTTTCTAATACAATATACCCAAACTATCCTTATTGCATCATCAATAAAAATAACATAATAATTTGAACCCCAAGAGATGATACCTGATTCGCCCCCACACATCAAAATGTACCAGCTCCAACTTACTCTCTTTCTTCGTAGGTCCAACCTTGATAAACTTTACTCGCTTATGTTTCTCATTTACACAGCTTATCACATAAACCCAAACCTATTTCTATAAATATGGGAAAATTCTTCCTTTATGATCTCGCATGCCCTTATGGCTCATATGATCGAGCCTATAGTGCCATAATATTGTATTTGCATCTAAAGCCACAAGATTATAATCATTAGTACTACATTTGGTCAAATACAAGTTTCCAACCTTCTTACCTCTTGCCACCAAAAGAGAACCCTTAGTAACCTTCCAAGAGTCCATTGTAAATATCACAAGACAACCATTATTTCCCAACTTCCCGTCGATACCATGTTTCTTCTTAATGTAGGCACATGTTTGAAATCCTTCAATAGCCATGTATTCCCATTACGCATCTTAACCCGAAAAGAACCTTTTCCAACTATGTTGTAAGACTCGTCACCACCAATAAAAACATGCTCAAAATCCCTTAAACATAATCAACAAAATAACTCCTATGTGGAGTAGCATGGAAAGAAGCCCCGAATCCAAAACCCAAAATGCAACAATATTATGCAAAGAAAGAATCAAACCATCCTTACATACATTACATGTTGCCAGATTCACCTCCTTTTCTTCTTCCTATTGTTTCTTCTTGTCCTTAAGCTCCAAACAGTCCTTTTTGCATGCCCAGACTTTCCAAAGTGCCAACATACCATCTTGATTTTGGATTTTTACCTTGCCCGATCTTTCTATTTTCCATGGCTTTCTCTATTCTTTTATCTCCCTCTAGTTTCCACCGTCAAATAATTCCTTGAAGGAGAAGATTCCCTAAGCTTTTTCTTTACATTTCCTAGCTTAGAATCACCCCTACAATGTCCTCAAACTTCAAATTTGAGTTAGCTGGAATCGAGTTTCTTACCTTCATCACTGAGCTATTCCAACTCTCGGGTAAGGAGCAAAAATTAATAAAGCCCTAAATTCTTCATCAAATTCTATTATAACTGAATCTAGGATATTCACAACCGTATTAAAATCATTCAAATGATATTGTAATGAAATATTCTTAGAAATATTCATATTAAACAACTTTTTCATTAAAAATATCTTATTAGAGGTAGAGGGTTTTTCAAATAATTTCCTAATGCATCCATAAGTTATATTGTAGTCTTTTCTTTTGAAATATTAAATAATACCAAAGATGTAAGACATATTCGGATTGTTCCAAGTGTATTCCTATCTAGAAAATCCCACTCCACATTTTTCATGCTTGAAGGTTTGTTCCCTTTCTCAGACAACTAAATATAAAGATCCTTCTAATAAAGGTAATCTTCCATCTGCATCTTCCAAAGACTAAAATTATGCTCATTGAATTTATAAAATTTTGATCTTCCATCATCTACCATAACTCCCACTCAAGCTAAAAATTTCCCTACGATTCAACACTTCAAAGCAAACCAAACCAAGATCTAATACCAATTTTTAGGAAATAAGGGATAAAATATGTGGAACAATCCCACTCAGAATCGCAATAGTAGAAACTAATATGTAGAAAGATATTACAAATCTGAAATAAAAGTGTAGAAAAATAAAAGAACACAACACAAAGACAATATTTAACATGGTTCACCGAATTTGGGCTACATCCACCAAGAATCACTTGCTCATAATTTGTATTACAAGCCATCTCTTTCTCTCAATACAAAACCCATATCTATTTGGATTTGTGCTCAACAAACTCTCCTGAATTCACACTCAAACTCACACATATCTACAATAATATGTCTACCCTATCAAAATTGTAAAAGTACATCAATAGGCAACTAATTAAGCAATTTTACAATACATTGGGTACCAAAACCATGGGCCAAAACCATCCCATAAACCTATGGGTCAAAATTTCCACACATATGAGAAGAGCACATTTCCCAAGATATCGACACATTTTTCAAGGCCAAAAACCACTTTCTATTTATGTTTTCCCTGAGATACAACAATTCATAATTTCTTGAAATCTAGAGACCACAATGTTGAAGACATGCCATAAGCCTTGAGTTTATTCCTTGAATATATGCATATTCCATTCTTTCCATATGCACCATAGAACATGGGGAAGAAGCAAGTTCTATGAAAGGGTAGCAACTTTGCAAACAAATGGAGAGTTCCATTGAGAAAACATTTTAGAGTGAAGAAGGAAAAACCCATGCAATCCCAAATATTTCCAAAATAAGACACCAAAGAGAATGGGATAAGGGACAACAAATAAAAATGTGAGAAATGATTTCCAAAGTATTAAGATAGAGAGTGTAGTGACTAGGGAGGGAGAATCGCCTTCGCTTGAGATTTTCCCCTGAAATGATAGAATCCATAGAGGTAATCCATGAGAATAATTCAATTTTGGGAGAGCTTGAGGGATCTAGATCTTACATAGGAGGCAAACAAGGGGGGTGATGTCGTGAGAGATAGGAATATTTGATAGAGAAGTAACCAAAGGGGGAGTCGGATAGACACATGCATTTAGAGATAGAGATTTAGATATATTGAGAGGATACTAATATCTTAAGGTTGTCAATTTATCGCAATTGGATCAAGGTACAACCTTCCCATGAGGGGATGAGACAATAAGGCTTTCCACAATTGTTTTTATGTATCCATTAATCATCTTACCACATAAAGCCGAGAGAGGAGGGCTGATCGGATCCCATAAAGAATCTTCCAATAAGGGATTATCACTAATCCACCAATCGCTCCAAAAATCAATGGTCAACCCATTACCCAAGTGTCATTTAGTTGTATCGATTATTCTATGAGGATCAATGTTATAACCTCGTGCACATCAAATATGGGTTGCACTTCCAATGGAGATGAGAACACTTTGTCATTTTTAATATCACGAATCACAAAGAAAATCAAATATAGAAAAGATAGCGAAGTGTATAGAATATTCATAAATCAAAATAAGGGGTACATATAGGATTGTTGTGTAACTCATGTGCATGACACGTGTACACACCGTATGACCTATTTTCAATAATTAAGATGAATAACCAACTAGGTGGACAAGACATCGAATAAAAAGAATTCTAGTCATATACACCAACACCCCCTTCATCAAAGCTGAGGTAGAGGTCATGGAAATTCATAACTAAAAGAGAACTCTCTAGACAACTAAGAAATATGTGTCAATGGGTCCGACTACTAATCTTGATAAGGTACCCATGTATAAACAACATCTTCCTAGAAGAAGAAGAAGAGAAGAATGGGTCCCAAAAACTAGGCCTGATGAGGTACCCATATACAATAAGGATCTCAAGTAATGGAGGAAAACACCTAAGGAAAAAAATCCACTTACAAGAGACAAAAGACTCCCTAAACAACCTAAGAAAGATGCATCAAATGAGTCCCAAAAACTAAAGGCCTAATAAGGTACTCATGTACAAAATGTAATATTTTTAGAAGAAGAGAAGATAACTAGAAAGTTCAAGAAGATGGGTGTTACAGAAGACCTCACGCCAAGAAGAGACCACAAGTGAAGATACTTTGCCTCAGTTAAAGGTTTGGTAAAAATGTGAGCAACCATATCGATGTCCGATAGTATCAGTAAATCAATGATGTCATCATAGATAAACTCCTAAATGAAATGCATATGTATTTCAATGTGCTTCATCCTCTGATGTTGAACAATATTTTGATAAATCGATATGGTGCTCATGTTGTCATAGTAAATGATAGTAGGTCTGCGATAGTGAATACCAAACTCTGTGAAGATTCCATGTAACCAAACAAATTTTGTGGTAGGGTTAACCACTACTCTATACTCTACCTTGTAGAAGATATCACAATTGTGTTATGCTTCTTTCTAAACTAACTAACAGGACCCGAACCAAGATAAAAATTCTATCCTTAAGTAGATTTATAATGATCAAGATCACCGATATAATTAGAGTCAGTATAGCCAACTAAATAAATATCTACTCCTCCTACATAGTGGATGCCATCTATGTAAGTGCCTTAAACATAATGAAGGATCTACTTTGTTGCTTTCCAATGCAACTCATGTGGCTCCTGCATGAATCTATACATGATCCTAATGACATATGATAGATCTAGATGTGTGTGAGTAAGGTGAATCAATCTTCGTGCTAACTATCGATAAAGGGTACCATCAACCAAGGGAGTAGAGAAATCAAAAACAAACTTAACCGTGGAAAGGAAAGGAGTAGGATTACAATCGAACATATGGAATCGAGAAAGTGAATCAAGAGAGTAATTATGCTACAAAATCACAATACCCAATTCATTTTGTGAAATCGTAATCCCAAGAAAGTAAAAAAATCCTACGCTACCATGGAAATGTTTTTGGATAAGGAATATTCATAGTATCAATTATAGAGGAAGAGATTATCGCGATCAACAAGTCATTAGCATACAAAACAAGGATGAGTATGGAGTCATCTTGCTGTAAAGTATAAAAATTTAGGTTAGAGTGACACCGAGTGACCCCGATTTAAGTAGAAAGGAGTCCATCTTGGAATACCAAGCTCGAGGGGATTTTTCAAGTCCGTGGAGAGACTTCTTTAACTTACAAACTAGGGAGGTATCATGGACATAACTCGGAGGTTGTTCCATGTAGATATCTTCCTCTAGGTCCCCATGAAGGAAGGCACTCTTGATGTCCATTTTATGGAATTCCCATATGTTAGCCACAATGATGGCGAGGGTTAGTTGAATAGAAGTCATCTTCATAACCAGAGGAAAGGTTTCCAGGTAATTAACCCCATCTACCTAGGAGAAACAACTACTAGCTATGTTTTAAAATTTTTGACATCTCCATATGCTCCATACTTTGTTTAGAACACACACTTACAAAGAACTATTTTTCTTCCTTTCAGAAGAGGGGTGAGATCCAAAGTATTGTTCTTCATGAGTGAGGAATACTCCTCATCCATGGTATAATCCTACTCAAGAGTACCATAAGCCTCTCATAAATACTAAGGGTTAGAAACGGAGGTGAAGGAGTGAGGTGCAATGAACTATGAGCAATTATGCCTCCTATATGAAGGAACTCCAATCTACTCTCTAGAACTCGCAAAGTTTTCCTAGTCCAAGTGAGGACCATGAGGATGGGTTTCATAATAGTAAGATTATTCACTTGAGTGGGAAGGAACAAGGTTCCACTCAACACTACCATCCAAATCAGAAGACTCAAGCATGAGGGTCGGGAGGTGAGGTGTTAGGTTGTGGAGCTAAATAGCTTCACTGGAGCATGTAATGGAAACTGTCTAGAAAATATTGCAAACCCGTCATCGGTTAGATAGGACAGACATCAGTCAGAGAACGTGGGAACCACAACCCATCATCTGTCAGACATGATAGACATCGGTCAGAGAAAGTGGGAACCGGCCGCAGTTAAGGCTAACCGGCATCGGTTACCTATGTGATGATGTTTTAATTAACTCTTGGGAATTAAATCTATCTTTAGCATTAAAGTAGATTTATTTGATGTAATTGCATGGCTAAGGTGCCCTAAGTTTATATGTGCCTATATAAGCATAAAAGATAGGGTTTAGAGAAAAAGGGGATGAATAAAGAGAAGGATTGGATTAGATCCTTGATTCTCCGAGATTGAGAGGATGAAGATGAAGAAGAAGAAGAGGAAAAAGGAATAGGTTACATGAAGACAGAGACTCCATGGAGAGGAGCTGGACAGAAGGAAATAATAGGCTACTATATTTCCTTTGTATATTTATAGTCTCATGTAATGGCTTGCATAGTATGCAAAGCACTTAGGGTTTCTTCTTGTAGATCCACATGTTGGTGAGATCTTGTATTATAGATCTATGTAGATCTAGTCTTGTATTGTAGATCCATGAGATCATATTGTATTGTTGATCCATGTAGATCTAGATATTGTAGAGGTCTTGTTTTCAGATCCATAGAGAACTTGGTCGAGTTTAGAGATGTAGTTGTTCTTAGTTATGTGAGATCTGCTGGTGGTATGGAGGCACGGTTTAGTGTACTCAAAGCAGATCCAGGTAGGTTAGTTTCTAGATTCACAATACAGTGAGAGCTTGGCTACATAGTGGCAGATGCAGGGTAGCTTTAGGTATGTGAGATCTAGTTATGTTTGAGAGGCAAGGTTGTAGTGTACTCAAGCAGATCCAGTTGGAGATCTGGGAGGAGGAGATACTCTTGTAGAGATACATGTACTCTTGTGCAGAAGAGTTAGTTTGTAATCTCTTGTTATTATATATATATGTATATATGAGATCTCTATCTTTGGTGGATATAGCCCACATTGGGTGAACCATGGTACATGCTTGTTATGTGTGTGTACTTTTGTGTGATTTGGATTATTCTAGTTTATACTTCCACTGTTGTAGATTTTGTGGGGAATTTTTTGGATCCTGTGTGCATGATTTTGTTTGTTATTAAATCATAGCACTATTCTGCAGTCCCGTATTCCCAACAATTGGTATCGAGAAGTGTTTCCTTTTCTTGATGAGAATATCATAGGAAGAGTAAGGTTGCTGGAAATTACAAAGTGGTCAGCGGTCGGTTAAGTGGCAACCGGCATTGGCAAGGTAACCGTGGTCGGTTACAGGGTGACCGTGGTCGTTACATTGAGCAATCTAGTTTTAAACAAAAAATCATAGATTTGAAGAAATGGAAAGATGCATAGAATGTATCTTGTTTGCTGAGGTGTCCCCAGTTCTTAGAGGCACAAGCATGTTGGTCAGATTGCAGATCCGGTTATTGAGGTATGGTTTTATCTTGGTATTGTAGTGCTTATATTATTTTGGTTGCACATGCATGTTTGGGATTGCAGATCTAGATCTGAGAATGAGATAGAGGAGTAGTTATGCATCCTTTGGTGCAGTTAGATGCATGGGATTCATTAGAGAAGCTGAATATAGTAGCACATAATGAAGACGGGATTCCACTAGAGAAGCATGTACTTTAGTTGAAGATGCGGTTGAGTATCTTGGTGGTGGTAAGGTGATGTGTTTCATCTTGATGCAGTTTTATTGCATGGATTTGTTGTATTATTTTTGTACGAGATTTGGATTCTTCTTGAAATGACTGGCTCATCTCAACTATCAGCTTTAGTCAAACTAGGCACCTGGTGTGGTGTGCTATGCCAAATTATGTGGCGTTGGGTCTCGTTGGGATCCTAGAATATTGACTAAGTTAAATAAATGCATGCAAGGGAAAAGTGCGTATGGAAGGATTTAAGAAAAGGGTTTAAGGAAACACGTGGCACATGTGGCAGTGTGGACATAACTAAGGATTCGAGACTTAGTCAAATTGGGTTTTCGGGGTAGAACACGTGAAAATCGTGACTCAATCCGCGCATGGATAAGGTGCCGGCTGGCTGACAGTCGGCCCAGAAGGAGCATGCTCTGTGTAGAAGCTTCTAGAAGCACATCATGGTATAAAGTGGAAATATCGAACTAGAGGAGAATGCTCACATGAAGGACTGCATTCGACACTTGACATCGATCGAGGGTGTTGGAGGATGAGTTGGCAGCCTAGTGAGGCTATAAATATAAGTGTCTTGTAAACTAAATAGAGAGACTTAGAGTGTGGGTGGAGCTCTGCGAGAAATACCACAAGAACTCTATTAGTGAGTAATTGGATTTGGGAAAGGGGATTGTAAATTTTATTTTGGGAGCATAATTACATTAGTCCATTTGTAATGCATGACTATGGTCTCGCTTCTCTATGACATTCTCAGTAAATGGATCCATGGATGTAACAAGGTTACTCGTTATATATACATGAATATTAATGATTATGATGCATATATCTTTTCCATGAGTTCTCTTTAATTTTATGCTAAGTATGGATGCTTGCATACTTCTTTATGTTATGGTACAAGTTATATAATTTGTTAAGTACATTGTCTGGAATGACTGTAAGGATCTAGAGGCCGTTCTGATCTCTATGGTTCTTGTATGTCTTAAATCCTTTTGAAATCTCTTAAACACAAATCATAGATGATGTTTCCCACTAAACTCACATAAAAGAGAGACTCGGCACCCATGCATGCCTCGGGTGAGCACCCAACATCCACTAGGTGATAGGTGGCGTGCATGGGGTTCCTTTCTTTTATGATAGGGGTAAAAATGACTACATCTTGGTTCCGTTGCCAGGACCTCTTTTCAAAGTTGTAGTGGGAAATAACATACATCATGATCTATGTAGTGAGTAATGACAGAGCAGGTTAACTTTGGAAAGTGTTGAATCATGTTTTAAGAGCACAAAGGATGAATTTTCTTAGAGATTCATAACTGGACCTGAGTTTGATGCACGTAGATGGGTAGAAGATATCCTCTACCATGATCCGTATGAAACTTTTTTTCGCCGCTCCGAGTAGAACTATATAAATGTCTCTCACCTATGCATCTAGATCAAGTTGGCATTTGGATCACTTGTGTGAACCCAAGAAGAATACTAGAGGCTATAGAATGTAGATTTGATGTGGACATGTGATGTGGATCATTAGTGGAAAGGAGTATTAGCTATCTACACACTGGAGTATGCCATTTCCACATATTCTTGTTTGGAGGTTCATTGAGTTTGAGTTTTTATGGGAGCCAGGGATTGTTTCTACGTGTTGTCCCTCTTGCTTTGAAGATCCTAATGGTTACCATGAGTTTAGAGGCATTCCTAATGGTGGCTAAACCATTCGAAAGCTAAGCGAGGAAGCTAGGGTGGAGGAAGATGGAAGATGTTGTGATGGAGAAGGAAAGGGAAAAGAGACGATCGAAGTATGGTGAAGTGTGTAAAAGGGAGATTACTTGACAATGTGAGGTTATAGGTGTGATGGATGTATGGCAGTAGACATTGCATGAGGGATTTGAGGTTCACGCAGAGGATGTGGAACCTGAGTAGTCTATGTGACCCCATCTTGGAAAATGCATAAGAGAGACCCCTTCGGCTTCGATGATAGTTCATTGTGTGGAGAGAGAAGAACTGTTGGCATGCATCGAGCCCACCTAGTGACCAAACCCAGTGCTTGGTTTTGTAGATCAGCGGGAAACTATTACTAGTCTAGTTGGTTACATTGGAAGTGATCGGTCTACACCCAAGAGATATAATTTCTTGTTTGGGCCTTCTATGGTCAGTAAAACACCAACCCAGTATTAGGAGGAATTTTTGAGCAAGGTTGAGACACTCAAGATTTTGGTCTCACGTCCGGGAGTGGCATGGAGTATACTATTGGTAGTGGGGCATTATCGCAAACCATATGCGTGCAGTTCAGTGGGCTGTGGGGACCCTTGGCACGACCACTACGAGATCTAGTGGATCCAAGGGTTAGGAGGAACAGGACTCTGGTGGATTTGGTGGTTTAAGAGGAGTATGAGCTGGTGGGTCAGTGCAACCACCCCCTTAAGTTTTCTTTGAAATGACTCTACATTTACCCAATTACAGATGTATTGAGGATGTTATGGAACATGTTCACAAGTTTGAACTGCTATGGCGTGCAAAGGGTATCACAACCCTAGAGTGGAAGGCTAGTCAGTTTGTAACCACATTACAAGGGCACGTGCATAGCTGGTATTGGAAGTATGACCCTCATCAAACAATAGTGGACTATACTTCTTTAAAGAATGCATTTTTGGTAGAATTCCACATTCTTGAGTTTGAGCAGAAGAGCATCAGTGCTTTGAAGGAGATTCAACAAGGAATGGAAGAGAGTGTGCGAGATTATGATGTGTGCTTTAAAAATCTCTTATATAAATTATCATATGATATTAACCCTTTGCAGCATGCTTAGTGGTTTGTTAGAGGATTGATCACCCCTTTTAGAAGGGCCTTATCTCATAAAACTTTTATAGACCCGCATGAGGCATTGAAAGTTGCTCGTGCACCAAGGTGTTGGTAGTGTTGATACTAGCGTTAGCCCGTTCTTGGAGTCTTAGATTGTTGTTATGGCTAAGTAGTTAGAAAATTTGTCTGTGAACTCACCCCATGAGACTTGCAGTGGTTTATGGTGCACAGATTGTGAAGTAGAGGGGCACGTTAAGGATAACCGCCCCGGAGGACGAAGACGTGCCGTGGTAGTAGATTATGAAATTTTTCATGGGGACCATGATGCAAGTAGGCGCCCCTTGCTATAGTGTGCAATCCAGAAGAACGTGTCTTGTTACTTGTAATATTTGCACCTCTATAACCCATGATACTAAGGACCGTAGGCTCATTGATCGATCCATGAGGCCATTGATCATGAGGTGTGCCAAACTAGCATTGCTAGTAGTTCCAAAGGTGATGATCACCATTATGAGGAGTACGCAGATGGAGGAACGCATGGAAGAGGTTTTTGAGGATGATTATGTGGTCATGGTAAATACGGAGGAGGAAGGACCGAGTTCCCACGTGGAACTGTTTTAATTTTAGATCTACAAATCATTACAAACGAGAATGCCCTGACACTGTTGTAGTGCTCATGGTGTGGAAAGAAGCATAAGTATGAGTGCCCAAAGTTGTTTAAGCACATGAATCAGCAGCACTGGAAAGATAAGGGCACTACAATGGTCAACATTAAGAAGGTAGACACATAGTGGATGCCTCGATAACACGGGATGCAGGAGTTTGGAGCTGTCTTGTAACAACAAGGGTAGAAACCACATGTGCAAATGAAATACCAAGGTAAAAGAACTTGGTTTCAAGGGAGGAAGTAGTTCATGGAAAGTACCGTAACCCACACATCAAAAAGAGGTATATCAAGAAACTATGGATGTCATTCAGAGTTTACAAGGGGAAATCCAGTGTCTAAAGGAGTAGTCTAGGAGGGAGGAACAAGGAAGGAGAGTCGAGGTACTAAAGGATGACCTGGATGAGGTCAAGGAAGTGTGTAAAATGCTAAGGAAAGAGAATATCATTCCCTTGCTAGGATCATGGTTGAGAGAGAAAGTACCACACGCCGGGGGAGAGCACGGAAGGAAGGTCTTACATGTAAACCTTCCCCCTCACAACCTTGACTATGACAAGGAGATCATGTTGAATGTAGTTGTAGATGGATGGCTCCTTAGTAATATCCTCATTGACACAAGCACAAAGGTTAATGTTCTAACTTTGGATGTATGACATCAGATGGGAAGACTGCATTACATCCATCTTTGAATGTGTTGTATATGGAAAACAAGACTAAGGTAATTCCCATTGGTGTCTTAAAGGATGCAACTATCACTATCTAGGGAGCTAAGTTTACTGGGGACTTCAAAGTCTTCATGCTCACGAGGTAGAAAAGTTCCAAGCACTACTTGGGTTCCCTTGGTGTTACAAGAACAATGTGGACCTTTGGTTCAACAAAGGGTACATCAGCTTTGAAAACAAGGAGGAGCGGGTCATTATACCCCTGGCTGATGGGAATTCAACACCCTATATTGAACCTTTGGGGGAAGAAGTTCTAGACAGGATATATGTGCACTCAATCAGGGACCCAAAGATAATACATCCTATCGATGGAGTTATCCAGTTTGAGGATGCTCAGTCAATAAGTGATACCACTAGTCTAGCATGTGACAATTAGGTGCATGGAACTTATGAATTGATGGGATGGTAGTTGAGAGGGTTGGTGACCAAGGTAACAAAGGCATGCATAGTTCGGCACCTAGGAGGAAAGGAGCTGCCCAAGTATTCAGGAGGAGCCTTCCCTAAGATCTTTCTGTAGGAGATGGAAGCTTAGTGGAAGAATGAGAAGGAATAGAGAGGGATGCTAAGTTATGTCCTGCTCGACACAGTGGCATGGTGGTGGGCTACACATTAGGAGAGCCTTTTGGAATGACGTGAGGTAAGAATTGATATCTTTGTCGATTCTCTATGAGCAATGTTCCCACCTCCATCAAGGACTACCATGGGATGGAGCCCACCTCTTTCCATATCTAGGACTATGAGAGGATCCGGAGAGAAGGCACGAAAGCTTTGCCACCATCCCTCTAGGTGCAAAAGTTATATTATACACTCTGCAGGTTACACACACACATGGTACATACATTCGAGACATGCCACTAGACATGGAATTGGAAAGAGCTAGCGGTTGAACTCATCTAAACCTTTGATTATTGGAGTACCAAGCCATCAATTGATAAGGCCTTGTAGGGTATCAAGCACCTTACCATGGAGGATATTGCCATCGTAGAAGATAGGTTGTTGGATTTGCTAGGTGGACAAGGTTTGGAAGTGTGCTTTGAAGAGGAGATAGAGGAAATAGAAGAGTTACAGCTTGAGTGCGCATGTTTGGAAAAGGAGAAAGGAAAGTTGGTGTATGTGTTGATGGGGAGGAAGCAAAAATTTAGATGTTAGCCATTGCAGGGATACATGATGTAGTGGATAGTGTTGATACTCGCGCACGCACCTACCATGAGCCCTTAGAGACAAAGAAGGTTAACATTGGTTCAGAGAAGAACCTAAGGAAGCTATTATTGGAGATTACCTTGGTTGGAGAAGGAAGTCTCGAGATCATTGATCTTTTATGCGAATTTGATGATTTATTCCTACGTAAGTACCATGAGCTCAAAGGCGTTCACCATTCCTTGGGGGAGATGAAGATAAAGCTGAAGGACAATGCATGCTCGGTTAGGAAGAGGCCCTACCGGATGAATACAAATTTGTGCATGAAGGTTAAGGAGGAGATAGAAAAATGATAGCTTTTGGGATTATTAAAGCGGTGGAAGAATCGAATGGATAAGTCGATGGTAATAAACATCAAGAAGGATGGGCGGATTAGGATCCGCATGGATTATAGGGAGCTAAATGCGTCTATGTCATTGATCCTTTTCCAACCCCCTTCATGGAATAAATTTTGGAAGGAGTCATTAGGCACAAAATCTATTCCTTTATGGATGGATTTTCGGGTACCACCATGTTTGAATTACAAAGGAAGACCAGGAGAAGACAACTTTTGCCACCGAGTGGGAAATTTTTACATACACAAAGTCATGCCCTTTGGGTTGAAGAATGCGCCTGCTATTTTTCACGTATAGTGGTGTAAGCGCCCAGACTTCATTTATAAGTTTCTTCAGTCTATTTGGATGATTAGACAATGTATGGTCTAGTCAAAGACCGTTGTGACAATTTGAGGTTAATGTTTGAGAGGTGTAGGCAGTTAAGGATATCCCTCAACATTAAGAAGTGTGTGTTTGATACACCCTTTGGGAATTTATTGGGGCATATCATATGTAAGGAGGGCTTGCTGGTAGATCCCGCTAAAGTTATAGTTATTGTGGGGTTAGGGGAGCCTACTATCCAAAGCACAATACATGGATTCCTTGGGCATATGGGTTATTACAAGAAATTCATCAAAGGGTATGCCAAGATCAATGTTCCTTTAGAGGAGCTGCTTAGACATAAAAGTTCCTTCCATTCGGGAGAGGCGTAGCAGAGGGTGTTTGATACATTAAAGGATAGGCTTGTCACCGTGCCTATCTTATGCTTTCCCTCTTGGGACAAGCCCTTCTATGTCTATGTAGATGCCTCAGGAACCACTATTGAAGTAGTGCTTGCACAACCAAGTGAAGGAATTGTTGACCCTCTGTGTTTTGCAAGCATGAAGTTGACACTAGTAGAGTAGAATTACACCACGATTGAGTGCAAGGAATTTTCAATGATCTACACACTTTTCAAGTTTAGACAATATCTACTAGCAACACCCTTTGTATTTTACACTGACCACATGGCATTAAAGTATTTGGTGAACAAGCCCGTTCGCATGGTGCATATGTCGAGTGGGTGTTGTTGTTTCAAGATTTTGAGTTCATCATTATAGTGAAGCCTAGGAAAAGTAATTGTGGACTTGATCATCTGTCAAGAATTGATTCAGGGGAGGATGCACAAAGTATTGAGGAGACAATTCCAGACACGCAAATATTTAGGTTATAGCACGTGTCCTCAGATTTGGAGGAGATTGTAGTATTTTTAAAGGAAGGTGTGGCTTTGGAAGGAATAAGGGCATTAGAGAAGAAGCAAGTTATCCATATGCATCACACCCTATATGTTGACAAGCGGAGACTTATACAAGTTGGGACGTGATGAAGTTTTGTGCAGGTGTGTATTAGAGCATGAGTGCCTCGCCATCATGGAGGAAGTGTGGGTGGGAATTATGTAGGTGATGCCACCGTGCATAAGATATTAATGGAAGGTTTGTGGTGGCAAAACCCTATACAAGGATTGTAAATACTATTATAAAGTGTGTGACCATTGTCAATGCATTAAGCCGAAAGCGAGATGAAATGGCTTTGCCCCTATACCTAGCACAAAACCTTTTGAGAAGTGGGCAATAGACTTTGTAGGCCCTATTGCACCAGTGGCGCGTAGGACTGGGTCATGCAATGTCATCACTTACGTAGATTATCCGACAAGGTGGGAAGAGGCAACCCTAACTAAAGATTACACAACAGCCACAATGGCAAGGTTCTTGTGGGAGAACATTATCATGAGGTATGGATGTCCGTTGAGTTTATCCAGTGATAGGGGTATGCATTTCTTGAATGAGATCATGAGGATCATGTTAGTAGAATTCATGGTGGCTCATCACAAGACTACACCCTATCACCCATAAGCAAATGGAACCGTAGAGGCATTCAACAAAATACTTGAGTCATACCCTGACAAAATTTGTGATGTCGGAAGACAAGATTGGGATGAAAAAGTATCAACAGTATTATGGGCTTATAGGACAACATATAAAAGGATGAACAAAGCCACACCATTTCAGTTGGTGTTTTGCATGGAAGTTGTTTTGTTAGTTGAATTCATGTTACCTTCTCTGTGAATAGCATGCATGGCAGGAGGGTTGGCTGATGAGAAAGCACTGAAAGAAAGAATTGATGAGTTAATGAAGCTAGATGAGAGATGATCACTCGCCAGGTGGAGCCAAACAACAGAGAAAGAAAAGCAGAAATCTTGGCATGATCACCACATTAGAAACAAGAAGTTTGAGGTTGGGTAGATGGTCTTACTGTATGATTCTAAGTTTCTATGCCATCCTAGGAAGTTGAAAGTCCATTGGTTGGGTCCTTACACAATCTTGTACATCCTTAATTTGAGCGCGTGCCAGTTACAAGCACTGGATGGGATGAAGTTTCCTAGACACTTTAATGGGAGTAGGATGAAGCCCTACTATAAATAAGTCTTCTTGGTGTTTGTAAATAAGGAAATTTTTCCAGTTAGTTTATAATTTTCCTTTATGCATTTATTTTCTTGTGTTTCCCTTTTGCGTTGTTGTTTTGTTTTGCACCTTGGGCGCCGGTAACCTTATTGCTACTTTTGTAGAATTTGTGAGTGTGCAAAGGACCACGCATCATTTTAGTGTGGGGTGGGGTAAGTTGAAGGAGCACATGGTTAAAGTGCTAAGGAAGTTTTTGTTAAAAATCCCAGTTGAATGGCCTAGTTGAAAGAGGTGTATGGAGAGAAAAGATAGAAAAAGGATGGTTGGTGCCAAGATAAAGCTACTTATAGATCCCACGTACAAAGGAGGAGAAAGCACATTAAGCAACACGAGGTAGGTGAGAGAAAAAATTAGGACAGAAGAAGTGCTTTCACGCTGGTTACATGTGTGCAAGAGTCTCCTGTCATGTTGGATTGGTTACACACAGAAGGTGGGAGGATTGTCAGCACGAGAGTTCGGCGCGTGAGGGAAAGTGCTTAAGTCAGGATTTGTTTGAAAAATCTGCATTAAATGAAAAAAGTATAGTGGTAGGTGAAGTAGCACTTAATGCTCAAAAAGGGAAAAACTATAAATAAAGGGGTTGAGACACTTCATTTTTCACTTTGCGTATAAGGAGAACGAAGTGCTTTTTGCACCTTTGCAAACTAGGGCCTCCAAAAAACTGCTTTGTGTGAAGAAAAATTTGGCGAGATTGAAGCGTGGGTAACTAGTTCAGATTTGCAAACCAGGAGGAAGGGATTTCAAAAGTGTGGGAGAAAGTGTGAGAATACCCCATCTTGTGAAAGGAGTATCCCAGTTAGGGTTTAAAGAACTAGGGCATGGGTTTAGGTAATTTTCTTCACAAGTTTGAGATCTAGGGTTAGAGAGAGTGGAAGAACTGAGTAACATAAGTGATTGAAGTGGGAAGAAGACCTAGAAAATGGCACCCAAGAAACCAGTTAGTACACCCAAGAAGCGAAAAGGAAAGGGCAAGGGTAACCAACAAGAAATTGAAGCAAGCAAAAATGAGGAGTGGTATGCAGAAATGCAGTACCTAGATGGAGTGTTGTTAGGGAAGGAGTGGGAGTCCCATCTTAGGGATATGTCTGTAAATGATTATAATCATCGAACAAGCACAATTGAAAAGGATTTGGCATTGGAGTTAGTGTTCCCAACAAACAAGAGGACACCAGAGGGTTTGCCCATATATAATGATGACGTGAAGGTCAAATTGGAGAAGGTAGGGTTACTACAACTCTTTGAGTTTCCCTACTTCAGGAAACTTGAGCGATTGTATCAGTGGCTGATGTCACACGTGCATGAGGACTATTTCCACTTCATGGGGTGCAAGATGCACATAAATCCTCTAATAATTTCACATTTCACAGGCCTCATCTATAAAGGAGATGGTTTGGAAGATGACTTGACCGAAAAAGAAGCGATTAAGGAAATTGTCGCCACTTTTGCATGAAAAAAGGGGTCAAGGTATTATGATGTCACAAACATCAAGGATCCAAGAATTAATATGGCCAAAAACCTGGTGTCAAAGATAAATGACTAGGAGAGATGGACCCAAGTCAATAAGCCATGGTTGAATGTTTACAGAAAGATTTTGGAGGGCACCATCTATAATTTTTCTGCATTCATCGCGGATGAAATTATCAACTGTGCAAAGGAAGGTGACAGGATCCTTTTTGGAAATGTGTTGCTGACCATTGTGTTCTTAGAGATAGGGGTACCAGATGCATCAGATAAGTTCATATGGGAGTACCTGTGAAGACCCCTCACCCACCAAAAGGTTTGAGAAGTACGCTTGTGACACTATGACAACAATGCACAAGGTGCATTTGGAAAAGTGGTACACGTGCCTAAGGAATGCATTTAGGGTAGAATTGAGAATTCTGAGTAATCGCAAAGTGGTACTAGGGGAGAAGTAGAATTTTCTATGTACTAGAATTACTACCTGGGCAGATTTAAGTTGATAGATGACACATGGAGCCCATGGTGCAAGCTCCCCTTAGCCTTCACAGCTCAATACTTCCATGTGGGAGTAAACAGGTTCAAGGAGTCCAAAAATTTTAAGTTGGACCTTGGTAGTCTGGACCAAGACCACATGGAATTGTGTAAAGGGTTGGTCTACCCTAGCAAGCACATGTACATAGAGCGGTACGTGTCACATGAAGTGTAAATGACAAGGCCCATGACTCTTCCCATTACAGGGGATCCACGGCACATGTTTACATTTGTATAAGACCCAAGTCGAGAGAAGGGAACATATCTGGAAAATGAGGTATCTATACCTCAGGATCCAACTGGGAGGAAAAGATCCATGCCCAAGTGGGAGGAAAAGAAACCAAAAAGGAAAAATCCAAGTGTGGTGGACACATAGGCAATAGGTTCCCCGAGTACGCACTTGCACCCAAATACGTACATGTGTAAGAAGAAACACTTAATCGGATAAAATACTCCATAGCCAGAAAAACTATTAGATAAGGAGTCATCAGAAGAAGAAGAAACAGAGTCACCTACACTAAAATCCCGATTAGGAAGAAGCGAGAGGGTAGAGGGGGAGACCACCTTGGAAGAGGTTGGAATTTTTGAAAAATACATAGGAAAGAAGGATGATAGTGAAGAAGTAGTAAGTGGGAAGAGGACTCGGGAAAGATCAAGGGCCACCTATTTTAAATATACATGATTCAGAGGATGAATATAGAGAAGAAGAACAAGGGTTCCTTTTTGTGTGACACAAGGCGGTCAGTAGGGAAAACACCCGGGACATGGAAAAAGATGAGGAGGCTAGCACATAAAAGTAAGAGGTTCCAAGCTTGGTGCAGGAGTAGACAACGGGGTGGTAGGAGAAGAAGAGATGAGGAACATTGAGAACCCGATGGAGGACTAGGCGGAGCACGATGTTGAGCCAAGTGTTGAACACGAGAGGAGAGCGTAGAAGAGGAACATGACAACACTAGAGGCACGGTGTTAAGCTGTAAGTATACCTCACCTTGATGAGACAGATTTTGAGGTAAGCCACGGGCAAGAATAATAACGCTTAGGACCAGGATAAGATAACTCGGTGGTGGATACCCAACAGCTCTCAAATGAAAAACTATGCAACACGCTTAACAAAGTCTCTGTTGAGATAGAAGCTAGGCTCTTCAGGTGAAATGATAGGATTAGGGATCTGGAAGGGGAGCTGAAGAAGAAAGAGGAAGAGCTAGCTACATTAACCAAGGAGTTGAGCTAGGAAAAGTTAATCAGCACCCAGTGGCAGTAGGAGTTGAAGGATGAAAAGGCCAAGGTGAGTGTTGTGTACAAGAAAGTGGAATCTATCAACGAGGCCATACTATTAAAGCATCCGGACCTAGCATCACCCGTGTAGAAGTATGGATATGCCTTGGGATGCCTGGAGGATTTAACAAGGGTCCTCACCATGGAAAGACAATAGCTAGCCTTAAAGACTACAGGACAAGTGGCCGCATGCCTAGAGAAGGAAGACAAGTTTAAGATCGTAGTGCTCGTTGCGGAATACAACAAGGTGCTTACTGATGTAAGGGCTAATTCCTGGACCACTGAGGCTGCATATGACAATTACGTGGATAGGAACAAAGTGGCAGGTGCTTTGGTTGCCACTCATGAATCGGAACTCAAGGATTTCCAAGAGAAAAACAAGGGGAATAGGGTGAAAAGAGACAAAATCCTTGCCGAGGTTGAAAAGAAATCAGAGGCCATTGTAACCTTAAGGGTTTCAATCAAAAATTGGTTGAAGGAGCTATATCCACATATCACATGAAGAATGGATGCGCTGGAGGATATATGCATGGAATTAGAGAAGATCACGGATACCATGAGCGCAGAAGGAGATGGGCTAAGTTTTGAGGAGGTGAGCACTCTAGTCGGTGACCTCTGTCGAGAGGGCATAGGATGAGGTCGATGCATGGAATAATTTGGAGACTGACTTGTAAAAGGATTTTCCCGATCTGTTCAGTGATTCTTTCACTCTCCCATTATTTCTTATTTCCCGTTCTTTCATCCCGTTATTCTTTTTCCTTAAGATAAGCCTATTGTATTCTTTCTCTCATTAAGGGAAGTGTTCCCACGACGGAGAATGGGTGTAGTGTGGGGTGATGTTGGGCCCCTAGAATATTGACTAAGTTAAAGAAAGGCACACAAGGACAAAGCACGCATGGAAGGATTTAAGAAAATGGTTTAAGGAAACCCGTGGCATGTGTGGTGCTTTTGGATAAAACCAAGGGTTCATGACTTGGTCAAATTAGGCATTTAGGTTAGAACATATGAAATGCATGATCAAATGCGTGTGGATAAGGTGCTAGCCTGGTGATAGGCTGGCCCAGGAAGGAGCATGCATGCGGTAGAAGCTTCTAGAAGCACATCATGGTATAAAGTGGAAAGCATAGGCCTCAGAGGAGCACGCTCGCATGGAGAACCAAATTTAGACACTTGGCATCAGATCTAAGGGTTACGGAGGATGAGTTGGTAGCCCAATGAGGCTATAAATACAAGCACTGTAGAGTAAACAAAGAGACTTAGAGTGTTTGCAGAGCTCGCAAAAATACCTGCAAGAAATCTGTTAGTGAGTAATTGGATTTGGGAAAGGACGTATTGGGCAAGGGTATTGTAAATTTTCTTTTTGGGAGCATAATTACATTAGTCTAGTTCTAATGCATGACCGTAGTCAACTTCTCTATGACATTCTCAGTAAATGGCTCCATGGATGTAACGAGGTTACCTATTATATATATATGAATATCAATGATTCTAATGCATATATCTTTTCCATGATTTCTCTTTAATTTTATGCTAAGTATGGATGCTTGTATACTTCTTTTTGTTATGGTACAAGTTATATAATATGTTAAGTACATACTCTGGAATGACTGCAAGGATCTAGAGGCCGTTCTGAGCTCTATGGTTCTTGTATGTCTTAAATCCTTTTGAAATGTCTTAAATAGAAATCATAGATGATGTTTCCTACTAAACTCACATAAAAGAGAGACTCGGCACCCGCGCATGCCTTGGGTGAGCACCCAACATCCGCTGGGTGATAGGCCAACATGTATGGGGTTCCTTTCTTTTATGATAGGGGTAAAAATGACTAGAGGTTAATTGCAACAACATTGACATCGGTCGAGAACTAAGGTTAGTCACAGAGGAATTGATCTCGCTCGGCTAACCATGGTTGGTTAGGGGATGACCGTGGTTGGTCTTTGTGGCAACTTATCTATACAAGGTTTTTTGTAGCAAGAGAGGGTAGATGGTTCAGTGTCCTATTTTGGAGGATCATGTTTCTTGCACAGTGTGTACAAGAAGAAATAGTGTTGATCACTTCAATGGTTTGGATTAGAAAGAGGACGGAGTTGGCTCAGTTAGTCCATTGAGACTTTGAGTTAGGTATCTCTATATGGTTCATGTTTTATTTCTTTCATTTGGAGAAACTGATATTATGTTTGGATTGTGTGCAAAAATTTACACCATGGTTTCTTGGTGTTGTTTGACTTTTATTTCCCGGTTGTGTGGAATCTTGAGGACAAGGGTTTCTAGTCTAAGGATGAGATCCTCAATGAAAAGTCATGGTTAGACACAGTTGCAGGTAATGAGAGATGTTGAGTACATACAGATGAAAAGAAGTTGATTCACCTACTTCACAAGAAGTCCAAACTTCTGTGATGTAGAAGTATTCTTTGATAAGAAGGGAATCATTTTATATTCTCTTTCATCTAGTTTTATTTCTCACTAACACATTAGCTTCGAGCTTGGTGTTAGAGCGGTGCAGGGATTTTGTGTTTAGTGGGAGCAAGCCATGGTTGTTGGCATTACAGGATTGGATACATGATGCACATGCAGAGTGAGAGGAGATTGCTACTATTCAGAGTGACAGAGGCACTAGTTGGTTTTGGAGGACAGTCACAGATTTGTAGGTATATTGAGTTTATTTCTTTGTGATGTCACTTCTAGTTTATTTTTGATGCTGGATATCCCTATGGGATTACAGTTGATGGTTAGATTCAACTGGGTGAAGATGATAGTGCAATTTTTAGAGTTTTAAGGGTTAAAAGAGAAAATCTAATAGTTACAAAGACCTGTGTTGGTTAGGATTAACCATGGTCGGTCATCTGGTAACCGTGGTTGGTCAGGAAGTGACCGGGGTTGGTTAGGAAACCATGGTCAATTTGGTTACAGGTTTGACAGTAGTGGTTATTTACCATTTTAAGATGGTTCCCTTGTCTTTCTTTCATCTTGGTTAGTTTGTACATTATGTTGATGACATGTATGCTGATATTTGCACTTGGTATTAGTGGCATGGTTTAGCATGGATGTTTTTTATCGACATTGATGAGCATAGGATTCATATTCAGCTTTGGATTTAGTTGGTGGTGTAGACACCAAATTTGTGTCTTACGACCCCTTGTGACCCACATCTCATTTCGCAACCTAACCTCACCACCTAAACCTTACACAATTATTTATTAATTATCTTATAATTAATAAATCCACATCGCCTTACCTGCCACCTCATCATGACCTAGGCCTAACCCTAAACTAATCTAATTAATACCTATAACTTGGTCTACATCCACACCCATGACTAATGACCCCTTTCTCGCACCCAAAACCGACCTTCTAGTCACTTGACCAAGCCCGCAACTAATCCCTCGGGAGAAAAGGAGGGAAAGTTGGCTATTTTACTAAAAATAGCCCACTTTGACCTGACCGATACCGGTTCCTACTCGACCGCCATCGGTTACGTAACCACCATCGGTTCCCTGTAAATGGGCTCCCATAACCAGAAACAAAGGTCGAAGGATTTTTGGATCAATCAGGATCATCAGAAGCGATAAAAAGAATCCGGATTTGCTGAGCCAAGCAAGAGACAAGTGAAGAGACAAGTGAAGAGACAAGAAGGGTTTGCAGCGAAGGAGACCAAGCCCAAGACTGCAACTGAATAATCAGAGCCCTGTGATACTCAGCTGATCATCGGGAGGGAGGTATCTCATCTCCTGAGTGCCAGGCCATCCTACCTGAGTTCTACCTTTGTCATTACACTTCTCGGACCTGCATCCTCGTCAATAACCAAGTAAGTAATATCTTGCATGTTCTCTTCGATAACATTTCTTAGACTTTTGAATCACAGCCGTTATAAATCTATTTCCAGATCTACCACCCAGCAACACATTATATCTAACTATCATTCATTTACCTCTCATCAACCCATTACCTAATCCCGCT